>OY751417.1:2400000-3600000 GCA_963565655.1 Aleiodes testaceus | reverse complement strand
GTTCTCCTCACATTTTCCCATAACTCTGTTCGTTCAGAAGATATTCTCAATTGAAAGAGAGAAAAAAAATCAGTGATTAAAAATATTGAAAAGAAATCCGATAATTTGCAGCTTCGAATAACTAATGAAAAAAACTCTGAAAATTGCAATTCCATGATTTTCCCGTAATTACAAAGTCTCCCAAACATCAGAAAAAAACCCCGAGAATGAATATGACGTGTAGAAATAAAGTTCGCAAATTAATTTAAACAATCAAAATAATTTCAATATTCCAGCTTTTTTAAAACTCGATTGTTTAATACCCTCGGAATGTTATAGAAAACGCTAACAACTATGAAATCCCTGTTTTTTCATCCACTTTTTTGTCGTGGTTTTTCGCTCGTACGTGAATGGGGTAACGAAGGAGGGTCAAAGAGAGAGAGAGAGAAATGCTCGGGCTTTTGGCGCCCTACCGATCAATAGCTACAGGTGGCAGCCATTTCCTCTTCTCCAAGCTTAACTGCTCCCAGTTGATTTTATTTTACGATGATTTTTACAATCACCAACTGAAGTTCCAGTGTTTCTTTCTCTTTACTTCATTAAATTCCTCGATAAAAAAATTGTCGCAGAAATAATGAAAAATACTGAGAGAACAAGCTGTTATCTTGACAGCCTTAACGAGCACTGTTTCATGGAGTGCCAGAGTGTGTCTAGTACACGCCAGGTTCATTACTGACCCCCCAGCCACTCCTGTCCAACCCACTGATCACTGATCCATTAACACCGATTAATTCACAAAGCATTAATCCGCAAAGCTATCGAGTTTTTAATTAATTTCAATTGTAGATTAACTTTGTCCCCATTAATTCCATTAGTAATCACATTTTCTCCAACAAAATTAATAAATTCATTTTTATTACTCGCGAAAGAAGAAAGAGACATTTTTTTCATCTCTCCAACTGTCTTTGTGCGGTCTAACAAGAAAAGAAAAGAAAAAAAAAGCCTCGTAAAATGTGTGTGTGCTGAATGAAAAAACTTTACGAAGTTAACCATTAACTATAACGCATAAGCGTGTGCGTGGGAGGTAGACGACCGTTCTGGTCACAGTTTACCACCGAGTTAATTCAATTTTCTTTCGACCACACCCATGAACCACTCGGTTCTGTGCCCCTCTCTCAAAACCCATACACACACAAGAATTCCCTCTTTATCCAGCTGTGTTTCTTTATTTTTCACAGTCGTAAATTTCGTTAGCATTTTCTGCCAAGCCCTGTGGATTCTGTTTGCCCCCAAGTGTCCCTTTAATTCATCGCTCTCCCGTTTAACCGTAGACTCATTTCGTGACGTACATTAATAAAAAGATTTTCCATGAAATCTTTGAGGATAAATTCATGCACTGATTAACCCCATAATTTCATGATTTTTCTCATTAAATATTCCCAAAACAAATTGATAGTAATAAAAGTCTTAAGTATGAAAGAATATAAAAAGAGAAAAAAAAATGATGCCAATCGATAGTCGTAATACGAGCTCCCTCCCCTCGCAATATCCTTGGCTCTTTCCCTACTAGGAGCCCTGGGAAATTTCCTCCGTACTACGAACCACAGCTAAATTTACCCCCAACACTTTTCTCCTCTCATTCGCCTCTCTTCCACACCCACTCTCTGGCTCTGTGTCGTTGATGTTGACGATCTCAGGGACTCCGTGTGGTACACACTGTGGAGAAAGGAGAACACCCCCGTATCTGATCAGCCGCAACAAGTAGTGCCTATGTCTACTGCGGCTATCTCTTAATGCATGAAATTTAACACGTCATATCCTCAAGCGATCCTTCATTATTAATTAATTAAATCCGAGGATTTTTTGTGGAAAATAATGTGGAGTTTTTAAATTGAGTTCAAATAATTAAATCGCAAATCCACAAATTCAATTTAACTGAAACTTTCTCCCATGAACTAATTAATCAATTGAATTACAAAATTTATTAGCTTCGGAGTAATTAATGCAATTGAAAGGCAAGTAGAATGTTATTAAATGGATAAAATGTCCTCTTCTATCATGGAAAACATGAAATTGAATTTTGGCTTGAGGGAGTACTCTCAATGCAGTTGTGCAAAGAGGTGAGTGATACTTTCCACGTGATGGGAGCAGCCATCAGACAGTAGAGTATCGAGATCGCATTACGGATAATCCGGGTATCGATTTGAGACTCGGTAATCCGATGGTACTGGTGGTCTACTTTCACCATGTTTCTCAATGTAGCATTGTACACAAGTATATTGGATGGTGGGAGTAAGTGGGGGGAGGATGACAAATGCTTGAAAATAATACTGGAAGTATTTATTTCCTCGATTTCTCGGTACTCTGAAGTGACGCATGATCCTCCATTGTATCGATATGTTTTCAGGAAAAATAAGAGATTTCTAGAAATTTATTTTCTCTCAAAATATCAGAGGTTCAATTGTTGATTTAAACAATCGATTAAAGTGCAGATGAATTCACTTATTTCTCTTTTTCACTTATTTCATTTTTCTCATTTATTTTAATCGATATTGAAAATAATAAACAATTCATTCACCCTAATTTCTATTGGACGATTTAACATTGGCCCCTTTGAGACATAAAATTTTATTTTTCTCGTATGAGAAGATAGCGAATTTTCCATCTTGTCAATGCTGAAATAGACGTGACGAAGATATCGATCTTCACGCATACACTCTCACGACCTCATCCACACACCCCTTTTTTTTCTCCCTCTTTTAACGCCTCCCAGAGGATATTTTCCGTGGGTAAAAGCGTAGAACAACTCGTCTCTCTTTCAAATATGTTACATTGTTATTTTTCCCGTAAGACTTGTTTCGCCTTCTCCATAGTCTCATTAATTTTTTTTATATATTTTTACCTCGTTATTTTTATACTGCGCATAAATACGTAGTATAATATTTTATTGACCTTTTGAGAGTGTGATAATGAGGAATTCATTAAATACAATTATTCGTATTGAATTGAATTGAATGAAAAATCATTTTGTAATTTGAAATAAAACGTAATTTTGAGGTAAACCGAGGAGAAAAGACAGGGCTCTTTCTCCTCACTAATTAGCCAGTACGAGTAGGTAGAAATTTATGGTTAGCCGAGAATTACGATCGTGAATTCTCAAACCTTGGTGTCTCTCCTTAATTTCCTACCGCTTGAATATAATACCAGGCTTACACATATATATATCTACATTTATGTATTTCCGGGGAAAAGTAGCGAGGGACTGTCGAATTTATTATCCAATTTGGGAATATCTACAATTGTTTGAATTCCTTTTATTTCTATACATTTCTGGCATTGCTATCAATTGTAACTGTCTGCCCCATAATATGAATAAATGAAAAAAAGAGGGGGAATTGTGCAGGCGGAATTTGTATGACTGCATATTGTAGTGCATTGATAATCCAATTATTCTGTTCAGTAGTGAATGTTTTGGGGGAATAAATATTTGTCATTTACAATTGGCTTGTATCCACAATTAAATTGTTATCATTTCCACGAATTAATTGATTTCAACGTTTAATGGAGAATTTTGAGGGAGTAAATTATCGGTGAGTCATGGTGGTTTTGTAATGCTCTTGGATGAATTATGTTATTTGTGGTATCAATGATTGAAAGGAGGATAATGTGGAATTCATGAATATTAAATAATTCATTGAATTCAACTTACGTAATTTCATTTTTCATATTAATAAAATGAATTTAAAGTTGATAAAAAAGGCACTTGTATTGCGAGAATTCAAATGGAGAATTTTCTTCACGAATGAATCTCATAAATTTCATTCACAATTCTCTTATTCACTGTCAGTGCAAATGATTGCACGAAAAATAAGATTCAATACATTTATTCTCTATCCATAGCCTGTCATTTTCAGATTACATAATGAAATAGTATTACAGCAATAATGAGCAATTTGAACAGGGGTATATGAAAAAAAAAATGGAAAAAAGTCATATTTCTTTTCATGTAATTGTGCAATTTGCCTCGTGCATAACAGAGTCCTATTTTCCCTTCATTCTACTCTACTAAAGTAAAGAAGAAAAAAGAGTGGAAATATACTCGCAATTTTTTCCCGTCGAAATTAAATATTTAACGATGAAAAAATTCTTTATACCCCGCAGGTAGTCCATAAATGTGAGGAAGAAGCAGAGAGACTCGGGGACAAAAGATTATTACGGAAGTGGTGGTGATACAAGAGTTGACTGTACAATAGACTGAAACTACTGGAAAGCAGGAAGTGATGCTCGGTGAAAGCCGGATACTCGGGCTGAGCCCGAAATCCGAGGCTGGAAAACGTGCAAGAGAGTATCACTGAGCGTGTCATCAACAATTCATAAGAATAAATGTATATATTAATGATTAAATAAGAGGAGCAGCAGTATCGAGAGAATTGAGAATAAAAAAAAAAAGAAGTAACAAGTGGAGGATAAATAATAAGCGTGAAAGAGTGGATCTGAGACACAAAGGCATTTATGATAGTCATCAAGTCTCAACAGGACGTCAAACTGCCGTCCTGGTATTATTTTTTTCATTCTCTGATGTGACAAGATCAGAACGAGAGAATATTCCCTCGAGTCAAGGAATTTTAAACACGAGACACTTTTGATATTCAAAATGTTGCCGACAAATGTTATGTCATTTATGAAGAAGGTGAGTTTCACTAGTTTATTTTTCATTTTAAATAATTCAATGATAATTCAACTGCAGTTGTGCTTTAAATTAAGTCACAGTCGATTGATTTAACCCCACGTAAATTTCACAGTTGTGCACGCGAAACTATAAATCCTCTTTCTGTCCAAATCCACCCCACTTCTCTTTACTACCCGATTGGATAGCCTCAGATCAAACCGAAATACCTGGAATTTCCACTTCTCCCTACACTGGTGACCCAAATCGCCTTGTAATCTCCTAAAGTATCCTCCTTCTCTCCCTCACACTTCAAATACACTTTTTCCCTCTCTCTTCTTTTTCCAATAAAGTATAAATAAACGTTTCAATTTCTATCGTCCAAGTGGAACCGAGAATTTTCCCCCATTAATTCATTAATTCACTTTGAGGAGAATAGAAATTTCATAAATTAAATTGTCGTATTATGACAATTATTTGAAATTTCATTTAATACTTTTCGGATTTTCTTCATAAACGTATTATTATTTTCTCGATTTTTTCTTTTCCTTTGACTTATTTTATTCTCTATTCTCTACTTGTTCGACACTCTCATCTTTCTCGTCTCCTTGAATCCTCTTTCTTCTTCATCTCGGTTTCATACCGATGCACACTCTGTCTCACTCACGTGAATTATTATTTTCTTTCTCCTTTTTTTTATTTCCCGTGATACTACTGGTATTTCCAAGTAATGTCCTTGCTCTCGTTTCTTTGTACCGTCATTCGAGATACCGCACTCGAAGGCATTTTTCTATGAAGGTGTCTTGTACCTCTTCATTATTAACTCATGCCTTTTCATTTTCTTCTTATTATGATGATTATTCTTTTTTTTTATGATGTATTGATATTCTTGGCATTCTTATTTTGAGAAAATCTCGAAAATTATGAGGTTTAGGAGAAAATGTCAAGAGACCTTTTTTGTAGATTTCAAAATTTCCTATAAAAAAGGTCTCTTCACTTTTTATCATAAACCTCATGAATTCCGAGATATTGACCGAAGAAGTGTAATTTTGCATTCACTTTTTACCAGAATTAATGAGTAACCCTCTTGATGATTAAACAATTACTTCCCTGGGATGAAATAATCGAGAATATGAAGGACAAACAATTGCAGACAATTACATTTGATTGGTAAGGGAAATGTCGATAGGACAGGATAATTGGAATGAGAATTCTCGAGTGTCCCAGGACACTCCAAACTGATATAGAGTGTGAGCAAGAGGAGAAGAGAAGGATCGCGATGCTCTCATCGATGTGCTCCACCTTCCAACTATCCTCTCCTCCTTCAAATGTCGATGACGCCCACGGAATTTCATGCATCCGCGGTTTACTCGACTCGACGTTGGCGTTTAATCTATCCTCCCTACGTCACCCCCTGTCTTTCACTAATTCTCCCTCATGCTAATTACCTGGTGACATTAAGCTGCAGCCTCCTTCCAGTTACAAGGTCAATTATTGGAGTAATTTAATTCAACACATTCGACAAATTTTCACAATGAAATCATCAGGAAAATCTCATTTTCCCTTAATTAACAAGAGAATTTGATATTTATGGATTCTCCATGAAAATATTCTTGACAGATGATACTCTCCTTTTCTTCCACCCCCTCACTTGAACGTGAAGGCATCACCCATTGACTGCTCATCCTCATCCAGATATCCCATTGTAAGCCACTCACGATCTTCCTTTCTTCATCCAATCAACCACTTCCCCAATATCAAATGTCCAAACTTTGGATCATATAAATCAGTCTCCCCTTGAAAAAATTCACTGCATCGTGTGTGTATCGTTAACATTCATTTTTTATTACATGACAGACCACCTTAACTCATACGTAGTGTGAGTTTGATCGATTATGGTAGATTTTCCTCTGGGATTCCACGATTAAATGAAATTCCATCATTTCCAATAATTCCCTGGAGTTATTCCGCATGAGAGGAATTAAAAAATTCTTTGTTAAAAAAGGAATTCTCATTTTTAGTGTACTCCTTTTAATTTCGATGAGACTCCTTTTTTTTACAGAATCACAAAGATTCCCGTAAAAAGCAATTGCCCAATTCTCTCAAACTCGTGAAAAATCCAGTGGAATCTCGTGCACTCCCAAAAACATCATGAATTTACATGAGAATCAAATAGAATTTGCTTTTGCACTATCCAATGTCAATCCCAGCGTTCCATTCATTCTACCAGAATACAGAAGCCTCGTTCCTGTGATCCTGAGAGTGCTACACATGTATATATGATTCACCCACATATTCGTCCCTTGGCCTTGAACTCGTCGACCCTGGACACATTGATGACTCGTCGAGTCCATTTTCCCAACTTTCCTACGATCCTTGAGAAACGAATTAATTTTTTTTGATCAGTCAGAGGCTTTGGAAAATTTTGAAAAAATTCGGAAAACTCAATTATTAAATACTAATTACTGTAGTAATTTTATAAACTCAAATTCTCTGTTAAATTAATTGAATAAAAAATAGTTAAAGAGTTTAGGTTATTTTTAGGTTTTTTTTAATGAGTAAAATTGATTCAAAAAAAATTAATTAATATTATTCTGCAGATGGTGACGACACAGCCAGATTCAACAACAGCTGACAGTGTGACACCTGAGGATACTGGCACGACATTCAGCAAGCTTCGTCAATTAATGACAGTCACTGGTAATGGTGAGTCTGATGTAAAACCCACGTTTCCACTGTTGACTAAGTAAATTTATTCAGAATGATATTATTTGATTTGCCTCAATCGTTGGAAGTAACGTGAATAATTCGCTTTTACCTAAATAAATCGTAGATTCTCAAATGAACCAATTTATAAACAGGCACTTCATATTATTCAAATATTTACATGAAGAAAATACGGTTATTCAGTTGGGGCAATTGAAACTGAGAGAGACATATACAGTGAAAATATGATAAATTGAATTTTTTCCGGGTCATTTAATTTTCCGGGACTTTTTACGTTTATTTTAAAATTATTAAATATTCTGAAAATATGGAGAATTTAATTTTTTATATTAAAATCAGGGATTTGGAAAATTCAATTACATGAGTACTCTGTACTTTTTATTAAACTTATTTTTACGTACAAAGAGTATGGGAGTAATATAACTATATTTTTGAAAGTAACTCGAGTTAACCAGAATTTTCTATCTTTGAGAAAAGGGAAAAAGGATCAGGCAAGTCGAGCGATTCTTCCGGGGCTCCACTCCCTGGGTAATAGTGTGGGAAAGGAACGGCAAGACCTCACATGTGTGTGTGTGTGTAAAGCCGTCGTTCTACGACAGATTTCCCAATTTAGATTTCTATATCTCGGCGGATGAGAGACTCTCGGGTTTTCTGGCTTCTCTGCTGTAGTTTACAGGCCAGAGAATGGGGCCAATTATATTCAGGATCGTTTCTCAATTCTCGTGATAATATAGCCATTGAATTTTCACGTTCTCATCGATTTTCCCTTCGATTTCACGGAAAATATGAGAAACAAGTGGGGCTGGCCAAACTCTGTACATTCTACTTAATAAATTCTATTTTCGAGAATATCTCGGAAATTAATAGAGATACGCCTATTTTTCTCTGAACCTTTTTTGTAGATCTTGAAATTCTCTACAAAAAAGGTTCAGAGAAAAAGAGTCGTATCTCCATTAGTTACCGAGATAAAAAGCCCTAAAACTATTATTCCATTTTTTTTCCCCTCAAAAATAAATTTATCATAAACATACTTTGAGTTTCATCAGATAGAGATATCTCCCACAACAATTTCGTTCCCTAATTCGTAGAGTGAGTGGGCGTTACACAACTCTATTCATCCCTTCAATAATTACACCACCGGGATTTGTCCTTGAGGCATTACTCCAGACTGATGCTTCACATTTATCAGTCGGAGGCCAGAGAGGGAAGAAAATTTTGAGAATCGCGACTATGTTGGCTCGAAGGGGGCTGGCCCTGGTAATAACCATTATTCACGTTAGCAAACGCGTGCCACATTGAGTACACGAGAATATAAACGGAAATAAAACCCAGTGAATACGCCTATCTCAATAATATTACAGATGATCAATCTTTCATTCGTTTCTCTCTAATTTTTTATAAACATAAAAATTCACGATTTCTTTCTTTTCAAAATATCTCTGAATCCATAAGAGATACAAAAAAAATCATTGATACCTTTTTTGTAGAGAATTTCAAGAGCTACAAAAAAGGTCTGAATAAAAATTCCCCTAAACCCTTTATTTTCCGAGTTATTCTCAAAATTAGAAAATATGAAATATTACGAAAAATCATTAATTCGATTAATCTTTCGTAAAGAGAGAAAGAGCCTTGAAAATTAGTGAATTGGAAGTCACTGCGTAACGTCTACGTGGACAAGGTCGTTGGGTCTGAGGGTGTATAATCCAGAGGCCAATTAGCAGCCTCGTGCACCCTCTCTCTCTTTTACAATGAGCCTGCGGTGAAGAGACTAATACAGAAGCGTTTGTGGGAAATATACCAGTGGGAGCGTAAAACGGGCTTTGAGAGATAAAAAAAGGAGGGGAAAAAAACAGTAAGAACGGAGTCGACTCCCGCGGGTTCTTTTTGGCCCCACGAGTACGATCTAATTCGGTACTCTTCTCTCCTTTATCCTCACCTCTTGTCAGTGCGAAAGAAAAAACTTATTCAAGAGTCGTGATCCCATGAAAACCTTTAAACTCCACAAATTCACGTTTACCTTTTTAATATTTTCATTTTGTTTTATCATGAAAAATTTATCAGAAAGGATTCTTCCCTGGGATTGAGTAAATTCGTCACGTACTCGAGGTGAAATGATTCTTTTTTTCTCTCAGTTTGTTGTTATCGATGAAAAATAAGAAATTGACGATAACTTGGAGAAGGCTGGAATATATTGCGATCCGAGGAAAACGATGGAATGATAAATATCAAGGCCTTATTGGATCGTTCTCGGATAGGCATTCCCATGTGACTCCATTCTTACCCCCCTCCACTTTTTGTGGCTACCATTGGGTATTCCAACACCGAAACGTGCTATGAAATTTTGGAATATCTTAGGAAATATTACGAATAATGTGGCACATACAGTTATCGCTTTGGGATTCATTTTTTTTTTAATGAATAAATAAAGGAGAATTGTTTATATAAATAATTCGTGATGAGAGCTTGAGAATAAAAATGATTTATTGAAAAAATATTAAAATTCAGGAGATAATAAAAATTGTAAATAACTCGAGAAATTGAGAATACTATTGTGAGATAAAAAAAAGTTGAATTATTTCAATATTCTCAGGAATATTGAACGAAGATTCTCATTACAAAGAGAATGATAAGGAAATGCTCTATATTCGTGTGAAAAGTGCTATCGGCACTTTTCCATAATAAAAAGGTACAATAAAGAATGAAATGAGAGAAGAAAATTGAAATAAATTACTGGTGAATATGGAGATGCTCTTATTGATGATAAAAATTTAATTTTGTGTAATTACAAGTGAAATTCCACGTACTCTTCTCATTATTTAAACTTGTTGAGTGAATTTAAATTGATAATTCAAAACAACAACAACAACAACAACAACAACACTCCGTATGTGTGTGTGCCTGCGCGTTAACGTGAAGATAATAAAATCCAATAATTAAACACGTTTTCTCATCAAGAATACCCACGAGGCATCACTCCAACTTGCTCATTAACGTAATTATATTCCAACGTTGAGTATAAAGTATTAAATATATATTTTAAACTTGACATTGTTTTAATTAATTTATTATAATTTTTTTTTTGTGAAAATGAGGATTTTAAAGCAATATTTTTAATTAATTATTATTTTCATGAAATTTTTAATTTTTGGAAAATTCGATTTTTTTGGGCAATTCTCGAAGGGGTTTACCTTTTCAAAATTTGAAAAAATCACTTTTTTGGGAATATTTCTGGTTCTATATTCAAAAAATCGTATTTTCAATTTTAAAACCACAGAAATTCATTGCAAATGAGCTCACCTTTCACCTCGAATCGGAATTTTTACGCTACGACCAATAGAACCAGAGATATTCCCAAAAAAGTGATTTTTTCAAATTTCTAGAAGGTAAACCCCTTCAAATTTCGGTGAAAAAAATTGAATTTTTGGAAAATTGAAAAAAAAAATATTTTAACACTCAATTTCTATGTAAAATCGCTTCAGCTTTCCAATGGAATCATCAGAAAATCGCTATCTCCAACCGCTCAATTAGAATCCTCATTTTTATCATTTCATATTTCCCATTGGAACTATAACTGATGAAGGAGAGACTCGGTTTTGCTGACTCGTTATGAATATTCATGAGACTCATTTCAATTCACTCGTTATGCTTTTTCATGAAAGCCAGTGGATGTTGTGGGAAATTTCTAAAGCTCCAAATCGCTTATTCAAACGGATTTCCCGAAAATCTGGCAATTTCAGTATTCAACAATTGCCCAATTTTCCAATAATAATTCCATCCTAAATTAAACGAAAATATCTTAATTCTAATAAAATTAATATTTCGAAATCTCCACAACAAACACATAATTCACATTAAATAATTCCTCTCACTCTCATTTTTTCTTAATTAAAATTATAATTAAATTATAATCGCATTACTCGAGTCCTCTCAATTATTTCATATCAATGAATTTTCTTTCTTTAAAAAAATATTAAAAACTTCTTGATAATTGGAAATTATTAAATTTATTACTTAACCGATAATTGGATTCTTTCATTATTCTCGTTTACTTCGTTGAGAGATGAGAAAAATATCGGAATACATCGTTAGAATGAAGATGAGCGGAAAATTCCACTTCAACTTCATGAATCCATATTTTTTTCCTCTGACCTATAATTTTTTCGTTAAAAAAACACTGAACTCTCCAACCATAAAAATTCCCCTTTCATTAAAAAAAAAGGAATTTCTGTGGTTAGCCAATTTTTTTCAAGAATCTCTATAATATTCACGAGTTAAAGTATTTAATGTGCTTTATTCTCTAATTATATCTGAAATCCGTGAATTTTGACGTTATTCAAATTTGCATAGTAAAATTAATCCGAAACTTCAAATTCTAGAAGCAAAATTATGATATTTTATTCACTTAATTATGATGATTATTCGGGTACTTTTAACTTTATTCATTAGTTACGATTGCACTTATTAATTACCGTAATTCTTTCCCACCGAGGATTAATAAATGAAGAGAAGTTTAAATGAATTAAGAGATAATTCAAATAGAATGAAAAAAAAATGGAGTTGATGCTAATTTCCTTGAGAACTATTGACTTTCACTTAAGAACGAAAGTAAACAAAACTAGCGGTTTTTTCAAAAAAATTGTGAGAGAAAACCGCTGAGAATATTTGATTGCCGTAAAATTAGTGTTTCATCACGCTCCATGATAATTTATTTCTAAAGAAAAAAAATAAGAGGAAAAAGATGCAATTAAGCCTCTTATTTAAATTCATCGATGACACTCTAGTGAGCACTCAGAGGGTGAAAATCCGCTGAAGAGGATAGAAAAAAAGCCCTTACGCTCAGATTTTTATTTTTTAATTCACTTTTTCTTTTCACTCGAGCATAAATGCTTGGTGGGAGCTTTTTAGAGAGAGGGCTTTATGCGTTCGCGGTGAGGAGTGATGTTGGTTGAGAAAAGAGGAGAAAAACACTGGGAGATAGATCGATATGTCTCGATGGTAAGGAAAGACAAAGGGTACTTTGAGGCTCGTTTAATACTACACGTAGGAAAAAAATGGAGAAGTGGAAAATAACGAGGGAAAATACGGGAATATGTCTCACAGGCGTGACTCGTATTTTTCATGTTATCAAGGTACACAGGGTCTTGAAGGATATTTTTCATTTCAAAGTTTAATCAAAAATGTTTTACCCCCATGAAAAAAAAAGGGACACGTGAGAATTCTGGTGAAAGGAGTTGGGGATTATTTTTTTGATGGAAGACATGTGTTTTTTCTTTTATATCGAGAGAAATTTGGAGGCGATTAGGGAGAATTGAGAGGGAAGAGCTAAAGATAATGAAGACCTCATTATCTTCTGTCATTTGACTCTACTTTTTTTTCACCAAAGTTTAATTAGATCTTTGTGATACTGCGGTAGATTAATTTTCCAGCCTCGAGGTAAAAATGTTTTTATCGAATTTCCGGGTTATGAAGGGAAACTGCAATGTTCAACGTTATTGTATGGAAATTGAGATAAAAGCTTAGAACATCAACTTTGACTGAATTCAATGAGAATTCATGTTTAATAATTAATAAAAATTGTAATTTCAGTGGCAAAACCAACGAAAATCACTCCTGTCGAGGACATCGTGCCAAAGGAGGAAATACCGATTGTCGAAGTACCAAAACCGTAAGTCCAGAAAATTTATTTGAAAAGTAAATAAAAACGCAATAAAAGTGTGATAATAAAAACGTAACAAGGGTTCATTTATTCTGAACGAACATTCTCTCTAACGAGGACTCGTTAATCGAATCCTATCTGCGATACTCGCTATCATCCAACCGGAAATGCCCCTGCGCTCTATTTTATTTCTTTCTATTGTTCGAATTATATTTTTTTTTAAACTCATACCAATACATTGTTACGATTGTTGAGTATAGAATTGTAAGCTCGTTGTATTTTACCGGTTTTCAAATACCCATTGCGAATTTTGTAACAATGCGAGATAATGAGAGAAAAAACACGAAAAAATGCAGTGGTTTCAATTGCGAATATCTTTGAAGCAGATGAGTTTAGGAAAAAATGTCAAGAGACCTTTTTTGTAGAAAATTTCAAGGGCTACAAAAAAGGTCTCTTGATGAATTCCCCTAACTCCAACGGTTTCATAGATATTCTCAAAAAAGTGAAAATATAATTTTTTCCTTCTAAACGAGTCTTTTAATTAAAAAAAGATTCACCTATTTTAATCAAGGAAACAAGAACCAGGAAGACCACCAAGTAGATCCGGTGCATGCAGAGTCTGCCTGAAATCCTTTAAACCTGATGATTTCGCCCGAACATGCTACGAGTGTCAGTTCAAGGTCTGCGAGGACTGTGCCTCATATTCCGAGGCCCAGGACTACGAAGATACAGTGAGTATTAATCTTCTGTCATGCGCACAAAATTTAAACTCAACAAAATGGTGTACAGACACATGTAATCAATGCCCTCGGGAGAATATGTGTTACTCGATTATTTATTTAACGATTCTCATCCCCCGAGAATTTTCAGTGATGCATCGGAACGATGAGTACCAATTAAAAATTCTCCATATTACCTTCATGCAGCCCGACTATTCACCAAGATCTATTCTCTACTGTTGACTATTCCCTCATTCTGTCAGTGCCTCTTGGGTATTGTTAGTACATGATCCTCTTTGTGAGGATAATGATGGAGCAGTGAATAAACGATAGAATTAATTAATCCTGGTGAATTCTAGTTTTTCCGAGATAACTAGTGAACGAAAAGAGATACAGAAATTTTCATAGAAACCTTTTTTGTAGAGGAGAATTAGAGCTACAAAAATGATCTCTATAAAAATTCCCCTATCTCCAATAGATTCAAAGATATTCCAAGAAAACTGTGTGAAAACCAGAAATATGAGAATTCAATGTCAAAGTCATTCGCTTGCTCCACTTCTCATGTAACATTTAATCCTCAAAGTATCTCCTTGAGTTTTTCAACAGAGTCTCACGTTCTCTGGTTTCGAATGTCTCTCCTTTTCAAGTAGATCGATTCATTGATGCTATTGAGCAATGCCAGATAGACGAGAACACCTTGAACACTTCTACAAAAGCCTCTGTCACTTGAAATAATAGAAATATCATAGGTACTTCATCGTTTTATGGTTATCCTCCCCTTCACCAACTTGCCTTTTATATTTCCAACCTCCGTACATGTTCATGGTATTCTTTGGCAGTGTTGGATCCGCCCCAACTGTCTTTTCCGTCGTTAATCACGTCCCAGAGGGTAGAGAGGTAAATGCAGGGGAGTAGAATATCCCTTGAGTGGGATATTTCAACTTTAAATTGTGATCCCGAATCACATCGTTCATTTGAGTTACTCCGGAGGTCTATTACATTTTTTTATAGAACCAAACAACATTCTCCAATAAATATCTCGAAACCAAGTGAATTTATGGAAAAAAGTCAAGATACCTTTTTTGTAGCTTTTAAAATTCTCTACAAAAAAGCTCTCTTCATAATTTTCCATAAACCCAATAGTTACCGAGATATTCCAAGAATAAAGTGATGGTAAACAAAAACGTTCATCCAGAGACTCATTAGCAGTAATCAACACTTGATTCACCCCAGCAAAATAAATAGCAAAGTGCAGAAAGTCAATTAGCACACTTTTACTTTATATCTTTCAGTCAACATGGCGCTGCAGTGTTTGTAGACGCAGGATAGCATCGAGGGGTCAGCCGATTGTAACTCAAGAGTCAACAGACTCACTACTAGAGGTACCAGTGCTAGAGGCATTACAAAGAAGGCACAGTGATGCAAGGTTAAGTTGTCAGGCTGGTGGACAAACAGCTGGATTGGGCAGTGGTTTAGCACCACCAAGGAGTCCTGAATTGAGGAGACACTCAGATGTTTCACCAGCTAGTTTGAAGGAGCTTGAGAAGGTAAAGAGAGCTTTGAATATTCATTAAAATGTAGAGTAATTTGGACTACCCCGAAAATCCCAATGTTCTTCAGTACTCTCAAAATTCACTGAAATTGTGTTATGTAAAGGGGCAAAAACGCTTTTATCATTACTAATGAATTATAGAACAATTAACATTCAACAAAGTGTAAATATTCATTTTCAGTAGTTAAATATCTCGGAGTATGATAATGAGTAACTTCTGTATTATCAAGTGCTTTTGTTTAATTTTTTAATTAGACAATCATGAAGAAGTTGTGGAAGATTCACAGCTTTTACTTGTCTTAATTATAATCTTGTGCCTTGATTGTTAACGCTGTGTTATTTTCATGCTTAAAACACTGCTATCTTGATGTTATCATTTCGACAAAATTCGGAAATACTTGAAAATTGGTGATATATTTAATAGCCCAGGGTATTGGACAAAATGGAGACCAACTGGGTGGACAACAGATGTTTCAGATTGGTATATCTACCAACATTTAAACCTCTAAATACACGAGTTCTGTTATAATCATGTTTCTTTGTATTAGCATCATCAAACTTTATTGTTATTGAAACTAATAATAATAATAACTGGAAAATTAACATTCTGTGCACTTGAGCAATTTATCTTGAATTACATCATGAAAATGAAAACGTCGTGGACAACTGTTACCATGTTCACTGTGAAATTGCCAGCAGTTTGAGTATATATCGTGTAACACCTGAACGAATCTTCTCAAATTAAATTTTTATAGCTGAGAAAAACTAATACACAGAGAGAGAGAGAGAGAGAGAAAGAGAGACAGTGGCTCGAGAATTAATTAATTACTTTGATGATAACATTTGGAATAATTAGTGATACTCTGAAGAAACCTTGGGATTTTTTTAATTAAAAAAAAAAAGTGTGATGGGTATGTGCACTATTGAACATCACGTAATGCTGCAATATTGTCTGGCTTTCATTGAATGTACAGAAGGATGTACATTACTCAACTTCTAATCATTTTGGTGGCATGAACGTGGTGCTGTGTATTGAATCCTCTAAATTTTCCTCTTTTCACCCCAAAAATTGACCAGTAAAATATTGAAAAAAAAAAGATGCAGTACCACGATCACCACCACTCTAGCCGAGTAGCAATAACAATGTTGAAATTATCATTGCACCAAGTTGTGTCATGGGAAAAGCTGTCAACATTGTGTATTCGAAAATCTGGCCAACTGTGAAACATCGCACGGCTTTGTGGCTTTCAGAACTCAGTGTCACAAATAACGTATGTAGATATTTGAAGGAAAAAAAAGAGAGTAACAAAAAAAAGAAAATAATCTACACTTGCACATGATGGAATCAATGTACTTTCACTCACTACACTCTGCCTTAAGTATTTAGCCCTTAAATGTGGTGGTGTGTCCATGCTTGAGCCCTAATGGCCCTACGTAATGTTTATAGTTTCGAAAGGTTGCAGGAGAGCGTCGTGAGGAGCTGAGATGGGAGAAGGAGCTCGAGAGACGTAGTAAATCACGTGGTGGCTCACCAGAGAGACACCAGAGCGACAGAGGAAGAGCATCGAGTCCACAGAGAACGACTAAAACTCCATCAACAGGTAAATAAATACCTTCCCTTTATTCATTTAAAATTGATGAAATAAAATCCATAGTTGCAAGTAGGAAAATTCTCATTGTTTCATAAAGTACAAAAACCAAGTGAATTGTGCGAAACTTCATTGTGACCAATGAAGCGCTTCCAATCAACAAAATCAAATGACAACTTGTAATTAATTGAAACGATTCATTTAATTAAGCTTAATTGAATCAATGTAACTCATGTAATTTAGGAGTTGGATTTTTTCTAAATTTCCCTCTCTCAATCTATTAAACGTACGCTTGGAAAAATTCACTTCTCTCGATTAATGAAGCTGAGGTACTTTCTCAATGAATTGTCACCGTAATTTGCGAGAGTGAAAATTTCCAATCTACTTCTCTTTTTTTCTGTACAAAAAAAAAACTACTTACCCCAACCCCCGAATACGCAGAAGACACTGGGGACATTGGAGAGGACGAGGACGAGAGACGCAGACGTGCAGCACGAAGAAGTGGTACAGTTAGGCGAAAATCCCGGGTAACAAAACAGCATTCATACGATGAAGAGAGTAGCGGTGGTTGTGCCAATCAATCTGGCCATCCAGACCCTGGCCTCGGGCTGCCGGTTCAGTTGCCGCGTAGAGCGTCCGCATACGACGTTTATGCGACACCCGGAAGCGGTGGCCTGAATGCCATGGCTATTGCTGCTGCTCAACAAAGAGCCTCAATATCCAATCAAGGTGAGTAATAAGTCGCAGAATGAGATGACTCCATCGTTATCAGCAGCATCAGTAGCATTTACTGTAGATCAGTGCATTTAGCTTCATCATGGAGTGTTGATGCACACTCTGGCTGCATCCTTCAGTCCTGAAAGAGCTATTTTATCCGCTCATCGATCGCCTATACTCGAGCCTCTGTCCACTCATCCATGAACTCTTTTCCTGAGTCACTTTAGCCAATAGACCATCTCTCTTGCTCTCTGAAACATCACAATTTACGTATTTTTTAATAAACTAATTTTAGAATTCTATTATTAAGGGTGAACAATGCACTGGGGGAGAAGAGAAAAGTAAGGCATCTTAATTTTTAGAGGATTTATGTTATTTGTTTATTTTGTGGATTTATTGCGACAAATGAATTATTCAATTCAACAAGCGCAAATAAACTTCCACATCTACTCTCAAACAGAGGGCAAAAGTTTTGGATAATTGATCCTAATACCTGTGTGTATACACGAATCTAATGATCCTCATGTTTTCATGAGAAACACCAGTGTCTCGTGGGAATCACCAGGTCTTCCAGTACATTCACATGCACCCACACACACATAAATGAATTTCATTATCCTATTGACTCTATACAACTGTAATTCAACATGATTCAGATCCCCACTTTCTTGTCACTAATAAAATGACCAACATGACTATGTTCAACATACGAATTACCTAGTCGGGTGCCTTGTTCATCGAAATGTTGAAAAGGGGGCATTTTCAGCACAGCATCAGGTCGATTTAAAGGGGATCTCTTGTTTCGTTAGACGAAAGTTTTATGCACTTGAGTCACGTTTATGTTTTCTCTTTATTCAGTTCAACTACTTTGTGCTTGTTCTTTTTTTTTTTTTTTTTAATTTTCCCTCTTCCTTTGTTTCTCTGAATGCTCCAGTTTATTTTTTTTTTCCTCACTTTCTTTATTTAACTTGAGCCAATTGAAATTAAATTCACAGTCAGGTAATCGAATATCCACTTCACGTCAACGGAAACCTGAAACGAGAGTTATTACAGAAATAAATTCCGTTCTATTTTATTTTTTCCTGTATCGAGATGCTTTATTTATTTTTTCAAAGCATTCCCTTATTTTTCAATTGAGAAATTGTGGAGTAGAATCTACTGCACAAGAGGGAATCGTTTGAAGTGAAATTGTTTTATCGTTTAAGCTCCTTTTTTTCTTTCGTTAATATCTCATCTCTTCTTGTTTTTATGATACAAAGGCTCCAGAGAACCGGAGGAGAGATCACCGGGCAGAAGATCGTCATTCAGGGCAGTGAAACCAGTGATGCCATATGAAATGGCTGGTGAAGAAGAGAAGATAATAAATCTGGATACTACAACGGGCTCGGAAGTATCTGCAGGCCAGGCAGATGAGCCAAGAGAGACAAGACCAAATAGGCGACGTGCTTCTATGCTGTGAGTTTCTCTTTTTTTCATCCCTTTATCCTTCATTTTCCCATTTTTATATCACATTCAGCTCGCAACTATTTTCCACCGTTGATGACTGCAGCATGATGAAATACTGTTTCATGGGGGTATTTTGCTTTCTTGGAGAAGGTAATTTTTTAGGAACATGAAAACTTCTTTTTATGAACTCTGAGGTTTACTTGTTCTGGTCTATTAGCGATGAATTAACAGAGGATAACTATTCTTTATACTTCTTCCAACTTGTTACGAAAAAGTTTTGTAAGAAAAAATATATATTTCGAGATATTCGAGAAAAACTATGATAAAATTGAATCAATAAGAAAAAAAAGGGGAAATTATTCTGTTTGCATGGGAGTTTTTTCACGAAAAAAAACGATTTGTGAAGAGTATTTTTTTTTACCTGCAACTGAAAATATCGGATGGAAAATTGGTAACGAGTAATTCGAGTGGACATGGCACACTCGGAATTCATTGGATTTAACTCAGATGCAGGAAATTTTAGTTGGAAAAATAAAATGAAAATATCAAAAAATAGTCAAAGTTTCTCGGTGGTTTATCCCTGGGATTTACGGATGGGTGGAGAAGGGGGTGAGAGGGGAAAAGGGGGAATTGGAAAGTACTGCCTCGAGCTTTTCATTGAATTTCAAATGTGAACGTAATTAAACGATTCTCTGTTAACCCTCTTCACGTTAGGTTCTTCCTCTGATAACAGAAAATGAGGAAGAGATAATAGAGAATGAGAAGTTGAAAAAATAAAAGAAACGGAGGGAAAAAGAGTTCTTCATCATATCAATTCTATTCACAATATTCTTGGAGAGATGAAAATTAATGTGGAAACTGATGATAAAAAATTATTTTCAACTCCAGTATATTCTCTTCTTTCTTTTCAAGAGGAAAAAAAAGAAAATCCTCAATTTTATCCGATGATTTTCCCCTCGCTCGTAATCTCCCGTTAAAAATCGTTTGGAAAGTCCCTGAAATCCCAAAAAAAAAGGGACAAAAGGCGGGAGATTATCCGAGATATCATTGATCGTTTATCTGATCGTAAAAGCCCACAATTTTCATTTTATCTCATTTCGTAAATAGTTTGCGACGAAATTTTCCAGACGAGATACAAGTGCTCGAAGATCTCATTTTTTTTCGCAAAAAATAGAGCCCCGAGAGTTATAAATATCGAGCAGTGGAAGGGGTGAATTCATTCTCTCTCCAACGGAACATATCCAACTGTGGATTTCCATTTAAATCGTCCATTACACCCCACCCAACACAAACTTCTCAATAACTCGACCTCTTTCACCCTCTCCATTCTTTATTCACTTCATCAATACATATATTCGATCCTCAAATCCAATGGATTATCACACGAACGAGACTTGAGAATTAAAATTGTTCTTTTAAAAAAAAAAACTTAATATAAATAATGAACTCTGCACTGTTCTCTCGTCAAACCAAAAATTAATGCAGGAAATTGTTGTTGAGTTTGTGGAGAGAGTTTTTTTTGCACAGAAATGTGAGAAGAGTCTTCTGAGCCCTTCATTAGGTACATCGAATTTCCTCTCTGGCGAGCAAACTTTTGCTCTTTGCCCAAGAGTTGATTATGTTTGAAACAAACCACAGGGTAATTACTCCTTAAAACTTGTTATTTTTTCACCACAATTTTGGATTTCTCCATTCTCGATTAAATGAAAAGAAAATCCTTTTTTCCAACAATTTCATTAGCTTAAAATTAATAATTCTCCATGAAACTCAAAAGATATGGAGATTTTGTCATTTCCATATTTCACTGATTCTGAAGACCTTGTCTTTACTGAATTAGCAACCAGAGGCTCTTCATGCTAACAAAATGAATTTTACAAAATTACGTGGGAAAACTATGTTTCGAAATAAGGCATGGAGAATGGCTTCCTCAGAAGCCAACTGAGTAGTTCACTCGTTAGGTAACGAGTTTTACCTCGTTTCATCATTGCATGGAAATTACGTCAAACACGAAGAGAGGAGGAAATCACAAACTCTGATAGTAACTGTTTGAGGAATTAATTTCTCGTGTATGATGAAGAGCAAGGGTGCCATCTAAGTGATGCACTCATTCTCATCAATTATTATCATCTGATCGTGAATTTGTGCATTTCACGGTATTTAATCATTGCATTAACCACAGTGTCAAGTGATATGGGGTAAAATGGAGATTCTGATTGAACGGTTGGAGATAGCGATTTTCTGATGATTCCATTGAAAAGCTGAGGTGATTTTACATGGAAATTGAGTGTGAAAATATTTTTTTTTTCAATTTTCTTAAAATTCGATTTTTTTCACCGAAATTTATAATGTGTTTTATGAAAATCAGTTTTTGCACTATAAGTGACTCAAAAAATCGTATTTTCAATTTTGAAACCCCATAAATTCATGGGAAATGAGCTCACATCTCACCTCGAATCGGAATTTTTATGATACGACCAATAGAACCAGAGAAATTCCCAAAAAAGTGATTTTTTCAAATTTTTCCAAGGTAAACCCCTCCAAATCTGGATGAAAAAAATCGAATTTCCAAAAAACTCGAAAAAATTAATTTCGACACATGTTTTCCGCCTAAAATTACCTCATTTTTTCAAAAGAATCATCACAAAAATTCTACCTCAGACATTGTCCATAAAAATCCAATATCTTCAACATTTCTCTCTTTACATACTCATTTATTCTATCGATGTACTTTCAAGTACGTGAAACAAAGTTTTGCCCCAAGTTTAGAATGTCGTACATGGAGATATGAGATTTCATGTACGTGATAAGGCCTCTTGGCAATTTATCAAAGTTTAAACTATCCTTTAAGTTCCCAAAAAGTATCGTGTTACTCCAAGAATATTAAATCATCCGAAATTCATCATTCCCCGATAAAATCCAATTGCTCCAATTCCCCCCGAATTAACAAAAATAATTATTGCAAAAGAATTAATGAAACTAGACTATCGATCCCCTCTCTCTGATGAATGAATAATGGTATTCTCTTTATGAATTCCAAAGTACCTAGAATGAAAATGCCTCTATAACATTCCACATTTGCGCAGTTATCTCGAAATTCCACATGTTCTCGTGGATAATCGGCATAAACAAAATTCATTCTCTTAATCAAATAAATGCTCGTCCATTTGCACGTTTTATTACATCCAACAGCCTATTCACCTCTATATATGACTTCTGCCAAACAGACCGGACATAAATATGGTGAGAACACTCCCATCAGTGCCAAAAGCTACTCCATCGGCAGTTGTCCGTGTTGCTGCAGACGATCGTGATTTACCACGACAGGGGAGCTTAGCAGATGGGGAAGGTATCAAGATTGTCATCCACGATGTCGACAGTGATCTGGGTACGTTGATTAATGTCTCATGCATGTGTTGCAGTCAAAAAATCATGGAAAATCCTTTCTTCTTTAAATTAATGAGTTAATGCCCAATTACGTGGCTCACGTGATGTCCTCAGTGTCCATCGATTTTCGAAAATATCAATCTAACCCACTTACCACATACATTTCAATAGGCAACAAAGGATGGCTAGAGCCATGATAATAATGTTCGTTAATTAAACCAGACTAACACAACAAAGAGTAGGTTGAAGTAGAGCGAGATGCGTTGAAGTTGGATAATGTAATAGATTACAGTGAATCGTAGGCACTCTGTTATGCAAGCTCTAGTTAACAGAGTAAATAAATTTAATCCACAAAACCCATGTAGTTGGGCTTAATCTGCGTCACGTAACTAGATAAGAGGAGTGAAAAATAATTTTACAAAAAGCGAACGTGATGAAAGGTAGTTGTGTAATTAACCTCGATTTCGAGGAATTATTGGGAGTATTGGGGTGTTGATGTGATTCTTGAGTTTCTGGGTACTGTGGGCGAGTGAAAACGCTTAAACAAAATGAAAAACTGTAAAACGTTTCGTTTTATGGGCTCTATAAGCTTAATAGCTGTCTCGGTGAGCGTTAACTCTGGTATAAAAGCGGAAAATTAAATCACTAAAGGAATATAAGAGAAAACAGATTTTATTTATTATTCAAGTTGACTTGATAAATTTCTGGGGAATAAAAATCATAGAATCTTCATTTTGATTACGGAAAAACGCCACCTGTTGGTGAACTCTGTCGTTGCGTTAGAGATGGGGAAAATCAGAAGTATCCCCAGTTTATTTCTATCTTCTGTTCGAAAATTCGGGTTTTTTTTTCGACAACTATAGGATCACAATTCCACTTGATCGAGCACACACAAGTCGTAGCTGTGAAAAAATCAATTGCCCTCCCTTTGGATACAATGAGGCACGTAGAACCCTTCAGAATTTTCCCCTCATTCCATGTACCAAGTGACATAAAAGAATCAACACTCTCTCATTTCTCTGATAATTCACAAACTGAGAAACTCAATGGCCCCTCATCCTCTGTGAAATTTAACTCAGCTTTTGTGAGCTCCAATCCGTTTCGTGAACCAATGCGAAAAGACCTTGGAAGAACGGCCATTTTGTGAATGAGGGAAAATTTTCGGAAACAATGAGAAAGTAGTTGAGATAAGGGAATAAGTTGGCACTGAATATTTTAGGTGTTTTCAATTTTCCTTGAATTCTCCATTAATCGTTGAAAATTTGCCTTTCAGCTCCGAGGGTGAATACTAAGAGACGAGTTGTACTCAGGAAGGATCCACTTTTAATGGACAAAGGACACAGAAGTGAGTATTAACGTAATGACTATCTCAATATCTGATAATGTTGACGTTTGAACTAATGAATTCCATGAAATGAAATTATTTTCCCATGGAAAACACGAATAATTAAAATACTCAAACATTCCTGTGATGTTTCCCAAAATTTTCCGAAAATAATTAACAGAAATTCCCGGGGAAATATCTCACTTCTGCAAATATTACAGTCTTGCACAATCCACTGAACCAGAACTCCTGAAATTCCTAATTTTACTTGAAAACTCAGTTCTCTCATCCCACGTAATCATTCAGTTATAGATCTCTAGTTTGAATCTTCTCCGGAATATTCTAGCGGAACGTAATAAATCCCTCGATAAACGTCAGACTATTCCAAACCTCAGGCCCTTGCTCGTGACCTTTACAACCTGTCCAAAGAAACACCCATTGCACAAAAACTTATCATATTGATACTGTCACCCCTAAATTCCTTCTTTACGAGGCCCTTCCAACAACGAAAGAAGGAATTGCTCTCCCACGAGACTCGACCCGAAAAAATTGGTAAAAAAGTTCTCCTGTGGCTTAACATTGTCCTTGGAGAATTTATTAAAATAATTTTACCCCATAAAAATTCATGCAGTAAAAAGGAAACAGCCTTTGTTTTTTCTCATTAAAACTCTTGGAATTTTTTCAATCAAATTCTCATTGAAAATAAGACGTGCAAAAAAAGTGCAGAGAGGGGGATGAACTCGGATTTAACGACGGCTAACACGCAACAGGTTTGCCATTCTTTTTATGATGCTTTTCCTGAGTTTGACTGAGATGGTGAGAAAAAGAAGAGATGTCAAGGGAAATAATAATAAAGGATAAAAATAAAGTGTATACTGACGTCAAGCAATCTGTGAAGTTTCTGTGTCATCGATCATTCTAACAATCTCTTCTTTGGCACACCCATTGTTGTATTTTCTACGTCATTTTATCAATTTACAGGGTAGTAAAGTGCCTGAATTCTCGTAGGTAGAGACAAATATTTTTTTAACGTGAAATAAATGAATTGATGGCTTTATTTCTTTACGGTTTGTGACGAGGTCAGTAGTGAAGGTAATTGTTTGATCCGACAATTTGCGTGATTGATGCTTTCAATGTAATTGAGGAGAAAGTTTTAATTTAATTTATCAGAATTTTAGTTTACTGAATTTTTAATGAATTCATTCATTTCCCTCAATATAATTAAACATTTTGTGGGTAAAGATAGGAATTTTCCGTTCTAATTAAACTCGATACGACCTGTGTCCTTGATTCAATTCGTTCTTCATTTTCAATCGACTCTTCTCATTTATGTACTGTGACTCAATGAAATAAACCAGTAGATTTAACGTCAATGCGCATGAAATAATTAAACGTCGCTCAAGCACATTATTTCAACATCTGGATCACAAATACAGATGCATTAAAAATGTTCATTCGATATTTTAGTGACAAGGATTATCATGCCTGTCCTCTAAACTATACTGTAATCAATATTTTTACCTCATAATTCACCTGCAAGTGGTGTGTAATTTCAAAAAAAAAACTCGGGACTTCCCTTTAAACTCCACAATAATTAACCCCAGTATATTTTTATTCCCTGAAAGAGTTCTTCAACTATGAGCAATTAAAGGCACGTGAATAACTTTGTTGAAAAATTCGTGTCAGAGAGAAATTCACACACACACACAATTGCGAGGGAAGAATTTTAACAAAGTCCCTTACTCTGCGATGCGTATCTCATGATAATTTGACCTGTCTTTTTTTCCCTTTTATTCCGGCTCCAATTACGAGTGAGGCATGTGAGCCCCTCTTTTTATCCGCATCATACCAAAGGAGAAACCTCAATGCTTGACCCTCCCACTATTTTTACTCCCTGAATTTTTTCTCTGACACAACTAGCTTCACCTCAACCCTCCAACAATCCACTTACTCTGTGTGCGTGACGCGTGCAAGATCAACAGGTACTGTTGATCTCAAATTACAGGGGTCACGCGATTGTTGGATTCTACGGTATAAACCTGGGGTGAGAGATAATGCGAGGAGAGAATCATTGGAGGCTTGAAAAAAATAGGCGAATAGATTTGAGAGGTCAAAAACTCATGAATAAAATTCATTTTACTATTAATCCTTTCTTTTGTAATTTAAAAGAAAGGATTATACCAAAAAAATGCAGTAAAAAACACGTAATTGTCCGATTAAACCAGAAAATTTGTAATAACTGGAACACGATATTTCCAGTAACACTTGATTAGTGTAGTAGATTTTACCATGTACATGGTTAACCTAAATCAGAAAAGAGTCATGACACACACAATTTAATGCCTCAATTGTTGTGTAATTATCTACTTGAGGTTGACCCAGTTTCGTGTGAATCAAAGTGAATCAATTAAATCACTAACTGCAGTTATCATAAAAAGTGGTTCTCATGAGAATAAAGAGGAATTTAATTGACAATAAAATGGATAAAGGGAATATTTTGAATTCAGTGAATATCGTGTTTCTTTTGACGATTTATTCAGAATTAAATCACTGAATTTAAATGAATGTATGAATCCTTTGAATCTAAATTTTTCATCGACAAAAAAATCAATGTCTCAAATAATTTTACCGAGAGAGCATTATCCTGATGCTACAACTGTCTGTAATCATCAGGCATTGGTCAGTTTATTAACGATAACGAGTAATCGATAAATTGAAGCTGAGCATTGTGTATCCGATAATGCGTTGGAGCTTATGCAAGATGACACTAATAGTCTCGTATCGATTCTCAAATCACTTGAATGATGGAATTCAAAAATGAAATGATAAAAGTCGACTCTTCAAAATATCTTCATTTAAACAAATCCATGAAATCAAATGCCATTAATGATAATAATAAGAGGCAGAAATTAATGGCGACTTGACACTGACTAGAGCACACGAAATTACAATAGTTGGACAATATCTATATATATATACATGATATATAATAATGGAGGCGGTGGTTAATATCGACAAAGACAGGGAGTTCACAATGCTCGAGATAACGTGAAGGTAACCACAGTGAGGTACACCGCAGACCTGTCGAGAGCATCTCTCCCTCTTTACCATCACCCCGTTCATTCCCAACTATTCCCCTCTATATCCTCCGTTTATTTTCATCGTCTAACTCTATCTGTCTCACTTTCAACTTTGATTATGTCTCCATTCCTCTTACCTCATAGTAGACTGTATCGGAGTTGCATTATGAGCTCAGATAGTTTGCTCGAGTATGTGAACAATGGGTGAATACAAATGACTGATTCTACGAAGGTTTCATAACAGGAAAATAGCAGTAGACGTTTCACTTACTATTGAAGAAAATCATTTAATTTATCATGATAATGAAGATGCCCTTTTTTTTATTTTTAAGTAAATAGACACAAGTCCCCAGATACTCAACTCATCAATTCCAGTATTCACAAAATAATTCCAGAGGCAATTGGCAAAGTCATCTCATTCCTACTGAATTATTCAACAATATCACCTCAATTCCTCGTGATGCCTATGTGTACGATTTCTACAATCCTCTATTGTCTTCGCATGATACAGGGATAAAGCCCAAGTTAATCTGAAATCCATTGACATACTGTATTCGTAACACGCAAGAATCCATGATGTAACACAGTGGAATACTTTGAGGCAGGATGAGACGAAGAGGTGAAATATGACCGAGAGATTGGGGCCAATGGGGAGATTTGTCCAAAACTCACACAGCTGTTGTATAAATTCAAAGATAATATTTTTCGTGACACAACATAAATAATGTAAACTCTTGTGTTTTATTATTCTGAGGGAAAAACGTGGTTTTGTCCTGAGAAAATAAGAGAAATTTTATTTTATTAAATTCCTACGATTTCATTTTCATTCAAGCATTATTATTAATGAATGAATTAAACGTTTTCATTACCCAATCATCAATGGATTATCCTTGAATAATCTTTCGATAAGTCGATTGTTATTGAATAACGTTTTGTATTGACGTAAATTATCAGTGAAATTGATTGAATAGAACTATGACGTTATACGAGTTTATAAATGGAAATTATTGGTTGCGTTAATATTTTTAATGGGCCTGAGTAATTATTCATTCTCCTCATTTGAATGAAGCTCAACAATGAACAAAGGATTTGGAAAAACAGCTTTTATCATAGTGAAAACAAATCCTGAATTCTCATTGTCATGAAGAGCTATTGTATTCATGAAATGTTGAAGGTATAAAAAAAAAAATTAAAATGTATGAACTGAATAGAATGGGGAAAAAAAAAGAAAAAGTATGAATATCATCAACGAAATAAATAACTTTGTGCTTTCAGCACGTGGCTTTGGTATGCGGGTACTGGGTGGAAAATCTGGCACGGATGGACGTCTGTATGCTTCAATAGTTTGGACAGTACCAGGGGGACCAGCAGAGAAAGTTGGACTACAGAAAGGTGATAAGGTAAAGGCAATATATATTCTATCAATATTCCAATCGCAATTGCTTGTCTCCATTTTATTGCATTTTTCATCCAAGTGAAGAGACACGCCACATGCATCAATCCATGAAAAAAACGGGAGCAGATGAAATAGAGAGAAGAGGATTTTTTAAAAAATGTTTCCACTTTTTTTCCTATTATTTTTACTCCACCATAAAATATTTCCCTTCACCAATTTCAGTAAAAAAAAAAAAGTAATCAAATACACTTCCACTGAATACACGATATTCGCAACTAAGGCAACGCCTGAGTTGAAGCAGATGGAGAGTACTACTCAGTCCATTTGTACAGTTATAAAATATATGTTTCTCACTGTGCATACCTCGGATAGTTTTTCCCATTTTCCAGTGAAGAAAATCCAGTGTATCTCATGCGCTCGATCTTCCAATGTCACGAAGAGAGTGCATTGTGGATCAGGAAGAAGCAATTGAATGAAAAGAATAGAGAAAAGAGATAAAAATAGTAAGAAAGTCAGTAGTAAATGGAATGCTATAAATTTCCAAAGGCAACTGATACTTTTCAACGTAATTAAATGTACCATTGATCAATTACATTATTCTTTTCTCCTACAACTAATTCACCAGTGAAATACATTTTTTCCTCTCTGTAACACAACAAAGCCATTTGGACTCTGGATACTGTTACAATTCGGTCGCATTACTTTCTCTAATTGGTAGGAAAACAATGCTAGCGGCTGTTACTAATGGACTGAAGCACAATTCATCCACCTACGGTTCTCACTAATTAATTGCACCAAGGCTTTTCGTATTTTGCAACAGCGAGAGAGAGAGAGAGAGAGAGACTCTTTGTACCATCGAATCACCCCACGTTCTGATCTCAAAACTATTATTATTTGTTGGGTTAATACTCAGAGTAGCGTGAGAGTTTAATACGGAAAATCTCCAACGCTCAGTGAGCAAATATCCCAGGATTTTCGTTCACCATACAGCTATAACCCAGTCTACCATGCACAAAATGAATCAATAGCAGGTGGAAGAAGGGTGTAACACTCAACTGTGTCAATAACCCAACTATCAACGCCAAACTATCTTCAAGTATTGCCTGGGATTTTGCACAGCCATAAATACCTCAGGAGCAGCTTGAAAAAAAAGGCAGTCACTCTTGTGCCACTTTATGGCCTCAATAACGAGTGGTGGCGATGCATAAATTTCATTTTGTTCAACCAGCTCAACAGGAGCCATCATCTTCATGGGAAAAGTTCATTCTTCCATTCTCTTCTCCTATTTTTTTTTTCTATTCTTTTGAGGCAGAGAATGAGCCTGTCTGGCTTGGAAAACGGTGATTTTGAATAATAGCGACAGGAAGAGAAAAAAATGCCCCGAGGGAGTGGCCCTACGTGTTGAACGAAGAAAAATAACCTGAAAACTTGCAAAACCTGCAGGACTGATGTATCAAGAGTAAAACAGAGAGAAATGGAAGAAAATAATGCTTTTAAAGTGTAATCCTCATTGGATTTATGGAATAAAAGTGTGGAACATGGGAGAGAGTAGTGATAGTAAACGTGTGAGGGTTGTAAAATATTTTTAACGATGTATCAAAATCCAATTTTACTTTGAACAAGCAAATTGTGTTCTCGTTTTTTTTTTTTTTTCAATGAAAAAAGAGGAATTTATCATATCTACAACGTTGATGCACTGCACCACATCGTTTATCTGTATTAAATACGTGTTTACCAGGGACTTATGTAGGTCGTCTACACTACCTGATGAGAAATGTTTGCAGAGGATAAAAAAGATAGGAATGAAAAATAAAGAGAATCTGCTTGTTACGTTGAATAAAGTAAAAATTGTGTGTGGACATGGATATCACGAAGTAGTGAAACTACATTTACCCTAGCGTTTCACTAAGTCCACGGTTTTATATTTTCCTCGTATTCTAGACACGCTTGTGTTTCTCTATAAAAGCGTACGAGAGAAAAAATGAAATAGAAAAACGCGAAGAATGGAAAAAAACAGGAGTTTTTTACAGAGTGAAATTTAATGCGAAAAGGTAGAAACAACTGTTGGAGGTAGTGAAGAAAAAAATTCAAGCGGAAAATAAGAAATGAAAATGTTAAACAAAAGCGAAATTTCTCTTTATTCTCCTCCATAGGAAAAGGCCCTTTGCTCATAGACTAACTCAAGATGTTGAAGGACAATTCTCACTCGTTTCACCAAATTTTTCTCTTCGAGTTATGTCTTTTGTTGACGCCACACTGAATGGGGCTTTGAGTGTCTTCACAATATTCTCGAGTGATGTATTCGTTTGGCATTACAACTGACAATGAAAAATATTGTCCAAGGACATTGTAGCCTTGGGCAGAGTGAAGATGTAATCCATGAAACTTGGATATGAAGTTTAGTTTATGCTCTGATGAATTTAATCCTATTTTCTTTCCTCCATGAAGAATAATTCTTCATATTTTGCTGAGTCTCTTTGATGGCTGGAGTTAGAGCTGCTCCTCAATCAGTGAGGATTCTTAATCCTGAGGAATAGTCGGTCATGGCCAAAGTTGTCGAGTGGAAGGATACGTGGGCTTCTGAGGGAGCAAGCTATTTGTATGGATAAGTCCCAGCAACGCCATAAGATCGAACCTGAGGAACTTTGTTAATGTACAAAGCTGTGAGAAGAAGAGCTATCTCGAAAATCCGTTATTCCACCGAGAGATTAATCGTTGCTATTAGACTAATCAAGAGGATTTACGAGCAATCGCTGAGTACTCGATCTCTGCCATTTGAATTAAAGAAAGAGAGCCTGAGTGTCTTCGAGACTAATATGAAACAGAATGAATTCATCTTTTTTCGTATAATCTCTTGATTACTAAAATCATTAGTATCCTATTCATTGAAATAAAAATCATATTCTCTAATAATGTTACAGGTAGTTGAGTGGTCTGGGGTATCTCTCATCGATCGTACATTCGAGGATGTTGCGCAGATAATTGAACACACTGGAGATGTAGCTGAAATCGTTGTCGAGCCGGTTTCCGATATGTAAGTATTCATTCGTAGGAAAAAAATTGAAGACAATGGAAAAAAAAAATATTAGAGTGGAGGAGAGAAAAAAAAATAACATTCTCAACAATACGCACAGAGCTCTATTGTCCAGAGTTATCTGCATTGTTTTCAATGGGTTTTTTTTTCCACTGCTTTTTTTTCGATTTTTTCATTAAAAAACCTGTGCAAAGTGGCGATTCACTGGACGATTCGGGAATGGCCTCTGCTGGTGGAAAAAATTCCGGAAATCTCGGTCTCCAGTTAGGTGAGTTCTTTTTTCCATTATTATTTTGGTTTACAGCATCTAGTCACGATAATTGCATCAAGCTCACACTAGTTACTTTCAAATACGTTTCCTCAATTGATTTTACAGACACGGAAACGGATAAAACGCCCTCATCGCCGACACGCAGGAAACTGCCAAAGACGCCGGTATAACGAGTTAATAAATTGAGCCTACACGTGTGACCTCTCTATTTCTCTTTATCTCAATTCTATTTACTTCATTTCTCTTCTCCACTTATTTCACTCGTATCACATTTTTATCTCAATAATAATCTATCCTCATTGATTTTTCATTTATTATTATTTTCATTATTTTCATTGGTCGCTATTGCTCTTACATGTAAAACCCATTGATTAAAAAAATTAGTAAATTAAATTTTAAAAAATAAAGTCAATGGACTTTTGTTTAGATTTAGTCGAGAATTAATGATGTTTTCAAAGGAAAAATATATTTAAGAGGGATGAATAGATTTATCGATATATCTTTTTTGTACATAGTCATTGTGTATTTGAATTATGTGTAAGGAAATAATGAAAAATAATAATTAATATGGCAGGGATTAAATTGAAAGAAAATGAAGAGATTAATTAACGCATTTTTTCGTTTTTTTTTTTTTTTTACTCATTGTGTCAATTGAGTAATGTAATATTTGCTAATTTGAACGCGTATTGATTCTGCAATTTTGTGAGTGTGATAATGAGAGATAAATAATTCGTGTCAATGATATGTATCAATGAAAAATTGTTGGACTGTGTAAACACGGGATTTCTAATGTTCTCATAATGAAGTTTAATACATTGCGTGAGACACGAGATAAATTTTTGAAATTTTAGAATCACCGAATTACTTGACATGAAAAAAAAAAAGAATTTATTTTGGACGATCAAAAGATTATTACGAAACTGTAAATATTAATTGTGCACGTCCAATTACGTTTTAATAATATCCAAAATATTAATTTAATGAATATATTAAATATTCTTTACTGTGATTATTTTCACGTGATAAAATATTGAATTAATTTGCAAAAAAATCGTCATTTCATTTAAATCATGAAAATAAATTACATTTAAATATCTGCACATCATTAATAATTAATGAATTTTATAATTTAAAGGATTTTCCTCTTCCCGGGAAATAATCACAGTTTTTTTTTTTTTTTATTGTGAGAGAGTGTGTGTGTGTGATACAATAACAATCAATTCCTCATATTGTCTATTCTCCGTTTGTCACAAATTCGCAAAAAAATTATTGGCACGATAATTTTTTTAGTCTCTTCGGCACCGACTCTATTACGAAGCACTGCACTTTATTATTTCATTTATTTTTCCACAATTTTAATTCAATTATCCGTTAATTAATTCACGAATTTTCCCCATTTCGCTGTGATACCGTACGCATAGACGTCGGAAAGACTTAAAGGGGGTCCATAAGAAGTAATTGCAACAAAAAAATAATCGACGAGTTGGTAATTAAAATGGGTAACTAACGGCTTCCAAATGAGAATAAATGATTTAACAAAAAAAAAAAAGAAAGGGTTTTAGGCGTTTAAATAACGAGGACTTTGGTGTAGGTTAATTTTTTTCTTTAGGAAAAATCAATAATGAGAATATTAACAAAAACAAATAAAAAAAAATGCTTACGTACAATCAACCGTAGTTTTTGCACCTGCGTCTAAAGCGCTCTCTCGTCGTGCAATTTTTATTCCTCGTCGTTTCCTAGAAAAAAAAAAAAAAAGAAACATAATAATTCAAATGAAAATATGAAATAGAATTAAATGAGAAGATTATTTGGAAAATGAAAATAATTATCGTGAAAGAATCTACGAATTTTTTCAAAACGCACGAGCTTTTCAAAATTGTGGAGATAATCATTGATAAATTAATGATTATGTGAAAATTTAATGTGGAATGAAAATTTTAATAGGATAATGATAAAACGAAATTTTAATATAAATCCTTCACTCGGTGTCCACTAAAGAATTTCAATGTGTTTTCATATAGGTAATCATGAATATATTGGAGAAGAATAAAGTAAAGATCAAGTATTTATTGGGATATTTCGATAGAATAATTGACAGTGATTATTTAATGTGAAAGTTTATATACGAATTAATGTGGAGCACTTTGAAGGAAATGATAATATGTTTATTGAGCGTAATATCTTCAATCACGTCGTTTGAAACATTGGAATATTCGGTATTGAGAAAAACTAATTCAATGTAAATTTTCCGATTTATTCAATGAAACTGAAAAATCATTAATTTTCTACCCCTAAATTCCATGAAAATTCAACAAATTTATCGTAAAATCTACATAATGTATATTCTACCAGTGATTAATCTGTCTGGATTATCAAATTTTCACCCCCCAAAATGAATATTTATGTGTATAGAATTTGTTGAGGACAGCAATATTGAAATTATCAATGAGAATAGCCGTTTAGCCTCTGAAGGAAACTCTGTATATTTACATAATCATTTCTACTTTGAGTGGGTGGTACATGTAGTATTGCTGATAATCATCGTTAAATATGTTAGATGAGAGTTTTACGTCGTGTTTAAATAGTAAATTTTCTAGATTGTAGTTTAATTATAGTTGAGAGGACAGTCGCGTAGTTTCAGACGTCATTATTAATTAATTTTTCATTTGATTATTTGATCTCAGTGAATTTTCACATTCTCTCATCACAAAACATTGACACAAACATTAAACATTAAAATTTTGAGAGGATTTTAAATGCGAAAAATTAATCGGATTATTGAGAAGAGGAAAAAAATGTGTCAGTTGGGACGAGTTGCGTCGGTGTTACATTAGAGTCCCAAATTGTTTTTAAAATTCAATTTTTTCAATGAAAAATGTTAAGGAGAAACGCCCCAATAAATGGCGATGCCTAATAAATCCTAATCAGTATTGAATTTAAATGAAAAATCAAGTATCAACTGTTTTTATGTATGTGTAATGATTAGTATATATTTTTTAATGAAAAACAAATTTATCGAATTTATTAAGTGAATCATTAAATTAACGAGAATTTAAATAAATATGATAATGACCCCCGGGGCCTCTGAGACTGTCGGAACAACGCGACGACGGCGTTCCATTGACCAAGGTCAATAAGCAGCCATTCTTTTTCCCACGAGCAATGGAAGCCCGTCCAAAAATCTTTGTAAAACACATATCCAAAAATAACTAAATGAAACTACAGAAAAAAAACCGACTTTTTCCTCATAAATTAATGAAAAAAAAAAAAAAAAGAAGAAACTTTCTCGAGAATCAATCAATCGTGTGTCTAGATTATAGACAACATTTTTAGGCTGAATTGTAATTAAAATTAAACGTATTAAATTTAGCCGAACTAAAGAGTACACGAGGATTTTAAAATTCTATGTGTAAAACCTGAATGTAAACTGAGAATAAAGGAGAAAAAACCTAATATATATATATATACATAAATATATATAAAAAAAAAGATGGAAATAAAACTGAGAAAATAAGAAAAGTGAAGTTAAAAAATTCGAGTTAAATTCTCAGAGTTCTCTTAAAAAAAGAAAATCCACTTCTCTCTCTCTCTTATTATTTTCATAATTTCTTCTCTCTGTCTCTGCCTCAATTATTCTTGCTCTCAAACTACTTCTTCATCTTTCGCCCCCTTTAATTTCGACTTTTCTTCCCTATTATCTCCACTAGTCGATAAACCGCAGCCTCGAAAAATCCTCTGATTTGTCATTATTTTTCCTGTGTCGTATTGAGAATTCAATGATTCAAAGAATAAATAATATCTGTTAATTCACACTTTGTTGTCCACGTAATTTTCGTTGTCAAATTGGCGGTGTTAATTGTTTTTTAATTGTTCCATTTATTATTTCGATGTTACAAATGCCCCCACTCCACCCCTTGCCCCTTCATTTTATATTTATCCATAGATTCACTGTGTCCCGTGTAAAATGAACACAAAAAAAAAAATGAACGAACAAATAAAATGTATACGAAAACAAAAACAAAAAAAAAGTTAATTGCTGACGAAAATGACCAAAGTGCAAAATGTAAGTTATGGCTATATGATAAAAAACAAGTTTAGCATAAAACTGGCCCTCACGCTACTCTCTCCCAACTGGCACGAACTTATAGTGTTTTATTAGCATTTTTTTCCTCAATTATTGAACGTTTTATATTATTTTTAATTAATATTATTTTCATTTAATTTCATTTACGTCTTGAATAATTTGATTGATCTGTGGAAATCCTTGTCGAATGTCTCGCAGCAACTTTGTCGTTTATTCATTTTAATTAGATTATTTTTTTTTACCAAAAAAAAAAATTGACAAATTAAAGTAATTAAATGGTTATAAATAAATTTACACAATTATATCTATAATAATTTGTCAATTTTTTTCAAAATTCACATTTAGTATGTGTGTGCGCGTGTGGTGAAGCAAATAGTAGACGTGTGCAAAATAATGAGAATGTATTTTTAAAAATTAATTAAGTGGCGAACTCGGAGACCATGCGACCTGATTATTATTTTTTTCATTTTCACTCTGAAGTGATTCAAAGAATATACTCGAGGAAGTAGATAAATGGATGATTTTAAAAAAAGGAATAAAAGAACAAATTAAATTATTCTGTGGAAGTGAAGTTTACCCAGGAAATTGTGGATTAACGGTGCCTGGTCTTCGGAGTATATTTTCCCTGACATAATTTTATTAAATTGAAGAACATAAAACACATTAAAGTAATTTAAAACTTGAGAGAAAAAAAAAAGCAAAATAAGACAAGAAAGACATGGACAACACCTGCACTTGTATACAATATTTTATATCTTCCTTCAGTATCCAGATAATTTATACAACGAGACTAACCACTGCTTGCCCATTAATTTTCTTTTCGAGAACTTTTTTTTTTATCTTAAAATTCTATCACGAGAAAATAATTAAGGGAACAATAGTTCTCCTCTCTCTTTTTTCACTCTACTACAATGATATATTCTTTCCTCTTTTTTTTTCATTGCTTGTTATACTTTGTATAAAACAAAAAGAATTTAAAAAAAAGAGTAGTAAGACCATGATGAGAATGCGAAAGTTGGTCATGAAAATCGTTGGCAAAAATCCTGGGGAAAACGAGAAGGCGGAAAACTCTGGCAATTTATGTTGCTGATTTTATTTCTTTCTCTACTTTCACCCTTTCATTCGTTTTCTTGTGCATACACTCTGCAGAACTGGAGAATGAGAATGAAAGGGCGTTGTGAAATACATCAGATAATAGAAAAGGGAATTGGTGAGGCGTACACGTTTTTATCGTAAAATAAATGATATAGAAAGGAGAGAAAGAGATAGAGAGAGAGAGAGAAAAATGGAAAATGAGTTTCCAATGTTTAAATGTGATATTTCCATATTCCAACGCCACACTATATTTCCCTTTTTTTTTTAAATATATAGTGAAGATTAATTATTTCTTCGCCTTATCGTTTTTCACCTGGAAGAGGCCATTACGTAGGTTTTAGGAGCTTTTTTTAAACTATTTCTGATTGTCAAATGAATAAATGAAAATAAATCTCTCAACAATGTGTGCATCTGTGCTTTGCATGCAAAGTGCATCTAGACATTTCTCTATTCTCCATTATTTCTAATATTTCTTTTTATCATTTAAATGTACAATAATATGACTCTTTCATTTTTTATTCAATTTTCTTACATTCCCCCTTTTTCCCCCCAACTATTATTTATTTCTCTAGTGATTTTTATCTTTATTTAAACTTTGAGCTCCTATTATTTTCTAGAATTTTTCATTTTGAATCACCAGAGTAACGCGTAGAGCATTTTCCTTCTTGGTATTCGTAGTTTAAATTTTCATGCAAATTTAGTCAAATGCACTCGTGCGATTCTTAAGAGTCTAGAAGCAGACCATCCAGAAGTGGAGAAAATAAGTTTTTACCCCACGAAAAAGAATTGAGAGAATTGAGAAGGAAAAGAATGGCTTTACCCTTTGCACGTGGTGAAGCATTTCAATATTATCGAATAGTAAATATTATTTTGTTGAAGCACTTGGAATAATATGTTTGTCAAAAATTTTTTAGGAACAAATTGCTAAGGAACGACAAGTTACTGGAAGGATACAAATACAAGTTTGGTATGAAGTTGATAGAAAGGAATTGGTTGTGTCTGTATTGGCTGGTGATGAGTTGTGCACACGTGACGATATTAATTCACCACCTGAAGCATTTGCAAAACTCGTGCTGATGCCGTCATGGTAAAATTTACCTTAATATTCATTTGAGAAAAATTTCCAACATCATTAACACAGTGTAACCTTTTTTCTTAAAATTTTTCAAGCGGTGAGAAAAGCGCACTACAGACAGATGTCGCCGAACCAGCGCAGAATCCAATATGGAATGCGAATTTAACATTTCCTGGTATTGCTGGTGAAAAACTTATTGAAAGAACTATAGAGGTTACCTTGTGGGACTCACAACCAGATGGTGAAAATGTTTTCCTTGGTGAATGCGTTGTGAATCTTGAGAGTGCCATTGAAGCAGACCGTGCCATTTGGTAAGATTCTTTTTATGCAAAAAAATAAAAAGAAATCATCATTTCATTTTGTTTTTCCTCTCTTCCCTATTTTATGAAGAGTCTCTTTATAGTTTCATAAAAGTACAGAATTTATTTGAGATATTTTCCTCAGTTTTGAAAAATTCAAAGGTTTTTATGGTTTTTTTTTCCCCCTGGAAAATATTTTATACCCATGGGTAAAGAGTGTCTGAAAGTACCTGAGTCACAAGAATATATTTTCCCTTGGATTTTCTAATTTTCTTGAAAGACAGAAAAAAAAAATAAGTGAGCTGTAAATAATGATTTCTTTTTACTATGTTCATCAGGATCTCTCCTCACATCTCGATGCACCCAGGTGCATGACAATTTCCCGAGCATAAAATTCCCATAAAACAAGAGGAAAATAAAATTAAATTGAAAAACTATAAAATCCACATTCACCAGATTTCATGTCCCTTTTCTGCCCCATTTTCTTGTATCGACAAACAGGTACAGATTGGAGGATCCAAGAGGATGGCGTTCTGGTAAATCGCCTTATGCATCACCACGTGGATCAGTGTCAGCTGAAGTACCAATGCTAGCACAGAGACTGCTGAGACGTGATTTACGTGAAAGAAGCTACAGTGATGATACTCAAACACAGAGTGAGAGCGGTAGTCCAGAGCCATATTTTCTGCATCCAGATCACGCATGGCAAGCTAATTCAAGACGTGGCTCATCGCAATCAGAGCAGCTTGACGTTGAGCCTTATGAATTGAGCAAGGACTACAGCAGATCATTACCCGGCAGCCGAAGAAGCAGCTTTCAGAGTCAGGGTGGTGGTGACAGTAAACGTGAGTCAATTCCCCTTTCCTCAAAAAAAAAACCCCCAAACCCATTCCACTAACTCAAAGGAAATTGGCATAATCAGGTGGTAGCATTGGTGACAGTGACACGCCGCCCGTTTACTACAGTCGCGACAGACGACGCAGTTCAGTAGCAAGAACAGCTAGAAATCATGAGGAAGTCCTGAGATCCCTGCAGAAAATAGCTGCCAAAGGTGAACTAGGAAGAACAATGAGCCTATCAAATGAAAAGAGACGCGGAAGCCGTGAGTATTTTAAATTCACAAAAAAATTTCACAATTCACTCCATTCATCTTGATTTTACAAAAAAAAATGTCTGTACTGCTCTAAACCTCTGTCATGTTGCCCCCGTTAATTTTCATTATCCAAAATGTTTTTAATTCAAAGTTCCAATCGCTGTCATTGTCTCACTTCAATCACTTTTAGCATTCTATGAATTGTGCACAGACAAAATCACGGATTTATACAGATCCAGCATCAGTTTATCAAATCTCATGATGTATAAATGTTAACTCATCAATATCCCAAAAACGTTCAACTATATTCGTGTCATTCATTCAATAACTTCATCAAATACCACAGCTCGCTTCTCTCCTATTCATTCTCCTTTAGTCTGTGTATGATGTGTTAAATTCTATCTTCTACTCGCCATTGAGTGCATTCATGTTGACGTGATGTGAACGTCAAAATCCTTCGCTATTCTCAGTACTGAGAGTCACGTTATATCTCTAATCCAAGGTGCATCAACCCATTGTGTTTGCCTGTGTACATATGTATATATACAATGCTTCCAGCATCTCTCAGACACCGAAAAACCGTTTTCATATCACCACCTTCTCTTGGTGTGTATGTGTGCGTGTGTGTGAAGACTGTTTGGCTATGAATCATGAAAATGTCTTTGATGAGACGAATGGGATGTACATAGAGTCTCTTACACCTGTGTTTACTCTTGTGTTAATTATCATCTTGAGGTTTCATCATTTTATTCTGAGATTAAAGTGGAATCAGCAGATGAATTATAATTTTCTTGTGATGAACCAAAATTTATCTAGTTATTCCATTTGATGATGAATAATAATAAAATGTGTGAAAACTCTATTAGCTTTTAGAATTGCAATGAATGAATGAATTTAGTGGGTGTGTGTGTGAATATAGCATTTTTATAATTATTCAATTCTTTATAAATTTTCCAATATTTCTCTTTTGATATTAAATTCACAATTATTTTTCTTTTTCACTAATATTTTCATTCCAATTACTTTTAATGTTTTATTCTTATTTTTATTCATCATTTTTACTCTTAATTTAACGCAATATCGAGCTTCATAAAAGGAGAGGTGCTTTGACCGAGCGAATGGATTATTTTCCCATCGGATTTTTTCAATAAAAAACTTTTGCCTTTATTTTGTCCTAATTTTTTTTTCGAATAAAGTGGAAGAGTTCTTTTTTTTTTTCGTTACTCGTTATTTCACGCGGCTATTCCATTGTCGATGGGACAAATTCACCGGTGGAATTTTGTCTGCTCGATTTTGATGTTTTATCATACTGTGTGGCACTCAGTGTATCCTAAAAAAAATGGCAGAAGCAAAAGTTGAATGATTATTTAAATTCCATTTCAAGCCACCCGCTTTAATCGTGTCAATGTAAAATCTGTTGAAACCCGGTGGATCATGAAAAATATCATTTGCTGAAAAATTCGTTGCTATTTGTTTTATCTCGAATAAATAAATGAATTGTTGAAAAATGCACTGTATTCATCTGCTCAGAGAGAAAAAATGTCATTATTACATTGATTCCCAATTTTGTTAAAATAAATACTGATTTTCCATTTTTAATGAGAAAAAGCTTTTAAAAAAATTAAATAAACATCCATTATTCCACTGAATAAACAATTCCCCTTATTACAATTAATTTCCATTATTTCTCCCTCAATTTTTCCCCCCAACAAAAAAATTAACAAAAATAATAATGACATGATTTTCCCTGCGTAATTGTTGACTGTGCTATCGCAATCATATTCCACATATCTGTAAAAATAATAAAACCAACCAAAAATTGTTGAATTAAAAAAAAATGCCTTAAAATAAAAATGATCCTCATGTTGAATTATCTTTTTCCGGCTGCCCGCCTGTGAACGCGATTGCCAATAACAAAATGCTCCACGATTGACGTTCGCTCGGTCGAAACGCCGATCCACAAAAAAAAACCGATTACGAAAAAAAAAAACCACGCCATGTCACAACAAACCACCACCACCAAAATTTAAATGCCAAAAAAAAAAAATCGCAAAACCACTACCAACCACTGTTTACCAACCACATCACCAACCTATGTTCGAACAATCGGGCCACCCGTAACCGGGCCCGACAAACAACCAGAGTGCATAGTCCCAACAGTTACTGTGTGGCAGTGCGAGCCTGTGTCTCCGAGGACCGGTAATTCGGCCTCCCTCTCACTACCGCACTCCACACCACCCCGATAATAAACGCAAGGCACTGGCGTCCAACGATTGAGGGCACCGGTAAGACCACTCACTGTCTCACTTCTCTATACTTCTCTATAACTATTTTAATGAAAAGAAAAAAAAAAAAAAACCGTCGACCCAACTCTCACCACCTAACTCCCCCAAAACTCCACCTCCAGACTCCTCAAACTCTCAGCAATTGTCCATTGTCCTCCAATGTCAAACGACACGATCAGACTCCAAGATGTCTTCAAGTTCATTCCCACCCAACTTCCTGTCTCTGTATAACTATCAGCAGTATCAAACTCTGAAAGTGCCTAGTACTGTTAATATTCCTGTAGTAATACAGCTATATAATTCCTATCCTTATTATTATGTAATATAACCACAGTATTCAGTGCAGCTATTTAGAAAACTTGGTTTATTATATATTGCTAACACGAGTATTGTTACCTCATGAATTTTAGGTAAGGTATTGTTTTCGTGGATGACACTGTAATGAGCTTTTAGTTTTATTTTAAAATCAGCTGATTCAAGTGATGGTGAAGTTGAGAAATCATGCTCCATTGTTACCTTGGTATTATCAAGAATTGTTGAAAAGTTTATTACAGTGTACTCAGTCCAATTAGTTTCATCGAATCATCACCAAGAGCTTTGATGAATCGATGAAGTTTCAACGACTGATTCAACTCCACGAGTCATAGTAGTAAATTACACACGATAATAGCTTTTTGTAGAAGTAGAAGAGCATTGAAAAGCTTCACGATAATCTCTCTATCATTCCCCTCAAGACAATAAACTTTGATAATTCCTATAATTTTATTTAATTGCATAAATTTTGTCATGAAGTAGTGAATTTATTATCTAGGCTTGCATATTGTCAGAGAACGGCACGTTTTTAACGTAATTGTAGAAATATTAATGATTTTTAGATTAAAATTAATTACGGTGCACTATATGTCTTCTTTTTTAACTCAAAGATACATGAAAATTGTGAAAAAAACAAAAATTTTCAACATCTCTATTAAATTCTGTTGGTTTTTCTGCTGTTACTTAAACAATAACAAGTCTTCCAGAGTTTCGGGCTTGTGTTGATAAAAAAAAAAGGAAGAAAGTTGGTGACTACGAAAATGCAAATAGGAGAGCCAAGTTAAAAGTTTATCAGGGACACGATATTATACACTGGTCCCTCTTTTGTGTTGGCGTACTATAAGTAATGGGTGGCAGATATGGGGGAGGTGGTAACCTCGTAAAATAGCAAATGAATGAAGAACGTGGTAAAGAAAAAGAAGTACGATAAGGAAAAAAAAAGTAAAGTGTTAAATTGAGAAGGGAGAGACGTTGGTAGAATAGTGAATTTTCTTATTTTATTTTTTTTTTACTAAATGAAAGAGGTCACTTGGAAATTGACGTACTTTTGAAGATGGTAGAGGATAAATTAGATTCACGACTTTGCTAGTCCAATAAGTACTAGATCCAATTGGAACTGAGGGAGGATGTTAGAGGGTAGAGAAAGGAGGGATGAGGGAAAATTGTTGGATGTTGATTCAAGAAGTTTTGAAATTAGTGAGAGAGAGAAAAAGGGAAATACTGAGAGCAGTCATGAGATTGTCGTGCTACCTGGAGTTACTTGAAATGTCAGATGACTATTTTATAAATGTTGTTTCTCTTGAAAAATGCTCTTACATCAATTGAATATTGCAATTCTTTGAATTTCTGTTGAATGAAAATTTGAGAAATAAATTTTCTAAATACACTCAAATTCACAATTATCTGTTTTTCTCGCGTAGTACTAATTGATTTATACTCGTGTTGAATAAAAAAGCTATTGCTCTTGTAGAATGTTAAATATGCAAAAGTGTGTGTTCGTTTACCACATGACTCCTTGAATTTTCACTTTGTACTGAAGCATAAATAAAAGAACCTCAGTACTTTATAAAGTGTGAATGTAAAGTCGTTCATTACATTACGAGTTTCCTGAGTATTTTTACTTCATTCCAAGAGGGTGAGAAAGAGAAATAGTTTTTCATACTTCTTTCCTTTTTTCTCGGTAAGAGTGAGTACGAGTATGATCCTCGAGATGTGTTATACAAAGTGCAGAGAAGCAAGGAGTATGTGTTTGGCAAGCGAACATGCATCACTCGAAGAGTTTTCCTTTTTTTTTTTTAAGCGAAAACATAAGAAAAAACTAGAGAACATTTCCCCTCCTCAACTCACACGGTGCTAACTTTTTCATGAGTCTACTGAGACAATTCGATTCTTAAGAGAAAAAAAAAGAAAACTTTGAAAAAGTATTTTCAAAGTTTTTTTTTCGCTGACGAGTGTTTCTGGAGATCGCGATAAGAATGAGTAGCAAGAAGGTTAAAAAAAATCGTCTGAGTTTCGGGGGGTTGCGTGTAGTTGTATTGGATTTTTATGAAGGAAAAGAGAAAGAATAATGTTGAGAGGAGAAAAGTTAAGGACAATTTATTGGAATAATCTTGAAAATGAAATATACACAGGGCGAGAGGAGCGCAAAGACAGCATTAGTCGGGGTGAAAGGAAGGACAGCATGGGACAAACGATGATGGGATTTCCAGAACGGCTTTATGATAGAAATAGTGAGTCTGATGAGGATGACAAGTGGAGGTAATTTCTTATGGTATTTAGGAAGATTTTTTTTTATTAAAGCTGAATGTGAAAATGGGAGAATTATGATGAGGCATTGGTTCTCAGAGAAATGAGAAAATTTCCGGTGGAAAAATGATTACTTTCTTTTTTCCTATGGAAAATATTTCATTTCTCAATGGTAGCATGAGTAAAAAATTCTATGTAAATCCAAGAATGTTGAGAGGATCGTGGACAAAAAAAAAATGAAATAAAATTCACCTATCCCTGCAGCTCCATCCTTCTCTCATCATTAAAGATAAATAAATCAGAGAGCATTCAGTGAGTCTCGTATCCTCTCAACTCTCTTGAAATTTGATAAATATGAAAAATCAGAGAAACTAAATGAAGTCAATTTAAACTTTTTCCCTCCACTTAATTCAGTCAATCAACGAAGAATGAGAATGGCATGGATTTAAAGTTAGGCCCTGGACAAGTGGCACCAAGAGGATTCAAACTGATTGGAGGTGAGAATAGAAAAGTTTTGAAAATTCATTTTCCCCAAACTCCCAGAGAATTTCTTTCTCTCAACTTTCTCACACTTTTCTTACGTAAATCGAGTGATCTTCCATGAACAATTCGTATTTCCTCATTCATTTCCCCCTTTTTTTTCCCCAACACAGGAATGGGAAATGGCGAGGTGAAACTTGCCCTCTTTCTCAGTAAAGGCACACTCGAGGTCGAGGTGATATCAGCACGAGACATCTGTCCCGGTGAACGTGAAGAACCCGGTAAGTTAAATATAAATGTGATTTACTTTGGCAATTCAAAGAAGAAGAATAGAGAAAAAACGAGTTTTGTGTTGTGCAAAGTTTTGTGCAAATTATCGAATAACATTTAAAACTTTAATTTCATTGAATTCACGTTCTTATCTTTGCGTATAAACTTCACAATTCCATTAAACTCTAATTTTATTTCACGAAATTCAATTTAATCCACTGATTTTTCCAGATACTTATGTAAAGACCTATCTGAGAGACGGCGAACGCTGGTTACATAAACGAAAAACTCGTGTCGTACGTCATTCACGTACTCCCCAGTACAGACAGACCCTGAAATACGGTAGCTGTGATGCACTTGGTAGAAACCTACTTGTTATGCTCTGGGAAAAGAAGCAGGGTTTCGAGAGTAATCAGGGTCTTGGTGGTGCTGAAGTTGATCTTGAATTATTACCACTGACAAAATTATCAGTTGGATGGTATCCATTGTATCCAATTCATACCCTCGGTACCCAGAATGCTGATTCACCATGATGGTTGAGGGAAAAATGGGCCCTTGAAGCTGGTGAACTTGATCTCAGACTCAGTCTATTGCTTAAAGATGAGACTGAGTCTGTTGTCAAGATAATATCTTGATAGACATGTTTTAAAGAAAAAAATGTGGCACAATTATCACGTCATTCTGGTTTTTTCCAATGATTTATTGCGATATCGTACCGTTTTCATTGACATTGAGAATAATTCAAGCATAATATGTTTTTTCAATGTTCAATCAATTATGAAAGAGACATGTCTGGGTAAAAGTGCAGTTGCATGAATAATTCCTGTACATAAATTCAACGACAATCAATAATAGAGAGGGAATAAAAGATCTCTCTCGAATTTTTTCAAAAGCTCAATAAACTCGGTACAATTTTATCTACTTTCTTCTCATTTTTATCATTTTTTTTTTTCACATTCAATTATCTGAGAAATTATAATGACTCAGTGAAGAGACGAGAAAATTATACGAGGTTAATTCACTTATTTTGATGGAAGAGTTGAAGTTTATTCTGAAAGACTATTTTTCTAAAAATATTCAAAAGGCAAAGTGACATCGAAAATAGAGTTGTGAGTATAATTTTATTATCTCTCCTGAGTAATTGTAGTTACTTTCAATATCATGAGAATGAAGCTACTGAGATGATAATTGGTAGTGAATGATGTACCTGCACGTAGTGATACAGAGAAAAACGGGTGAAGGATTTAATTCATGGAGTGAATATAATTTTTATTTCTCTAGTTTTCAGAATGATTCAATAATGTGCCACAGAGTTAATTCACCAGGGGTCCATTTTTCCCAATGGAGATGTGTTAATGTAACGAAGGAACGTTGTAATATGAATGGAATAGAGAAGTTTATTCGAGTCCAGTGAGGTCGAATGAGAGTCGATCGATATCTACACTATCGTCTGGTTGATCCAGTTAAGGGTTCGATCGAGTCTCGTTGAAATCCTTGAGTATAAAATACAATCCACAATATTGACGTGTGATAATCTCTATATTTTTGATTATTCACGTCGATACATCCTCGATTTGACGATTAAATTTTGAATAAAGCCTCGTTGTACTGTATAGGGGAAAGTGGGGTAGAATATATTATGAAAATGATGAGAATAATCAATTAAACCTGCTTGACATCTTCATAATCCAGAAGAAGATAAAAGGATAGAAAAATTGCTTTAACAATGAAATAATTCTTGGAAAAAAGTAATTAGATTCAAGAAGATTTACGGCCTAAATGTATTCTCCAACAGTTAACGAGGAAAATTCAAAATTTCATCGAATTTCCAAATTTCTAGCCGTTAATAAAGAAATTACGTGTGTCCCTGAATTGACTTGCTGGTCGAGTCAATGATAATGAAAATGATAAAATAACAATTTTGAAAGAATACGTAATTTTTCTTGAAATACTGTAGCTTATTAAAATTAATAATAATAATGTTTTCAATAGATTCTTATAGTGAATTATGATAAATGTTATTTCCATAGTCGCACAAAGTTGGACAGCTTTACAAATGAATAATAAATTGAATAAAAACCTTTGGAAATTATTGAATAAACATAAATTCATCATGTACTCATTGTAAGAAAAATGAAAAAACTATTTTTCGGAAAAATTATAAGAGAAATAGAGATATCATCTTAAATATATCTATTCATGTTATCACGAGGTGGAACAGAGAATTATATAATCAATAGTTTGAAGACAAAAAGATACTGCAGTTGAATGTTTAGAGATTTTAAAGTAATTGAGAATGAAAAATTTGAGATTTGATAAATTTTTGCGCTCATCTCGCCTGATGAGAGACAAAGGGGAATTAATGAAAGAGTATCAGTGAATGATTAAAAAAAATCAATCAATATCTATATCAGTGTACAGTAGATTTAGGTTGATGAATAATTATTAAATAATATCAAATGTTGTCGACTAATTGGAATATATTTTAAAAACAAAGTATATAAAGGTGTTTAAAGAAAGAGATGAAAAACTCAAATTATCAAGTAAGTGTCAACGATAATGAGAAATAATAATAATAATAATAACTCAATATTATTTTTCTTAATAGAGCAATGAAGACAAAAATTACGGCCTAGATGAGAAACGACGTGCAAGAGTCCAATTAAACTCTTGCACTGACAATCCTGAGATAATTAACGCAATCAATGAAAAAAATTATATAAAATTTTCCAATTAACGAAACGATTCTCGTTAATTATGAATTTTTCTACCTATACTTATAATTCTAGCATCGAATATACAATTTAGCATCTTTTCTGGAGTGAAATAAATTATCTCTTTATCAAAATTCTCGAAAAAGTAAAAATCTACAACTATTATTCTAGTGAAAAATTCAAGAAATTTGGGAGAAATCATTATTAAAATTTGGATTAAAATTTAACAAAATAACGAAAATATCCTAATAAAATTCATTCTAACTGAGATTTACAGAAACGCTTATCTAGATAAACATAAATGTTTTCTACAAGAAGAAGTGTGGAATGAAAATGGCTTATTAGAATCGATCTATACAATTTCATTGAAAAATATATATGAAAAAAAAAGAATGAGAAAAAGAAGCTATTAAAATACTACCGTATATCTTTGACAATCGAATATATTAGCCTACTTATTGCATTAATAATTGACTGTAGCCAATAGGTTAAAACTGAATACAGCAGTATGTTTATGTATAACTAGAATTTATGAATATTTCATAGATAACGTATATAGATTTATGTATATATAAATAGAGTAACTGTGCATAATCCTTTGTGCCAGGATAAATTAATCGCTATGAAATCAAAAGACCATGGGAGAGAAGATTAAAATGATAGTGTTCGAGTGTATTTGTGATCGTTCAATTCAATTTATCCTCGGTGCTTCAGTGACTATTTATGTTTCAATTAAATTATGAAAATACAAATCATCAATCTCTGATAAAATCTATGAATTTTACTGAATTTTATAAAATTTCCTTTACCGAATTTTTTTCACTTTCTTAAATAACTTTAAAAAAAATGCTTGATAAGTAATTTTCAAAAAATCGAAAGGCCTCTTCCTTCACATATCTTGGTATAGGAATCTGACAATCTTGATGAGATAAGGAAATTTAAAAAAAATGCTCTAGGATTATTTGCGTTAGTAATTATTGAGTTGCGATGTGACGAGTTTGAAATAGAAGCATGACAATTGGAGCAAAGTAAAAGTGCTCAAACGCACGCAATAATAAACTGGGACCCATAACTGACACTGGCAAAAAAAAGAAAAGAATAAATTTATGTCACTTGGGTGTTTTAACTGTCATTGATATCATTATCACAATTATTTCTCCTTCTGCGTCACTCAGCACCTCTTTCTACGGTTAATTACTCATCGATAAAGCGTAATGATTAAAAGAAAAAACAATGGAGTAAAGTTTGTAGAGAACTTGGGGAAAAAGATACCCTTAAAAACTTATAGTTAGGCCATACGATTTAATTTTATGATCGTGAAAAAAAAAAATCAATGTAATGTCCTATGTGTTGAGTGTTGTTTATGGCACATGTGGAATTAGATGAGAGTTGAGAGAAAAAATGGTAATAAAATTTAAGAATAATGAAACTAATGAATCCAATTGTGGATGTTAGAATGAAAGAATAAAAATGATTCATTCCTACTTGAGTGTTGAATCAAAGATTCTCTATTAAATGTGAAAAATCAAACATAAATATTGTTCAGTAAGAGAATAAAGAATTGAAAAATATAATTTTTCTATAAGAGTCTGAAATGAATGAATTCAAAAGAAATAAAATATATAACAATTTTCTATTGTAATGATATTCTAATGATACTTATACATTTGTCAATGTTGCAAATCACTTTATATTTGCTAATCTATTTGATGAAAGTTGTAATTCAATCAATGAATAAATTGTAATCCCATAATATTCAAAATTAAGTGAATGATGAAGAGATTAAATTATGGTTAATGCAAGAAAAATAAATTAATGGAATTGAGTGTGATATTATGAAGCAAAATTTCAAAGCTATTGGCTTATCAAAATTTCAAAGGAAAAATTCACAAAAAAATCGTAAATCTAAAATTATTGGAATTCATTGTATATACATGAAAATGTAAAAAAATTAAATGGATGAATAACGTTGTCTTTTGTGGAGAAACGTTTTGAAAGTTTAATTTGTAATCAGAGGATTTGAGAATGACTGATATTTCTAGCAGAAGCATATTGAAAAATATATGAATAATGTCTCTAACATAAATTATAATTGATGTACATTAATCATTTAATTTCTCCCTCAAAGTCCTGAGGGAAGGAGAGTGTGTGGATATGTGTAAAACTCGGAAATAATATATAAGAAGAAGAAACGTGAGACATAATATATAAATGAGAAGAATAAATTGAGTCAATTTATCCCTCCAAAAATCCACTCACCAATTTCTCCTTTTTCCTCTATTTTCAGCTCTGACGAGACCTTTCCTTCCATTTTTTCACACTATCACTGCACTAGGACACTTATTATCACTCATTATTATTTTTTTCTTAATTATTATTACTCACAATTATTTAATTCAATTATTATTTAAACATTTTCACTACTCCGAACTTTGAGGATACGAAAAGGCGGGAAAAGAGTGCTACCACGGCGTGCCGCCATTTTTTGGCAGTGAGGAGCTCATAGGCATCTAATTTCTTTTTCGAGATTATCACAAATAAATGGGGAAAATTCATAATAATTAATAATTAATAATTATAATTACGTTCACGTCGTCGATAATTTCATATATTCGAGCCTCAATTATCAAATTTTACGCAGAATTAATTAATTAATTACGGAGTACTGGAATTCCGTGGCGTTCACGAAACACAGCCGCCGCCATCTTGTCGTGGCGCCACCTCGCGTCCTCTCACGCAATCAGCCAACGGCGCGTCGCCATTTTGTGCCGGTGGGAGCTCACTGGCGTCCAATTCTTTTTTTCGATATTACAATAAATAAATGGGGAAATTTCATAATAATTAATAAATAATAGTTACATTTCCTCACATCTCTTCGATAATTTCATATATTCGAGCTTCAATTACCAAATTTTACGCAATAAATAATTAATTATTCGAGGAGTGCTCGCGTTCCGTGTCATTCACGGAACTCAGCCGCCGCCATTTTGTCGAGGCGCCACCTCGCGTCGCCTTGACCAACACAATTTGCAAATGGCGGAACCCGCGTCCACCAGCCATTGTCTGTTGTATACTTGTCACACCAAAATTGTTATTAATATTTCCTAAACCGAATTAATTAAATACAATTGCACTAAATAATTGTGTAATGACGAAAGCCAAAGTTTCGGCAGAATGGAAGAAACGCGTGAAATCAGAGTACATGAGACTGAGGCAAATGAAAAGATACAAGCGTGCAGATGAAGTGAAAATAGCATGGAATCAAAATCGTAAAGTTATGACGGGTGAGTGTGTGCAAATACCTTTCCTTTGCAGTTAAAAATAAATCTGATGATGAATTAAACTAATGTCGCTGATAAGCTGATCATTTGCATCACCAAAATGCGTATTTTCCCACACAAATGATCAACAAAAGAAGACGACATTTTCGCGGTTTTTTTCAACCCAAGCATTTAATTACCTGATTATTATTTTTTTCTCTCTTTCAAGCAGATCTGCTCGTTGGTGAACAAAAGAGATGGGCAGATGGCAAAGCAATGTGGCTGGCAATGCAGGATATTCCAGCACACGTATCTTGCATGAAAAAAGCTGAGGTTACGAGTTCAGATGGCGATGTACAGAATTTTCCCGTTAAAATAATTAATGCAGTTACACCGATACCAACAATGTACACATGGGCTCCTATACAACAGAATTTCATGGTTGAGGACGAGACGGTATTACACAATATACCGTATATGGGAGATGAAATATTGGATCAGGATGGAACGTTCATTGAGGAATTGATAAAGAATTACGATGGAAAGGTGCGTTGAATGCTAGACTTACCATTGAAAATAATAATCACACTTGATATTTTATTGACATGAATTTCAGGTCCACGGAGACAGAGAATCCGGATTCATGGATGATCAGTTATTTGTTGATCTCGTGAGTGCACTGATGATTTACGAAAAAGAGGACAAAGACAAGGAAGCACCGAAGAAAATTAAAGACGAAAAGGACAAGAAGGAAGTTGAGGTGAAATCGGAAAAATTGGAGGATGCGAAGGAAGAGAAGGAGACACGTTTTCCATCAATGCAGATATTTAACGTAAGTCTCGAAGCATTAAACGTTAATGGTAAAAATAAATAATTGGAAAGGATTCATGATTCATCTATTTTTCCAGGCTATATCGAGCATGTTCCCTGATAAAGGAAGACCCGAGGAGCTGCGTGAGAAATACATTGAATTAACAGAAAGATCGGATCCAAATGTCCTTCCACCAGAGTGTACTCCAAATATTGATGGAGTTAATGCTAAGAGTGTGCCTAGAGAACAAACAATGCACTCATTCCACACATTGTTTTGCAGAAGATGCTTCAAATACGATTGCTTCCTTCATCGTAAGTATTTAATTTCATATATCAAGAAAATTCAAATTCTAATTAGGAAAATTGAGAATTTTGCTCTATAGATTATACAATTTGATCAGGCGATGAATTAAGAAGTTCTGCAGTTTTATTTTATTATTTAATTGACTTAAAATTCAGCAGAATTGCTGTTTTTAAGTAATGCGAATTGTTTGAAGTAATATTACCAGCTTATTAATTGGAAAAATATTTTGATTCTTGATTTTGTGAAGCCACCAGTAAGGGGACGTCGCAGCAAGGTAAAAATAAACCATTGCTTAAACACAATGTCCAATTGCTTCATTTTTTTTCTTTAATATAGCGCAGAGACATCAAAGGATTCATCAACACAATCACAAATCACTCATCGTTTATCATCGCTCGATAATTCATCAATTAATTCATACTATAATTTTGTTCTACATAATCAATATACTTTAGTAATGAAATTATTTTATTTCAATGTAGGTCTTCAAGTTTGTCATCCCGGGCCAAATTTGCAGAAACGTAAAGGGCCTGATTTGAAGCCATTTTCAGAAGCTTGTGGTACTGAATGTTACATGCATTTGGTGAGTAATTGATTAATAATTTATCCTCAAGATTTATCAGTAAATAATTGTTGAACAAATTTTTCTAAATTTCAATTATCTCAAACTTTTAATTAATAGGAAGGAATGAAAGAAAAACTGGCAGCTCAGGCAGCTGACAATAAAGATGAGGAGGGTGATGACAAGCGTCCACGTAAAGTACGTAAACAGGCTAGCGTTGATTCCGGAAATGAAGCGAGCAGTGAAGACAGTAATGACAGCAACAAGTACAGTCAGGGTGGAAGTTGTCAAGGTAAATATAAAACTGAAATGGAGTTCAACGTAACTGCCTCCATGAATTCCAATCGATAACTAATGAAAAATCCCTTTTCATGAAGACTTCAAGCAGAATGTGAATCAAGACTCGAAGCCGGAGGAAATGGAGGAGGATCAGGCGCAGCCAGCTCATCAGAGTCCCTTCACTCTCCTCGGTCTTGATAAACGCGTGAAAACGGAGAAAGAATGCTCGTGGACTGGCTCGGAGCAGAGCCTATTTCGTGCACTCCACAAAGCATTCCCCGGTAATCCATGTGCCTTAGCTCAAATAATGTTGACGAAGACGTGCCAGGAGGTTTATGAATTCGCGCAGAAAGAAGCCCACGATATCCCAGCAATCGAGAGCATGAAGGACTTTACACCACCAAGAAAGAAGAAGAAGAAGCATCGTCTCTGGTCAATGCACTGTCGTAAAATTCAACTGAAGAAGGATTCTGGTGCCAATCATGTACACAATTTCGCACCTTGTGATCATCCTGGTCGTCCATGTGACAACTCGTGTCCGTGCATTCAGGCGCAAAATTTCTGCGAGAAATTCTGCCAGTGCAGCACCGAATGCCAGAATCGTTTCCCTGGATGTCGCTGCAAGGCACAGTGCAACACAAAACAGTGTCCATGTTATCTAGCTGTACGTGAATGTGATCCAGACTTGTGCCAAACTTGTGGAGCTGATCAATTTCATATCACAAAAATTTCGTGTAAAAATGTTAGTGTACAGAGAGGCCTACACAAGCATTTACTAATGGCACCATCAGACGTTGCTGGCTGGGGAATTTTCCTCAAGGAATCAGCTGGAAAAAATGAATTCATATCAGAGTATTGCGGTGAAATTATCAGCCAAGATGAGGCTGATAGAAGGGGCAAAGTCTATGACAAATACATGTGCAGTTTTCTGTTCAATCTGAATAATGATTTTGTCGTTGACGCTACGAGGAAAGGGAATAAAATACGTTTTGCCAATCACTCGATCAATCCTAATTGTTATGCTAAAGTTATGATGGTCAATGGAGATCACAGAATTGGAATTTTTGCAAAACGAGCAATTCAGCCTGGAGAAGAATTATTCTTTGATTACAGGTAAATAATCCTATACTTGATACTATTGAAAATTTATTTAATTTACACGTAATAAATTCACTTCATTTATTTTTTACAGATATGGACCGACTGAACAATTAAAGTTCGTCGGTATCGAGCGTGAAATGGAGTTTCTGTGAAGTTAATAAATACAAATAGATTTTTTTAAGAATTTAAAATCATTAATTACTGTAAATAAACAATGCATTTGAAATTGAGGATAATTAATTAAATTACTCCGAAATTTCTGGAAGAAGGAGGAAAAAAAAACGAATGCACGTTACAATTATAAACGTCGAGGGTATAAAATTTCAACCGTAACCGTCACGATCCGATGATAATGAAAAGATTTCTTTTTCTCACCAACTTTTAATGAAAAGAGTCAAGTGTATTCCTGTAATTCAATACGCTCAGCAGTAAGAGAGACGTCATCCTTTATTATTCCGCATGGTTCCTGAAAGAAAAGAAGAGGAGACAAAGCGAAAAAAAAATAGTAAAATTAACCATTCATCACGAAGATAACACTGAACACTAGATTCACGTAATAACGGTATGACCAAATTAATTAACCCACATTAATTATGTACAACACTGCGGTAAACTTTGGGAAGAAACGAAGGAGACTAAGCTGAAAGTCGATAAGTAAATGTTTTTTTTTTAAATATTACATTGAAAGGGAAAGAAGCGAAGGGAAAATACATTAACGATGGGCATACAACAGAAATTGAGTGGAAGTAATGTTGTTGCATGCTCATTTTCTCCAACCCCCTTGGGTCGCATTTTCCCTTCTTCTTTTTTTTTGTCCTAACAGTTATTTTCTTTTTTCTTCCTTTTTTTTTCCTCTTCACGAGTTATTCCGAACCGAGTATGCCTGAGCTTCAGCCAAAGAGCTTCCACGCAGTATCAGCCACCAGTTGCAGGCGCCGCGCGGCCGTGAACACGCGCGCTTACAAAATAAAATTCCTCCGGGCGCTTCGTCATTACAATTGTACGTATTTAATTGAATAATCGAGAAAAATTCATCACAAAAATTTTAAAAATAATGTAAATTTTAATACCACTTTAATCCCTTTCTTTTCCAAAGTGAGAATCCGATTAAATGATGAAATTAATGATTGATAAAATGAAATTCACCGGAGGATATCACCATTGATTCTTATTGCCTGCTAAGTTTCACCCTATGAAGCTTCACTTATTTCGAGCCTCGACGAGTGCTCGAAAAAGTCGGTCAACAGCCGAACAGTAGTCGCGTGTTAGCAAAGCACTCGATTAAACCGAGAAAGCCGAATTACAAGAGTCACCCGCAGAAAAAAAAGGAAGCCAGCATTGACGAGCCGAGAAGAATGGAAATAATGAAATGGTTTCAGTTAATCGAGTGAGTGCGAACTGAGAGTATTGAAAGCTTCATCAAAGTTTAATTTGAGAAGGAAAAAAAGTTGAGGCGTGAGTTCCTCAGAGCTTCGATACACAAAGGCAGAAAGTTTACAGAAGACACATGGATGAAGAAGGTAAGGCAATTGTGTTATTGTCCTCAAAAGATTCATTGACTATTTTTAAAATTACACTTTTCACAAACGTGTTCGATTGGCATTGATGCGCCTTTTGATCGATGAAAGAGCAAGGACAGTAATACCCTTTTGTATTAACATTTTTTTTTTTCAAATTGATTCACGTGAGAAGCAATATCGCACTTTGTAACAGTTTCCATTGAATTTACGTCGGGAATCTGTAGGGAGTCGTAAAGGGAGACGAGTTGGAAAATTTGTTGCTGATTCTCTTGCAGATATCTCGGAAACTAGTAGATTCAGAAGAAATCAACAAGAGACCTTTTTAGTAGTGCGTAAAATTCTCTATAAAAGAGGTCTCTTGATAAATCCTCGTAAATCCCACAGATTCCGAGAAATCCCTGAACTAATCAACAAGCTTCACTGATTTATATCCTCACATTTCTTCCATTGTCACTCCTGCCTTTTATTCTTTATTTTTAAACACACAAAAAATAGTTAAAACTGTCGAGCACAACTCTCCAGTGAAACACTTGCACTACGATTTGATGGAAATAAGAGGACAATGTTCAAAGAACAAAATGAAAACACGGAAGAGATGTCTGGAGGCACAGTGACACAATTTCTTTTGAAATAAAAGAGAAGAAAGGACAGCACTCATAATTCAATTCCTCTCTTTTTTTTTTCTCTCTTGACACATGAGTTTTACGCCTGTTCCACATTCGTAGACACATGATGCCCAAGCCCTCATAAAATTGTAGGGATGTCGTAAGGAATGACAAGTCAAATCCTCACTTGAATGACACTGGGTTTATGAACAAATAACAAACACCGAAGATTTTCATCATCTCCAAATGAAGAATAATTTATTTATTTATTTTTCCTTGTATCACTATTAGTCGCTTCAGCAGACGATGGACATTCAAAGTATCTCCGTTTTTTTTTCTGTCTCGAATGGAGAAAAAAAAGGTAGAGTAAGATGAACGAAGCGTTCTATTGTGAATCTCGATGAGAAACTTATTTTGTTTGTAAATAGCTTCTATTTATATTCGTCAAAATTTTCGAAAACTTCGTATTTTTAGTTTTAATGGGATTTCCACGATTGACAGGAATAAACTGAGTCTCGAGACACGAAGAAATATATTTATTTTCATTGTAATTAGAGAATAATAATTCTCACATTGAATCAGAGAAATTAATTATGACAGAATGACTAATTTTATCACAAACTTCCTGAAACATTGACTCTACTTCTCACAATGTAAATAGCGCGATTGTAAATTGTCAGAAGTAATTCGTATGTAACTGTCAAGTGAACTTGAACTAGAGTTAGAAACAATTGAGTTTTGACCTCTGGCAACATTTTGCAATCATTTGTTGAATTGCAGAGAGAAAAGAGAGAATAGCATAGCCAATTATCGGTTAATACGTTTGTTTGGACAGGCGTGACTAATGCTGATTACGTATTACATTCGTCAACAAATTTGTGGCTAATATTGTCTATGGTAATTTAATTGGAGAAAATTATTTGAATTAATCCCAACGAATTTCGTTTAATTTTCCATATTCCTCTGGAATTTCGTTCATTTTTTGGAATATCTCAAAAACCCGTTGAGATACGAAATTTTTCATAATAACCTTTTTTGTAGCTCTCAGTCTCCTCTACAAAAAAGATCTCTATGAAAATTTCCGTATCTCACTTATTTTCTGAGTTATTCTCAAAAAACCATAATATCATTTCATTCAAGTTCCTTCAGCTTCAATAAATTTAAATAAAAAAGTTTCCTCATTTTATCAAAGTAATATCAAAGCCAATATTGATGGTAACTCCATTTTTTCCATTTTACCTTCTTTTTCATTAACGCGAAAATGTGAAAATAAGTCACTGGCTAAGATCCAGAGATACGTATACATTCGCTCCGGCTTTACTCTCACCTTCTTGCATTCTGCATCCCACGCACTCTCTTCCTCTATCATGAAGCTAAACTGGCTTCTGTGATATCTCGTTTCCGTAAACTCTTCTTCATATTGCGGAAGTTATATTCCTCACGTGACTTCCTATAATCGTGAATATCACGAGCTTCTTCGTATATTCATGTGCCGGTTAAATTGACTAATAAACTGAAAATCATGGAATTATTATGAAGACCTTGGATGTTAAACAGGTGGCCATGCTTTCGTACTCGTATTTATTTATCCACTGTCAATTGGCAACATTTATCACTCACTTTTCCTCTCTGTGTGAATAAACTCAAATGAAATGATAAAAAAAAAAAAAGGGAAAACAAACAGTGAAATTTAAATGAACTAACTTTTTTTTCCGAAATCCATCAAAATTTCCAGTGGATTCTAAATAAATTGAATGAACCAAAAGCTTTCAGAATAAAAACATTTGATGAAATGAAATATCGAATTTTTTCCCTTTCGAAAAAAAGTCAATAGAAAAGAAGTAAAAATAGACAAATATGCACTCTATTTTTTTTAAAAAAAAGCTCAATATTAATGACACAATAGTTCTAAATAAATAATGATAATTCACTCAGCATAAAAAGCCAATTCCCACAATTCTTCCATCTATCATAATACCTCTCTCAGTATTCAGCCGCCGACGATTTTATTCTCAACATTTATACCTATTTATAAAAGCATTCGTGACATTATTCCCCACCCCCGTAAAAATCTTCTCTCACTGAATTCCAAGCTCACTTTTCATTATTTATTCAAACCAAATTCTCCACGTAAATATGTAAATTTTGCATTGTCGTGATTCTTCCTTTTTTCTCCCTCTCATTCATGCTTTTAATTCCGTATTATTCAGGCACAAACTCTCCTCGATTATACTCCGTACCATTAAATTGTGTCACGTAAATTCATTATACTTGAAAATTAAACCGAATAATCTCATTCACGTACATAATTTCATTGATATGAATTTTCACGTTCACTAGTGAATACCATCCAATTTGGCTTATGAGATCGACAATATCCGCTTGATTCTGCCCCCCATAAAATAATTCAATGTCATTGAAACATAAAACAGGATTAAACCAAGTCACTTATTCATCCTTTGTGTCCTCAAACAATTCAATTATCTTCATTAAATTCTAAGTATTAGTTTAATAAATAATGTAGATTTTTTGAATCAACTATTTTTGTGCTTGCTCTTTTTTTAATTGAGAATTGAATAACTTGTTGCAGCTGTTGAATTACATTGGCATTGCGCCAGACGTCAGGAGAGTGGTCTCATGCCTATGCCAGCCTGTTTATGTGATTTACAATGGAATTCGGATAATTTTCATTAATTAAAACTACATTTGTTACTCGTGACTATTTCACAATTTAATCAATTATCAAGTGAAGAATAATTGAGGCCAGGGAAATTTCACCTTTTTTTTTATTAATCTATAAAAAAGGCAATTATCGAAATTTCTTTGCCTCAATTATTTCTCATTAATTTCTCATCACAAAAGTGAATATTGTTTTATGAGTCTACTAGCTTAATGCAAAGTTTCAAATTCAACAGTTAACAGTGTAGAATGATAGAGGAAACGTGTGAGATATCGTATATTATTTCACTCAGTCATGCATCTTCAGTTTTCCTGTGAAACGACAAGTTTTGGATACTAAACTCTATAATAACTTCGTGTTATCCATTTATGCTCTCTACCTCACGAGAGTTCATCGTGAATATTGGTGAAGTCTGTAGCAACAATGTAATTTCCAATATTCACTGGATAATTTTAAGGACAGAGGATCATAAATGTTTTTTTTTTTCATCAATTTTGGAGTTTCAGAGAGTGCAATATTCAGAAATAATTTATGAAACTCTGCATGTCTGACAGTGTATCGATTGTTTCTACTCTTTGTCCCTCTCTTCAATTTCATTTGGTTAATTGAAAAGTCGCATTACATTTAAATTTATGGTTTCAAGTAAAAATTACGTGTTATTAAGAATGATTGAGGGCTTGTTATCTGAAGGAAAATGTGTACTAATTACTGCGTTATTTTCACTATTCTAAATGACATTAAATGTAATTTGGTAATTAGAAAAAAAAGAGGCGTTGGGAGGATTGGAATAATCCACGTGTGACCCTGATGACGAGTTGAATTTAATGAAGGAAATGAAAGATTTGGAAGAATTATTCTGAACAAAAAAAAATCAACTAATGAGAAAATGAAAGTCGTGTGTTAACTCCCTCTTAATCTCCACCAGAATCTCGGAAATAGAATAAATTGCGGAAAAAATGGGGAAAAAAGAACAAAACTGCGGGTGTGGTGTACTCAGTCACGCATTTGTACATTTACTCCACAAAATTCAATAAATCGATAGAAAGTCCCACATTTCTCCAAAATGTTGAGAAGTCATGAGGTGAAGAATCCATTTGAGAATTCATAAAAATGCTTTAAAAAAAATATAAAGAACATGCTTTTAACCCACATTTTCCTCGACACGTTGAAAGTTATTTTATAATCTTAACAAAATGCTCTTTAAAAAAAAAATCCTTCACTCTTCTTCCTCATTCTGCAGCTCCTGTCACATATTTATCATGCTTTTTTTTATTTACAGAGAATACCTGTGACAATGCAGGAGAGAATGGCAGTGTCAAGGAGCTGCAAAAGCTACGAGACAGATACGAGGGTAAAGTAACTGCATCACTATACACTGGTACCCTCAGTGTTGCTGGAGCTGCTTCACTTACTGCCCTCATCGCACTCTGCGTTCTTCACGTTAATGTAAGTGCCGATAAAGATGAGAGTGCAATTTTGTGTCCTATCTATTTTTTAACAATTTTTCGTAAAATTTCAGGCTTCAGAGAGTATTCAATCTTTTACTTTGAGATTTTAGAGAAAAAAGAGAACAGCACTCTGCCATTCCAATCATCAAGAAGTAATCCTATCCCGGATTCAATGAAAACTCTCGGAAATTGACACCCCAATTGAAATTTACAAGTGTGATTGGACTTACTTTCGTACAGTTTCAATCGAGTTCCGATTAACTCGTCAAATATTGATAAACTCGAGGAGATACTGACCCTGGAGGTATTCGTGAGTTTAGATCCGAAGTTTATCTCTCCAGGCGTGTCTTCCTTTGCTGACTAGAAATATCGACTTGGTTGAATTTGAGGAATTCTCGTAAATCTGATAGTTTCTGAGATATTTTCGAATAGAGATTGCTTTTAAATATTTCTCCAATTTAATCATTAATTGCTTCTGCATTATGCAGCATTTGATGTGAGTTACAGATAAATTAAACAGAGCGATCCGAATAAATAATTTCAAATGCTGAATTACAAATAGCAGAATAACTCTCAGGAGCCAATCGAAACTCCAATAAAAACAAAACCATCAGCTTTATTATTCACAAGGGATCGTTCTACATTCCCTTGTCTCTCTCATTTTCATCCGATCTAAATTCTACTGTTAATATATTTCAATGAAATGTAACTGTATCTTCGTTTATGTCGTTAACATATCTGTACATGGATACGTGAGGGTACATTCATAGGTATGACATTAGTGGCCGATAAAATTTATTTTATTGGAGGAGTTAAATTTAACGAGGGAAAGGGTACTTAAAGGAGTCAGGACGATTATCCTTTTGTATTCGAGATCAAACGGAGTATTTAGTGCATCATGGGATTACGATGAAGAATTATGAGGACAAGAGAATTTTTAATATTCCTCATTCATCGTTCTTCCTTCAAAGATGACGATATTAAAATTTACTTATTTTATGGAAAATTACAGGGGATATTATGATAGAGAAGATTGGGGTAGAATGGACATTCTGATTGAACGGTTGGAGATAGTGATTTTTTGATGATTCCATTAGAAAGCTGAGGAAAATTTAGGCGGAAAACATGTGTCGAAATAAATTATTTCGAGTTTTTTGAAAATTTTATTTTTTTCACCCAGATTTGAAGGGGTTTACCTTGGAAAATTTTGAAGAAATCACATTTTTTTAAATATCTCCGGTTCTATTTGTCGTAGCGCATTCCTCACATTTTCGTTAAACTCTCATCGATTTTTATCAAAAATATACAATTTCAAAGTGAATATGTGTCCATCTTACCCCTTGTGGCCTTTCTACCCCACCTTCCCCTATATTATTTAATCTGATTATTTTATCGTTTTCTGTTGAACAGGACTTGAAGGACGTCGTTGTGGATGCATCGATTCTAGCACTCATGGTAGTATCGTCCTTGAGCCTTCTTGTAGTATCCCAATTTCCATCTACTATAACATCGACAAGAGCTAGATTTGCAGTTGGTCTAATATCCTCATTGATACTTGGCACAGCTCTTCTTGTATTGAATGGCCCATTACCATTATTTGTATGTATACTATGTACAATTGCTACACTACCGAGAATCAGGAAACATCGACCATCTGCGGTTGGAATAGCCATTGCCGGTGTGCATATTGTACGTGGTATTGTCTCATACGTGAACGATGAAATAACGTATCAGCAGGTAACATATTCTCACTTTATTTAACGAACATTACATCATGTAGAAAAATCCTACAATTATAAAATTTCATCGGTTATTCTCCATTCATCTGAATAAATTTAATTGGCTTCACCATCAACAGTGAAATTTTCAATAAAAATCGTGCACTTCATGAATGAATTCGTCAAAGGCAAAGTAACATAAAAGATAGGGAAAATAAATTACCCAATTATATTTTAAAAGAGTAATGTACTTCAAAAATATGTTTTCATATTTTTATACTCTTCCAGATGACTCTCCAACCTTTGTCTCCTTTTTCCACAGAAAAATACGAGTACTTCCTTTTTATAGAAAAAAAAAACCCACAAAAACTTTGTTAATTTCATCAGAATTTAGACGTTACACAATAAAAACCCTCGGGTTTTGTTTCGAGAGATAAAATTTTCATCATTACTTCTGTATCTCCTATCATAAAAAGAGTCTTCAATTGAAATGTTCATAGGTAATGAGCGACGGGCTTCTTCTATCCTGTGGAATTTTAGCTGGCATTTACTACAGAAATTTAACGTCAAGGGCACATCGTCAAACATTTTCTGGTACAAAGACTGTCATTGAATCCCGGGTGAAGCTCGAATGCGAGAGAGAACAACAGGAGCAATTGTTGCTCAGTGTTATACCAGCGTACATAGCAGCTGAGGTGAGTGTTATCCGGAATTATTATGACACTTGGCTCTCTTATGGGATATGGCCATCAAAGAGCAGAGGAGCTTCAAGATTATTGCCGAATAATAATAATTGATGACTACTCGAAATCACTCGAAATTTCGACCTTAATGACCCTCTATCGTCCTTAACTGTTCCACTTTTTTCCCATTTTCTGTTTTCTCATCTTATCTCCACTCTCAAGAGAGTGAAAACACGATGACCTTTTTTTCAGCACTCTTTGTCATGTTTTTTTTTTTTTTGTATTCCCCTCTGGCTTTTATATTCGTAACGAAAAAAAATATGAGAATAACACAAACATTGTTAACAAAAAGAAGCAGAGTCAATCCAGAAGAAAAGGGAATTAAGTGTCTCGAGTAATTACGTATTTTTCGAGGGCTGTGATTGTCAGGCACTTAGTTGTAATAAAATATCTCATCAGTTTTCATCGTCTCTTCAATCTCCAGTGATTCAATTACTCCAGTAAACACTTAAATAAAGTATTAATGAAATTTTCTGGATGACATTTACTCAAGTGAACATTCCTTCCTCGAGATATCGATGAAACCTGTGCTGAAGAAAAGGAGCATCGGTTAATCAACGTCAGGAGGGAGAACTTTTTTGACAAATCATCGATGTGGAATGGCGCAACTTTATCAAAAGCTCACCTCTTTTTTAAGAAAAAGTGAATCAACATTGCTGATGTATCTTTCGTACTTTGTCATTGGTATCTCTGATAGCAATTCTGCTCTTGCAGGATTCTATAAATTATTCATAATTTATTTTCTCGAGGATTTGAATTATTCCTGAGATTCATTTCTCTTTTAATCATTCACATGAAGAGTTTTGATTAATCATTTACAATTACACATGTTAACAGGTGAAACGGAGCATAATGCTGAAAATGGCTGACGCATGTCAAGAGGCCAGCAAGCACAAGCAGACCCGGTTCCACGAGATGTACGTGCAACGACACAATAATGTCAGGTAAGTATCCAACTGAAATATTCAACGTGTTGAATTAATTAATACGTCTGAAATCAGTCTTTATCTCTGGATGTATCCCATCAATTTTACACAAGTTTCAAAGCTGAGGAGACACTCGAGAAATAAAAAGCATCAGTGTATTATTGAAGAAACGCAGGGGAATGGAAAAGTCAAGAATACTTTGTCAGTTCTAGAAAATGAAGAGAATTGTCTTTTAAACTTTCAGCATACTCTACGCTGACATTGTCAACTTTACTCCACTATCAGAACAATTGTCGGCTTCGGATCTCGTGAAGACACTGAACGAACTCTTTGGAAGATTCGATCAAATAGCACAGGTGAGTTACAACTTCAATTCATGTTCATTGAATCAAATTGATTGTGATTTATTGCAGGTATAAGAGAGCCCATTTTACCCCATCTTCTGAAACTCTTTCATTCACTTACTTATAAGCTATAACAATACATTTTTTATTGTAGTGATCATCTCTTCTTTCTTCAATCTACCCTGGCTTCTCTAGAAACTCCAATTCCATTGGAAACTGTAAACTCTTTCGATCATACTCTCAATTTTTCTTATCTTCCACGTAATGATTTTATTATTTCTCTAAAATTTGTTATTTGTATTCCCTTTGAGTTTCTATTTCCACTCATCTCCAACAAAAGCTCAGATGAGACTTGGGATTGTGAGAGAAGATAGGGGAAAAATGAAAGAGAACTTAGGATAAGCGAATCAATGGAGATAGGGGATGTAATTTTAGGAAAAGGTCTTGATCTATCCCCATGATTTGTGGATAATGGGTTGGGTGGTGTAGATAACTTGTATGTACCTTCCGGGTGTCAAATATATACGTAAATTATGTCCCTGGTTGAGGGGAAATTGCGCTTTGATTTTTCCCATGGGATATAACGTGAGTACCTGGGGGAAAAGTGGAGACAGTGAGGAGAATATTAATAGATTATTTTAAAATTATCCAATGTATTTTTATTCTCCAACGATATTTTCCTTTTTTTGCAGAATTTCAAGGGGAAAATTTCCAATTTCCGGATTGTTTTTTCCTCCGGGATTTATTCAATTAATTTGCAAATATCTTCAGTTCTAATTATCTGAGTTATTTTCAAAGGAAATACCAGTGAGTGTAAACCAGTTGAATTCCTCGGTCCATCATCCCTTCTGAATACTTGGAATACCATTGTATTCCCATCAACAATAAACCGAAAAAAATCTCATGATTATTAACTCTACATTTCCACAACTGTTGAATGTAAATGAATAGAGATTCCAATGTTCACGTGGAATTTTCCCGAAAATTGGGCATAAGAAAAGGCGTTGAACCATTTAAAATTGATGGGAAATAGGGAAAAAAAACTCTGAATATAAAAGGGCAATGATGCGCACCATTGATTGTCTCGGTAGCAAATGCAATTCACTACGTTTGGAAAAAGAGGAAAAAAAATATCTCATCAAGCTTACGATGATCGAATCAAACTGAGCAAAGTAGAGGGTTGAATAAAAGACAGATAAGAATGAGAGGAATAAAATGAAACAAGTACTTGAAGTGAATTTAATCCTGCTAGTACAAGCGAATAAAAATAATTCATTCGTCTTCAAAAAAAAAAAGAGGCAAAGGTAGCTAGTGGGTTAATTGGCATATCACAAAGGGGACACGTGCAAGCAGTATCAAAGACTCGATAAAATATTCATCATCTCTATTATCTGTGAAAAAATGACGTACATTGAACACCAGAATAATGAATCTGTTACCAAGAATTCCGGCATCTCCAGATGAACATTTTCGCTTTCAATTACCAATCTTTATCTTTAATTATTGTAACCCATTGAGGCATCTAATGAATATTGAGAGTACTGGTGTACCCTATCTCCTGTCAATTTCTTGTTTACCCATAGACGCCCTCGTGCGCTTTCATACTGAGCTTCTCCCAGCTTCTTGGTACATTACACAAATTAATTCATAGCCAGTGTATTTCGTACTCTAGGTCACAGACTATCAAAAGGCATCTCACTTTAATGTGTAAGACAGCCAATCAATGCTCTTACTGTATATAACCAGATAGATTGACGTGGTTAAATTCAATCTGTCATAATTCAATTAATTTTCATGATATCATGTTTTTTCTATCCTCATCGTTAAATTGTGCACGATCAAAGAATCGAAGATTGATGTTTTCCTGATTATCCAATGGAATTTTCTCATGTAGAAGGTACTGGCTGAAAGGATTTTTCCTTTTTATCCAGAAGGGGAGAAAAAAATCCTCCTCTCATCTTATGAAATTCAATCGATAAAACAAATTAGAGTTTTATTCAACTCTTTTTACTCACTTAATTGGAGGGAAAAAAATTCAATTAAATTACGAGTAAAGATTTTATGAATCGTAAACTTTGTTCTTCATTATCATGCTATTTTTTAATGAATTTTCATTTTTTCACAAGGATAACCAGTGCATGAGAATCAAAATCCTTGGGGATTGTTATTACTGCGTATCAGGGCTTCCAGTTTCACGACCAAATCATGCCTATAACTGTGTTAATATGGGCCTACAGATGATTGACACTATAAGGTACTTTAACATAAAATATTCAGTGAATTTTAACTGTAATCGAAACTTTTATCATTCTTTTTCACATTACCACTGTTTATGCTAATACATTCAATCTATTTTTTTACATTATCCTCAAAGTTCTCAGGAGAAGAAAGAGGGGGGATAAGTGAAATTTAAAGTCAACTGTCAGAGTACTAAAGTACCAGTGCATGACCTACATTGAACTTTTCCAATGCCCTGGGAAAACAGTGAATTCAGACATTATGATAAAAATGTTACCGTAAAAATTGAGATGAACAGAGATATCTCTTAAATTTAGATTTAAATCCTGTATTTCATCCCTGGGAATTTGCAGACTTTTATGCACTTTGCACTGACTTTATTTTATTGGATGAGAAATCTCAGTTATAAAATTGAATTTCTACTTCATGCAACGATTTCATAAAAATATTCATTGAATAATTAATAATTCGTTATTTTAATTTTCTTTAAGATTCGTCAGAGAAGCAACTGGCTTTAATGTGGATATGAGAATTGGAATTCATACTGGTAATGTTCTCTGCGGTGTACTCGGTCTACGGAAATGGCAATTTGATGTATGGAGTGACGATGTTACACTTGCTAATCACATGGAGAGTGGTGGATTACCTGGGTGAGTTTCATCCACACTATGAGCATGCACTCTGACCTATCCTCCTCCACTTTTCATGTATTTCCTTTAACATTTCATTGGAAAAAAAGGCGAGTTTCATTAATGCTTTCTCCGTGATGTGTTTCAGTGGATAATTGAATTTTAGAGGTAAAACGTTGCACTACGCAATGCTGCAGTGACTGCATCCCCTATTTTAATATGTAAACTCTATTACAGTACAGAATTTAAATATTTTATAATTTGCATTTATTTTTTTTAATGCCCTGAGACTTTAAATAACTGCTTGAATCCATTGAAAAGAATCACCAAACTTGATTTCTCTAATTTTATCATAATTTATTCAGCATTATTGTCAATTAACAGGAGAGTTCACATCACCGAAGCAACATTGGATCAGCTTGGTGATCGTTTCAAGGTAGAGCCTGGAAATGGTGGCTCCCGTGAGACTTATCTCGCTGACCACAAGATCGAAACTTATCTCATCATTCCACCCGAGGTGTGTGTTTTCACCAGAAGAGAAAATAAAAATAGTAGATGAAAGATACAAATGAAAAGAATTATTTTCTAAGTTTAACTCAATAACTGAGGATAGTCCGATTTCAGTGAAAAACAAATTTAAGTTTTTTCTGCATAAACTTTTTATCCTCTGGAAACTTTCTTTATTTGTTTACTCCTCTTTTTTTTAATCTAAAGAGTAGACATTTCCATTTATCGTTACATTTTTCGTTGTTTTACAGAAAATTAAGGGTGAAATAGAAATGGAAAATGGTAAAATGGCAGGACCAGTACCATCCAGGTCACGGCCGAGCAGTAAAATGACTAAATACGTTGAATGCTGGGGGGCTGACAAGCCTTTTGCCAACATAGCCGAGTCAACATTAGCTAAAAATATTGGTTTAACTGTATGAACTGAAGAAAAATACAAATTACTCAAAATATTTCAAGAGATGATGAGAACAAGATTCTCGACATCTCGTGAAAATAAAAATCAAATATTCCGTAATGACTTTTCTCTCTAATTAATTTCAGAGTATCGCAATGATCGAGTCGAATCTGCTTGCCAATAATTCAAACTGCTGTGACATCAAGTACGTTAATCACTTGGATAACTTTTCAAGACAAGATACTCTAATTAATTAATTAATTAAATCACGAATAAACATTATTGATAGACAGTGCTGTTCTGGAAATGAGGGAATGTCGGCGACGACGTACTGGTTCAGAGACAAAACCCAAGAGAATAAATACAGAGATCAGACAGATGAGCAGTATCCACTGTACGTTTCTGCATCAACTCTACTCTACTTTGCAATGTTCATAATTCAAGTTGTTTACTTGCCAAGGTAATTAACTCGTGAATTTAATATTTCAAGTAGTGACATGAATTGTGCATATCTAATTAATTAAGATATTAAAATCTTCAGGAGTATCACTGTTTATGGATGCTACTCAGTTGGTCTCGTTTCACTCGTCTTCTTCACTGGTATCTCGTGGTACGCCGAGAAATCCGCAATTGGACGAGAGGAATCGAAGCATCCGGTTGTACTCAGTCGTGGTATCAGAATTGCTGTTTATTTGATAACAGCGATTCTTGCTATTGCATCGGCACTAATTAGTATTATTGATGTTGATGAAAATAATTCATTGGCGGTTCCAGTGAGTATTAGTCATTAATTAGGAGAGCTTAATAATTAGATGATTTTTCATGAATTTATATTTTTTAGGCTTACGTACATTCGGCAGCTATTGCCTTGGTGATTGGATGGGTTCATTTAAGAGTTGGATTTTTATTGAAACTATTTATTATGTTCCTCTCAATTATTACTGTACTTGCGGTTTTATCACAGAATTCAACGGTGACTGCCTATTATGCAGCGGATAGCGAGTGAGTACATGAAAAAACGTGAAATTATTTTTTTTAAATTTAATTAAATAATTTTCAGATTCTCTGGTATTCATTATCTTCTACAAATCGGCTATCTACTGTGTCTCATTGCACTGATATTACACATACTCGATCGACAAATTGAATTCACAACGAGAAAAGATTTTTTATGGAAAAATAAATTGAGAGTTGAGCAGGATGAAGTTGAAACAATGCGCGGTATCAATAAAATATTACTTGAAAATATATTACCAGCTCATGTGGCCGATCATTTTTTATCAACACAAGTCAATCAGGATCTTTATCACGAGAGATATAATAGTATTGCAGTTATGTTTGCATCAATACCAAATTACAAAGAATTTTACGATGAGACTGATATTAATAAACAGGGATTAGAGTGTTTGAGATTATTGAATGAAATTATTTGTGATTTCGATAAGTTACTGCTTAAGCCAAAGTTCTCGGGAATTGAGAAAATTAAAACAATTGGCAGTACTTATATGCTTGCAGCTGGTCTGAGTCCTGGGAAAGAGGATTTCACGGAGAAGGTAGGAGAATATTAATTCATTTAATTAAAAAGAAACCCTGCAAATTAGATTTTTTTATAATTCTAATTATATTCTGCAGGATTTGAACAAGCAACAGGAACACAATGTAATTGTTTTAGTGGAATTTGCTATTGCTCTGATGACAATCTTGGATCAAATCAATAGAGAATCTTTCCAGAGATTTAAACTGAGAATGGGTGAGTTGAGATAATTATTTAATTTAATAATTGGGAATAAATTGAAATTTCCACAGGTCTCAATCATGGCCCAGTAATAGCTGGAGTAGTCGGTGCTCAGAAGCCACAATACGACATCTGGGGCAATACGGTTAATGTTGCCTCTCGAATGGATAGTTGCGGCGAAATGGGCAGACTCCAAGTAACAGAAGACACAGCAAAAATACTCAAAGACGCTGGCTACGAGCTTATCTGTCGTGGACCAACTTACGTCAAGGGAAAGGGAACACTAACAACGTACTTTGTGAAAACCCCATTCGATGGCAAGGAGGACAATTACTAATCTAAATTAATTATACATACATAGATATAGAGGAAGGTGGGGTGAAGAGGGCACACTTAAGTTTTGATGCTTTCAATTGAATCATCAAAAAAAAAAAAATCCATCTAAAATCATTCCATCAGAATCCCCAATTTGCCCCACTTTCCCCTGAATATAAATGAATAAATCTTTTTGTACATACTCAAATCTAAATGATAAATGAATTTAATTTTCAATTTTAAATTGTGATTGTGTATACCTTCACTCGTTATTAAGAATCTTAAAATTATTTAACAACGAAATAAATAACTCACAGTTACACTCACAATTAAACTGTGTAGGATAATCAATAATGATCTCATGCATTTGTGCAAATGAAAATTTAAATGTTTCTCATAAAATCTCACTGTCTAACTGTTTTCGTGAAAAAGAGAAATGAAAATAATAGAACATATATTTTGTCTCAATTTTTGAATTAACCATCATTTTCCCCTCCGCCAATGGCCACTAGAGAGCCAAACCCAACACTTTCCGATTCTAATTATTAATATACAATTAAAGCATTAACTCTCAAACAATAATAATTATATTACAATCATCTTCAAACGAATCACAAACGTTTGGCTAATTGTTTCTATTAAAAATCAAATAAAATACAGCTGATTTTATACTCTGAAGATGGACACCCAAGCGTTATCATTCAGCGTCTTTTCATTGGCAGCACTGCCACAAAAAATCAGTTCGCCTGGAAACATCTGACGAGTCGTATTGCCAAAAGTTTTGGAATGAAAAATTAATTAAAAAATCGTGCGATAAATTCTGTTTGTTCGTTAATACTCGTGAATTATCCAGCTTATCCTCATTGCAGATAATCTCGTGTTTTAATGTGAGTATACGCAGGTTATGAATTTTACTGTGAAAATTCATTTATTCACTCGACTCTTGACAGAAACATAAAATTCTCCGGTGTTTATTTCGCATTTATTTATATTGTATAAGAAGCAACAAAAAATACAAATAATCGAACTTTTTTGATGCTGAACCATCTTACACATAAACAAATGAAATTATGATTGTAAGAAAAAAATCAATGTATTAACCTTTTTTAAAAAATGAATGAGGCGTTTATACGACTTCAGTATTTACGTCAATAATGGCGCAGAAATGGCGATGAAATTTTTAATTTTTATACTCAATAACAAAAATCTAATCATCAAACTCTGTGATAAACTTTATGAGTTTGACGTGAATATTCAGATTTTCTTAAATATTTTAATCTCATTCTTCATTTTATCACGAATTTCGTGTATTCCACAACGTCCCTCTCACTCCAAAGTTAATTCAATCGAATTTCATTGAAATTTATAAACAATGCCCTTTTTTTTATAACTAATTATAAGTATCCCTGAATAATTACACATAATTCAGTTGTTTTATTTGATTAAATATGCATCGTGATTTTTTTTCTACGTAAAACAACTGAGTACACATTCTATTTAGATTTAAATTAGACAATGCACGTTCCTTTTGTTCTACAAAGGGTAATTTACTGCATAAAAATCGAATTTCACATACAAGCACAATGAAAAATAAATAACTGCCTCTGCAGATCATAATTTATGAGCTGCACTCTATAAATTAACTACTAATTAAATTTACAATTATTTAGTTAACTATTTAAACACAATTACCTTTAAAAAAATGAAGAATACTTGAATAAAAGGAAAAAATAAATTAACACTCGTTAATTCGTGAATTACCGAAAAACTCTAGTAATAAGAATTATCTGAATAAGCAACACAGCCTTTAAAATTGTCCTCAACATGCTTGTTGAATTAACGAAACAATTGCTGATTAAAGGAAGCCTCTATAATAGTAAAAAGAATATTTTTGTTTAATTTAAAAAAGAAAAGACAGCGATCTAAAAGTAACAATAAAATACTTGAAAAATCATACAATGCAAAACTGGAATCAGTGGCAGTTATCAACTGCTACAAGTGGATCGATGCCTCAACCACCAGCAGGAGGTTATCCTGCTTCTGGAGCTGATCCAATGGCAACAATGCAGGCATACATGCAATACTATAATCAGCCAGTAAGTTTAAAAATTCTCCTATAGAATCGTCCTTGAAGATTTAATAAATGAAAAATTCAAACTTAATATTAACGTGAGATAAAAAAAATGATAGGCACCAAGTGGATATACAGCTGAGCAATGGGCTGCAGCTCAGCAACAAAATTGGACACAATGGCAACAGTGGCAACAACAGTATCAACAATGGCAGGCTCAGTATGGTGCTAAGGTACGACATGTGGATAATTGAAACGAGGAAATTCTTTGTATCCCAGTGAAGTGAATAAAAATAGAAAAAGATGAAATTTATTTTCAGTATCAAGAGTCATTGAAGCAGATGTCGGCATCAGGTGGAACATCACTGCCAGGACTCCGGCCACCGCCGTTACCAAAAGACGACGGTGGTTCCAAACCCCCTTTACCTCCGGATAATTCGGCTTACAATTATTCAACTGGTACTATGCCGCATCAGAACAATTCTCCTTTATTTCCACCGAAAAATACTGGTAATCCTCCATTACCATCAGGACAACCACCTCCACCGCCTGATAATTCTTCGTTGATTGATGGCTTATCATCCGGTACAAAGAGAAGCGCGAGTACTGATATTTTAACTGAGAGTGCTAAAAAATTGAAGAAAGAAGATGAAGAGCTCACGGAGGCTGAAAAGACATTTGACGCGCAGTTTAAATTATGGGAGGCGAAGGGTAACAAGTGGAAGCAAGAGAATGCTAATCATCCTGATAAGGTAAGTGGATCTATGATTACTTTGCTCATGTATTGAATGAGGTTTAATTTGTGCAGTAATTTTAATACTAGAAGCAACATTCATTTTCAGGCTCTGTATAAACAGTATGAAGCCAAGTGGACAGCGTGGAGAGAGAAGCTTATTGAGCAGCGTGAACAATTACGGAAAAAGAGAGAAGCGCATAAAATCAAAGCTGAGGCAGAGAGGAAGAAGAATATGCCGGGAGGTGACAAGATATTAAATATCTTATCGAGCACTGAGAACCAAGGATTACTCAACAATCTCTTAGGAATAGGCAAGACTCTCGGATTGACTGGTAAAGATGCTGCTGGTAGTCAGCCTGTTCAGTCGGCTACAGGCTCAGGAGTAATGGACAAGCAGCAGGCAATAACTGGTGTTCCTAGCACCATGACATCGGATATGAATCAGCAGGCTTGGGCAGCGCAGCAATGGTCGGCGCAATACAACATGAATAATACGATGCAGGGATACTCGAGTTTCCCTCAACCACCGCCCTTGATGTCTCTACATCAATCGTCAATGAACTCGAGTCTTCCATCATTCAATCAACCGGGTGTAGCAAATCCCGACGCAAATTTTTCACAGCCACCGCCAGGATTTCCAATTAATCCGCAGGTGAATCAGAATAATAATTCACGGGAGCAGAATTTGTCAGGAAGACATGATGATGGACCTGGGAATAGATCGTTCAACAGAGATTCATACGATCAGGGCCAACAGGATAGATTCAACGATCGACGAGGTCCCAATGAACAATTCCGAGGGAATGAACCGTTTGATCGTGATGGGCCTAGAGGCATGAATTCTGGAGGATTTAATCAAGGACCTAATGACAATCGGGGAGATTTCTCTAATGATAGTTTCCACAAGGAGGGAGGCCACCGGAATTTTGGATCTGATGGGAAGAACGATTTCCGTCCAGATTCATTCGCTCCGAGGGATCGATTCGGGGACAGGGGTAAGGACGATCGATTTGGGAATGACCAGAGAGCTAGGGATCAGGATCGATTTGGCTCCAACAGAGGCCCGTTCGATTCGAGCTTTGGGCCTAAAGATCGTTTTCCTTCGGATGATCGTTTTGGTGGTGGTAATAATCGGTTTCATGACGATAAAGATCGGTTTGGATCGGAGAGATCGATGACTGGTGATAGATTTAGCTCTGGACCCGATAGATTTGGTTCCAACATGAATCGTTTTGACTCGGTAGATTCTAATGATAGGAAAGATAATTTCGGAGCCAACTCCCGTAATTCGAAGGGCAATGATCGCTTCAATGTAGCCCCAGAAATGCCAGCGGAATTGAAAGCTCTGATGGAGAAGAGACGGGCTGCGCAGGATGTGTTTAAACCTTCTAGTACATTCTTGGGATCGGAAAAGAGTAATACGAGTTTTGGGTCATTAAGTGAGAGTTTCCGAAAAATTACCGGTGACTCACCATTCTTACCGAAAGATCGCCCAGGTGATCATGGACGAATGTCCCCGAATCACTCGTCATCTAGAACCTCATTACTTGGAAGTGGACCTCGTAGTGGATTTGGAGGAGGACCGAGTGGTGGTTTTAGTGGATCTAGCAGTGGTTTCAATGAAGGACCAGGTGGTAAATTTGGTGGAGAGCCTAATCGTGGATTTGGTGGAGGATCAGGCAGCGGTTTTCCCGGTGGACCAGACAATCGATTCCGTGACGATGTTCGTCCAAGAGACATGGACTCTTTCCGGTCACGAAACTCTGGCGATTTTGACGCACGAGATATGGGACCTAGACCAGGCGACTTTGGACCTCGAGGAATGTCTGCTGGTAATGGGCCTCAACAGAAAATTCCTCCCTTGGAGAAGCCGCCCTGGATAGACTCGAATATGATGCGAAGCCCTATAGGTCCAACCAGCGATAACAAGGATTCAAATAAACCATCCAATGATCAGTCTAATCGTGCCAATTTGCCTGAGAAAAACGATTCCTTCATTCATGCCAGTGAGCCTCCATTAATACCTGACCAACTACCGAAAAAACCTGATACACTGCCATTCATGGGAGAGAACGATCCGAAACCTGAGGATTTGAACATGGAACCACCACCGGAATTGCCAGATCTGGGGCCTGTGAAACCACCTACACAAATGGCCAATGATAAGCCGTTTGATTCGAAATCATCTGAAAATTCATTTGATCGTCCGAGTAACTTTTTTGGACCTCCATTCTCCACTTCATCACCATTCAGCAATCGAGGAGGTGGACAATCGGGTGGTCCTCAAGGCCCTCAAGGACCTCACCGAGGTCCAAATGAGCCTCCTTTCGGCATGAGAGATGACTCTAATTTTGGTGGACGAGGTATGAATGATGGGCCATTCGGTCCTCGCTCAAATATAGGACCTTTCAGGCCTGGAGGTGGCATGGATGATAGTTTCCGCAAAAACATGGATGACTTCGGACCACGGGGTCCTCACATGCCCTTCGGACCGCGTGAGAAAGAAAATTTCGCGCAACACAATAGAGACATGCCTTTTGGACCTCGAGAATCTGGAGATTTCGGTGCCAATGCTCCATTCGGTCCACGAGATGTCGATAATTTTGGTCCTCGAGGATCGAATCAATCATTTGAACCCAGGGACCGGGGTGATTTTGGTCCACGCGATGACATTGGTCCTGGTGGGCTCAATCGATCGCAGTTTGGCCCAAGATCTGTCGACGATTTCGGTCCCCGTGGACCCAATCAACCCTTCAACTCACGAGACAACGACAACTTCGGTCCCCATGGCCCAAATAACCAATTCGGATCAAGGGAGAACGACAACTTTGGTCCCCGAGGCCCAAACATGGGATTTGGCCCAAGGAATCTTGATAACTTTGGACCTCGTGGTCCCGACAATTTCCCCCGGCCAAACGACACCTTCGGCCCTCCCATGGGTGGATCTCTACCGCCTCGCATGTCCATGAATCAACCAAAAGGAGACCTGGGAAGCTTCGACATGCCGATGGACAGATTCAGGGAAGACATTCGCCCGTTCGATCAGAAACCGATGGACGACCTTCGACCTGTCCAAGACATTCCCAGGGATTTGGACAGACGTCCGAATTTCCCACGGCCCGATATGGATCGTGACCTGAAGGACCCCATGGCTCCTCGCAGGGAGGAAGGACCCTTCGGACGACCTGATGATATCCCCGGAAAACCGAGAATACCATTTGGACCGATGCAGAGGCCTCTGGATGAGCAGCCACCCATCGCCTTCAATGAACCCCTCGACGATCCACGTGACCCATTCTCACGGCGTTTGGATCAATCTCAACCTGGCTCTCGTCGCGATGGACCAATTCGTGACTTTTGCATACAGAAACAATTCAATTACAATCACGGAGGTGGTACACCCAATGAAATGTTTGATGATCATGTGCCATCGAAGGTTATTGATTACGGTCACATCAGACGCCCGACGACACAGGACTATCATCCTCCAGCTCAGTGCTTTGATTATTGTCATGGTAAATTCAATCCTCGGGTGCCTGATCACGAGATCTACCCGAGAATGGACTTTAAACACTGGCTGGAGAACGAGCACAATTTGCGGGAGTATGACGAAGGAATGAAGGCTTATGAGTCGATGAAACGGTATGAGCGAATTGTGGAAATGAGGATGGAGGAGCGGAGGAGATATGAAGAGCAGAGGATCTTCGAGGGCGATCGTTATTCACCATGGGAAAAGCTTGATGCGAGTAGAAAATTAAGCTCCAGTAATTACAGGGATTATATGGATTATGAGGAGTACACGGATAATAGAAATTTACGTGAGAAACGTGCACGAGAGAGATCATGGGATAGAGATATTGAAAGGCATCGTGAAGTACGTGCTCGTAGGAGCCTTAGTAGAGGTAATTAATTTACCGATGCATTTCACTTGTCTATTCCATTTTAATCACTGATGTTGTGCTTTAAATTGTTTATTTTTTGGATATATATAAAATTATTGAATAATTCTGTAATCATTAATTTCATTCTGCTCAATTATTTGATTTTATTTTGACGACAGATAGGACACGTGAAAAAAACGAGAGAAAACGAAAGGATGATACAGAATTTAGCAAAGACGATGAAAGGTAATAATGAGCAAATGATTATTGAAATTTCTCTCATCATTACTGAATTTATCAGTATGTGACATTTGGAAATTTCTATTTATCAGGAATTTGAAATAGAAAAATTATTCTTAATTATTTGTTACGGCTGAAACATTCTGAATGTACGTGTCTATCGATTTTACTAGATCTAAAGGGAATGTTAGCCGAGTGGAGATAACAACGAAGACTCAGGCTGATTCGTCTTCAAAGAACTCCAGGTATGATAATTAAATTATTTGATTCTATGCAATCCACTTATGCGTGTGTTTTATTCTCTATTCGATAGAATAGAATTCGAGTAATTGTCTATTCTACTGTTGAGTCAACAGATCAAAATAATTTATCAGAAAATTTCATTATTTACTGGGAATAATTGTAACAATTGGTCAATAACTTTTATGCTTGCTGCGCATTGCGCGCAATTTTTAGATCGATTTATCCACTAATTCTCATGGCAATATACTATTTAAAAGATAAATTATCTTAAACCATTTATTGCGATATTATCGCTAAATAATTTCTAAGTACAGCGTATAATCATTATTACGTAACTATTGATTTATCCATAATGTCTCGCATAATAGTGAATTTCTGGAGTTCCTGAATTTTTCGAAATTTCTCAAATTTATGTCCATCTTGACATGATTCGTGTGTTTTGGAATCCACGAGATTCCTTTCAAGTTGAATTCATAAATACTTCTCTTGATTATAATGATTAAACTTTAATAGAAAATTTTAAATACGTGGTAGCCACAGAATTGATTAATTTCACCTGCGGCGATTCATGTAAATTTTTCCAATGCAAATCGGACACTTGCATCGGATTTTCCGAATGTTTCGATGCCTTCTGGGCATCCCGGGCACTTCAATAGAATTTTTCCGGTATTGATAATCGAGGAAACTTAATTATTAATGTCACTTTACTTTTGTTGCAGCTTAACTGCTAAAAATGAGAGCAGTCCACCGAAAACCCTGGAACTGGGGAAAACACCGAATTACACAATGGTCGATGATTTACTCTGTACTCCTGGACGTCAGAATAGACCGCCCAAGATAGCAATTATCCTCAGGGGACCGCCTGGCAGTGGAAAATCATTTGTTGCCAAACTTATCAAGGTAATTGCAATTACTTCTATATTCTTACAAACTAAAGACTTAAAACAATTTTATTTGTTTCAGGATAAGGAATTAGAGCAAGGTGGTTCTGCGCCTCGAATTCTCAGTTTGGATGATTATTTCCTTGTTGAGAAGGACGTGGAGACGCACGATGACAACGACAGAAGAATAATTAATAAGGTATATACTTAAAAACTAATTTATCGTAATTCACACTTCATTAACGCATATCAATGTGTTATCGCAGGAGATGGTATACGAGTATGAAGAGGCAATGGAGAGCAGTTACATTACATCCTTAATCAAAGCCTTCAAAAAGAACATAACTGATGGGTTCTTTAATTTTATTATCCTCGATGCCATCAACGAAAAAATATCGGACTACGAGGATATGTGGAGTTTCGCAAAAACGAAAGGATTCAAGGTATTGCATTAGTCTTATCTATAGATTTTTATCATAGGTCTTAAAATTATATTATTCATCGCATTGCATATTCTATCTTCAGGTATACGTTTGTGAAATGGAGATGGACGTCGCCGTGTGTTTAAAACGCAACATTCACAAACGCACTGAAGATGAAATCAATAGAATCGTCGACTACTTTGAGCCAACGCCGAGTTATCATCAGAAATTGGACGTCTCTTCGTTACTGCAGGAGGATTCAATTCAGGAGGTGCAAATGGAGGAGGTAGAGACGTCGATTACCAAAAAACCTGACGAGGGAAACGACGACAGTCAAGATAGTCAGGACGACAAGCCAGATGCGGTGGGCGTTAGCAAGTGGGAGAAGATGGAGGCAGAGGACAAGTTGGATCGTTTGGATGGCTTGAAACGCAAAAACGAGGGAAAGCCGCAAACGATGGAGGACTTTTTGCAAGTTCCTGATTATTACGATATGGAGGACAATTCGGGGAAGAAACGGGTGCGATGGGCGGATTTGGAGGAGCGAAAAGAGCAGGAAAAAATGCGAGCAGTTGGATTTGTTGTTGGCCAAACGAATTGGGACAGAATGATGGATCCAACTAAAGGTGGCAGTGCGCTCACACGGACCAAGTACATATGACCACATTTTGAAAGCTCGCTATGGCATTAGTACAATTGCAGTGCTTGCAAGTGGATAATTTGATTTTTCGTTTTCGTTAATCGCTATTTCGCTTTGATCCCATTTATTTTACAATTGTATACAATGCATATGTTATTACACATTTTGTGTATTTTTTTTTTTCGTTGGTAATTTTATGCTCTGAAATGTTTTAGAGTAGTTTTTGCGAGAGAAATCGATCCTTTGCTGTAATTACCAAATTTTTATGGCTAATTCGCATGGTATTTACGTATTTACTTTGGCAGCAATTGAGTGCCTCAATTTATGTGCTAATTTTTTCTTCTTATACGATGAAAAAGACTGTATATATGAATATAATGATTTTATTACAGGTTTTTCAAGTTGAAGTAACGTTCAAATGAATTAAACGTGGCATTCCCGTAATTGCAGGAAATCAAAATATTCGATAATGAATTTATGTTAAAATAGTGAATATATCCTGCCAATGGAAAAAGACGCCAGATTTTACAACTCCATAGACATTTATAAAGCTCTCAGCGATTTGTTACTGAAAACACAAAGTATATTAACGAATGATAAAACATGATTTATGTATAAGATTAGTGAGACGAAAAAATCAGGTATAAATAACAGTAGTTCAGTCTTAATTCATATTTGAAATAGTTTATTGTGTTTTTTTTTTTATGAAACCATTGGTATTATTATGAGAACAATTTATTTCATTCAGGTTGAAGAAAATTCTTTATATTTTCTTCTTTACAAGTGTACTCAGGTGGACATCGTTCTAATTCACCGTATTTTATTGCCCTGCGAAACTCTGTAATTCTTTTCTCATACTCATCAATTTTAAATGTCCTGAAATTACAAAAAGGTTCATTGTGATAATATCGAGAGATAGGATTATGTACAATTAACGAAAGAAAAATGATGAATTAAAATTAAATTTATATTAATTACTGTGGAATAAGTTTCATAGCTTCCATCATTATATCAATTGCGCCCAGATATTCTTTCGCTGTATTTGGCACTTCACAAGCTGCACGATACAAGCATGTATCACTGACGAGATAACCAAGTGCCAAAGTTATCTCCTCCGCTGACACTATATTTCCTAATTGAATACAATTATTAACATAATTTAATGCATTTAAAAATAATTAAATAGCAGTTTTAATACCTTCATGGATTTTTCGACTTTTGTAATGATCATAATTGTCAATCAATCCAGCACCAAGTGCAGCTGCTTTCAGTAGAATCAGGAGAAGCAGAGCGGATAGATTTAAATTGACAATCTACAAAGAAAAAGAATTTATTATTGAAAACTGTTGATAATATCAAAATAATACTTTTCACTCACATGATCGCCCCTAGATTTTTGGAACAATTGTTGCGCAATTTCTGTAAGTACCGAGCTCGACGATTTTCGAGTCTCCTTTTCCGAAACTGTATTTGCATCACTTCGCACGAGAACACAAGTGATGAAAATGCCAATAACGATAATAATTTTATTAAAAATCTTCATATTATCTTGATATCAATTGCGTTATAAATTAGAGCAACTGAGGAAAAAAATAGCCGAGCCACTTTCAAATGAAAACTGATCACTAAATGACACTGTTGACGGTTTTAAAAACGCTCCGAAATCCCCACATGTTCTCCAACTCGCACTCATGTGGATCCAAATAGAAAATCACTGGTTCTCTATGTTTTTTCTTCTGTCTAATGAGTGTCGAATACTGCCACATATTTGATAAAACATTTTTACCTCTTGCGTATATGTTAAATATCCGAGTTGACGGAAATAAAAGGCGAAAGTTCTACTTTTACTTTCACAACAAAAAAAAAATACGAATTATGAACAATCAGTGCAGCGTAGTGTAAACAAATGGAATTGTAAAAAAAATTAAGAAATCGATGAATAGAAGAGATTGCGAGTAATTGAATTTTACGAGTGTTTAAAATGAATTTAAGAGTCTAATTGACTCAGAAAGATGTACACAAAATGTCTTATCTGATTGTCGCAGGAATTAATGTTGCAATTTGAAGAAACAAGTCTGAAGAACTTTTCCTGATGACAAGTGAGCTTCAACTTATTGTACTTGAACTGAGTGCCGCTTCTCCACTGACGACTCCAAGAATCTATGATTCGTTCCAACCCCCTGGAAATCTCAGTTCACTACGTGGTTAATAAAATATTCATGCGTAATTGTTCGTGATTTTCGCTTCACAATTTTTCCGATTTTCCTGCTGCAGAAAATTGCAGTATACCAGCCACTTTTCCTGGAAAATTGTACCCCTGTAAAAACCAAAGCGCATCTATTTAATAAAAAATTTATACATAATTGTCATCGATGTTCACCAGAGGCAGTTTCAACACGATTTTATTATGTAAAAGAGGGAAAAATTACGGGGTAATGCTCCGGCTCCCTGGAAAACCGAGCGGCGATCAGTAATGGGGACAATTACCTATCAAAGATTGATGACCTCGTAGGAGGGTAGCTGCCCTCAACCTTGGACGATCAAAGAGCAGTGACCTTGGCGTAGTGGGGAAGAAACGCCTTCACCTGATGTCTCTAGCCATGCGCTTCGCTGAAGACCAATCGGAGGATGTGGAAGAGGGGCTGAATGTCATGAATCAATTGGCTGACGTTGATTTTCTGTAGGAGGGAGTGCAGTTGTCATGACGAGGCGATTGAACAAACATTGACGCAACATAGTAGCACAAGGTATTCAACCCCCTGGACATTATGAATTCTGCATGCTCGCTTTTCTAAAGTCATCAGTTATGCAAATGTGCGGGTGTCGCCGTGATTACCAGCAGTTCATCGATGATTATAGAGTGCGGAGCTTTCCTCGCTTTGGATGCTCGAGATCAGTAACCTTTGATGCCTCGTGAATCTTTAATGCGAAAGTGACTGTCATAATGTGTCGTTGATCTTTGATCCCTTCCACCTTCTAGGGTCAATGGGAGGAGCAGAAATCACGGACATGCGTAGGAAAATACGTTTAGTGGGGGTATTTTCAATCCAAGGGTAGAGCTTGCGCTCTTGAATTATGGGATGTGACCCAGCGACCCAGTCTGAAGCCGATATATTGAGTTTCAGGGCTAATCCAATGCTCTAGATAATGGGGTAAACTGAGAATTCTAAGTGAATTGGAGATAGAGATTTCCTGACGATTCCAGGAATGATGGGAAAGGATGTTATGAATAATTTTTAGAATTTCAGATAAGTTTCATATTTTTTTTAATTTTTTTTAAATCATGATACATCATTTAGAAATTTACGAAAGATTTATGAAAATTAATTTTTATGTTGAGTGATGCAAATTCATATATTTCTTTAACTTTTGAGAATAGCAGCTAATGATTAAATTATAATTTTGAAGTTGGAATATTAGATTCATGTATTGTCATCATTTGCACCAATGTATTACTGACTGCTTCTTGTTTGAACAGCCACTAGGACCGACAGATAACTCATAGATGTTCGTACAGCCTGCGAAAAGAAACAGAATTCTCTTAAAAATAGAATAAAATGATTTTATCATAAAAATAACTATTCAACATTTAAAAAAAGTTGTAGTGATAGTGTTGAAAATTTTCCAGTCGTCAATTTCAATGGTCTGAACATCTTAAATCCCATCAACAGAAGATCCTGACTCTCTCGAGGCTTCAGACGAGTCCAGTTACTCTGATAAATCGCATATCCTACCATTAGACTCTAAACACGAAACAAAAACATTAATTCTAATTGTCCCATGGAATTAAAATTAATAATCCTCAATTACCTGTGTAATTAAAAAATTACCAACTAAACAACTAAAAAAAAATTGAATTCCCACACTAATCGTAATGCAAAATGCGAATCCAATCTGGAAGAAATTCCACTCTCCGCTTCCTAAAATCTGAGAGGCTATAATTCAATTGAGTGAATTATTAGAGACTCTTAATACTGACTTTTATCACTGTGTAAGCAGAAAAGCACATGGTCATTGTGAATCCAATCAACGACAGCAGATATAGAAAGCTGAAGGTATCATTAAGGGTCTCAGCTAATCTGAAGAAAAAGAAAATTAATAAATTCTCATTTCCATTAAAAACAGTCGCAAAATACCTAATCAGGTCTAGATGTCTCTGTACAATTCTTCTAATTTCGAATTGATAATTCACAATTCTCCCATTCTCATTATCATAATTCAGTCGAGACAATGATATCTCAATGCGCCCCAATTGTCCACACAAATGAAGTATTATCATATTAATGAAATTGTCGAATGTAAAAAAGAGACCAGCACACAAACATGATGTATAAAGTTGCATCACAAGGGAAAATATATAGTACACTGTTTCATTAGTATCATAAGGCAGATAGACAACCCAGAAAAGGTTCATTGTTAATCGTGGATCAGGATTATTTATGTAATCTTCCTCCAAGCTGTATACTTTCTGATAAAAATTATTTTAATTAATAGATATTTACGTTTGATGATATTCATTAAATTTGATGAAATTGGCATACTTGAGCTATTACACCAACGACAGTTGTTCCATAGGCTAATGAAGAAAGAGATATTGAGATCCATCGACTAATCCTTGCGAATTTCATAACTCTTAAAAACTGCATTCCAGACATGGGCGACAACCAGTCGAGCTCCATTTGCTTCACAATCTCACAAATTGCTATTGTTAAAAACATTTCGTGGAGCATTTTTTCAATTATTTTCATGATTATTACCTTTGTGATGAATATGCAGCATCAGGAGCTTGATAAATCCCATAACCAGGGGTATGTAAGAGGAGAGGCCATGGATTATGGCTTCTGGTTCGTGTAACAATAGAAATCCTGCTGCTAATCGAGGTATCAGGAGAAAAATGAAGCACAAACAAATATGTATCAATGTGCAGTATTTTTTGACTCCAGTTGGATTGAATTCCGGCCAAATTCCCATTATATCAAAGTTCATTTTGTTCCATCCGCAAGCATATTCAAAACCTAATTTTATCAATGATTTAATTGAAGTGAGAGTTCTTGAAGATAAATGCTTATTCAACTACCTGCGATCATCTTCTTGTGGATACTTCTTGGGGAACGGTTGAACAGAGACTGACAGCTCCTCGAGACATTGTCGATCGATGAAGGAAATCAAAAATTTATTCATGAAATTGCAGTAGAAAGTGGTGTAATCTCTTGATAAGATTTATGTATTATTTATTGAACAAGAAATCGATATTACTGCGAGGGAGGTGGATTAATCTCGTGCGCTGCAGTATGTGAGAAAACAGTGAAATGTGAAGATATCAAGTGAGACAGAAGGGATATACTATGTGAATTTTTATATTAAATTTAAAGATTATGAATTTTTGTGGATTATGGAGAATTAAAATTACTCTGATTATGTTTTTTAAGAATTTATTCATAAATTTCGACTATAATGCAAATTTGGCATCATAATATCAATTCTATTCTAGTTTCTACAATTATTTTTCATCTATAGCAGTTGACAATCAATTATTTATTGAGCGTCCTTGAATAGTTAGAAGCATTGACAAATAACCCATTGAAGTTTTCATTATCTGCATGAAAGAAAGCAGATGATTGAAAGTATTTAAATATTTTTTCTTGAATACTCACAGCGACAAAGAGACCTCTCGAGAAATCACAAAATTTTCCAGCCGTTATTTTCAGTGGTCGTTCCGCTCGATATCCAAAGAATAATAGAGAACGTGCCCTAAATCCTGGAAGATTGTACCATTGGCTGTCATAAATGAAATAACCAAGTGATGAACTCTGAATGAAACATGTTAATATCATGAAAATCTTGAGTCTGACTTGGAATTAATTATTCCAATTACCCCATTAATGAGTTGATCACCAATGTAGCAGTACAAGTAGAGATGTAAAACGGTGTAGATCATATAACAACTGGAAAATGCAATCTCGAGGAAGGAAATTCTCCCTGTTGCAGGATCCAACAAACCCTAAACCCATTATTACCTTGAAGAATCGTATCAGAAATGCAGTAAAACTAGATGAATGACCTACATGAAATTTTTCAACGCATTGCCTTTTTCCATCACGTTTTACCGCTTCACGAGCAACACAACAATAGGAAAACGAAAATTATCATTCTACAGCTTACCATAATGAGACAGAAGCCTTGAAAACAAATACCCAGAGTACATATCAACATCTGTGGTAGTAATATAAAATTGAAGGAGGTTTCAATGAGTTTTTCAAACTCATTCAACTTCTCATGACGTTCGACAATGATAGCCAATTTTTGTTTGAATAAATTCCTCCCATTTATCGTTTCCTCATCAACCAAATCCCTCAAGGCTAATCCGAGGACTTTGAGCTGGCCACAGATATGAAGCACCAGTGCAGCAATCATGCAATCGAAAACAGCGTAGATTGTCATGCCAAAGAATGTACCGATAAATTGTACTATCCACATAGGTAAGAAGTACTGAATTTTTTTAATATCAAATGGCAGCCAAACTGGAAAAATGAGGCCAACAGCCAAGCGCTGATCCAGATCCGTGCTTTTTTTCATTTCCATTCCAAGATATATCTGAAATAATATCATCGAGTTGAACAGTATTCTGTTCTAATATTCATAAATATATCGTGAGAATATTAACTTTGTAGAAGATGTGAGCGAAAAACGACATATTGGTGATGACACCGGATCCAATGGATATGAATCGACTGGCCCTTGCTGTTTTCAGCATAACTATTCTTTCCTCACCTCCCCTCGGTGCTGCCCAGTCCTCGATCATAAGATCAATGAGCATTCTCAGCACTTTGTTCCAAGAATTTGAAACAGCGAATAAAAATTAGCATTCTCTCAATGCAAAAAGTACCATATCATCCCTTACACTCAAATTCGAACCTTTCCGACGATATCGAAACAAAAATAACTTGCTGAAAGCTAGAAACATGGCACCGTTGATTGAGAAACATTCAACCACTGCATTCATATTTCCCCAGTAAACATAAATACTAGCTGATTGTGGCAGATAAATTAAAACTACAATGCATAATACCGCAATTGTTGATCTCTCTCTGTTGAGTCTTCCAGAATTTTTATTTGGCCAAGCACCAACAATATTAAGACTAAAACGGTTCCAGCCAATTGCGTATTCGAAATCTGATCAAACACACGATTTTAGTCATGATTATTATTTTTTCTTCCTCTTCATGTCCATCTGTCCATACCTTGGTTATACTCCATGGTGAAACAAGTGTCTTGATAGCTGGGGGACAACTGCCGAGCAAATATACTCCCCCCACTGTACTGCAAGACAGTACTACAATTTAAAACGTGTAATATGAACGTATCTCATTCCTTATGAAAATTGTCTCATAAAGAACAATTGCAAATTATGCATTATTTATTGCGCATGAGATCGATACTACTGCGAGGGGGTTGGATTAATCGCAAACTCTGCAGTAGTTGAAGAACCTTTGAAAGGTGAGCATCTAAAGGGAGGAGGGAAGAATACCCAATGTTATTCTTTCCTCCCAAAGGAAATTCATGAAAGTCTCAGGTATTTTTCTCTGCCATAAATATAATATTAAACATTTCAGTACTATCTGCTCGAAAAATTTAATGAAAACTGCTTCACTTCTCAACGCAAACAACAAAGTGCAGTTCTGGTGTTGTGAATGTAAGTTGATTGTGAGACTTAAAACTGTAAAATTCAAAGTTGACTTCACTGTAGGTGACAATTAATGATTCACTGACTGTCCTTGAACGGTCAGAAGCATCGACAAGTACCCCATTGAAGTTTTTAGTATCTGCGTAAAAGAAAGTGAGATAATTGAAAGTGTTTCAACATTTTTTCTTGAATACTTACATTGACAAAAAGACCTCTCGAGAAATCACAAAATTTTCCAGCCGTTATTTTCAGTGGTCGTTTCGCTCGATATCCAAAGAATAATAGAGAACGTGCCCTAAATCCTGGAAGATTGTACCATTGGCTGTCATAAATGAAATCACCAAGTGATGAACTCTGAATAAAACATGTTAGTATCGTGAAAATCTTGAGCTTGAGTTGGTTTCAATTATTCCAATTACCCTATCTATGAGTTCATCACCAATGTAGCAGTACAAGTAGACATGTGAAATGGTGTAGAGTGCAGCAGTAATGGAAAATGCAAGCTCGAGGAAAGAAAAGTTTCCTGTTGCAGGATCCCGCAGGCCCTAAACCCATTATTAACTTAACGAATCGTATCAGCAATACAGTAAAACGATATAAATTATCTACATGAAATTCTCTAACTCTTTTTATTCTCCAGCTGTATCACCAAAATTACCATCTCAAGGCTTACCATAATGAGACAGTAGCATCGCAAACAAACAATCAGAGTACACATCAACAACTGTACTAGTAATATAAAACTGAAGGAGGATTCGATGAGTTTATCGTACCTTAAAACATTCCAGTTAAATAGCAGAACGAATATATGGCAAATTGTGGAGACAAACCTATTCAATTTTTCATGACGTTTAACAATGATAGCCAATTTTTTTTTAAATAAATTCGGGCTACTTATTGTTTCCTCATTAACCAAATTTCTCAAGGCTAATCCGAGGACTTCGAGCTGGCCACAGATATGAAGCACCAGTGCAGCAATCATGCAATCGAAAACAGCGTAAATTGTCATACTAATAAACGCACAGAAGAATTGTGCAATCCATATAGATATGAAGTATTCTATGTTTTTTATATCAAATGGGAACCAAGCAGAATAAAGAAACCCAACAGCTAGACGTGGATCAAGATCCGTGCGTTTTTTCATTTCCATTCCAAAATATATCTGCAATGACACCATCATTGACATGACTGCACCTTCATTCATTAAAATAGAATGAAAGCATTAACCATGTAGATGATATAAGCGACAAACATGGCATTGGTGATTACACCGGATCCAATGGATATGAATCGACTCGTCCTTGCTATTTTCAGCATAACCATTCTTTCCTCATGTCTCCTCGGTGCTGCCCAGTCCTCGATCATGAGATCAATGAGCATTCTAAGCACTTGAAATAGAGAATTAAAATTAGCACTGCCACAATCCAAAAAGTACAATATCATCCCTTACACTCAAATTCCAACCTTTCCGACGATATCGAAACAAAAATAACTTGCTGAACGCTAGAAACACGGCACCGTTGATTGAGAAACATTCAACCATTGCATTCATATTTCCCCAGTAAACATAAATACTAGCTGATTGTGGCAGATAAATAAAAATTATAAGACATAATACCCCAATTGTTGATCTCTCTCTGTCGAGTCTTCCAGAATTTTTATTTGGCCAAGCACCAACAATATTAAGACTAAAACGGTTCCAACCGATTGCGTATTCGAAATCTGATCAAACACACGATTTTAGTCATGATTATTATTTTTTCTTCCTCTTCATATCCATCTGTCCATACCTTGGTTATACTCCATGGTGAAGCAAGTGTCTTGATAGCTGGGGGACAACTGTCGAGCAACTATACTCCCCCCCTCCCACTGTACTGCAAGACAGTACTACAATTTAAAACGTGTAATATGAACGTATCTCATTCGATATGAAAATTGCCTCATAAAGAATAATTGCAAATTATGCATTATTTATTGCGCATGAGATCGATACTACTGCGAGGGAGGTGGATTAATCGCAAACTCTGCAGTACTTGAAAAACCATTGAAAAGTGAGCATCTAAAGTGAGGAGGGAAGAATACCCGGTGTTATTCTTCCCTCCGAAGGAGAATTCATAAAAACAACAGGTAATTTTTTTTTTCATAAATATAATATTAAATTTTCCAATACTATCTGCTCAACAAATTTGATTCTCTTTCTTCAATCCCTCGAACAATCCAATGAATTAATAAAATTATCAACTACATTTCACGACCTTGAACTGCCAGCAGCATTGATAAGTAGCTAATCGAGGATTTCATCACCTGTATAAAAAAAGTTGAGTATTTTGTGAATAAACAAAGTGATAAAATCGAAAATACCCACATTCAGGAAGAGATTGAACGATAGTACTGTGAATTTTCCAGCTGTCAAAGTTAAAGGTCTAAATTTCTTCAATCCTATGGGTATCAGTAGTCTCGCTTCCCTGTGGGTCAGTTTATACCACTCGCACTCATAAGCAGCATCTCCAACCAATATACTCTAAAAAATAAAATCCATTGCCTCCATATTCCAACATTCACATTTAATAATTCTCATCAATTACCTGTGACATGAGAAATTCACCAGCCCAACAGGAGAAGAAGAAATGAACTGCTGTTGCCAGTACTACAGTTCCTGAAAATGCTAATTGCAGAATATTCAAAGATCCTTCACTTACCAACTGAAAAATCCAAAATATCTCAAAATAAAAAATGAATAACCCCCTTTATCCACTCCCACATTTACCCTAATTATTCCGTATCCCTGGAAGCAGAACATCATAGTGCAGGCGAATAGTTGCAGGAAATAGACAAAATGAAACGATTCCTCAAGGTCCTCAGCCAATCTGAGAGAAACATTGATTTAATCCTTCAGAATAAAAAACGTCTGATCGAGTTCATGACTACCGGATGAGCTGCTCGTGTTTTACAACAATGCACTTTAGTTTCATTTGAAAACTCTGAGATTTCATTGAAGGAGCTTCATTACTCAAGTGCTGAAGGGATATCCCTATTTTCGCCAGTTGTCCGCACAAATGCAGCACCAGCATAACAACGAAACTGTCGAAAATAAAGTAGAACATTGCTGCATAGACTGAGGTGTAGAGCTGGAGAATAATTGAGATTATGTAGTTCATGGTTTTCGTTGTGTCGTATGGCAGATAAACAATCCAGAAGAGATTCGTCGTTAAACGAGGATCCGGGTGCTTGATGTACAGACTCTCGAGATTATACAATTTCTGTAATAATCCCATAATTAGCACGAATAATACATAAATTTTTGATTAATTACCTGAACAACAATTCCAATACTATTAGCAGCATATGCAATTGATCCTGAAAAAATTGATACAATTCTCCCAATTCTCGCCATTCGCATCATCACCTCAAACTCCTCACCAGAAATAGCCACTGTCCAATCAGTTTCCATAATCTCCAAGAACTCCGCAAACACTAATTTTCAAATCTCATAACTTTCTCCTCATTAATACTTCTGTATGTTCAAATGAGGTGATAATAATTGCACATTTACCTTCTCTGCGATAATGGAGAGTCATTAATTTAACAATTCCAATTATAAATGGGACATAAGTGCCGAGGCACTGAATCAAGGCGTCTATCTCATTGCGGTATAAAATCAGTCCAATTAACCGTGGAATTGTAATTACAATGCATATTGCTGTGGCATTAATTAGAGCACGATATTTTCCAAGTGATGTTATTTTTGTCGTTGGCCAGAGACCTAGGATGTCAAATGTAAACTTGTTCCACCCACAGGCATATTCAAAACCTAATTAATTAAATTGAATTTAAGTGTTTATGATTTTTACTCGTTTAGGGAATATTTTTGTTCTATTACCTGAATTATTCTCCGTCGATGTGCACTTCGCCATGGCTCAATAAAAACTGAATAAAACCCCGTAGACTGGCCATCGATACTATTGATCCTTTGAATCTCAACCGTTAGAAATAATTCATGAAATCGTTGAGCAATTTACATGAATTTTTTCACGAGATAATGGGATTATTCATGAATTGTTGATAATGAGATAAATTGATAATCCATATTGGAAAATGTGGGGGGATGTTGAAGACGAGGCTCACAGTTTGTTCAAGAACAGGGCCATGAGGAGAAATAAATTGACAGTACTAATAAAATTCTTTTTATTTCGTAAATTTCTTCAATTTTGAATAAATGGAAATTAAGTGCCGACGTTCTGGACTGCTAGGAGAACTGATAAATAGCTCATTGTTGTTTTTATCACCTATATCATTTTTTTAATTAAAAAATTAGAAAATACTTCAGTTAATGGGGAAGAAGTTACCTGTACAAATAAATGAAATGAGAGTGGTGCGAATTTTCCAGTTGTTAATGTCAATTGACGGAAATTCTTGGAGCCAATGATGAGAAGTGAACGAGCTTCAGAATAAGGTAAATTGTACCATTCCATGTCATAAATAGCCTGACCCACTGCAAAACTCTGGGGAGGAATAGAGCAGTGAAAAAAATCACTTGAATTTTTATGAGTATTTTTACATTATTTTAGTATTTATATAAACAACCTGAGATATTAAAATTTCACCAGCTAAACAGAAGAAAAAAAAATGAAGTACTGCATTGAACGTGATACTGGCGGAGAATAAAATTTGCACGAAATTTAATTCTCCTTTATCTACAAGCTAAAATGATTAACTCTAATTAATTCCGAAAATATTGATATTTTCATGAGTTTACCCTCAACATTGCATATCCCTCGAAACAGAATGTCAGTGTACACGCTAATAATTGCAGAAGAAGTACAAAATTCAGAGAATCCTCGAGATCTCCAACCAATCTGAACAGAAGAGATTAATAATGCACATGACTCTGTAAATATCTTTAAAAAAATTGAGATTAATCAATCACTTAATCAATTGTTCGTGCTTCTGCACAATAGCCCGGAGTCTTCTCTGAAAATCCGTTAAATCATTTCCCATTGAAGAATCAGTCAACTGCTGCAATGACAATCGAACAACACCCAATTGTCCGCACAAGTAGAGAATAATCATGACAATGAAGCTGTCGAAGCCGAAAAAAATTACAGTACCAACTACAGATGCCCAAAGTTGCAATATAAATATGATTATATAATTTATTGGGTTCTGAGTGTTGAAGGGTAGATAAACCATCCAGAGGAGATTTGTGGTGAGTCGATCATCGAGATTTTCAATGTAGAGACTATCCAGATGATAGACAATCTAATTTACCAATTTAGAATCTCTCAAATGAATGAATTTTCACAATAAAATCATTCAATTCAATTACCTGTGATGTCACACCAGTAACAATAACAATATACGTCAATGAACTTGAAAACATTGAAATTTTCCTTCCAATATTCGCCATGCTCATCAGCACTTTGTTCTCGTCATCCGTAAATTCTTTTGTCAGATCAATTTCCATGATAATGAGTAATTCAGCTAAAACTATAAACTGATGTAATGAGAAATGCATTTATTGAGATGAATAATTGAATTAATTGATTAATTACCTTCGTTATTAAAGTACAATGCTATCAACTTTGCAGCAGCCATCATAGTCCCCAATTGCGTGGAGAGACACTGTATAAGTGCGTCAATTTCACTTCTAATAAATGGCACAACTGCCAATCTAGGAATTCCAATGACAAAAAGCACAATTATACCATTCACAAGTGTCCAATACTTTGATATCAATTTTTTTCTCGATTTCGGCCATAATCCCGGTTTTTCTAATAAAAAACGATTCCAACCGCAGCTGTACTTGAAATCTATCACCACAATTACATCAAAGAGAATTAATAATCTTTATATTCGCATAAAGTACTTCGATGAGTCTTCTACTTCACCTGGTTTCATTCTGCGATGATGACTTGTCGATGGTAGAACGAAATCTGACAGAGGTTGCTGAACCTCATCGATTTCTTCTACAATGAATTCACAATGTTAATACGAAAATTGTGCCTCGCAATTTTCCGGGATTTTCTGGTGAATTCCGGGTTATTTATTCAGCGGAACGCATTATCCATCGATCCAGTGGTAAAAATTTTAGTAAAATTCAGATGTGAAGTTCAGTCTTGAACTAGCATCGAATTGCTTCACTTCTGAAGTTGAATAGGAGAGTGGAGTTTGTGTGATGTGAATTTTTGGTGATTTTACAATGAATCTAATTATTGTTTTAGAAATTTATTAACATAATATGATTTCATGACTATAACAGCTGATGATTACATGTTCCTTGACTGTCGTTGAACAGTTAGGAGCATTGACAAGTATCCCATTGAAGTTTTCAGTATCTGTGTGAGAGAAGAGAGATAATTGAAGGTATTTTAAGAATTTTTATCAAGTACTTACAATGAGGAAAAGATTTCTCGAGAAATTACAAAATTTTCCAGCTGTTATTTTCAGTGGTCGTGTGGCTCGATATCCAACGAATAATAGAGAACGTGCTTTTAATCCTGGAAGATTGTACCATTGGCTGTCATAAACGAAATTACCAAGTGATGAACTCTGAATGAAACATGTTGATATCATGAAAATCTTGAGTCTGAGTTGGATTTAATTATTCGAATTACCTCATTTATGAGTTGATCACCAATGTAGCAGTACACGTAGAGATGTAGAACAGTGTAGAGTGCGTAAGTAATGGAGAATGCAATCTCGAGGAAGGAAACTCTTCCTGTTGCAGGATCCAGCAAGCCCTGAACTCATTACTCCTTTAATGAATCGTATAAAAAATGGAGTAAAGCGAGATGAGAAATGTAAAAAATTGAATTTCTCCCATCTCGTTTTACCCCTTCACTATCAACCACGAAAATCAGTATCATCTCACCATAATGAGGGAGAAGCCTTGGAAACAAAAGGTCAGAGTGCATACAAATAACTGCGGTAGTAATATAAAACTGAATGAGTCTTCGATAACTCTGACGAACCTTTAAAGATTTGTGTTAGATAGCAGAATAAAATAAGAAAATTGTAGAGACAAACCTATTCAACTTTTCATGTCGTTCAACAATGATAGCCAATGTTTCTTTGAATAAATTCGGCTCACTCATCGTTTCCTCATTAATTAAATTCCTCAAGGCTAATCCAACGACTTCCAGTTGGCCACAGATATGAAGCACCAGTGCAGCAATCATGCAATCGAAAACAGCGTAGATTGTCATGCAAATGAATGTACAAAAGAATTGTCCAATCCACATGGGTAAAAAATATTCAATTTTTTTCGTATCAAATGGAAGCCAAGCTGGATGAAGAAGACCAACGGCCAAACGTGGATCAAGATCCGTGCGTTTTTTCATTTCCATTCCAAAGTATATCTGAAATTACATAATCAGCATGAGCAGTTCCTGTACTTTTAATTACACAGAAAAAAAATCATAAAAGCTTGTAACCATGTAGATGATATAAGCGGCAAACAACGTATTAGTGATGACACCAGATCCAATGGATATGAATCGACTCGCCCTTGCTATTTTCATCATAACCATTTTTTCTTCATGTCCCCTCGGTGCTGCCCAGTCCTCGGCCATGAGATTAATCAGCATTCTAAGCACTTGAAACAGAATAAAAATTAACATTCCCTCACTTCCAAATGTACCCTTTCACTCAAACCTTTTCGACGATATCGAAACAAAAATAACTTGCTGAAAGCCAGAAGCACAGGACCATTGACTGACAAACACTCAACCACTGCATTCATATTTCCCCAGTGGACAAAAACACTAGCTGATTGCGGCAGATAAATCAAAAGTATAATACATAATACCGCAATTGTTGATCTCTCTCTGTTGAGTCTTCCAGAATTTTTATTCGGCCAAGCACCAACAATATCAAGACTGAAACGGTTCCAGCCAATTGCGTATTTGAAATCTGATCAAACACTGGATTTTAGTCATTATAATGCTTTTTCCTTTCTCTTCATATCCATTTATCTATACCTTGGCTATAATCCATGGTGAAACGAGCTTCTTGTTAACCAAGGGACAATTGTCGAGCTAACTATACTCCCCTAACTGTATTCCAAGACTGTAATTTAATTTAATAACTGTCATACGAACGTACCTCATCCCATATGAAAATTGCTCATGAAGAGCAGTTGGATTTTTTCCCTGAGCATTAAATGAGGTGGAGGAAGAGAATTTCCACTTGTGAGGATGGAAAAGGGGGGATCGGATTAATTTATATTGGAGACTATCGTCAGTCGTGAATGGACAGTCGTAAAGCTCAGAGCTTTCATTTGCAATAAATATAACTGATAGATTTCTTTTGAGTTTTCTACACTTTTTCTCACCATTATTTAATCATCAATACATCCATGCACTATTTTTTAAGAAAATCATGATTGTAATATATAAATGAGAGTTATCACACTTTCATTGCTAGTAATACTGATAAATAACTTGCTGCAGTTTTAACGACCTGGAAATTAATTAAATTATTGAATTACTTATTTAAGAGATAATTCTGTTGAATATTTACAGATGTAAAAAGTGGCAATGCGAAAATCGTGAATTTTCCACCAGTTATTTGCTGTGGTATTGTGCATCTATTGTTGACGATCAAAACTGATTTTGCCTCGTTTGTAGATAAGTTGTACCATTGACTGTTGTACAGAGAAATTCCGAGGCTCGAGCTCTGAGAAAGAGACGCAATGATTTTTTTTCAATTAATTTTGCATTCTTTACACTCACTTCATTCATCAACACATCTCCAACCCAACAGTAAACGAAAAAATGGCCCAAGTCGTAACTAGTGAAGACGATAAAGAAAATTATCTGAATAATTGGAAAACCATCGTCAGAGTTCTGCAGCATCTTCAAATGTATTAATAACAAGTTAGGATTTATGAATTAATATTTTCAAGTGAGTATTCATTAATATTTGTACCATTAAAGTTGAAAATCCTTGAGTACAAGTTGTGAAAATAATGACAAGTATAATTATGAGAAACATTTTATTAAAATTCTCCTCAATCTCTGATATTCGCCTGAAAGAATTCATTAATTCCCCATCAATAAAATAATGAAGATAAAATTTAATGAATTAGGTCAATTAATTTTACTCATTCAGATGTTCATGTCTCTTTACAATTTCCCCGAGTTTCTTCCAGAATTTCTTGCGATCATGCAGAATCTCTTCATCAACAATTCTCTCTAATCTCCTTCGTAAGACTTTCAATTGACCGCATTGATGATAGATGAGCATTGCTAAAAAGCTGTAAGCCGATGAGTATCCAACCATTGATATATAAGTCATGAAAAATTGGCCAATCCAGAGTGGTAAAAAAACAGTGATTGATGATGTATCAAAAGGAAAAATAGCTGTATAAAGAAAACCAATGGATAGTCTTGGATCAACCGTTGGATCATCCTTCAGTTGTAATCCCAGCATAATCTGTAATATATTCAATTAATCCTCACTCTTTCCATTTAAAATGAAATATTTAATCAGCACTATTTACTTGTGCGAGTACATAAGCAGTGAATAGACAAATAGATCCATAAAAACTGCAGGAAGAAATTTTTCTTATGATTCCTGCCATTTTCATCATTTCCTCGTGCTCCTCAGGGACATAATGGAGCAACCAGTCCTCGGCCATTAAATTCAATAATCTTTCAACAGCTGTGGCAATAAATAAAATCGAATTTCCATTTTATTTTGAAATTAATCATAAAAATATGGAATTATTTACTTGGTCTCTGTACTCCAAGCCAAAGTAGCTTCAACAGAGAAACATCAACAGCAAGAGTCACAGAGACACACTCAATAACTGCACCAAGATCTCCCCAAAATACTTGAATACTCGCAATTTGTGGTAAAACAATTAGAATCGTAAGCAGCGTTGCATTCATGTAAATTCTGTATTTCATGAAAAAGTTGTCATGTGGCTCAGGCCAGCCACCAATTATGTGCATCAGCACACGATTCCAACCATAGGCATGAATGAAATCTGAAGGGGGAAATTATTGTGACAAAATTCAAGAAATTGTTGAGAAAAAATTCAACAGATTCACTTCACTTTACCCTTGTTATACATAGAACTACCGATTTCCGTTTTTTTCTTCATTCCTGTCGATGTTTCACAGTCGTTTGACGCTCTCCACTGCTTCAAAGTTCATTGCAACAAAGTGCACAACGCATGCTCCATGAAACCCCTGAATTTTCGATAAACCGACAATTGTCAAAAGTTTGATGATTGCAGATTTCCGAGAAGTCATTAAAACTTTTGTAAAAACGTGAAAACCAGAGGTTTCCTCGAGTTTAAATTCATCGTTTCTCCTCAGTTCGATTTTTACAAGTGAATGAAGAAATAAATACCCAGAATTGACAGAAAAATTCATTTTATTTCCTACTTTACTAGTTTGTTAGACACTCATACAAATATATTAATTTTTACAATTAAAAACTGAATAGTGAAATAAATACATTTGTCTCGTTCATTCTCACAATGATTAAATAATTAGAGTTAGGATTTTTCTTCAGTTTAATGAAAATATTAAAATATGTGAAGATTTTTGCAGTCTCGCTTTGATATTTAGTTTATTGAATTGAAGGAAAAGTGGGGCAAAATAGGATAAATCAATTCTTATGAATAATAATTGATACTGTCAATAAAATTCCCATTTTGCCCCTCTTTTTTCAATGATGAAATTGATGAAAAATCATGGTTCTTCTTTTTTTCAGTGATTTAATGAAATTTCACAAGTTCGTGATACTGATTTGGATTGAATACGTTGGACTTCAGAGGAAGACACTTGCTGGCCTCGCCTGTGGACACAAGAATCTCGAACAGTCGTGTCTTCTTACGGCCTCCATGACCTCGTGAAAATGACTGGATACTTGTGATGCCGCACCAGGCTGAATTCTGAGGAAGAAAAAAATGAACAAAAGATGAATTAGAGGACATGATGCAGAATAGATGGCTTTAGAAAGCGTTGAGGTAAAGTTAAACAATTACAGTGTATCGTGAACCGTGTAATTACAGGTGAATATTGACGTAATTTGAGAATATTAATTGATGAAAAAAGAGAGATAAAGGTGGGAACAATGGAGAACGTGATGATACTCTTCAAAAAGCTAGAAAATTGTTTTTTTTTCTTGTGTCGAGATAAATTCCAGGGAAAATTGGGTAATTATGTTTAAAGTATCTATGAAACACTTGGATTTAGAAGAATTTAAAAAATAATTCTCGTTTCATGGAGACCACCGACGACGAAAGATCTAATTTTCTCATGAAATTCTTATTTTATTTATTCATTCTCGATGATTCACACACACACACACACATACAGGAACAGTGAAACTGTGCTAAGAGGTAAAAGTTGAATCAGTCAGTGGGACGTAAGGTGCGTGCGGGCGAAAGCGGGAGAAGAAAGTTATCCGCGTGTGGTACAGTTGTGCACAGTCAGGGTCTCTGTAACCCATACTGTTTAAAGAAAAGAAGAAAAAAAAATGAGGAATGAAGAAAGAAATAAATAAAGAATGAAACGAAACAGGCGCCTCACACACATTTCGAAATTCATATTCATTCAAGTATCGGTAAGAATCAAAGTGCCGTTTTACACGAAACTCAAACGTTTCTCTCCTGCATAATCTTATACTCATTTTTTTCCTCTCCTCATTGATGCTTGTATCTCTCTGTCAAAGATAATACTAATGGATGCTCCATTCATTCACCATCAATCATCGATAATAAAAACACAATATTCAAGACTCATATCTCTGAATTAAGAAATTCACCGAAAAAAAGCGAGAAATTATATTACAATAAATTAAACTCACAAACGTAGAAGTGATTCCATCTTTTTCTCCATCAGAATCGAGGCATCAGCACCTCGTTGTATCATAGCATCACAAAACAGTCTCTTAGCACACGGTGTATTAGTCCAATCGCCCTCATTATGTGCAGCCTCAGCTACCTCAGCATTCTCAAGATTCTGAAACGTGTCCTCAAGTTCTTCATCACTCTCTGCACTTCTTCGTCCCCGTTCCCCTCTGCTGCCAGTGTCAACTTCATTCGATAGCACATTGTCCCCAAAGAGCAGGAGAACGTCGTTCTTTCTCCCTGGCACATCGACTTCAATTACATCCACAAGTTCATCAGTTCCTGTTCTCCTCAGTCTTCTGCTCCTGCTCTCATCCTCTGCCTGAACATTGAAGGGATTGGAGTCGTCCAAGCTTCTTCTCCTCCTCTCGTTCCTCGTTCTGTCTTTATCATTCTCATCCCTTTCCCCAACAATCACTGGAGAGTAATAAATCCTCTCATCAGCACCATCAAGTCCTCTCTGCTGCATGTACTCGTTATTATCATTGGATCTCTTCATAACATCGACATCAAGGAATCTGCCAACTGCAACAGCACCAATACCAAGTGCAGCACCAGAAGCCACTAATCCAAGTGCTGGTATCAGTATAGAAGAGCCTGGGGCAACTGTTCCAATCTTATCCTGTGCCTCATTACCCCGAGATAACCCCAAGTTCTGTGATATCTTCTGTGTTGCTTCGACCAATGGATCAAAAACTGGTTTAGTAAACTGCGAGACTCTCTCCACACCAGTGGAGAATTGATTCTTCAAATTCTCCGATAATTTTATCCAGAATGGCTGCTCTGAGGGCTGCTTGAGACCGTAAAAATGCTGATTTGGATAATAATTCTTCGTGCTGTACAAGTCAATGACATTCTTGTCATTCAGAACGTATTTCTTCTTGTGTCGCTGCTCCGTGAAGGAATTCTGATTATCTGGAAAATTGTCGGGACGTTTTTTTTCACTCTTGAGAATCTTTGCCGGCTGCACACCGAGCTCCGGATGGGCATACTGGAGAACAGGAGCACGTGCGCCTGGTTTCAGTGCCAGTGGCGATATTTTTTGACTCTCTGGCGTGTAAACCTGGGATGTTGGGTAGAGTTGAGTGGATTCTGGATGGAGCATGCGTTTTTGAATGTTTGAACGATAATTCTCATTTCCAGTCTCGTAGACATCGGCGTTTAGGGCTACGTTTCGATGGCTCTTTGGATCCCACTCGTAGTAGATGTTTCGGGCTGGCTCTTCGTCGAAATTACGGCCGTACCTGCGAAGCCAGAGTTCCGGGGTTAACGCCTGTTGATGGGTGCTGTGTTTGAAATAAGGGTTTACGTCTGTCTGTCTGTCTTTGTACTATGTTTTTGGTTTTTTTTTTTTTTTTTATTAATTTCATGCGGAAAAGAAGATAATTATTAAATATGAAATTATCTTCATTTCCGGTTTTGGAATACTCTCAAAATTTCTCTTAATTGAATTTTGATAAAAATCCATTTCAATTAATTAATTTTAAATTAAGTTTCTGATGAATTTTCATCGTCAATTAAGAGAAATTTAACTAATAAACATAAAGCAACTCACCTTCTATTAACGTCCTGAAAGAAACGCTCGAATCTCTGTTTTTCATTAACAGAATCACTGACACCAGATTCAGCTGTTGCAGTACCACCATCTGGTATTAATTTATTATTAATAACTCTTGCATTTCTCCATGTTTGTATTTTATCAATGGGCTCATCTGGCACACGTTTCCCATGAATCACTGGAATGCCATCAGCATCAATTGACATTGCCGTTCTTTTTGATGGATTTTTCACGTTTATTTCGGATCTAACTGTTACCTCTGGTGGTACATTCTTGCCTCCACGATTTTTTGATAAATTAGCACCGATATTCGTGCGAATTGGTGGTCTTGATGAATGAGAAAAAACTGTGCTTCTTCGTTTGGGTTCTTCTGGCTCGAGAGTTCTCTCGTTTCTCTCGTAGAAATTACGGGCAAATAGTAAACCGTAATTTCTATCTTCAGTAGTGGCCTTTGTTGCGTCTGATGGCAATGGTCTCCAACTCGAGTATGACTCAGTCGTTGGCTCAATGGCATTGAGGGTTTTTCCTTCAGCATCGAGTGGTCTCCAACTGTCGAAATCAGGTCTATCATTGCTTTGATGAGTTGTACTCAATTTTATGTACGTTGGAGTGTCTTCTGATTTAACTTTAGCACCATCAAACTGCTCAACTTTGGAATTATTCGAGGATTTTTCGTCAATGGTTGTTGTACTGTTTCTCGGGGAATTATCGGATTTTTCACGACGTTTAACAATTAATGTTGCCACATTGCCCTCGCTCGTTCTCACTCGTAATTCTTCAGTTTCTCCTGGTAAACTGCGGGCAACTTTCAACATTGTTCTCGCATAACTCGGTTTTGGTAATTCCCCAGTGATTATTGGCAGCACTGCCATCATTACGAGGAAAATTATCTGGAAAAGAAGGGGAAAGAGGTGGTAATGAAGAATAATTAAACTTGAATTTTTCCATACTTTCCTTTCCGGTCAAGTTTCTATGATAATTAGCGTAGACGTGAATGCTTTCAGTTATTTGCATACTTTCAATTTGAATTTGTTGAAGAAATTGATGGAAATTCATCAGATAGTTAGCACGATAAATTATTCAATTTTAATTTTAATTGAATTTCACAATATTCAAGTTTTTCATTTTCTTTTTATGAAATATCATGAAATCTGTGGGAGATCGAGAAATTTCTATTATGACATTCTGATTAAAAGTGATGATTAAAGAAATTCCTCGGTTCCCTTTAATTATCAAGATGCTCGATTCAAAATTATTACAAAGTCACATTATTTTTTTAACAAATGGAAGGATAAAATTTCCAACAATTTCCTTTTTTGGTGTCACTAGAGTCTGTGGTGTAGGTAGTGTTATAAAAATGTCGAAACCACAGGAATTTATGATTAGGTTTATTAAATTCAGATATGCAATAAGGAAGAAAATAAAGGAGCAAAAAGAAACAGTAAAATAAGTTGAATGGAAACTGAAATAGCAAAGTCATTCAGCTGATCTCGGAGAAATTTAATGAATCCCCATTGAAAGCAACAAAAAAACTCTTATTTAGCTGATAATTCTTTTTCTATTTAATATTTTTCTTATGCTTTACACTCAATCCTTTCTTTCCACGTTCGAGACATTAGAAAATAGTTACAGCTGGTCCGGTTACTTTCTATTATCGATGTCGCATCCCTAATGGACATAAACTGCCAAACGAGTGATCTTATTTGTAAAAAAAAGGCAGTGAAAAGAAATGAAGGAAAAAAAATGAACGATTTGAAATTCCTCGCGCAAACGGTCATTCTCAGCACTTTCATCATTCGCTCCAATTAATCAGCCAGTGTTTTACTGAACTTCTTTCTTTTTTACGACAACTTGACATGTTGAAAAATCAGGACAAACCCAAATTACATACCGAATGAAAAAATTAACGTTAATTCCTTTATTTTTCAAATAAACCCATAATGCTCATCCCTGAACCGTATCGTTAACTTCAAGCACGCACATTTACACACAATTTCCGCTCTACATAATTCGCAATACTGACATTAATTGGCCCATAATCAGCATAAATCTAGATTACCTGAATTTTCCCATAAACTCAACCAAAAAAAAAGAAGGGATTAATTAAAATAATCACAAAATTCAAGAAAGACATAATTACCTTTGCCTGCATCTTCATCTTTAAAATTTTCCTCTCGTTTCAATAAATATTATTTCGTTGAAATTCAAATGTTTATTTAAACAATATATTTTCTCATTTGACATAAATCATGGCACGCCTTTTTCTCATTAAAAAAAAATCACAAAAAAATGTCTTATCCCTCAAACTTGTTGAATGCCTCTGTTTATCGACAATAAAGAATGTTTGTGAATGAATGAAAAAAAAAAGGTGGAAAGCACCTGTTGACTCCCGGACAATTCTCGCACGACTGACGGTTACCCGGTACAACTTGTGACTCCTCATGTCGCACGAACGTAGAGCCGGCTGGATTTCTCACTGACCCACTTTAATAGTCTTTACTGTGCAACTCCCCCAGACTTGGATTGATATTCTGTTATTTTTTTTAACTGCTGTAACGAATGTGACCCCAGGATATTCGAACGATCAATTGAACAAACGCCAAACTAATCACCAAACTGGAAAGAAAAATAAAAAGTAGAAATTCATTACATTGGAACAATGAGATATGAATTGTATGAAATAGTAATAATGGAAAAAAACCGTTATACTTTGGAGTTATTTTTGCACAATGTGATGTCACAGAGTAATTCATTGGTCAGTGTCAACGCCCCCTCATTTCACGGTCATTGAAGTGAATTATTTGATGAATTGTGTGATATCCATTTCTATTGCTGCTTTTTTTTCCTTCCTCATCCGATGAAAAGAGTTGTCCGTTCGAATTTTTATGAATCGTAACGGGTGAATGTCCTTTGGTCAATGGTGCCGGACTGTCTGCCTCATTTCGTTGCAGAAAATCATATAATCATTTAAAATTGTGAGAGAAAATGTGAATTTAAAGATAAACACATAATTGCCATAACTCGGATTAAAATTGATAATAAAATATTCATTAATTTATGGTAATTAATTTCAATTATTCTTTCATTGTGAATAATATTAATTGATTATTAATTTAATTCGAATAATCTTGATTATTTATCAATGAAAATACGAAAAGAAATACATTTATCTCGTTATGACTGTGCAAACGGAAATGATGAGTCCTTTTTTTTTTACCTTCAAAATTACTCGGAGAATTTAATGCCAACGATTTCTCTGATCTGATTAATGGGAAAGTTAAGGCGGCTAATTTGATAATTCATGTAGTACACCATGTAACTATTATTTCCACTCGAATCCTCCAAATTCTCGCTAAAATAACTTCTATTTATCTAATTAGTATTCATCAACAAGATTCGAGAAAAAAAACGTATCAAGTTCACTTGTCGCAGTGGCACGTGCCGGACACACCTGTTTAGTCGAGACTAAATTTCAAAAGTTCAGGCACCTTGTAGTGAAAGTTCTTTTTTTTTTTTTTCGTTAATTTTGCGAGGATTTTAACCATGCGATTCTCTGCGAATCATCAGACTTGATGTAGGGTAGATTACTGTCTTAAAAAAAAAAAATAACGAGAAGTTTGATATCACGCCTTGGGCTACATTATCTTCTTTTATTTTTATCGCTCTTAAAAATAATATATTGTAATATAAAGTATTTTTAATTCTCTCTCTCTCTCTTTTCAATGAAAAAAAAGGAGAGAGAGAGAGAGAGGAAAAAAAAGAAAGTCCATGGGAAAAAGTAAGAGCGTTGAGAATGCCGTTACGTCGATGCAAATCTTCAATTCTTTTTCATGCACAGGGGGTAAAACGGGGACCTCTCATTTCATTGACAAACTCTGGGAATTTTTTTTAAAATAACTTTTTTCAGCATCATTGGCATTATGGAGAATTAAAATTATCATGCAATCGATACGTTGTCCTTTAATTCCATCACCCACGTTCACATGTCTTCCCAAGGATATCAACACCTTCCTTTCATCCAAAGCCATTGTTTAATTCTCAAGAAGTCACGGATATTTTCCTTGACACGTCAGGCATTCAACAATGCTATCATAAACGTTGAATTATTTTAACAGTTGAATGTCATTATTATCACAATTTCTTCATGTCTTCCAAGTAATTACATGATAAATCAAGTGAAAAAACGACGAAGGCACGTTACATATAACATGTTAGATCATTTGGTAATAATTATGTAAGTAATGTATGTGAAATGTGGAGAATGCCCTAGATGGACACTTAAAGCCTCTCTATTTAATTTATTCCAGTGAATTATTTCTCTGGTATCAATAAAATCTTCACAATTTTACCAGGAAAAATCCAATAAACTCTAACGACTTTCAATGGAAATCATAAACCTCATTGAATCATTGACACAGAAAGACAATGAGCATGTTTACATGAAATTTATTATTTTTTTAAAATATTTTACAGGTATTTGGATTCACTTGGATTAGCAGGCTCGAGTGATCTTTACCTCCGCCTCTTTCTGTACTCACTTGCATTCCTGAAGTGAAAACAGAAGAAATCCCATCATTCGACCCAAAACCCAACGTGTGTTTCAATGAAAAGATAAAAAGAAGAGAATTACAGACTCAAATTATTATCAAATGTGTTCAATCATCTTGACTCATGAAATCACGAATCAGCTATTAATTCTCCACTGATTCATCATTTTTTGTTTCTCAAAATTTTCATTCAATAACACTTATTTTTTTTAAAACAATTTATTAATACTGAGAATTAATTAATTACATTTAGTAACGAAATGAAAACACCGGGGAAACTCTAGTGAAATTACTGGAAAGAGGGAAAACTCGTGAGGTATTTCAAACAGCAAACGACTAATCGCTATGCAGACCGGTTCGTCGTCGAGCGATAAGTTTAATTCGTTTTTTCATCAATTTTTCACTCAAATGTACATTTTTTTACTCGCGCACCACCTAAAGTAGAACTTTGCAACGCTTTCCAACGATCCTTCAGTGTTTCAGTTATCACGAGAGATGTATGACCAAAACAAATCGCCTTTTTTTTCTAACACACAAATGAGCCTCTTTCTAATTTTATAATCCCCCTAATTTTCGCAGTCTCATCATAATCAGTGAAAAAAAAAAGGAGAGAGTCAAAAAAAAAATCAGCAACACTACCACTTAATTTAATCCTGTAATTGCTTAATGACGAGTTAATAAGTAGTGATTACGAATAAATATATAATGTGAGAAAAGGTAAAGGATTGGAGGGAAAAAAAAAGAATCTTGGGGAAGTGAGTCTTCCGGTTGTTCTTCTCTCATCTCGTTTGAATTATCATGTGGATGCTATAATCGCAGCATTCAGGGCCTTAGAGAGAAAGAGAGAGAGAGAGATGAGTGAGAACGAATTCTTGAAGCCACACTGGCACACAAGCCTGACCCACTTCGTACTACTTTCACTGGTATGTACCACACACAACGGCGCTCTTACGAATAAGGAGAAAGAAATAAAATTAAAGTGATAAAAAAAAACGAATTGATACAAGATGAAATAAAAGAAGAATTAAAAGGAGTGGAGAAAGATATCAAATGAAATGAAAATACAAAAGGGCAGAATCTTCCATATTTAGTAATCTACGATTTCGCTTTTTCTTTCTTTCACTTTTTCTCTCAATTTCCCACATGGCTGATAACTTTCTCACGTCCCAACAATTATTATTATCATTCGCACGAAAAATTAGAAAATTCCAGTTTTGCATTTCTGTGTCATGTTGAGACACTTTATTTTCTTCAACCAAAACTCAGCAATTTATTAAACTGCAGTCTCTCTTTTTCACTCCATTAAATATCTCGCCTAATCCATTCCTCTGTGCTTCATCATCACTGGACCTTGAAAAACCAAAGTATTGTTGCAACAACATGAATTAATATAAAATTATAATTAATGATAAATAAAAAATATCATCGTACTTAATTGCAAAGTTCCAAAGAATACTCGAAATGAGATCTGCATTCTCCTCTGCTCCACTGACTATAATTTCACACAATGATTTATCTTCACAAGCATCATCATCGACTCCTTTATGCTCCAATGGTAGGTCAACGCCTCGCCATTTTGAAAGAACGATATTTGGCTGTTGGCTAGTGTTAAATATTTCATACAAATGAGAAAGTATACAATTAAATTTGAGCCATTAATAATTATAATTCTCAATCATATTCACAATATTACTCACGTCGTATTCCTATCGATCTTAATGACACTCGGCTTGAGAGCTGCAAGAAGAAGACCAAGCGGTAGAAATGCCCCAATAAGGTGGATTAACTTCTTCCAAGGTGAAACTCTGCAAGCATCAATAAAAAGAACTCTTGTAACCATTATAATTTTATTTCGTCCTCCATTTTATCCCAGTTTAGCTCCATTCACCACCATAAATATTAAACTTTAATCCCCATGATAACAAAATAAATAAATTTAAAAAAAACACAAAATCGTGCGGTTGTCATAAAAGAATTATCACGAATACTTACTGTGTGTTTCTCGGCGGGAAAGCGTGTCCCTGTTCAATATAATGCACTGTCTCATCATTCGGCTGATAGTACTTGTACGGTGACTTTCGAGTTTTCATTAATGAAGTTTCGTGATGTGAGCTCAGGTAAAGAAGTGTTTCCGGCTTGTGCACTGCCACTTCCGGTCTATGGATTTGCGGAACTTGATGATAGTAGTAGCTTGGTGATGGTGATGGAGGTGGAGAGAGGGGCTGGATGTGGTATTGCGGTTCGTACTCGAATTTCGTTGGTTTAGCATCGACCTCGACGTTCACATGGTGATTGGGGTTCTCGGATGTGTAGTAGACGGGCTTCGTCGGCAGTTGGACGGTGACGTAGCCCTCGGCATAGGCGGGATTACCATCGGGCACGTGATGATACTCCTCGTATCGATAGTCGGTATTGTAGTTGTGTGGATCATTTGTGTATACGTACTGCTGCGGATAGGGTATTGTACCGGTGTCGCCCTCTAGGCCTATAGATCCTTCGAAGCGAACGTGCTGCAGATTGTTGAATGGTAATACCGTTGATTTACGTGACTGCAGTTCGATTTCCTTTATTTCACCGAGGTAAACACTTGGACTGAAGGCTTCTATCGATCCTGCTGGTTCCTGCTTCGATGAAGATTTCACGGTTTCTTGGAGAGGCTTTGGTGTTGGTGAGGGTGATGTGATGTTCTCGGATTCATTTAGAAGCTCTGTCACCGGGGGATTGTGCTCTGTTGATGATGATGGTGATGGCTCGGCGATAACTCCATTTCCAATCAGCGTCATGCACATGAAAACTTTGAACTCAATCCTCACACCCATTGAATTTAAATGAAATTAATATTCACTTCAGGTCCTTCCACTCTTAAGCAAATCAACAGACTAAACTTGAGCTCCATTTGTCTCCCATCTTTATGCCTTTCTTTCGTATATTTCAAATGTTTTAAAAAGCGTGAAAAACATCTAACGTTCAGCATGTAATGTGTCTTAATCGTTGCTCACTCCAGTTGGTTTAGGAAACATTAATAATCAGATGCGCAACGTAGACGCATTTTGTTCCGTCAGGTTGACATTATTATTTTTTTCCTACAGAAATAGAAAACAATGTTTTATTACTACTTTTTTTTTTTTTTATTTAAAAATATTACTATTTCACGTATTTCTTTCTTTATTTTTGGAGAATGCAGAAATGGAGCAGGAGAAGTGGGTCGATTTTGCTAAATATTTAGAAAGTTTTTCCCCTTTTAATTCCGAAAAAAAAGATGATTTCGTCCAGTTTTTCATTGACATCACCTTCATGCTGAATTGAGCATAAAGTGTTGGATGATTTTTCAATAGTGTTTGCAGTTACCTCTGCAAATGCCAATGCGCAAAGTAAGTGGAGTGACCGACAATGAAAGTAGCATTCGCGCCTGTTGCAGCACTTTTATTCATCCTCCTTTTCTTTTTCTCATTTATTATTCTTTTATTTATTCTTCAATGTGTTTTTGCGGTAATCACGACGCTCTGACCCGATTCCTCGCGTCTCCTCTAGGCCAGCATACATCAATGCACAAATGCAATTGTTGAATATCCGAGTACAATTGTCGATGGCCAAAGGATATAAACGATAAATACTAAATCGTTTGCCATAAATATTAAATTTCTTTCACTCCTGTGGAAAGAAAAAAAGTAACATTTCTCTCTCCTATTGTCCATGAAAGAGTCACGAAGCACAAATTGGAACACTATTTCTCGGCCAGGAGAGCACAAAAATTCAAGTGAGAGGTCGTGATACACCCCATCACCTCTAATTCCTTTGTTTCCAAACATTTCTCTAATCATACCAATTTTCCCTGAAAATAATTACATGAACTCATTATTTTAGGCTTTTTTTGGGAAAGTAAAGGCAGTTCAAAGTGCGTGCTGAAAGTGTTTTCCACATTATTTTTTATTATTTTCCCTCGTAATTTCACTTTTTTTTTTGTCTTCCTTCATTGTCGTGCCCTGGATTACTCAAGCGTGTTTTACACAGTTGTAAAAATGCGTGAACAAAAGAATTTTTGAAAAAAAAAAAAAAAAATGGAGTACAGAGTTTACTTCTTCATTGTCCCAACATCTCCAATAGACAATAAAATAATAACATATAATTAAACTCGAGGAATTATCTGTCATACTGGAGAGTGCACTCGACAGAGAAAATGAATTTACACGTGAAAGTCGAACGATTAAAGTTGTGAAGAGAAAAAAAAAATGGAAATAAGATACTTTTCTCGCTGATGACGAGAGTCGAATAAAAATGGGTGCAATGCATTGACCTACCTCAACGTATCAACCACAAGATGTATCAATTGGTTAAAAGAGGAGTAAAAAAAGAAGAATCTGCAATAATCCATACTCTTATTTCAACTTCAATGGAATGGAAAACTAGTTTGAGGTCGAATAAATTATTAAACGGTGAAAGTTTACAAATACTTTATGCTAAAATGTATTTTAAAAAAAAAATGAAGTTTTATTATTATCTGAATTAGTTAATATATCATACGTAGAAAATGATAACTTAATTTCTGTTAATATATGAATTATGTGTTGGGAAAGGAGAGTAAAAGAGACGATGTTTCAGCTTGTTGCCAAACAATTAGACCGTGACGATGAAAAGTTGACGTTTCTTTTATATATGTGTGTGTGTTACTTGAAAAAAAGAAGAAGAGCCCCTCAATTAACTTAAAAAAAAAAAAGGCGATAATATTTCGGAATTATAACTTCAGTATAATCGTGATAATCCAAAGTTTAATGATAGAAAAAGACTTTATGACTAATTTCGTTTGTCCCATAAACCCCAAAGTGTAATTTTAATGTTTCAACCTGATTGGACAATTTTAATGGAACATTTCTCCTTTTCTTTACGTCTACATTGCCTCTTCATTGCAATTTTACGGGGGTTGACAATTTCAATTTGACGAAGGAAAGCATTCTCAATGAGAAATGAAAGAAACCGGGGAGACACAATTGCCACTGCGTGAAAGGAGTGAGATGAAAAATGGACCATTCGTTCAAGTAAGTGGGGATCTGGATTAAAAGCAAACGAGGACATAGACCGAGGCCCACAGCTATCTCGGACCTTCAACAGAGCTGAGGTCATCGGTCTAACATTGAACTTGCGCCGAAAATAATAAATTATTAATAAATCATCGTGTTTATTTAAATAACGTGGAATTGTTTGGTTTATGTTGATTAATCAGGAGTGGGTGAAGAGGTAAAATTAGTGCATTGTGATACAATTGAATTAACATATTTTTACATTATCCAATTGTAAATGATTAATTCTGATTGAATCTGCAGATGGAGTTGCCTCGAATCACTTCGATTATTCTGATTGCTGTTGTTCTACATGGCACAGTCGCTGACACACGTTACTATGCTAAATTGAATGATAAAACTCCGGATAAATCAAGAGCAATAATAAGAATCGATAATAACGATCCAATTCTACGTGACAGTTTGAAAGCCAGTAATGACAGGAGAAATTCGTTTATCGAAACATCAACATTTGATCCTGATGTACTCAACAAGTTTCTGGATGAGTATGCTAATAAAATTAAAATAACAACCGAGAAGACGTTTAATCCTTTCAAAGCCACGAAATCGCCATCTGCTGTAGCATTAGAGATTCATGATGGAGAGGATAAAGAAACTAGTTCAACTGAGGAAACAATTACGAGTAATGGATTTACAACGCCAATTGAGAATGAGGTAATTTTTTAATTAAATTTTAGATAAATACGATTTAATATTAATTATTTTATTCATTTTTCAAGGCTCTGAATGATACTGCGAAAAGAAATAAATTCTACAGCCAGATGTCTACTCAGGCGAATGACGATAGGAATGGCTGGGTGTCGTTGGAAGCTATTCCCTGGTCGAAGAGTAAAATTTCAAAGTGGCAGGCTAATTCGAATTCTCAGAGACCATGGCCAGAGTCGAATAAATGGGATAAACCGAGTGGAGGAAAGCCATGGGCTTCGGAGCACAATACTCGGCCTTATTACGACAATAATAAGCCATGGTAGATGCCTTTTTTTTATCCATCAAATAATACGTACTCTCTTCTATAATTACGTTTTTTTTTTAAAATTCAGGTATGATAAACCAAAGCCACAATGGCCAGAGCATGAGACACAGCGTCCAAAACCCCTGCCACCACCATCACGTCCATCATACACGAGTGACAGATTCGACACGAGTCCAAGTCAAGCCCAAAAATGGCCACCAGAGCGTCCATCCTCATCATGGGAAGATTTTCCATCTAATTATCGTCCAAATACCGACATTATCACTGACAACAGACCATCAAACTTTCCAGTAGCCAATAACTGGGACAAATACGATCAGATATCAAAGCCAATGTACTCTTCATTCAACGACAGATATCAGAATGATCCTGAAGAGAGCGGAAACGATTGGCCCAATCATGATAAGCCAAATTACTCAAGACCAAGACCTTATTATTCACACTATGAATACAACAATAGACATCCACCATCTCATCCATCAAGTGGCGATGGTGAATGGGTTCTTTTATCAACGAATCGTGGCTATCAGAAGCAACGACAACGCTCAATGAAATTCGAGAGAGTCGATGACGTCACTATTAAACCAAAGGATGTCAATGATAAAGAAGAGCCTGATCCTGCAATTGCTGTGATGACATCCAAACGACAGGTTGGTCGGTCTTAGAAAACAAAAAAGCGAAACAAAAGCAATAACACGTGGATTCACATGCACTTTTTTTTTTTTTAAATCTATCCTGCCGCTTCCTCTCACCTCTTTTTCTCTATCAAAGACTGCTAAAAAAATTTTGGGCCAAATGGATTTTCTTCCTCGTTTGTTTCACTTTCGAATGATGGAGAAGACGTTTGAATTGAAGACAAATATATTTCTAAATTTAAACCCTCAATTCAGGTGCGTTTGACAGTTTTACCGTCTATTAATGGTACAAATACAACAACATCCCATGGTGGTCTGCTTGAAGTTGAAAAAACATTCATGACTGTTGATCAGAGCCAGAGGGAATATGAAGCTAATAAATTGAAAGTACAGAGTATTGTTAAAAAGAGAAAACCGATCAAAGCTACGATCAATGGTAGGCCATCAAATTCAGCTGTACTTGCTGCTGTTAGCGCTGGTATGGTACCAGCTACAATGGCTATGATGATACCAATGATACTGGGCAGGAAGAAACGTTCAATTGGATTTCATAGTATTTATAAAAATTACACCGATAATAACAGTGATGATTATATGAATTTATCAATTAGTAGTTAGTTTAAATTATTATATTTATTTAAGATTTATTTATTTGTAGTTAGATTATATGGGAAATTTTTTCAAATTATTGAGTTTTTTTTTTTTTTTTGTTTTATCAAATCATTTTTCAATTATTGCCATAATATTTTCATGGTATTGTTAATTACTCCACGAAGTGTAGTGAATTTAATTGTGTCTTTTATATTCTCATTTATTTATTAATTGATAATAAATTATTCTGGAAAACCCGAACTTTTGACCTCATGATGATAGCCTCACTTTCATTTTTCCTGTAACACTCAATTCTTAGTATCTAATCATATAAGGCTCCTTATCAAAGAAAAATATATAATAACTCAGTCTCCATTACTTGACAATGTCAAGGATTTTCCTCATAGATTCCAAGGAATCTTGATGGCAACGATAAATTACTTTCCTGATACAATGTTGTTCCACATTTTTTCCTTGTTTTTCTGCATTTATAAAATATTGTCACCAGTATAAATAGAACTTTCGCTGGTGCATTTAATTTAGAAAATCTTAAAAAATCCAAACTATTACCACGAACTACACTTCCACTATCAACAAGGTATGTTCTTATTTAAAAATTCTCATATAGAATCCAAGTGACTCTGGTTCTTAATCGACTTTACTTTTCATCGCAGATGAAAGGATATCTAATTTACGGAATCATGCTGATTCTTGTTCTATCAATGAACATTGACGTTATCATTGCCGATTGTTTATCCGGACGTTACAAGGGTCCTTGTGCAGTTTGGGACAATGATTCATGTCGTCGTGTTTGTGGAGAAGAGGGCAGACCATCTGGACACTGCAGTCCAAGCTTGAAATGTTGGTGCGAAGGATGTTAAATCCTCCAATCGCCAAAAAAATGGATTCTATTGGAAATCAATTATTAAACCCTGTACCATGAGTATTTTTTCTTTCTTTCATTTGATTTCCCTATCTCTTCTCTTTAATTTCATGAAACTGTAGTTTCAGTCCAAATAAAATAAATGGAATTAAATTCAATTAATTAGTCTTCATTTTTAACAATTAAAACTCCACTTTACTCTCAACTATAATCATACTCAAACAAAAATATAATGGAGAAAAAATAATCATGGAGATTATGAATGACTGTGTCAAACATTTTTCCTTGTTGATTCTGCATCGGTATTCCCCACATTGCATTTTCATCCGTATAAATAGAGTTTCTGCTAGTGCATTTAATTCAGACGATCTTCGATAATCCAAACTGTCAGACTATCACTATCTACAAGGTAAGTTCTCATTTAAAGATTCTTATTTGAGTGTCTCTGACACTTTTTTTTAATAAATCATAAGAGAAATGGGCTTTAATCGATTTTATTCTTTTGCAGATGAAGGGAAATCTATTCTACGGAATCATGCTGGTTCTTGTTCTATCAATGAGCATGGACGTTATCGTTGCCGATTGTAAATCCGGACGTTACAAAGGTCCCTGTGCTGTTTGGGACAATGAAACATGTCGTCGTGTCTGCAAAGAAGAGGGCAGATCATCTGGACACTGCAGTCCAAGCTTAAAGTGTTGGTGCGAAGGATGCTAAATCCTCCAATCGCCAAAAAAATGGATTCTATTGGAAATCAATTATTAAACCCTGTACTATGATTATGTTTTCTTCTTTTCAATCCCCCCCTTCTGTTAATTTCGTGAAACTGTAATTACAGTTTGAATAATAAAAATGGAATTAAATTCAATTGATTAATGCTTCTTGTGATTTTCATACTTCCTCATTCAAAATCAGTGGACAAACATGCTGATGAAGTATTTTTAAAAATTGCTTCATTAATTGCATTTGCAACAAAGGAATTATTGGAAGCATAAAAGATCAATCATACGAGTGATAACAGAGTGTTGTTCTTAGATACTGGGTTATCGCAATGCAAATGAATATTGGCAGATGAATTATCTGATAACGACTTTCCCCGTTTTACTTTCCATTACGAATGCTAATTACTCATCGATTTTTTTTCATATAAATAGAGAGAAGTGTTCTGCACTTGATCAAAAGAATTTTGAGAGTCTCAGTCATTGTGCAGTTGTACCAGCTAATTCAAAGTGAGTCAATTCATCTGATTTTTTTACAAGGATTATTGAGTTATTTATTTTTATTCAGGATGAAGGGACATTTAATTTTGGGAATCATGATGATTTTATTCCTCTCGATAAATGTCGATGTTATCATTGCGGATTGTTTATCTGGACGTTACAAGGGTCCTTGTGCAGTTTGGGACAATGATACATGTCGTCGGGTTTGTGGAGAAGAGGGCAGACGATCTGGACACTGCAGTCCAAGTTTGAAATGTTGGTGCGAAGGATGCTGAAGAAGAATAATTAATTCAATTGAGAAGCTGTAATTGTCATTGAAATAAAAGGAATTTAATGAATTTATCATCAATCTCATTTTTTTTTCAAATATTTATTTACAAGTAATTGTTTTAACACACAGCATTTATATTATAATTTACAATTATTTATCGAAGTTAATAGAAAAAGGGCATTTTTAAACATATACTTTAATTCGTAAAGAGAAAGAAGATTTCTCTAATTCATAACAGCAGTCATTTTGATGATTAAAAAAAAAATGAAAAAAATTCAATCATTCAATAACACATTAGTTTCTCTATCAATTCAATAAATCATCATTTTCAACAATTAAAACTCCATTTTACTCCCATAATCATACTTAAACAAAAATATAATTTAAAAAAACATAATAATTACTCTTCACCATTTATTCTCTTCTGTACGTGCCCAAGATATCTCGCAAAGCTTTCAGATGCATGTTTGAGGATAGTCAAACCAAGTCTGAATTTAACTTCCGCAACTCTCTTAACAAAATCAAAAACATTGAAACCATTGCCTTCTTCAGGCCTGTGTGTACCTGTGGGAAAAGTTTCAGTCTCCGGTTCAATCCCCGTTGTTAAATCCGGCAAACTTGCTGAAGTTGCTGAAGTAGTGGGAAGAGCCTTGGTCGAAGATTCTTCAACTTCTGTTTCTTTCGCCCTTGAAGTCACACTCTGAACAATTGTGGTGAGTTCTTCTCTCGGTTTAACAGTAGTTACCTCTTTCTCCTCATGAATTTTCTTATCACCCGTCCAATCCTTCTTAATCATATCCTCCGGTAACGCTGAATCGATAATATCAAGTATCTCATTGCTGAGAGGCTCCTCCTCTTCCTCCTTCTCAGTTTCACTGCGCGGTGGTATCAACTGAATAACCGAATCCCTCTTCATTCTCCTCTTGACCTCATGTGCCTCCACACTATCCAATTTCATCGATCTCGGACCATGTTCAACAGCAACAGCAGTTGGCGTTATCTCAATTTCATCATAATGATCAGTCTTCGAAGGCTGAGCCTCTGGTTGTCCATAACTCGTAACCATATTCGTTGGAGTCTGCACGAATTGAAGATTCTGGGCTATCTGCTTCTCGAAATCCGTCTGAACAGTCTCAGTTGTCGTCTGCACTTTTTTCTCCTTGCTCGAGTACTCTTTCGGCATACTCCCAACTACAAACTGTCGATCGACATCACCCTGAATGAATTCCGGTGCTTTTTGGCGCTCGTAATAGTTTGGAGTTGTTGGAAGATCCGGATACTTGAATTCCGTGCTTCTGGACTTCATGTCATAGGGCGAGGATGTGATCTCAGGTCTGTAAACTGGTAGTGATGACGATGGATACCTAGGGTCGGTTCTCCGGGTCGTTTGGGGATTAACGTATCCTCCGTCATGAACCTGGTATCTATAATAGTTCCTCTCAAAGTCCTTGATGCCTCCGTATTTACCGTCATTCGTCTTCATGCCTTGGAGCACCTTGGAGAAGACTTCTTCCTCGTTCTGCCCGTAATTTCCACCGTACTCATCAGGATTATACTTGTAATGCGGCTCCACTTCGTAATTCCTTCTTGCAATTGCTCCGCCGAAGGGATAGAGGAAGTAAGACGCTAGTCCCAGTCCCAGACCCACCAAGGACATCACTCCAACACTTGGCATGACTTCTCGACTCAGGAAATTGTAGATCTGAGTTCCTATTGGCTTCGCCACTTGCTTCTTCTTGTTGCTCTTATTGGGGACTTTGGACTCGGGAACGACTTTTGATTCCTGAAGAGATGATTCAGCAGATGTTGAATTCCCCAGAATTTCAGGGACAATCGTGGAAGAAGTGATTGGAGCGGTTGTTGAAGAAGCTGGTGTTGTTGGCTTACGTCTTCGTGTTTTATTCTTCTTTCGCTTTGACGATGTCTTTGGTCGCTTTGTCGTCGTTGATGGCGAGACTGTTTCAATCTTCGTTAATTCGGGACTGAAATCAAATTTAACGTCGACTTTGGAGTTCTCGAAATCTAATGGCTCCAAATTGTTATTCGTATCTTTCTGCTTCTCTGTTTTATCTGGAACTCTCTCAATTGTTAAAACAGGAGCATTCACCTTTATCGGTTCAATTTCAATAGTCGTTGGACTGTCCACTGGCTTCTTCAAGCTGACCTTGAGGATGTTGTTTGGTTTCGACGTTTTATTTTTTCCGGTAAACTGATCTGCAGATGAGTTATTCACTGTTTCGTTCTTCAAAACTGTATCAGTTGATGAGGACATGGTGGAGGTAATTTTATCATCAGTTTGGAGAGCAGCCTGGATCTTAGTAATGAACATTGGCCTTGGCACTGACTCCACCGTGCTCTTCGGAGTCGTTATCATCTGCACTGGCTTGAACGTCACTTTCTCAATCTTCGACGTTGAATTCAGAAGCTTCTCCTCAGGCCTCACTGTAGTCGACTTCCTAATCCCAGGTTTCGATGGTCGAGACTGACTGGGTCGGATAATCTTCATTGTTGTCGTTTTTGAAACAATCGTGGACCTTGGAGTCGTTGATTTTGCTCTGAGTGTGCTTCTGCTTGTCGTGAAGATTTTTCTCGTTGTTGTCTTCACTGTCGTATCTTCTTCTCCAATTTTCGTGGTTTTTAGGGTCGACAATGGTACGGGAGAAGTGCTTCTGCCTTCGGGCTTTGAAGTAGTCGTGGTTTCCATGGAAACTGTCGTTTTCTCGGGTGTCGTCGTTGTTAATGGCTTCTTCGGGCTCGTTCCCTTGATCACAGGAACGGAAGACGTTGAGGTCTTCTGCAGGGAAGATGTCGTTTTAAAATCTGTCTTCAGGGTCGTTTCTGTTTTCATTGTAGCTGTTGAAGCAGTTGGAGGCTTTGTGGTTACTGCTTCTTCGAGGTTCTTGTCTTCCGTTGTTGTCGGAGGATTCAGGAGAATCCAAGTGGACAAGCCTCCGTTTGTCGTTACCGCAGGCTTTTGACTTGTTGGGAATCTCGTTGAAGCCATCTCTCGCTCGAGCTCCTCTTCAGTCATTGCCATCGCCTGACCTGGGTGGCTGATCTCGAAAAAATTGTACTTTGAGTTAACAGGTCTACCAACGATCACTGGACTCGCATCGGCACTCATCTCCTTCAGGACAGTCATCTCCTTCTGATTGTCATTGAGAGTGTCACGACTCGGGGGAATTACTCTGTCTGGCTTGCGAATTAAGAGACCGAGTTTTGGCTTAATTTTGTCGTCTTTAACACCAACAGCATCAGGCTCAGACACATTCAGCAGTTGGGTGGTGACGGTTTTCAGGGCCTGATCCATTGAGTGATAATCCTTGAGACGTTTACTCGTTGATTCAACTCTGTAAACAAATGTCAATTGATTTTAGTTGTTAATTATATTATTGAATTTCCGAGAAATTCATTTTGGATACTCACCAATTACATTCGTTAAAAAGGATTGATTGTAAACTTTGTGGTTTGTCTCTATTATTTAATGAAAAAAAAGTTATTAATTTACCATTTAACAGACCACAAAGTTTGTTCCTCTTAACTCTAACAAATAATTCATTGAATAAAATGACAAGTATTATGATTTCTCATTGATTTATTAGTTTTACAGTGAAAAAAAAAAAAAAAATCATGCTTTTCATTAATGCCCTGAAACTCCTACGAAATCAGTTATTAAGAATGAAAAATTCTTAACTTACTACAATTATAACTGTATGAAAATAAAATAGACATTAGTATAAATAAATAGATATTTAATAAAATTCTACTGTTAAATTTAGTAATACTCATACAACATTCTAACTGAATAATTCAATAATTTTAAGAAATAAAAATTGAAAAAATATTAATTGACAATCATCGTCGACGCTTCCTACGTTTGCTCTTCCACTCCTGTAAATTCCTATAATTATTCATTGATTGTTTAACGATTTCCTCGATATTTGGCCTGAATTTCATAGACTCTTCATCATAAGATCTTGCAAAATCAAGGCCACCAGTAAATGCATAAGGGAACGAGAATGCAGCAATGCCAAGTACACCAGCAGCAAGTGCTGCAAATGGTGCTGCTGCAAAGCTGAATATTCCATAATTCAATGGATTGAGAAATGTGAAATAAGTGAAAACCGAGCTCATGCCGTCCATGACACTGCTCGGTGTCATATCAAACAAATCAAACTCATCATCATCATCATCATCCACAGTGCTCAGAGCAGTGGATCCAGGAGCACCAGCACCACCTCCAGTAACTGGAGCAAGTGGAGCCGATGCTCCACCACTCGCTAGACCACCGGGACCACCAGCAGGAATACTGGCCTGCTCAAAAGCCTCACCAGACCCAACAGCAGGTGACAGAGGTCTCTCTGCCTCTGCAGAACTCGGTTGAACCCCTTCAGGCCCCCCAGCATCAGAGTACTCTGATTGTTCTCCATCCTCCGAGAACACGGACTCTTCAGGGTCCAACTGGTACTCGACATTCGTCTCTTGATTGACGTCGTACGAGGGATTTTCAGGAGCTGCAGAAGCTTCCTGCTCTGGGGGATCGTAGAGATCGTTTCTATCAGGATCTGTCGAAGCTGGAGAGTAATACGTGACTGAGGAAGGAGTTTCGTAAACAGTCGTCTCAACAGGAGCACTCGACGTCAATGGACCAGCGTATTTATCACTGCCACTGGCATCTCCACCCAAAACACTTGGATCAAAGTTATTGGTACTCAGAACTTGGGAATTTATGATAATATTCAAGTCAGTGCAACCCTCTTTGCTTTGAATCGTATTGTTGACCTTGGTGATTGAGTTTATGGTGATAATGGGGCAATTTGAATTCTCCTGGAAGGGTAGTTGACCTACTGAGTCTTTCACGGACTCATCAGAGTCATTTCCCTGGGACATGAACATTATGTGAACATTGGGCGGAGGTTTTAGGGTGGAATTACTCTGGGGATTCACGCCCTCGTCCACTGTTACATTCGGATTCTTCGACATTGGGTTTATTATGTGAACGACTGTGTTCTGGGAAACTTCGGAAATCGGATGGAGCACTGGACGCCTTGGTGGGTCTGTTAGAACTTCGTCAATCAGAGTTGATAAGGAAGTAGCGAGAGTTACAGTTTCGGATGTTGGTCTCTCGGTAGCCGGAAAATCCTGGGATTTATTGGGATCTGGGAGATAGAAATCGTTGAAATCCTCATCACCACCTGGTGAAGCAGTACCTGGTGTTGGTGATGGGAGATTCGGATTGAAAACCGGTTGGAAAGTGTTTGAGATACTTTGGCCAGGCTCTGTATCTTTCATCAGATAACTCTGATTGACAGATGGACTGAAAGCGGGTATGTGAAGCCATTGAATTATCTCTTGAATATTTGGCTTCATGAGGGGCTCTCTGTGCTGGGTTATGAGAACTGGGAGATAACCGGTGACCTTGTTATTTTCTGCATCTGGTTTAATCGGTTTTTGCGCTGTCGGGGGCATTGTATCTGGGGGAAATGGGTCAGTCGTGTATTTCTCGTAATTGTAAAGATCCTGAGGGTCTTGGGGTGGATTATTCGGCCAATTTTTTAAGTTTGATGTTGTGACTTTTTTCACGGGATTCAGGGAGACTGGACGATTTTTTGAGGTCAATAGTGGAGATGGGTATATCGAGGGCTTTATGACAACACGATTTTTAGCTACAATCGGGGATTTAGTAGTAGTAGCTCTGTGACCTGAATTTTTCATAGGCCTTCTCGATGAAATCGTGGATTTATCGATAGTCTCTAATTTAATTGAATTGCGCAAATGATTTCTAAATTTACGACTCTCCAATTGTTGTTCATCTACCTTGGAATTTTCAATTTTATCCAATGTATTTTGATGGTAAATCGTGAAGTTTTTCTTGTCACGCGATGATGATTGCCTAATACTAGCGATAATACCTGGTGTAAAGCCACCATTGTACAATTTATTGTAAAATTCTTTAAAATTTCGTGAGACGATGTGTGACGCTCTGTACCTGCTACGTGCGTCTTCATCCAATTCTTTCGTCACTTCTGTTGTCAGTGTTTCCGGTCCTATTGAATTTAAACAGAAAAAAAATAATCATGATTATTGGTTACTCGATGATGTATCATTATCGTTAATTATTGTTTTCGTGAATTTCACAATAATTTATTTCTAATGGATTATTTACCTGTTTGCTGAGGTCTCGAGACAACCTGGGCCAACACCAACGCCCAGATCAACAAACACATGACTTTTAAACGCATTTTTTACACTGAAACAGATAAATAAAATTAATTAGATTAATCAACAAGAATCACAAATAAATTCAGTCTCATGACGCAATGAGCAAAAAATTATATTGAAATAATTCTACTCATAAGAATATTTTATTGTTATTTAATCAAAATTCAAGGATAACAATTGGACAGTGTCGTTCGTATTCGATCCTCGTCAATGTCAGTGGTAACGACTCAATTCCACTCGACACCTGCATTAATCCAGACTGAAGGAAAGAGAATCCAATTTATCTTGTATTCAGAGGAAAGAAAGAGGATTTGTTTTTTTATCATCGAATAACTGAAGATCTCATCAAACTTGACTCTTTTACCGTTTCTTTTTTTCTCCTCTTCCACCAACATTCTTCGTTACCCATATTTTATGACGATTTTTTCCTTTACATCATCATATCATCATAATAATTTTTTTTTCTTTCGTTTCAAATCGTGTCCGCTAACGGTACCAGCGTTCCTGAGCTGCGACGCTTCGTTTTGCATGTGTCGTATCACCTCTTCACATTAATTCTCATTGAAATAAATCAATATTTCATTAAATTAAATCTCAATAATCATTTAATCCAATTGAATACAATGAATTATGTTATTTTTATAAAATGTAACTAGTACAATCGATTACAGAATTCTCGTATTTTCCACAACGTCGAATAATTTCCCAGGCGTAACATAATTTTCATTGGAATTTATTATCATTTATAATGTGAAAAATCCCTTTTTGTAATTGCAAATGAGAATTTAAGTGTTACCCACGATTATAACAGGCACTGGCTCAATTCAACATGCCTTTTTACCTCATGATAATGAAATTAAAAGAAAAATCAAGAAACTGATTAAAATCATAACAAAAACAAGCGTGGAAAAACACGTTAACAAGCAGTTGATTTTTTTAAAATACCACTGGGTCAATACGCATCAAGGGAAGAGAAACACAAAAGAGTCTTTAAACATTCTTCGAGTCTTCAGCAATTCATTAGAGTCTTGGACTACATCTCAACAAGCCGAGAATTCTAACGATTTAAATTTCATGATAAAGAGAGTAAACATTACGTAATTGTGATGAAAATGGAGTTTATGAACTTACCGAAAATCCGAGTTAACGAATTTCCCAAATATCACGGATTAATGCGAATTAAACTAAACACTGGAAGATAAAGAATACTGAAAAACCGAGAAAAATCACAAAACGCGGGTATTGAAAGACAATACTGGAGACAATGTAACAACCGAGCACGGCTGACCGAGTCTTCGTCGTCCGTTTTACACTAAAGCACTACCTGGACATACAGAGGTTGGGAGGCATGAGGGTCCGAGAGTTTTATCCCCGAAACCCGTTACTTCGGTGGGGCCGTTGGGTTGGCTCTTTATTCGAATACCGGGTTGAATAACCTTGCTCTCTACGTATGCTAAAGTACCTTACTAGTCGTGCTCAGTTATTCCGAATAGAATGGCAGTGGAAGGAAGTGGAAAAAGGGAGCTTTGAGTTGAGGAGGTGGTGATTGTTGTGATGGGGAAGAAATTTCGGGTGCTATTGAACTGAAATCCATTAAACTAGATGATTTTCCGGTGAAGATTGAGAGAATTTTCTGGAGAAGTCGATGGAAACTGTTGGAGACTCTTGATAATTCATTAATTTAGTTTTTTTGGAATATCTCGGAAAATAAAGGAGATAGGGTGATTTTGGTTTTATTATTTTTTGTAGAGAATTTTGAGAGCTAGAAAAAAGGTTCAATGAAAAATTACTCTATCTCTCTTAGTTTCCGAGATATTCTTGAAAGATTGAGGATGCATGGATTATTCTGTCATGAACGTGATAAATGAATAATAATTTATTCAAATACCGTTAATAATAATACCATATGCTAACTCATGTCTGTCCACTCATCCATCAAGGATCCAAAAGCTCCAGCCTGAATTTCACGCTATTCTACCAGATCAATAAACAATGTAATTTCGTATTTTCTCTTGGGGAAATGAAGCAGTGATAAAATGTAAAGTTGATGGAGAAACATAAATAAAAATTTCTGTGCTCTGGAATGTGTTTGGGAGATTGCCTCAAAAATGCAGGAGAAAGAGAGAAGGTAATAAATGAAATTCACTGAATAATAAACAATAAAATACAATTGTTCTTAGAAATTTAGCATCGATGAATTCCTAATCCTTTTCTGTCTTGAAAATCGTGAGCCATCGTTATGTGGGACATAGCGGATACTTCCCCCCCAAGTCATTTGATATGCTTAAAACTATACTTGTATTTGTGTCTTCTACCGAACTCGATGCTCCTGAGAGTAATAATGTGCTTGAGAAGATGAGATTAATGGGTATTGAGTCATACTGTTTTCAAACACTTTAGTAAAACCGTTTTTTTAATGACAAAATAACATCAAATGATTTTATCCAATTATTCCATCAGTTTTTCCTAAATATCATGGAAACTAAAGGAGATAGAGAAATTTTCATTATGACCTTTCTTTTAGCTCTCTTTTTTCTCAACAAAAAAGGTAATTATAAAATTTTCTCTATCTCCATTATTTACCAAATTAAATGAAGAAAACTAATGTTTTAGTGAAATCTAATTATCTCAAGTTTTTCCACTTCATCACTGAATATATTATTCAACAATCATATCTTTTCACATATGAAATATTAAATTTTTCAAAACGAAAGTTTCTGGGTTTATGATTAATTGTGGTATTATTCATTAATGAGCAATTAAATTATGATAATTGATGCAGTTGCAGAGATAAAGTCGTTTAACTTTGACTTCATTTGTCTCGCTACATTTCTCCTGATTGCATTGCGTAACACAAGGTGCTTATCGTTGCTCGTGTTTTTATGGAGTACTTGGGTTCATAAAATGAATTTACACGAATTTTTTAATGAGAAGAAATTTGAATTTTCTTTACTATCGTGATTAAAATTAATTTGATATTCATTAGCACTAAAATTCTCAGATAAATATCAAAAATAAATACAAAATTGATCCTTCTATTTTTCCTAATTTGAATTAAATGATACTTCACTCGCGAAGAAGATGGTAATTGAAGTAACAATGAATTTTTCATGAGATTCTAATTTCTGATAATCTTGGATTTCGTAGAATGTAGTGAAATTATTTTTTATCAAGAAGAAGTAAATCATTGGGATTACATTTAATTGACTATTTATGCCTGATAATTCTCCGTAATTTTCATCTGATCGTTATCATTTCAACAATTTTAGCTTGTGTTTACGGAATTAAAAACAATATATCATAATAATTGAATAGAAAAATAATTAAAACAGAATAATTTCATATTATGTGTCATTTACTTGAGAATATCTCCAAAACCACTGGAGATACGTCTTTTTTGTGCTGAACCTTTTTTGTAGAGAATTTCAAGATAAACAAAAAATGTTCAGTACAAAAAAGACGTATCTCTATTATTTATCAAGATATTCTAAAAAAACGATTAGTTAAAAAAAAATTTATTCGTTTTTTTCAAGAAATTCACATCTGAGACTTTTTCTGAGGAATCACCGAACCGATAAAAACAATTATAAACCTGGAAGTCAACAATTACGTCACACAAATTCCCTAAAACACAAGTGCTTAACGGTTTCAACCACATGCAAACATTTCCTCTCTACAGTCTTCAATTCCTGCTAATTTTTTCAATGGCAAATACAATTGCACTCTGTTTATGTACACACAACTAATGATTGAGTACAGAAGAAAAAACATTGACATTAGCCTTTTGTTCTATGAATAAGTCAGTAGGCTGCTACTCTGAACTTCCAAACTACTCTGGGTTACAAACAATTGTAATATCTGTAAGTACTTGGCTCTGGATTTACATGGTGAATGTATTGCATGTTTTTAACTACTTTACTGGTCTCCACGTTTGCGTGACTTGGACATCGATGGAATAATTTAATAGGTTCTCCAGTTCATATTTCATTGTAATTGATTAATAAATTATTTTCTGGGTGTTAATTGTTTGGGTGGATGCTTCGGTGATTGAATTTGTTAATGAGCCTTTTTTTTGTTGCGGAAACTAGTGATTTTTCTTTTTGGAGGTAATCACGATTATTAAGAAAAACGGAGAATTACAGAGACATGATCTGCAGGTCGTTTTGTTTATTTACGTTGGAGATAATAATGCACTCGCGTGCGAGTCTTGTTTGTAAACACATCTGAAGAAGTGTGGAGTTACCGTTGTGTTCAAATAATCATTAAATCTGTCTTTATTCTTGGAATTTAAGAAAATTGTGTTTCAAAAGTTTTATTCACTATTTTTTCAAATTTCGCAATTTATCAAAAATAAATTACTCTACTCACCAGTTTCATTGATCAATTCTGCATCAATAAATCCTTGAAAATCCTCACATCTTCATGAAGCTGTGTCACGTGATCCATCAGAAGGTGTCCACTTAATCATAGAAAAAGATGAGAATTAAATGATGCACATGATGATGTAAATCTCAATAATTCTTTATTCCCTGTTTTTAACTTAATGAATGCCTTTGAGAAACTCAATGAAAACTACAATTATCCTGGTAATAAAATTACCTTAGAATCAATTGGTCATTATGAAATCCAATTTTGGACACTCCGTTATTAAATGATTATTTCAATTCCCTTTCACTTCCTCTCTAGATTCCTTTATTCGCAGTCTCACGATAAATTAATAATGACAAATTAATATAATTCTTCAAGACGTGCTGATGACTCTGCTGATTTTTCCATTCATCTGATTGAATTCAATTGAAATTCGTCCACTCAATTTCATCAGATTTTCTTTGTTTTTTAGCAGAACAAAATTGCTATATTTTCAGCTAATTATTTTATTCAGTATAATAATCCCTGAACAGTGATAGTGGATGTCTGGAATTATACTGAGGCTGGATCCTGAAGAACGCCCCCGATGTAGCTCCGCTTTCCCATGCCACACTTGGTTACTTGCTTGAGTATTTAATAGGTGGGGGTTTTTAAATCCCTTCTTTTCCCATTTAAACAATCTGCCACTAAACCATATTACCCCTTCCCCCAAAACATGTAAACTGTACCAATAGCACTTTGGTAAAAAAAATGAAGCTCCATTTTCCCACGAGACTTCATTATTCCCTCATTTCTCTCTGAAATTTTAAATACAAGTTCAAATAACCGAGTATTAAGGACAATTCCATGTCATGATGAATAAAAAAATTCCTCTGATGACAATGACTAAAGTTGATGCATTCATAAATGCTCTAAATTCCAATGGAATAACAGAGTTTGATGACTGTGATTTTTTATTTCTTTTATTCTCATTTTTTTTTTTTTAGGGAAGAATCATTTATTTGTGGAAGAAAATTATGAAGATCACGTTGCGAGGAAGAGAGAGAGAAAAAAATCTGAGTTGCCCACGCATTAGACAGTTAATTTTGCCATTGAAGTCATCAAGTGTAGTAATTACATGTAACAATTAGATGTACGGTAAATTTGCACGTGCATATGTGGTGTTTCTCTATGAAAAATTTGCTTTTTTCTTACTCTCTTGGTGCATTCAAACGGATTTGGTGAGGAATTGAGGAACAATGAGAACGATAATGGTTTGAGAAATGAGAATTTTCTTTTTTATCATTTTGAATAATTTTATTCGCTCTTCAATTGGGAGAGAATGAAAAAGTGCAGAAATGATTCCGAGAAAAACCGATAAATTCATGAACTATTCCTTTTTTTTCTACGAAGGTGCCAATGAAAATGGCGACAACGTGGGCTTTATTATCCTGATCCCAGTGCAAAAGGACTTGTAACGGAACTCTTCAAATTTAAAAATACTTAAGCTCCGATTTCTGTGAAAATCAGTTAAATAATTCAGCAGACAAGTGGAGGAGGTGACAGAGGCCAAGAGCATTTAGATTGTTTTTTTAGATATCTTGATAATTATGAGGATGAGGTGAATTTTTCAAAATACCTTTTTTGTAGATTATTAAATTATTTTAAAAATTTCAAAAAATCTCGTTAACCAATAGAGATACAAAAAAAATCATTGATACCTTTTTTGTAGCTCTCATTCTCCTCTTCAAAAAAGCTCTCTACCAAAATTTCCCTATCTTCCTCAGATTCCGAGATATTCTTAAAAAACCGATAGAACATCAGAATTAAAATGAAATCATTTCACCTGCATTTTTGCAGTTGGATGAATTTTTTTTCTGATAAAACTTGAATTGATAAAAGGAGGGTAATTGACCGGAAAACATGAGGATCATTCAGGCTGAATCTCTCCCGAGTTTTATTAGAAACCCAACGAAACCAAATAAATGAAAAATAGTGCAGTCGTCTCAGATCAACATAACGGGTGAGAAGAGTAATCTGATACAGCAAAAATGAGTAACAAATACTTCATGTTAATGAGAAATACGTCATCGTGGGTTATTGTAACGGTTTGATAGTCCAAACGGAAATCCATTGTTACAGTGATACTGTTTTTTTTTTTTCCCAACTGTAATTTTTGGCTAATTCGCCTTTTTTTCGGGAACATCCGGTACAGTAATTGTTTTACTCTGTTCGATGCTCTTTGTCCTCGGAGATTCCTCATAAAAGGATTCCAAAGCGATTCTCATGAATATTTAATTCACTTTGGAGTTTAACAATTGTGACAGTTTAAATGCGAATACGAAGATAAATTGCGTTAAAAATGCAGTTGAATTAAATGAAATTAATTCAATGCTCCAATTTTATTGGCTCATGTGATGCACTCGAATATTCCATGACCTGAATTCTTCTATTATTTAAAAATATTTAATCTTCGTAAATTCATGAATATTTAGTGCATAATAAAACACTCATGTCGACGTAAATGAAATTTACATGGCACATGTAAATTTTGTATCTAAAATTACGGGGAAGAAGTAAATTTTAATGGAGACATTTAATTTTTTTTTTGTTCATTTGCCTTAACTTCGTTTATTTACACTCACAATATATTATATCACTGTTATCATTATACTCCTCAAAGATTTACACATAACGACTACAATCGTATTCTCTTCGCTTAATTATTCTTCCATCTCTTTTTTTTTTTTTTTTTAGCTAATTAAAGAAAAAACAAAGTGTCAGTCAGTATAAATTCTTTGCTCCTTTAATCAATGATTCATTAATTAAACACATGATTCATTCGCACAAAAATCGACAGTCGGACTGAGTTTTTTTATATTATTTAAAATGTTAAGAAGATAATAGAATTAAAAATAATGCAGTGAATTAATTAATTATGATTATTGCACTGGCAAGAATATTCGGCTTTAAAACGTAGACTTTAACGAACACTTAAAACATTACTGTATTTCATTTTCTCATTATTATGAATTTTTATTCGTTAATCCGACTGTCCGCTTACCTTCTGCTGTTACTTTCTCATTTTATTTCTATTTATTTATTTATTTCATCATTTTACGTATTAAAGTTTATCATTTTTTTTCTTTATAATAAATTCATTAGGAACATATACAAAATATTTAACGAAGAAAATTTTTCATATTATTTTCATCATTTTGTTTTTTTTCACATTCTTTTCTTTCATCATCAAATTCATTACAAAAGTGCATAAAAACATGTGCTAGAAAGAAAAAAAAAAAAAAAGAGTTTAACAAAAAAGAAAAAGTAAATGTATCATCTCTTCATTATTATTTTTTGTAATAAAGAGACTTTTAGGTCATTTCACTATTAAAAACAGAGGAAAAAGAGAAAATAAACATTGATAATTGTTCACCCAATGATATCTCGCTTCTGTGGCACATTTTCAGTCTTGTGAAAAAGAATAAAAATGCCAGTTCAATCTTGATGTTTTTATATTCCAAATAAAAAAAAATTAAAATATCTCAAGAGAAAATAGATACTATTGAAGAAACTCCGGACGGCAATTCTTCCAAATTCTTTTCCTAATTTTTTTTTCTTTAAACTCATTTTCCCTCAATCACCGAAATACCACAATAATTTATACGATTATTCCATTAGACTGACAGTTTGAGAAGCTGAGCATACAATTATTAATGAAAAACAATGTGAATTCAACAAATTTCGAATTTTCACGACTAATTTAATTAATTTGTTGAATTAATAAATCGTGAAAAATTTCAGTAACAATTATTCTCCAGTGAAAATTGAATTAATTCGTGTGAAAAAATGAAAGATTCATAAGAATAAGGAATTGGCGTCGTGAAATAAAGAGATTGAAATATGTACAGGGTCTCGGCGATTCTACGACGTCCTTCCCCGGAAACGAATGACAAATATATATACTTTCATCATTAAAAAAAAAAACATGAATAAGATTTAATACAAAATTATTTCAGCTTCACTACTAATGAGTCCTTGACTCGTCTTAAAGAAGAAAAAAAAATGAATCTGTCGCCTCAAACACTCGTTTCCGTTCATAATCGACTCTATATATAATTTTATCGAATATTTAAACGTTCATTTCATTAAACTTTTATCTATAATTCAAAGAAAATGAAAGAAAGAAATTAATCGATAATAGTAGTGTCTTTTCCGTTATTCATTAATGCTTAATTATAATTAATATATGTATACGTTGAAATATCAGTTTATTTATTACTTTAAATTTTTTTTTTAATTATTACTTTACGCTATAACCAGTGGCTCATCGTCCGAGAAGCCTCGAATCACAGGACTGTCTTCTTCATCTAAAAAAGGAAACGTATAATTAGTTCGTGAAAATGAAAAATGAGAAATATAATTAATTCATAAATACCACTTGGTTAGTGAAGTCAATGGTTTGTGTGAATTATTACCAGAGAATTATGAGAATAGTAATAAAAAGTAACAAACCGAGTGCATCCGTTGTCCCCGGGAAAGTAGCCTGACCTCGTCTCGTGTCATAATGACTGTTAGCAAATTGCGTGAAACTATTCGACAATCTTCTGTGTCTTACGAAGAAATATGCTAATCCAACACCAAGTGCTATAACTAGTATACAAACTGGTATTGCAATTGATAATATATTTGTTGGATTTATCGTCACTGGCCATGATGCAACTGTAAAAATCCAAAAAATTCATGAATTTTAACAATTTACGTAATTATCTATTTTTCATTAATTAAAATAATCATCCTCTGCATATTAAATAAGAATAAAAAATTTCACCCATTGAATTTTAATTATTAAAAAGGAAGTTGAAATTGCATCAACGTGAAGCAAATGAAAATTATAAAATCAATAGCGGTAATACTTACATGAGAATGTACGAATACTCGAAACCTCACTGAGAAGACTCTTGTATCCCTCATCCGTAACTAAACGTACAGCAAATGAATACATTGAACTAGCTTTAGCATCCTTGTAAATAAATGGTGGTTGATCACTTCTATAAACTTTGGCACTTGACTCATTAACAATTGGTGAATTTTCACTAATAAGTATTTCATAATGATACTTGGTACTATTTTCAATGCTATCTGGTAATTGATTTTCACGCCAGTGGATAATGTATTTACCATCATCTGGAATAACGTGTAATCCATGGGGTGGTAGGATTGGTGGTGCAATATAATAAACTGGCTGACTCTGTATAGCACCATTAACATCAGTTGCCACTGTTATTTTGTAATGGCCACCGTATTTAATTGATTTGAACGTGTGTTTAATTGATGTTTCATTGGTGGGTGGTAGTGTGACGACTGTAGATTTATTCAGAGTCATATCGACCACTGTTATCGTGTAATTACTCGGTTCATCCATCATGGGGCAACTTGAGCTCCACGATACGATAATTGTATCGGGTTTAGTTGATGTTGTGACATGGAGATTCTTCGGTGGCGCTCGGATATTGTAGTAAGTAGGGACATTAGCAGGCTGGCTCAATGGTCCAGCACCATAAGGTCCATTGACACCAACAGCAAATACATAAGACTCGCATGCCTCGAGATTTTTTATGGAGGTAGTGAGATTGGTCGTTAGAATCTTCGGTTCTTTGAAGAGATCCTGCATATTGAGGGCATAATGAATGGCGTACTGCCACTTTATTTTTCGTGGACTTTTCGGTGGATCCCAGGTTAATTTCACAGTTGTGCCATGTAACTTTCTGGACTCGGCTACGAGATTAGCTACAGATGGAAGTGGTGTGCCTTTGGTGATACCGGGAATCTGCCGGACCTTACCGATGTACGTATTTTTGACTGCGTTAACTTCAATCAAGTAGGGAACACCTGGTGCTAAATTGGGGATGACAAAGTCATTTTCTTTGGTAGTCAGGGTGTTGAGGACTGGATAGGGTGGAGGTGCACGTGGAGTTATGTGATAGCCATCAACGTCAGCGAGTTTGTTCCAGGCAAGATGAACGGAGTTGTTTGTCGTTTCAATGATACGAAGTCCCTCGATGTCATCGATATTGGCGGAGCCGTCAAATATCAAGCTGACGGCCTTCGATGGCTTTGATTGATACTCCCGGTTTTTAGCGACAACCGTAAACGTGTAGTTTCCACCGGCCTCAAATGGTAAATCAAAAACGTGAGAGGTTTTCTGCAGTCTCACTTTAATTGCTGGTATTGGTGGCTTAACAAAGACCTCGTAACCTGTTATAGCACCATTCGGCTGTAATGGAGGCCTCCATGATACCTCAATGCGCGTACCGTTTCGCTGAACCGCAGTGACATTCCATGGCTCAGATGGTATACCCTCAGTTGTTTTAACAATCCAATATTTAAACGGCGGGAATGCAGCGGTTTGACCCTTCAATCTAACGTAAACTGTTATATTATACGCTGTGTAAGGCTCTAATTTATTCAATTGATAATCGGTGTCCTCAATCCAGCTAGTTGCATTTTCCCATTTAGCACCGGGCTCGGCCTTTGCTATTGATGGTAAAAATTCAAACGTCACGTTTGTTGGTATTGGCATCCACCAGAATAAGAATAGACTCGTTGAATTAGTTGAACGTTCGTCAACGCCCAGTACCATAACTTGGTAAACACGTGTATTTTTCTCGCAATTAGCCTCATCGAAACCATCAAAACAATCCTGTTTACCGTCGCAGTATGATGATGATCCGAGACATCTCGTTTCATCGCAGGGGAAGAAACCAACGTAGCATGATGGAGTTGCCGCTGGACTCGGGTGTCGATGATCTACACAGTCCATTTCATCTGAACGATCTGGACAGTCGTCAACGTTATTGCAGACGTCCGAAGATGGCACGCAGGAGCCGTCTGTATGGCATTTGAATTCATTCTGTCCGCAGCTTGGATTTATTCTGCCGCAATGGATCTCATCCTCGCCCAATTTACAATCGGGCGTACCATCGCAAACCCATGCGTCATCGATGCACTTGCCATCGTAACATTGGAAGTGATGATCTTTGCAGACTTTCGGCAGCTTCGGTGCTTCTGTTGTTGAGGACAACTCGGGCGATTGATCAGGACCACAGCCCAACTCGTCTGATTGATCGCCGCAGTCGTCGACGTTGTCGCACTTCCACCAATAAGGTACGCACTTCATGTTGTGACACCTGAACATCCAATCGTTGCAAGAATTCGTTGGTAAAAGCGGTGGCAAAGGCGGTGAAAATGTTGGCTCTGTGCAGTTGGCCTCGTCCGAGCCATCGTAACAGTCGTTATCGCCGTCGCATACCCAAGATTTGTAGATACACTTGTGAGGATATTTATTGGAGACACATGTGAACTGCCACTCTTGGCACTCTTTACCAGTACAATCTTTCTCATCTGAACCATCCTCACAATCTGATTCCCCGTCGCACTGCCATGTTCTTGGAACACAAGAGTGATCTGATTCACAGGATATCTCGTCGGACCTGCATGTACTCGGTAGTATGCTCTTCGTGCAATTCAATTCATCTGCACCATCCCGACAATCGTCCTCGCCGTCACATCGCCATCTGTGTGGTATGCATCTGCCATTATTACATTTAAATTGTGAATCAGTGCAGTTTATATATGTACAATTGAGCTCGTCCTTTCCATCGCGACAGTCTCTGTCCATATCACACAATAAATATTTCGGTATGCATTTATTATCATCGCACTCGAAATGATTTGGACTGCATGTTGTACGTTTGCAAGAGATCTCATCGGAATTATCACCGCAATCATTATCACCGTCGCATTTCCAGAAATCAGGTATACAGACTGCATTGCTACAAGCGAATTGATTCGATGCGCATGTGCTCGCAACTTTGGGACACGTTGAATTATCGTACGGAGTTACACCACCTGGGCACATGCACTTCTCCTGAACCATCTCCATGCCGTCGGGACAGAGACAAACAAATTTATCCTGCGGTGCTCCAAGACAAATGTGAGAGCACGTACTATTCTCGCACTTGTTCGTACCCGATTGAACACTGTGAGCGAATACTTTGAGATCCATCAAGCCTGTCAGTGTGCCCAATTTCGTTGAGATACCCACGCCGTGCTCTTTGTCGGCCACAAATATCATCGATGGCTTCCAATCGTCCCAGTACATATTGTCCTTGAAGACAGCAACGGCGAATGGATGAGACACTCTGTCGTCATCGCTGATGATCTTCTTGAATCTCTTTCCCTCGAAATCAGAAGAGCCAATGTAATCTTCACGCGCATCCACCCAATAAATTCGCCCAGCAATGTGATCTATTGTTATCCCATTTGGCCATTCGACAGTGCCTTTCGTAAACAGCCGCTTGACATTAGTACCATCCAAATTAGCACGAGAGACTGAGGCATTACCCGGCGCCCAATCTGTCCAGAACATATAACCCATCATCGGATGTACCGCAATGCCTCTCGGTTTCTGCAAATTATTCGGCCCAAGAATCGTCCTTCTCATTCTTCCAGCTATATTAATGTCAGTCCTTATAATCTGGATTCTCATCTTCACTCCGTCAACGAAATACAGCACTTTGGACACCCAATCAAATGCCATTCCCTCGATCGAACTCAAATCCGTCTCAACCAAAATTTCCGGAAAACTCTTTCCATCCTTGAAACACTGACGCCCAATCGTATCATTAACAATATCAGCCCAGTAGAGACAATTATTCTTCCAATCAAACTCAATAGCGATAACATTCTTCAGATCGTGAACCGGTAGTACCTCGCGTTTCTCAGTCCTCAGATCAATTCGTGAAATGTATTCTCTTTGGGCAACTAACAGAAATTCCGATGATTCCTCAATTGGACATGGAATTTCATCGGGCTCGAATTTCTTTGCATTACCACCGACGCATTCGTCGTCTTCAATTTTTCTGTACCCTTTGGTTCTATTGTAGAATTTCCCATCTTCGCAAGTAGCTGGAACTGCATAAGGATCGTACCCCTCCTTCGTCGTGTCCCTGACGCAATGGAATGGATTTCCGGTTCTAATGTATCCAAAGTCGCAGGTGTAATCAGCTAAATCACATGGACAGATTTGCACATCAACGGGTCTATCGTAATCTATCCCAGTGTAACAATTAGCAGTTAATGCTCTCCTAGCAAATCTCTCCCGTTTCCCAAGTACACAAGACATCCCGGGTTGATCGGAGCTCGTTGGAGCCCACAATTTGAAGTCTTCCTTTGTGCAATCCCTCTCAAAAACATTTCTCAAGTCAACTTTAATAATCAACCACTTATGCTGTCCCGGATTAGATCCAAACATGGTGAAAACCGTTGTATTCTCACCAGGCTCCGTCATCAATCCATAAACCCTCAGCATATCTTGATTGAACTTGTAAGTGTGCCACGTTCTGCCCTCATCGATTGAATACGATATGTCTCTCGTTTCGCCCCTCGACTTGAAGTACTTGACTGCAACAAGTACACCACCATGATCGCCCATGTTGAAGAAGTAATAGTCCTTGAGTACCTGTTTCCACGTCAATCCAGCATCACGTGATACATAGAGAGCTGGATGTCCCTTCAAGCTGTTGCCCATAACTCCAGTGGCCATTATGATACCCGGAGCCGATTTTGAGCTCATTATAGAGACTGACCTCGTTACAGGATAGAGTTGACTGAATCGTTGGCTCAAGTGGAGAGAACAGTCGTTGGGGCAGTGCATGTAAAATCCCTCGTGATTGACCGTCGGTGCTTTTATTTTATTCCAAGTTGCGCCGTGATCGAACGTTATCAATGATACCAAGTTCTCTGGGCCAATTGATGAGCCCTTGGGATGCTCCTTCACTTGTGACACTATGTAAATCCCCTTCAGTCCCTCAACTCTGTACAAATCCGTGAATGCCTCGTCAGCCACGTCATTCAGCCAGCTCTCTTTCCACGTTGTATTCGGGAAAAAGGCTAGAACTCCTTCGAGCGACAGAACAAAAGTCGATGCTGCTCCACCGACCTTCTCGGAAATGTAGAGATTCGCCTGGGTATCACTGTGGGAAACAGCCACGAAAACTCGGTCATTTGAGACATCGGCGATATGGTAATCTTTCCGGTCTAATTCCGTATTGAATGTCGCTCTGATGAACGACGAGTTCTTGTAAGAAATGTAGAATTCCAAATCCTCCGATGTTTTGTTGCCCGTGTGATTCTCAACTGCTTTTGTAGCAAACATGTAGTCCCCACGTATTTGGAAATCAACGATATTATCGATGACTAATTTGGATTCACGGGTCCATTGCTCGCCCATCATGAGGCTCAATTCAATGACAGTATTCTTGCCCGATGGCTCGGCTCGTTCAATCAACAGACTCTTGGGTCTCGCACTCGACCAGAAAAAGGCCTTAACGTATTCATGAATTACGAACCATGTTTTACCCATGTCCCGGGTCACCCAGAGCAACCGACGTGGATCAACTTTGTCGAGTGCTAAGAAGTAATTGGGGTTGTCCTCGTAAAAGGAAATTTCACTCGGATGAAACGGTAATTTTACCTTCGTTATGTTCTTTCCATTGTCGTTCGTTATGAAAATCACGCTGTTTGCACTGTCCGCAAAAACACACTGTGAAATAAATTAAAATCATTAGAAATAAATGAAAATTCATTTTTAATTGTAATTAACTCACGTAGGTATTGAATTTCGGATGATTGTAGAACTTGTCGAGCGTGGCATATTGAACGACTGGTTCGGTTTCAATTTTAAAAAATTCCGTTTTGTTCTCGAACGAATCACCGTAATTGTAACTGATATAAACAGCACTCGGATTCGATGGCACTGAAACTCTATTACCTGGTGATCGTACGAGCGATGAACTGTCACGAGCAAGGCAGATAATAACATTTGATTTTTCACCAACCCAGTGGACCATTAGTTGCTGATGAGAGTCATTGAGTACATTCACCTGAAAACCAAGTGGATATAATTAAACTTCGTTATCGATGTCTCTTCAATAGAGCATTGTTAATTATAAAGGATAAAATGTAGGTTGAGTGAACTTATTATTGATGAAAGCTCTGGAGATAGAGTTTGTGTTTCCAGTGAAATTCAGTGGGTTTTATTGATTTTTGGGATTTTTAAAAATATCTCGTTAGCAACAAGGTTTCGGAGAATTTATCAAGAGACCTTTTTTTTATAGATCTTGGAAGTCTTTACAAAAAGGAAACTGATGAATTATGAATTTTTTTAAATTTATTAATCTCGAAACAATGGCCATTTCTCTTGAATGAAGCCCAGTTTATCTTATCACTGTATTGGCTTCTTCAAGACCTAATTTCAATTCTCTCTTCACTCTTATTTCTATCGTGGGATAAAAGACAGGAAGACTGTGGGCTTTAGACAGATATACGTGATAATCCTTGTGAGTCACTGTGGCTCATTGCGTCAGTTTGACCACTGTCAGCATTAAGTCGGTTGAAATACAGATAAAAGCATTTTCATGCCAAAATTTGACATGGAAATGAGTATACAAAAGGCATTTTGAAAAGTAGGGTGTCAAAATTCGGATTAAAAAATGCCCATTTTTTTTTAAATTATTAAAAAATAAATTATCATCAATAAAACGTCAATTTTCTATCAAATCTAAAGAAGAAATTCTAATTCTTGCAACATGTGGTAGTATCTGACCAAAATGAAAGGTGATACTGTCTGGGAAAATTTCTGCAGCATTTAGAAATAATATGTTGTATCATTAGCAAGAAATATGAAACCTTTCTCATTTTATTAAATCAAATGTTCACGCGGAATATTTTATCTACCGCAATTGCGTATTCACTTCCCAGAACTTCTATTATCGCAAATTAGTTTAATGCAGTGAAACCAAAAAAAAAAAAAAAAGAATCATTCTGAAGAAAAAAAAAAGAGATACATAACAACGATGAGTATTGTTGCGGTTTCCGATGTCCAAAGAGCGTGATATTCATGACTAACTATAATTCACGTGATAATAATCAATAATTGCTGTTAATTAATTCATAAACATATTAATAAGCTTAGAATTCATCTTTTGAATTCCTTGACAGTGAGAATGAGAGAGACAGAATGCGAAAAATAAAGTAACGGAATGAATTTCCTGTTTGTAGCAAAAATAATAAAATCAGAGATCGTGCATGGAATTTTTAAAAATAAAGAAAAATATTTTCCAACAATTTTTCCTCTGTAATCAATTTTTAAAAAACAGATTATTTGTGGGAGTTATGTGATTCTGTGCATTCTCAACACCTGATTCGATAAAAAAAAGGCTTCAGAATGTTTTTATGAGTACTCGAATTGATTTTAATGAATATTCGTGAATCCTCTTGAATTTCATTGTGATTATGTGAATTTTATTAATTAAAAAATAGGAATTTAATGACATCTGAATAGGGGTAATTGACGTATCCAATTTTGATGCTCACAATGAAGTGAGAATCATACGGGCTTTTTTTTTTCATCTCTCTGTGGCACATGAGTCATGTATAGAAGCGAATTGAAAATTGCTCGGTTTATAATATGATACAGGGGAAAGTGGGGTGAAATGAGGATTCTGATGAAATGGTTGAATCAGAACATATATTGGTAATGAGTTTTTTCTGATGAAAATCATGAAATTTTTTTTTTTTTCCAAAAAAATCAAATTTTTTGGAAATAAAAAAAATAATTCATCTTGGCACATGATTCCTAGCTAAATTGGCCTCAGTTTTTCAATGGAATCATCGGAAAATCTCTCCAATGATCTCATTTACAGTACAAAAATACTCTAAAAATAAAATCCTTCTAAAAACAATGAAAAATACGATATTTGCAACAACAAATACCGACCACAGAGCTCTCACTTGAAAGTAAAAGAAAAAAAAAAAACAGCAAGAAAGAGAATGTTCAACTGTCTCTTTCTGTATCAACAGATACCGTCACTTTACAATGAAATGTATATATTTTTACTTCGCATAATTATCCAGATAAGAAAATATCACATGACCTGTCCGTCTGAGGTGCTTTGTTACAATCATTACTAAATGTAACAGTGGCTAATAACTCGACCCGATAATTCACGATAAACTCAATAAAACAAATTTCTCTGATCTCTAACTCCAAAGCGACAAAAAAAAATCCGTAACTCAAAATAAACTCGCAAAATTGTAACTCCGCATGAATTCCTTGTTTTTCCAATGACGTGGCCTGACAAGATAATGAAACGAGGAAAAAAAAAAAAAAAAAACAATAGTCAAGGTCGAACGAAGAAAAAGAATTGCCAATTAAAACCAATTAATTACCCAATACCGACTAAATTTCAAAATTTTGGAATAAATTTCTTGAAATGTCATTTTATCCATCCTTTACCGCATATTTTCGTCACCCACACAGTAACCTCAATATCGATCGCCTTGTTTACATGAGCGAGGTGAAAAAAATCAGGTACAGAGTCCCAAATACCCAGAAAAACATTCCCTTTCCCCGTTCAACCCCTCTATTATCTAGAAAATAAAAATAGTGAATTTGAAAGAGCGTCGGAAAATCCATGACGCGCAATTACAATCTGAAAAATCACTGAATCATCATGAGCCTCTACTCAACAACAATAAAATCATCAGAATATTGAAGATGAACATGAACTCACCTTAGTCGTGATATTGGGATTGACGGATGAATTTCCATTGGTATTATTACTCAATTTTGGTGCATCCCTGCGTTGTCGTAGAAATGACGTTTCATCCTCACCGTAATTAAATTCATTTTTATCAATGATAAAACTCCTTTTAACTCTCGCCTCATTTTTATCCTCATAAATATGTAGTGTAGTTGCCTTATCACCAATTCGTTCACCATAATTGTAATTGATCAATAAAAATAGATGCAAAATAAGGGTAAAGTGGTAGAAGGCCGATGTCAACCGGGCAGCCATCTTGTACAGACTGACTATTGTATTATTTTCTTTTTTCCAATTTTTTTTATTCCCTCTTCCACTGCCGACACATAAAGACACTAGTGTGTGTGGGTAATGGGGCTTGTATCTGTGTTGACCAATCACCGATGAACGAAATTTATCTCGATAAACCGCACTGGCACTTGGTTAGCACACTGAGACGACGCTCAGACTGCACTGTGTCCTCAACTGATGCACACACACTGAAGGGGCTGCTGCAATACCCTCTCATGCGCATGAGCAATACACAATTCCCTCGAGATGCCCGAAAGCTTCATTCATTTTTCACCAATACACACACATGCACAGCTTCTTTTGGATAGAATGGTCAGCGTTGATTGGTCAGCGGTGTTGAGTGCGTCGAACTTTCTACCAATCGTTAGATCTTTCTTTGTTTGGCAGCACAAAGCGCGCGTTTTGTTACGGAGAGTTTGAAATAAAAGAATTATTGTGAGTTTATCTGAATACAATGGATCGTTTATTGCTTTTTTTCATGATTCAATGGGGGCTTGATGAGTAATTGGAATTTCTGGGGATAATTAATTGATGGGATTTGCGGAAAAGGGGGAAATTTTTAGTTTCACCTACGAATGCTGAATTACTTTGGAGCAATAAAGAAAAATGTGGAGTATAAATGGCTTTTAGAATGGAGGCCGAGTAACTATCTCGTCCCTTTTAATGACGAGCCCCTAGATGTAATGAAAGTATATTAGATAATGGCCTCCATTTCCTGAATATACGTTGTGACGAGTACATTCCCCCTTCTTCCACTTCTATTCCATCAATTCCAGTTAAATCCGAAGCCCCTGAAACTGTTGTAACGAATCTTCCGTTTTTAATAGCGTTCTAGAATGATTCTCAAGATTTTTCATGGACAGTTGAATTCAGAGATTAGTGGACGTTTTTTGTTGTTGTTGGGATTGATAGAACTATCAACGTTTTTATTATCTTTATTTCATTTTCTTTCAATGAAGATTACATCCATGATGCGACAAGTTTGATCATGATCGACGTCCAGTCATCCACAAAATCATGATTAAATGAAAAAGCAAATGGTTTTTGCAGAGAAGGGGTGAAGGCAGATGAGGCGGTTTTTTTCTCAACAGTTTTTTTCGAGTTTTATTCGAAAAAACTGAGGAAAATCGAGGCCATCTCTGTTCAATATCTTCTCTACTGCAATTTATTGACTTACAAGCCAAAAATAAAATTCCTTCCTGATGTGTGTTTCCTCGGAAACATGAAATGGTAATAGCATTCTCACATGACTCAACGAATACAACGAAGCCACGTATTCTTTCTCATTGTAAAATTTGATTAATCCTTTAAATTTCTTAATTTTTGGTTAATTTACGAAGCTACAAGAGACACTGAAAGCTCCAATAACACATTCATATTTTTTTTTGTAAAATAAATTGCGAATTATTAAAAATACGAGGAACACCGCTCATTTTCAGAGGAAATTTTTGCACATTATTGACTTCATTACTATAATTTTCCTTGTCACATTCATTCGGCAATCATTTTTGATTACTTCATTAACTTTCAATTATTATTTTTTCCAGTTCAGGTTTCAGGAAGGCCTCAATAAAAGAAATCGAATTAAAAAGAAAAAGAAAAGGATTGAACGAGCAGCTACAAGTTTTACAATTATATATTAATCTATAATATTATTTTTTTTCTTTGTTTCTTGTATCGTCTTAGAATCTATTTTAATTTTTTTTTCTTTCTTTTATATATATACTTCTTCTCTTTCTTTTTTTTTTTCTCTAATTTCTCATAAAAAAAAAAGAATAGAGGACTGATGCTTAGTCTGATCCACAAGGAGAGAAAGAAATATCGAGGAAATTACGAAAATTACAAAGCTTTGGAGATTTTTTATTCTAAAGAGAAACTATGTTACTGAAAAATTCTAAAAGTATTAAAAATTTTCAAACATTTTCTCCCTTTGATAAAAAATCATTCTTCACGGGTATCTTGTGCAATTTTTATGTACAAGTTAAACCGTGCAATAAGCCTCTTAATAATATTTCATTCAATGCGATTAGTTAATTCAGTAATGAAAATGTAAAATGTAATAATACAATTTTTTAATTTCGTTTTTTTTTCTCTTTCAATGAATATTTTTTTGGAGATTGCTAATAAAAATAAGAATTGCCATGAAAAGAAAATTCTGGAGGAAATTTACTCTTTCAGATTAATCCTTAAGTCTCATTCGCTCATTAATTCGTAGAAATATATTATATAATAATTGTAAATAAGCAAATAGTTGAAATAATAATTAAAATAATGACATATATTCAGGATAAAGAATTTTACTTCAATTTTTTCATTCATCTTATGTACTAATAAAAATAAAACAGTATGCACGTGATAAATACTACAAAAGGAAGAAAAAAAAAATCAACATTTTGAAAATATATAATAATAGCTCATAAGCCTAGTTTTGACCGTAAGAAATTGCAGTGTCGATAGAGCTTGCATTATTTTTTTTGTTCATTTTCTTTTTTTTTTTTTTTTTTTAGTTTAGGAGGCTCGCGTGATACTCATTTTGTTAATTATTTATGTGGGATTCGACGAAAAATCCTTTGAGGTCGAGAGAATTAAATAGTAATTATCTTCTTTTTTTTTTTTTCATTCATTTAAATTGTTTTCTTTGTATAATTATCTTCACTTTATACTTAATGATCGAGAAGAAAACTCCTTGTTATTACAATATTAAATATTTGTTTAAATCATTTTTCATTTTCTTTAATTCTTCATTGCTTCATTTTAGCATTTCAAATATGACTTTTTTTTATCCCTTCGGGCAATGCATCTATAACATTCGTTAAAAGCTATTCTTTTAATATAATAAATTTGAAATTCCCAGGTAAGCGCCCTCCTTAAAATATATGGCAGTCATTAAAAGGCAAACCTACCAAGTTTGCTTTAATCAAAAAAATAATAAATGAACAATTACAAAGATTAATGAAAACGATTTTTTTCCCTCTTTATAAATCACAATTTACATTTTTCATAGAAAATAAAAAAATCCGGGTGTTTCATTTAAAGTTAAATGGTTAATTATTATCATTAATCATTTTCCTTTTTTTTTTTTTTCCTCATCTATGCAGATGGGCTCTGGTACACTATTGTGCGTTAATACCTTGAAACACCCTATTTCAATAATGAAATATGATTGAAACAATTACAATTAACTAAATATAGAATACGAAATTTTCCGATGAATCGATTCGATATGTCATGCAAATATATCAAAACACTTTCATCATCCATTCATCATTTTATTTTGCAAGAAAACTTTTAATTAGAAAAAAAAACGACTTTGCACGTTGGTACAAGAGCCAAACTTTATGGAGCATTATTATTTTCAGAATATTCATGGGAGTTATGTGATGTGAATAAAAAATATTATATAAATCGTTGATAAATCAAGAAACGAACGAAATAGGTGATTGATAGCGCTAACCTGGGATTGAATGTTACACATTTCTTTTTATTATTATTATTTTTTTTTTCATTCTATCTTAGCGATATTGCAGAAAGTCTGAAATCCAGTAAAAAGTCAGATATTTCGTTCATTAGTCGTTAATTCCTTTTATTGAAGGAATCTGACTATTCATTGACTTTCAAGACTCCTATGGCCTCATCGTCTAAATCATTTAAAATTGTTTCTCTCATTTCTTCTTTCCTCAATCAAATGACGACAATAAAATCTCCATTACAATCTCCTTTCTCTTTTTTAATTAATATTATTAATAATATTTAATCACCAGGGGGACACGTTCAGGTGAATTATTGTTTCTTACGTTTTACTCCACTCCTCCAGATTAACTGAAAGATAAAGAATTTAATTGTGAATTTTGAATAATTCTTTGGGACATAATATTCCGATGAATTCTTTACGAATTAAAGAGTTTAACAGTAGTAATTTATGGACACTATTACTTGAAAATTTTGGTGAACAGATAATAGTCATACAGGCGGAAGCAAAATAAGGCAAAACGATGAGTAAGCATGATGGCGATAATGAGACAATAATGAGCTAACAGTGATGCAGTACTTCATTAACGTCTACATAGAGATAAATCAATAGTGAATTCACTATTAAATTAAAATAATAAATTTAAAGTGAAAAAAATAACAGTTTATAACATTTTTACGAACTTCAGGCACCTAGTACTCGATTGGGACCATGTCTTGTGATTTATTTATTTTAGAATAATTTTAAATAATTAATTTCAATAGATTAAGCACAAATTGGTGGATTATCGTAAATGCCTGATTCACGTCATTCCGCATTCACAATTGGAAGAACATTCCTTTCGCATCATCATTTAACTACACTGATAAAAAAAAAAAAAAAAATTAAGATGTAACTAATAATTAATCATGAAAAAATCGTAATTTTGAATGAAATAAAATAATTAAATGAGTAATTAAAAAAAAGGAATTAGTGATATAATTATGGGTTTTATCGTAAACTTAATTATCGTGCATAATTACGACGTCTGCAAGCTAATACATTGTTTTTTTTTAATATGCGACTCACCGCATCACAAAATGTTGTTCCAATTGTGTACTGATTTATTGGGTAATCGCTTTCTACTTTTTGGCTTTTCTAAAAATATATGGTTAAAAAAAATGCAATGATCGAATGCGGATGCATGAGATGATTTTTCTTTTAATATATATGACATTTCGTTGATGAAATCCTAATAGATGATATTTGCGCATTTAATAAACAAATATATTGTGAAATCCGCGAAAGTTTACAGCATTAGTTTGGGATAATCAGAGAATTTGAGCAAATGGAACAACGAAAAATCAAGAAATTCGTTAAATTCATTTTCTCATGCTTACTTTTTCTTTAGAGTGAAGAAGCTGCGTCGTTTCGTTTCAGCTTGTGTTGGAGCTGGCAAAGTGTGTGCCCTCGACGTGCTTGCACCAGCAGTTCCTTGTGCTGCTTGATTAAGCAGTGATACCCATTCATTCATTTCAGCATCGTCTTTCGCTTGAAACAGGAAATCAGCTCCGCCCTGTGACCTGTGTGAATCCAGAGTAAAAATCATTAATTTCTCGCAATTACAGTTATAAATGAATGAAAGGAAGCATTAATTATAATTTGTTTTTCTCTGATAATTCAGTATCAAGAGTTCATTACGAATTATTTGATAATTCTATTTTTATTATTTAAAAATAGGAATTAATCGTAATTTAATTATTTTCAATACTTACTTAACCCGGAAGACGTGTTTTTTCTTCGTGTAATCGCTAGCAACGACTATAGTGGATCCTCGTAAATCAAGTGGTGTTTCACCCTTGTACAATTGATCGGGCGATGATTTGTATGATTTTTGATCTTTGTATGGTACTAATGTCTGTCCACGTATAACCATGTAGATCTTGTCCCATGAACGATTCGATGCTTTTTTCGTCGTACTCTCCCACTCGTGTTTACGCACCAATGTGCCCTCGAATTCATCGTCACTTGGGCTTCTTGCTTCTGTTGATAGTATGAATAAGAGAAATATGTTTAAAAAAAATGGGTCAATAAAATTCAATATTTAATCAAGCATCTAGAGCTAGATGGAATTTTTCATGATATCATAACTATTATTTTTTTGAGGATTTAATTAAAATTTCTTCTGCTTCACCGTCTCTTCTGAAACCTGAAATTCTCTCATTAATAATTCAATTGCCAATTAAACAAATTCAAAACATGCTCAATTAAAATAAAATAAAAATTATTCGTGCATGTTTCAAAAGCATATAATTTAAATAAAATAATTAATTCCATTTGCGTCATTCATTAGAAGCTAATTACTTACCGCTGAAACTGTGCTCATCATCACTAACACCGCTACGATCTAAACTCGGTGATTTCGGTGATTTTTTCCATCGGAAACTTCGGAATGGTGATTTACTGCGACTTCTCTCCTTACGTTTCAATGTACCAGACTCAGAGCCACCAGCGTAACCCTTTGGAGCTTATTATTGGACAACACACGATACAATTACATTTACTTACAATTATCAATTAATTATTTCATTTTTTTTTGATTGTCTCGTTTAGTGGTTGTTATCGCCGCTCCCAGATAATTTCGATGGCATTCCATAGAAGTTGATTTTTGCTTTGAGAGTATTCATGCAGCATGCTCATGCAATTTAATGAATTTAATTGATAAATCATCGAGTAATTTTTTGAATAAAGGTAAAATAATTGAATACTGCTACGGAACACATTGGGAGACTTTGAGAACAAGTGAACAGCAGTAAAAGTATTTTTAAACATTTTTCTTCTTTCATAATTGAATTTTTGGATTTTTTTTTTATAAAAATGAGTGAACTCCCGTGTGAAGAGGATTGTGAAGGACAGACGGCTATTAATTTTAGAAGAATTCCGCCGTTAATGAGACGAGCACCTTTCTGGAGTGGTCAGGCTGTGCAGGATGCTAAAATTATTAATTTAACGCTGCAAGACTTTGCTGGAAAGTATCTGGTACTGGTTTTTTATCCCTATGACTTTACCATCGTTTGTCCAACTGAATTGATACAGTTCAGTGATAGGATTGAAGAATTCCAGGATTTGGGTAATTAAAAAAACAAATAGGGGAAGTTGGGGTAAAAAGGCGACAAGGGGTAATTATATTACGAGATTCCATCGGAAAGCTGAGGAAATTTTAGGCGGAAAACATGTGTCGAAATTAATTTTTTCGAGTTTTTTGAAAATTCGATTTTTTTCACCCAGATTTGAAGGAAAGTTATGGGGCAAAAACTGATTTTCATAAAATAGCTTGTAACTTTTTCAATGTTTGATAAAAATCGATGGGAATTTAACGAAAATGTGAGGAATTACGAGACCTTTAATTTGAGCCCAACCCCACTGCGCTACGACCAACAGAACCGGAGATATTTACAAACATGTGATTTTTCAAATTTTGGCAAGGTAAACCCCTTCAAATATGGGTGAAAAAATCGATTTTTTAGAAAATTCGAAATAATCCATTTTGACACTTGATTCCTACGTGAAATCGCCTCAGAATGTCCATTTTACCCCAATTTCCCCTATTGTTTAAAAAAAAGGGAAAAACTGGAAAAAACATGAATTTCTTTTCTCTGAAGATTCCGAAGTCATCGCTGTTTCAACGGACTCTCAGTACACTCATCTGGCATGGGTGACAACACCTCGGAAGCAAGGTGGTCTAGGGGGAATGAATATCCCCATATTAGCCGACAAGAGCCACAGAATATCAAAACGTTATGGAGTTTTGGACGAAAACTTGGGGGTGCCGAACAAAGCTGTTTTCATCGCTGACAAGCAACAGAATTTACGACACATCTCGATAAGCGACATGGCAATACCAAGATCAGTTGATGAAGTACTTCGTGTTATTCAGGCTTGTCAATTTGTTGACAAATACGGAACGATATGTCCAATGCGTTCGAAGAATTTTGAGGCTGGAGAATTAGATTCAGAGTTTGTTGAGGAGAATAAATAGGATTAATAATTCTACTGCCGTTCACGTCAATTAAATAATTAAAGAAATTGGGAAAAGTGGAGAATTTTTTTTGATTCATTATTTGCATCTCTTTTCTCCAGTTTCCCCTGTACCACTTCTTTTTTTATTCATTTGCTCTTTTTTTGTGCCACTTACTTGTTGGGGTTGATGGGACTGAACCACGTGATTTCGGGGTAGTTGGTGTAATTGAACGTGTCTTCTCGCTGGGTAGAGTGAGTCGTTCTGGCCTCTTAGCATGCACTACGCCACATACCAATACAATTGTTTTTTTTTTTTTTTCATGCACAATATTTTTGGCTTCAAAATTAATTTTACATCTAGCAAGAATATCTTTCTGTTTGTGGAAATTAATAGAGACTTCTCTAAAATTTCATAATTTCTGAATAATCATCCCCAGAATTGACATTGACGAAATAATTCAACTGTAAAAGCCTTGATAATATCTCAGGTGTAAAAAGAAATGTAAAATACTAGAACTTTTAGTCTCTGGGAATAAAAAAAAAAAGCTTTTGATTACCGATGACATAATCGTGATAAAGAGGAGAAAACATGCTAGCTTACCTTGACCTAGAAGCTGAGTTTCAGTAAATATTTGATGTAGAATTTAAAAAATAATTGCACAGTTAAAAAGAAGCATAAAAAGCATGCGGCACAAATTTTTACAAATGAGAGAATATAAATTCTTAAAATACATTAATCATTCGAGATTACATGAGTTTGAAAAAAAAAAAAAAGAGTAATTGATGTTTGATTGAAAAATGACGCCAGCACCTGTTGGAAAATGTCAGGGAAATGTGCTACGTGTTTTAATGGTGAATCTTAATAGTTAAATGCAATGTGATGACTTGTAAACATAATATTAATATTCATTTGATTCCTTTTAACTCTACCGAACACTCACCTTCCTTTGGTTTTTCTTGGGACGGCGGTGTTCGTGTAGAAGCCGTACGCATCGCCACTGCGTAATTTTGTGCATTCCGTGCCGCATTTTTTGTTTTTTTGGGTGCGAGTGGAATTAATTTTGGGAGAGAATGAGGATTTGTTGGAGAAGAGAGGAGAGAGAAAAATGATAGAAACAAATGTGCATTAGCTCATCATGCTTAATAGCATTTAAAATGTTAGTAACGAGTTAATGAAAGTTAATTTCAATGATTTTTCACGTCCCAGATATTAAAAATTCCATTCTTTTTTTTCTTCATTTCATCAGAAATTCTTCATTCTGTTACGTAATTTCCCACGAATTTTTCAATCGTTAATTTGATTTTTAATGGAAATTCCTTGCGGTTATATTTAACTCTGCGTCGTACCCATAAATGCAACTCATTAATCATTACGAACGCATTATTAATATTAATAGAAATGATAATGCAAGTTATCTTACCATGTTCGTCTTCTCCACCACGTTCACCGCTGGTAACACCATCTGCTTCAGCTCTATTTCATAAAAGCGAAGATTTATTACTCAGAAATAGAAAAAATAATTCAATATAAAAGAATTGGAAATTACTTCTCGTGGGAATATCATGAAAAGTAATGGATTTTTATTTTCTTTTAATTATTTTCGAAAATTACCGTTCACTCGTTGGTTCATCTGGACTTGTTACTGGTGTCGCTTTAGCCAATCTTGCTGCCTCAGCTGCTGCAGCTTCCTCTTTCTTACGTCTCTCCTCTTCCTCACGTTCCTGCTCTCGTCTCTTCAATTCTTTCAATTCGAACTGAGGGGAAAAATTAATTCAATTAATTAACTCTATTCTTAATGTCTCTTTTCATGTCTACTTTATCTGTGTTCACTACCTTCATTTCCAATCACAAAAAGCACAGCCACACTTACGTCTACACTGCTCTAGATATTTTTTTTAGATTCTCTGAGGTAATTACGAGGAACAGGGAAAATGAATCCGTTCTTTTTTATTTTAATTAACTAAAAGTAATTGGATTAAGTTATTTTATAGATAATTCGAAGAAATGAGCTGCCAGTGGATTAAAAATAATTGAATTAAACTAATTTCAAGTAAAAAATAATTAAATCCCATTCATTCTATTGAACATGGGATTTTCGTATTTACAAATTTTATGTGAATCAATTTTCTGCACAATATTCACCTCCTCAATATCATCAAATACTGAATTATTATCAATGGATTTTTGACTAACTGAGTCACAGCTCGATATTACCGAATTATTTCTACTCCAATTAGAATCCCAGAGGAATGACTTAGACCTACTGGTATTTGCATTTTTACTGTTCTCATTTCTCAGATAATTAAGCTTCGTCCCAGTGGACGTTGATTCGCGTCTACGCCTCTTCACAGGCGTGTAAAAACGATCAGAATCGTGGATAATATCGTGCACAACAATTCCAATTGAACGGATCCTTTTCTTGGGGATTGTGAGAGGGATTTTCAGGGATTCTGGATAAACAATTGCGAAGGTGTGCTCTTGTGCTATTTCCATCACCGTCATGCCCAACGAGAAGTCGTTACCATGCACTGCCTCAGGCTAAAGTACCCAAAAGTGTCACGTGATACCAAAACATATACAAACATTAATAATTTAAGCATTGGGGAGGGTGGGCTAAGAAGACCACAAGGGGTAAGATGGACACATGCTCATATTGTCTCTAACCGTTCGATCAGAATGTCCATTTTACCCCGATTTCCCTCAATTAATTAAAGCATTAATTCTCAACAATAAACATCCTCGAAATCTAATCACTAATTGCCAAATTAAATTCATGCAGATGAAAGAAAAATAATAGATACCGTAGTGAGACGTTCCAAGGCACTGAACCGTTCCTCCTGTGCAGCTGCTGATTTTTCAAATGCCTCATGTTTTTTAATCAAATTCTCGACTTCATCAATCGTGTGTCCAAGCTCCTGACTCATTAGATAAGGCTCTTGTGCAATGAGCCATGCCTCAGCTACAGCTGCATCTCTGGCAAACTGATAGACCTCGAGAATCAATTGTAAATTCTCCCAGCGTTCTTCCCATCGGTGCAACAAAGCATTTCTGTGATCAGTTAGAGCTGTCAGTTTCTCTTTAATCTGTGTGCTGGCATAATGGTTTCGTGCCAAAAGATCCTTTCCAAGATTAATACACGTCAGTAAATTATCCTCTCTCGTATCAATCTCCGCCTTCAGGCTCTGGTGATTGTTCATCAGCAATTCCACACCCGACACATCCCTCGGCTTCTCCGAAGTGTTCATTTGCCTTATGACATCGTCCATCCAGATCATCAGGGTTCTCACCATATTGAAGAATCTGAAGAGATCGCCTGTGTCCTCGAGTTTTGCTTTTCTTCCCTCGCAGAGAGCCTGGAGGTTGTTCCATGCTGCAACGACTTCTGCCTCTCGGTTCGTTATTTCACTCGCTTTATCACCAGCATAACTTGCTTGTAATTTAGCTGATTCTTCCTGAATCTGTGTCACCTGGTTCTGAAGCGTTGATAGATCCTGAATGAAATTGGCGTGTTTACGTTGAAGTGCAGAGACCGAGCCAGCATCGCGTCCAAGCTCGTCAGACATTGCATTCTGCTTCTCGAGAATTCTTCCCAAAACGTCCTTGCAATCGTGGAAGAATTTGTGGAGCTCTCTGCTCGCTGCCAACATCTGGGTTCTTGTCTCAATCAATTCAAGAAGATCCTGCCATACTTCATTCAATCCGTCTTTCCATTCTGCTATTGTTGCAGCGTCAGAGTGACCTGTTGCAATGAGTGAATCAGCTATTCCGTTAACAGCAGCTACTCTCTCAGAACCAATTGTTTCGGTATCTCTCGCGAATTCTTTGAATCTCTCCCAAAGAAGTGTCACGTGGTCGTAATCCTGACCCAGTTCCTGACTGCCGGCAACGAGTTCTCTCTCGTTGATCCATTGCTCGAGATCATCGACTTCACGGTTCAACATGAAGAGCTGCAGGGCCTCGTCCAATTTGGCTCTTCTCTCACCAGCAAGATCCTTCAGTCCAGCGTAAAGTTTATCAACCTGCGACTGCTTCACTGCTATCTGATCGGCAAGTGGATGCTGATCGTTGATGAGTTGTCTAGCTGTCTCACCAAGTTGTCTAATTGTCTCTGCGTAATCCTCGACAGCATGCTCCAGAGATTCGTGCTTCTTCATCAGGTTTTGGGCGGAAATTTCATCTTTACCACGGTCCTCAACCATCATGTAAAGCTCCTGCTCGCTCATCCATGATTCAGCTTCAGTAGAATCGAAGAAGTACTGCTGTGCCTTCTCATTCTGCAGCAAGTGATTGTTACGATCATTAACAGCATCTTTCAACTCACGCCATTTCTCATTGAGCTCTGATATGAGTCTCTGGAATTCAGACAACGCCTCGTGTCCCTCATCAATCAATTTCTGGCCATTACTGCATACAGCATTGATCCTTGGCTCGTGATTCTCAATTTCCGTGCGAAGAGATTGATTCTTCTTCTTCAGCATGTGAACATTGAACAGTGAATTTCCGTACTCTGAGCTCGTTGCTTGTGGCATCTTCTCGGCAATCCATAATTTTTCATCCTCAACGTCACGACGGAATTGGAATGCCTCTTTTTTCTTCTCAAGCTGACGCTGACGATCGATAAGTGGTTCTTTGAGTTGTGCAAAACGTTGGGCAACTTTTTCTTTCTTGAATTTAATTTCCTCCATTTTATCGTCTGGTGTTGTACGCTGCAAGTGCTCAGCTTGTTTATCCAATTCTGTGACTTGTCGTGCTTTAACAGCCATCTGTGTCTCAATCATCTGCTGTTTTTGCATGAGAATATTCACTGATGCTAAATCAGAGCCAGTATCAGTACTCTCAATCTGTTTTTCTAATTCATTCATCCAAGAATCGATATCATCGCAAGTTTGATGAATGAGGACTTCACGATTCGCATCGAACAATCGTTCTCCTTTGTCGTGGGTAGTTGTCTCTAATTCCTCGAATTGATCAGCTAATTCTGATACTTTGGGTTGAATTATCTCAGCCAATTCTGGCTTCTGGCTTATCAGATCATCAGCAGCACGCTGCAGTTGCTCCAAACGGTCCTTATTACTGGCGATTTCCGCCTCGAAGGCTTGATGACGTGTCCATTTGCTGTGAACAGTTTTTGCGCTTCTGTAAGTCTCATCTTGAGCAGTGATGTGCTTCTCTTGTACCCATTCACCGAGTTCTTCGCAGTCCTGAAGGAACATCTGCAGCTGCAGCTGATCCTTGAGTTTCTCCATCAATTGATTTGCCTTCTCTCGGTTAACATTTCTCCTATCATTAATGTTCTCCGCCTTCTTCTTCACCTTGTCAGCTGCAAAGTGTCCCTCATCAACCAATCTAGTAGCGAATTGAACTACAGAATTAATCTTATCGTCATTGGCATCCATTGTTGTCATGAATGCCTCGTGGCGTTTGATCATGTTCTCTGCTTGTTCAAAGTTCGATGGTGTCTCGTCTTTAGCAAGATGATGCTCCTGCTGAGACAAGAGAACCTCAGCCTGTCTCGCGTCACGATCAAACACCTGCAGATTAAGAGAATTCGACAACAGATTCTGCCTGTTTGCCCACATCTGGTGCAGCTCTTCCCAGCCCATTTTCAAGGCATTCAGACGTTCCCTGAGGAACATGTACTGAGTGTCACCGTCTCCAGCTTCACTAGTGAGTCTCTCACCGTACTCCATCATCTTCTGATAATCATCAGTGTAATTATCAATTTCCTCTTTAATATTTTGATGTTGCGTGAGGAGTTTCTCAGCATCGGCGAGACTGGTGGGAGTGTCTTCACTCGCAACGTCAGTCTGTGTCTTTGTCAGCCAGGTCTGGAAGTGATCAAGATCACGTAAGAATCGATGAAGATCACCGGCCTCCTCGAGTTTGGCATCGCGCTCCTTGAGCATCTGCGTGAGCTGCTCCCAGATTGATTGAATCTGTGTAATTCTCTCACGGATAAGAGCTGCCTCTTCTGGATGCTCTTGCTCGATGGATTGTGCCTCTTTCTCAAGGGCATCGAGCTTAGCCTGAATGGCCGCCAAATCACGCTCCATGCCGCTGAGTCTTCTCTGAAGGGTCATTACACCAGTGAGATCCATCTCCAGACTATCTGTCTGCTGCAAAATCCTCTTCTTGTCCTCGATCCATGAAACCGTCTCACGGCACTCAATGTGGAAGGTCTGCACTCCATGCGCTGAATTGAGGGCCTCTCGTTTAGTCTCTGCTTTTTCACGGAGATCAGCCCACTTCTGATTGAGCTCATTCTGACGTTTAATTATCTCCTCTGAATTAGGATGCTCCACATGAAGCAATTGTCTGGCGAGTTGATTAACAACTGCAACTCTCGATGCATTAGCATTCATCTCCTTCTCGAAGCCATCGTAACGATGCTTCATTATCTCAACGTCCTCAATGTCCTTGGCTGGTACCATTGTATCCAACATACGATTCTTCTCACCAATCCATTGTTCAACACCGTCAGACTCACTGAAGAGCTTGTACAGTGACAATGCATCCAGGAGTCTCTGTTTACGTAATTTAGCAAGCTCCAACAGTTCCTTGTAACGAGAATCGATGGATTCGAGCCTCTCAAGGACCTCTGGAGATTTGGCATCGTGTTCACCAAGCTGCGATGCCTGTTGATGAAGCTGTTCAATTGTTGTAGCATAATTCTTGAGTTCATCAGTGACGTCTTTGTGTTTTTTCAATAATGACTGAACATTAGCTTCGTCTCTACCAACGTCCTCAGATGAAACGAGTCTGAGGGTGTCCAACATCCAAATATCAATGTCATCAGCATCAGCAAATAATTGATGAAAGTCAACAGCCTCCTCGAGACGCTTGCGTCTGAATGCAGCAAGATCGAGAAGATGATTCCACATTGAGAGAATTTCCTTGAGTCTCTCTTGAATACTGCGGGAACCAAAGTGCTCTTGACGAACCAATTCATCACCAACAGCAGCGACAGACATGAGCTGGGCTTCGTGAGATTGAATTTCATTCTCGAGTGCCTTGTGTTTGGACAAGAGGAGATTGATTGTCGTGAGATCGTGACCGATGTCTCCAGTTGAAACAATCTGCTCTTTCTCCTTAATCCAATTCTCCTCATCAGCCATGTCCCAATAGAATTGCCACAGCTTTCTCGATTCCTCGAGTCTCGCACGACGCTCCACTGCCAAACGCACGAGTTCTGAATAAGCATCCTCGAGCTGCTGCACTCTCTCGACAATAATCGTTGGATCACAGGGACGGTAGCCCTCACCCTGCTCCAAGAATCTCTGACTCTGCTGCACAACTGCCTTAACACGCTCCCCAAGGACATTGATGTCAGCCTCTACGAGTGAGTGCTTCTGCAGAAGATCCTCAACTCCCATCAAGTGTTTACCGTAATCATCGGTGAGAAGTCGTTGTTTGAGTTCCTCCATACTGTCCAGAATGTAGAGCATCTCCTGGAAGTTCTGTTGGAGCTGAAGTGACAATTCCAGTCTCATTCTTCTAGCACGAAGAAGCTCGAGGAGATAATTCCACAAGCGAAGAACATTGACCTTTCTCTCATTGATCTTGAGAATATCATGATAATTCTCAGTTTCAAGCTCCTGCGAAACCGCCATGACTGCTTGCACACGTTCCTCATAAGCAAAGATATCCGTCTCAATGGCCTCGTGTTTCTTAGCAGCTGCCTCAACAGCAGCAAGATCAAAACCAAAGTTGTCCTGTGATACGAGCCTCTGATTCTCCGATAACCAAGTCTCCCTCATGCTAGCCTTCCTGTTGAATCTCGCAGCCAATTGTTCGAGTTTCTCCTGACGGATGAGCTCTTCACGTAGAGCAAGCTCTCTCTCGTGCTCAGCTTTCTCCAGTCTCTCCCATGCTTTATTGATATCAGATATCATCTTCCCCTCTTTCGGAGTATACGGCTTCTGATTATTCGCCCTCATCTTTGATTGCAGTGTGAACAACAAGACTTCCAAGTTACCTTTCTCCACAAACTTCGGTGGCTTCTCAATTGTCCTGTAATTCGAGAATTGTGACAGTTGCGATTGCACACCAACCAGTGAATTAGCAAAGCGACGATCACCAAGAGCCTCAATTGTTCCCTCGATCCATCTCAATAAATCACTTGTCATGCTCTCGTACTCGTGGATCATTCGATCATTCTCCATTGCAATACCAACGACTTTACCAATACGCTTTCCATGTACAGTCTCTTGCTTCATTTTCGAGAAGTAATGATAATACGTTACAACGTATGTTATTATGGATTTTTCATCGGGATGCTCTACGAAGATATCCTCAGCATCCAATAATTTTGTTAATCCTAATTTGTCCTCAGCTACATTGAATGCATTATTCAAATTGTACATTGGATTTGATTTTGATAATTTATCAAATTGTATCAGATCAGGACGATGCTTGTGAATTATAGCGTTGAATGCTAAACCATCGCGCCATGATGTTGTAAAATTACGTACATTAACATTATGATAACCAGCTGTTTTCATTTGGCACCACAGTAACAATGCATCTTTAGCTGATTTAGTCTCTTGATTATCAGTTTCTTCGATCGTAATGTCTTGAATTTGAAAGCGCAGAATTATCGTCCAGATGAGACCAAGTGAGAGACGTGGATTACCATCGACAATATCATGAGAGCCCATATTCTCAAGATGAACACGTTGTTCACGGAGGAATTGTAGGGCCTTGTCCACATTCTCCAAGCAATGAATTCGCATTTTTCCTTTTGTAGGACGTGGCAGACGCTCGCCAGAGAGAATCTCCAATAGTTTAATCAGCATTTTACCGTCACGTAGATCAACATAAAGATCTCCTATTCGACAGGAGCAACGGACCAAATGGGAGTTTACCCATTTTTGAAATGTCTTCTTCTGCACTGACTCACGTTCACCTGAAATAAATAATTAACATTTTAATTCACATCTATTTCATTGTATTTAACAAACTACCTCTCAAATCCACGACAACTTTATCATAATAAGTTTCTAATGGCTCGTTCAGAGAGAACTTTAGACTCATTATTAAAAAATGAAATAAACTAACAAAGACTCTGCTCTTCTCAACGTTCAACAATTATCTGAGATTCTGAGAACACTCTAGCATATTTTTGCGTAAAAAAATCATAGGATGTGGCTGCTCTATCATCCGCTTCCTGAATAACGATTGAGCTCAGAAACAATCTAGAATATAAAATAATTTACTCACCAGCAAGCGCCTTTATTCGTGATCGTTCGAATAGTCTTGAACTCGAGTTACCACCATCGTATTCGTACTCGTCGACAATCTCCTGTTGTAGCGTAGGATCCCATCCTGTACGCACCACTGAGATGTCGGTCGTCATTCTGCCAAATGGACCAACAGCTCAACGTTTTTTATTATTTCAACCCTCTATCAAAGGGTGCTCCTGCAAAATAAATAAGTAAGTCATTAATTTAATCTCAGAAATCCTTGAGAATACTGAGAAAACATTTTTTTCCCCATTATGTAACGATTATATTCATAAGCCTATTTTTATCCTCACGTACGGTATTCTTTATAGTAACTGACATTAATTAACTTTTATATGCCTTTTAAACTTATGAATTAACATAGGATGTACCGTTTTGCAACAGGGCGAGGTTTTTGTCAAAGGCAGAATAATGTAATGTAAGCACTTATAAAAAGCGTGGGGGGCACTCCAGCCAACATTCCCACTGTGTATAGCATCATCATTGTGAATTACGTCATTCGTATGATATCACGAGAGGAGATATATACATGTGTAACATTGACTACTATTCAAACCGGTGTTTTTTTTTTTTTTCCTTATTCTTTTCCTCTGGTTTCTCTTCCATCTAGCTGCAGATGGTTGAGAATAATCGAAGCAGACTTTCACGGATTGCAATGAATTTCATGGTTCCATGATTGTAATGGTCGAAGACCTTGAGAACTTTTAATTCCTCGTTTTTATTTAATGAAGAGAGTTGATGAAGGATTTTTAACAAATTGCCTTTTTCAACTAAATTCTTCTCCAATACAAAGGAGTATCAGTTCGAATTCAACTCGTTATCATGATTCGTAGCTTTTCAGAGGATTGAATGAGCCACTGTCTGCTCCAACTCGTTCTAAATGACTCTCGACTTGCTAAATGACGGTTTTAAGTGCTCCTTCTTTTTCTGCATGCACTCAGAGACTTATTTCATCAAGAAAAACAAGCAAGTTTACTAAAATGGAGTGAAAGAACCGGAGATCTGGTTGGCTGTTCCGGGAATTAAAGCTAATTGAATTTTTGAAATTCAGATAGTCAATGCATCGTTCTGATTCAGTATAATTATCCCGAATAATAAATAATCTTCACACTGTACCAATGCTCATAAAATAATCTGGGTTATAAGGACAAAGTTTGTTCGATGTAAATATGAGTCTCGTTTAAACTCTAGGTGTTAAAGATCCACACCCACACGCTCTATTATCCATCAATCTACTCTATCAACAAGGCATCCCCGAGGGGTCACTAGCACCAACCCGATAATTAATTAACCTTATCGTGATTTTTCCACCAGTAAGCGCAGTACCTAAAAAAAGCTGCCCTCATTCTCTCGCAATTCCTCCATGCTCTCAGCACAATCCAGAATAATTTCATGAATGAAACGGATAAAAAACCGCGCCTCTACTCATTCCAACGAATTCAGATCAATTACACAAATGTAGCGTCATGAATTAATGCACCCGTATGTCATGACTGCGTCGAGAACCAATGCCCATCAACCGGTCATCCTCTCTCTCTCTCTGACCGAGACGATAAGAGGCACGTTTCGCGTCCAAGAGGGCGTAACGTAATGAATCACAATGTGAATGACACTGGTAAATGCCGTAAGGTTAAGTTTACAAGTCTCCTCTTTCTCTTAAACTCATCATGAGAAACATTTCTTCCACAATACCGTAACCGCACATTAAATTAAAACTGTACAGAATCCCATGACCATCTCCAGAGTAATATTCACCAGGTTTTTTGTTTCTCTCTGGAAATAAAGAACACATAATTAATTATGAAATTCAAACAGGCCCTCTATCTCCTGCTCTGGTACCAAGGTGAGAGACCCATGAGAGAGGGAGAACACGCACACACTGTTCACTCGCTATTGATTTTCCGATGCAGTCAATGCGGCGCCGTACAGAGCCCTCACCACCACACACACACAAGGAAATAAGTAAATAAATTCCCCGTGCACGTATTTACGAGAAATTGAAAAGCTCAACCTCCATTGCCTGTCATCATTCGCATACACCTGCGCCGTGTCCCGCTTCCGTTTTCTTCATTTTCTCCTCTTCCACGAGCATTAAACATAACGGTGAGCATGAAGAGACCTCCTCTCGTCGCTCGTCCCAATGGACACAAGACAATGGAGCGGATTTCATGGAGTTTAGAGGTCATTAACCGGTTGCCTTGGCTCCTCTCTGGGCTCGAGAGGACGAGGGTGAAGGGTTATTTGGGTTGACCTTCTTGGCCGAAACGGCAACGCCCCCAATTACAATTTTTAACTCGAACAAAGTACAATGAGAGTCCAACGATATTCGGAGGTAATAAAATTCAGGGAAAATAATGATAAATCAGGGATTTATTGGGGAGGGTTAGAGGAATTGACCTCTCAAACACGTAACAGAGTGTATCCATGGTACGTCACGTCCGCATTTGCGTTAATCTAACGGGCACGAACGATTTCAGTATCCGCAGTTATTGAGAATTGAAAAAATTAGTTTACTTTGTTGAGGAACTGGAGGAAATTTCACTTTTTTTTTTAAAGTTATCGTTGATTAAACGTTTTGCTTTATTATCGGGGAAAAATTATGTAGAACGTGCAAATGAGGAAGAGGGAGGTAGTCTTGTGGATAAAGTGGGACGAGTGCTCGGGGAAGTGTGAATTTTTTTTTTAAATTGATTCTATGGTTTTCATGGAATATTTTATGGGTTTTTTTCAGGGTATAATAAAGTGGAAGGTTTCGAAAATTCGACAGTTTTCCCTACAGTCACGATTTTTTTTTTCTAAAAATAAAATAGTTTTTTCTACATGGAGAGGTTGTATACAGAAATAAAATAATTGGAGAATTCTTGGGCAGGAGGGAAGCTTCTGATTCATTGGAGAAACATTATTGATTACTCAAGTACCAAATTAATCGCGCAATCAACTGATACACTATCGCAATCTCTCATTTCGATAAAAAAAAAAAAAGGAAAAGACTAATGGAGACAAACAGAGACTTAGTGTATCAAGCTAATTCAGTCTCTTTAAATTAGCTTTAGAAAATTCCAAGGTTTATTTATAGAAATTTGATCGTTAAACTTGAGAGATTAGAATTTCTCATTATTTCCTTTTGTTCTATGAGTTATGTGTGAAATGCAGTTTTTTTTAGAATTTGTTTGAAGAGTCATATTTCAGAACTCTTGTATCAGTTACAACTTCAAGGATTCAGCTTGAAAAATATTGAAATGTTAATTTTTATGGTAATTATAGAAAATGAGAGAGTCTGCTGTTTGAAATCGTTAATTACGATTAAAGTAAACAGAAATGAATCGCTTGGAGTGCTCGATTAGTGGAGATAAGAGAGAAATTACGGGATTCTTCAGAAAAAACGTTAATATTATTTTTTTTCCTCTGAATGTAGAGATTAATTTGTTTCGATGACTCAGGAAACAAATTCCATTGAACAAAATCAGTTTTCTCCAAATATCTCAGAATCCGAGGGAAATAGAAGGATTTTCATGAGGACCTTTTTCGTAGAGGAGATTGAGAGCTACAAAAAAGGTATCTACAAAAATTCTCCTATCTCTCTTTTTTCCCGAGATATTCCAAAAAACCTGAAAATTCAAGAAAAAAACAAATTAGTGTTGCTCCATGGGTTTACTAATGCATTCATGAATTCTAAACTCAGAAAAAGTTAAAAAATGAGACACGTAGACTTCTGACGTAATGGTAAACATCACCTTTTCCCCCGAAAATCCAGTGATTGTGAGTAACCTTTGGGCAAAATAATGCAGGGAGGGGCAGAAGTTGATACTATAACAACAACCATCTGTCAAGAACGTTGAAAGCTTCCTCAAAAAAATAAAAAGAATCACAATTTTCTTACCCCAAATTTTGAGCGAGCTATCAATGTTAATTTTTATCAGAGGTCAACAGGTCCAATCGATTGTAACAATTAAGCAGTTTATTCTCATCTCCGAATTCATAATGTGGTTGTATCATCGATAATAATAACTCGTGACAATGTCTCATTGGCCAGTGTCAAGTTCGTGCGAAATTGGCCAAAAAAAGAAAAAAACGTCTTCCCAGACTGAATAAAACCTATAAAAACACTTGATTTTTATTACCAAGAATTATTCGAGGATCCATCATCTTTTATGGAGTCTTCATATTCTCGGATTGTACGGGATTTCGTAGTGGCTTTTATCCAGGGACTTCAACAATGGGATAAGAGGTGAATAGAGAAGAGAATTGGGTCACCGGTGGGACAGGTTGGCTTGACAGGTGAATTGCCCATTGAATGCAACGATTTTTCTTAATAATTGCTAATGTTTTCAAGTGGAAATATCAATGATGACATTCTCAAAACTCTGGAGATTCTTCGATGGAAAAATGCCCTTTTATTACAAGAGAGATGAAGAAAAAAAAGAAACTATTTATTTTTGATTCCTCCAAGCACCTTTACTCATCACTAATTTCGCTCAATTCGTTCAGAATCAGGGGGAGAAAAATTGATAATAAATCATGAAGAATATCGAGGAATGCCGGGCTAAAAATAGTAATCGGTACTTCCTGCATTATCAAGTGAAAAAGCCGAAAATTCCCCTCGGTGAAAATTAACAGAACGGCCATTTTTAACATTGAAGCGACACTCGCCGCATCCCAACAATTCAACGATGATTTCAACCAATAACTTTTGTAATTCTCAATAAAATCATTACTTACGTTTATTTATGAACAACCCGGTAAATCCTTATCAGTACTTCACTAACCACATAAAATTTACCACGTTACAAACAACGTATTTCTTTGAAAAAAAAAACGCCTCAACGGAAAAAAATATCACCTCCCCAGTTATATTCTTCTACTATTATTTCTCTCTCACACACCACTCAACTCACGGGTTTTTTAATCCATCGCCTAGCCAACATACAACTTGGGCAACTCGAGCCATGCGCACAACTGAGCATAGTGAAATCGAGGCGTCCTACTACGCTGGTCGAAAGTAGTCCCGAGTCTTACGGTTTTGCATGGACGTATCACGCGCCGTTTCCCCCGGCGCGCAAATATTCAAATTTTCATTTCTCCAATTATATTAAATGAGAAACTGGTAATTCCATCAATTCATTGCATATTCTACATTCATTAACAATTAAAATGTGAATTCAAATTAATTTAAAGATTATTTAAATTTAATTTATTTTATTTTTATTCAATTAATTGTTTTTTAAGATGAATAAAATTGAAAATTAGGGGAAAGAAATTGCAAGAATTTGAGAATTCCGAGTTTTTTTTGAGTTTTATGCGGGTGTCATGTAGATGAGGAAATTGAGGGCACAATTTTTGGTAGCTCCTTACCTGAATTATTGTTGTGTACATTCAATTGCCCGTACTTGAAGTATACGGTAGTAAGGCGCAGGGATACTAGCTCGTGCCTATGACATCATCAGCCCCGTTTACACGTTTTGTGGACCGGGCACGCCCCATCCTTCGGCACAGTTTGTTATTCCTGAATTTTTATTGGATGAATTGGCTCTCGTTTGTGTTTAAAAAAATTAAACCGGGAAACTCTTCGTTCTCTGTATAAATAAGGGCAAAAAGGAAATAAAGAGAATTATTCATGCATAAATTAATGTTTTTACGAGTATTTAAAGGTGTCAATGAGACGCTATTTTTGGATGAAAACTTTTAGTTAACCCGGAAGAATATTTGCCGAATTTATTCGACACAAATACCTATAAACAATTATTTTTATTTAAATAATGTCTAAAATTTATTTTATCCTTAAAAATCTTCGAGATTAGGAAGAATTCTTTTGGATATATTACATTATAGTCTCTTCGTGATTTCACCGATGAAAAATCGATATTATTAAGAAAATCACACTTTTCGCTCCTGACAGGAATAATGAACAATCTCTCCATTTGGATACCTCGCAAATGCACTGAAAAAGAAAAGAAATGTATTAATTACCTTGAAAACCTTTCGCATATCCTCAATAACTATTTTCTTTTCATTTTCTCCTACCTCTGATTTCCGAATCTCTTTTTACAAACTGGGCAAATATTGAACTCTGTCATCAAGACACTTTGCGACTCATAGTGCATCCGCTGTTCCTGCACTTGTAGGTGTTCCGCATGATGCAGGCCCTTCAGCACTTGCGTTCTCCTCCTTTCATTCAATTGATTTTGTAATGATGCCTCGAGAAAGTGCCTTATTCTACCAATTGGTACTGTGTCTGGTAATACTTCCAGTGCCTTAATTGGTGATATTTTTGGAGCATATTGTTCCAAGAGTTCCAGTGCTGTTTCCAAGTCCGGCTGACCAGTCTTCTGTATCTCAGCGTTTCCTTTGATAGTAATAAAAGGAAATTGTAGTGAAGACAGATGCAAACTATTGAAGTAACTTACCAGCCATAAATATCGGTTCTGGCTTGAGCAATTGTTGAATTAGTGTAACATAAACCTCGTCCGTTCCATCCTGTGATTTACCACCTTCCCCATTCTTCTGACCTTTGAGAAAACAAAAGTACATGAAATGTCATAGCATAATGCCAAACATCAAAGATATCTATACTCACTCTGATACGCTGCATAAACATTATTGCAGTATTGAATAGCTCTTGGCACGTCATTCAACAGATTAACATAAATGGATATTGCTTGGTGATGACGGCCAAGTCTCCCCAATATTATTGCACGTTCTTCAAAGAGACAGTCCGATGGGAATTGTACTAAAACACTCTCTGGAATATAGTGAACTGATTTGTCTAAGAACTGTTGGAGTTTCTGACGTGTATGTTCTGCGTTTTGTTTCTCAGCGGGTGTAGCTGTTGGGCTCATTCCTGCTAAGCACTTCTCCTTGTACTGATGAACGAGAATATTGTGAAACAGCGGATTCTCATCTTCCCATACTCTAACCACGTACTCCAAATACGTTATAACGAGATGTTTGTGATGACGAAGGAGATAGTCGAGGACTTTTGGTCGTGGAAGTTGCTCTACTTCCTGTAAAATTAATTGTTTTTATTCAATATACGATTTTAATTTGATTTTATTAAGATTCTTGTACCTGAATATCTTCCATGAATATTCTGAGGCCCTGTTCCGGATCCTGCTCCAACACCCATCCCGAAAACTTCAGTATCAACTCAATATGCTCTTTTCCCAAGTGCTGGAGATATTGAATTGTCCTCTCAGTTCCTCTCAAACTAGAGTCACTCTGTCTCGACTGTTTCTCTAATAATTCCAGGGCTTTCTTATGCTGTCCTTTCGTTTGATACAGAATTATCAATTCTGGATATTTCTGATGCATCAATAACGTTTTTTCGGCTTCAGCCAAGTGACAGTGGTTTAGCCGGAGTAATGGAGCTACTAGTGCATCATTTGTCTGTAAATAACACTTCAGAAGAGTAGTGTCAATGATTTTTAGTAATTGTTCAGTGGCAGCTGCTGTCATAGTCTTCTTTTCCCTATCTTTCTTCTCATTTTTATTATCCTTCTCCTTTCCATCAGTTCCACCCATCAAATTGTGTCTAACCTCAGTCAAAAATCCAATCAATGCCAATAAACCACTCTCCAAATCACGATCCTGGAGCTTCGGCATTCCTGTTACTGGTTCATTAACGTCATTCATATTACCAGTATCAGAAACTAAATGAGGAAACAAGCGAATCACTTCGTAAGGATCTGTTCCTAATTCGTGAAATTGTTTCATGGCTTCTTGAAATTTTTTATTACAAAATAAATGATGGGCATAGAGAGTTTGAATTTTATACGTTCTCTTTGCTTTCTCATCTTCCGTTGCATCTGATAGACTAGTCAGTTTTAAAGCCAATTGAAATTGATTCTGCTCCAACAATTTTCGTATTTGTAATTCAACGTCAACAGAACTTATGCACCACACTTGACTGATTGAAGCTACATAAACTCTTCCCTGTTTACATCTGCACAATAGTCTCGCCTTATTCAGTTCCTGAAGAGTTTGAATGTGAAGTGATCCCTCCAAGGTATAAACTTCAAGATTGTCATGAACTACTCCCATTAAATAAGGATCATCCCAGGCAGTGGCACTTGGTGAATCACTCCACTTGACTGGCTTGTGTTGAATCACTTCTCCAGATGTGTCCATGATAATTGACTGCGAATCTTTTCCAAGAGCAAAGGAATTGTCTGATAATTTCGTTATACTGGGCTTCGTTTTCCCAGGGGGAAATAACTCTTTCGTTTTTCCGTCTAGGCCGATCAGTGTGTACGAAATTCCATTGAATCCAACCACCAGTGTCTCACCACACCAGGCGAGCTCTCTCGGTACATCGGGAAGTGCTAGTTCATTCCTAGACTCCACTCCGAGATCTTTGAACTGATTTTCTTTTCCCTTCCAGTAATATAATTGAAGTTTTCTCTTTACAGCCACGCAGAGTCGCACTACTGTGTTCTTTCCACCAGTCAAGCTCTCAGCTTGTTTCACATCTAAAGCGAAAAGTGTAGCGCCTTTTGTCTTTGGTAGTTGATTTATTTGCTGGATATTCATGGAATTCAAATCGTGGACACAGATTATGTCATCTAAATAAGATAATTAATTAATTAGTTCATCGTTTATCATGAATTAAATTTTAATAATAATCTTTACCAGTCAATAAGATGAGCAAGTTGTATTCTGGAACAACATCAGCCTGGACAATTCGTTTCTTACTGAAATTTTTACTGTAACGTAATAATTCTAATTTTCCATATTCATTGGATTTTGGTGGTACATTGTATATCAACAAGTGACCCTCTCGTGTTCCAATCAAGAGATTGTCGTCTGCAATAATAATCAACAATGAATGACAATGACACTTGCAGTTGATGGAATGTGAATGAGGTTAAATATACCGTACCATAAGCCGCCATGGACTCTATCTGAACCGTCAACTTCAGGATAGGTGTTGCCTCGTAAGCGTCATGCATTTTGGTGTTTCTTGATTGTCAAAAATTACTCCTTATAAATTAATAACACTTCAGAACTTTACACCTTCAAGTTTTCCGCAGTTCTGCCAGTTCTGACAGAATAAAATAAGAGTGGGATTCTTTATAGAACATCCCAGCAAGTTACTAGATTCCCAAAGTCACTAGATACCCACGTGACCTCCACAAGGCTGATAAATTAGAGAACATGAAAAGTGTTGACAACAGCCGGTAATGCTTGAGTAATCACGGTTCAATGTATTAATGAGCATTAATTCAATTACCAGATCTCCAGTCATCGAGTGTCAGAAGCAATTAAACAATAATTTCTTGATATTTTTGCATAAAAATGAGAAGAGCAGAGCTATGATAATGAACTTCAAGACTCGTGGCGCCCGAGTCTCATGTAAACACATCGCTCCGTAAAAAAGTCATCATTCATGCGTCGAAGCGTCGTTGTCAGAGGCTTGTTAGCATTTGCTTGTTTTTTTCCGGTGTACAATAATTATTAATAGTAAACCGATTTTGCCTTCGATTTTTTTGGACAATCATTGAATTTCCTGGTAGTTTACAGTTAACCCATGCAAAATGCATCCGGTAAGGTTCTTTGGTTATGATGAAACACTTAAAAATAATCCTGAAGTTGATTTGTTTATGTTTGTAATTACAAAGTGATGACTTCAATTTTTTTTTTCAGGGAGCCCAGGGAATGAAAGTTGACACTATGGACGTGGCCAGTGAAACTACAGAGGAAGAGCATGAGAAACCGCAGATAACTCAGACGATTATAGTGAGAGTACCAGTTAAACATGCTAATTTAGGCATTCGAAGTCCTGCTATGTAAATAATTAATTCATCTCATTATTACATAGAAGATTAATGAATTAATTCGATTCAGTTTTTTTACTCTCATCTCGGAGAATAATGTGATGAATTATCGTTTAATTATTTATTGAATTAACATGAATGTTACAGGGATATGAGCACAATGGTGGAGCTCACTTCCTTCAGCACGATGGGCAAGATCCAACCATTTTTAGTCACAATATCAACAACAGCAGCACTCATTGTCGATCTTCATTGTCACTTGACTGACAGAGAAGTCTGCGGATATTTGGGCGGACACTGGGACATTAATTCCCATAATTTGTCGATAACAAATGCATTTCCATGCAGATACGCTGGTAAGGATAAGACAGCTGCAAGTATGGTTGAGGCAGAAATTGCTAAAGCTATGGAATGGAGCAGAGTGACTCTAGTTGGATGGTATCACTCTCATCCAAGATCTCATGCTGCTCCATCACTCCGAGATGTTGATTATCAATTGGATTATCAGATAAAGATGAAGGGACCAAGTGATAATGGATACACACCATGTGTTGGATTAATTTGTTGTAAGTTTTCAGAAAAATTGAAAGAGTTTAATCTTTCTTTCTCACAAGTCTATTTTAAAGAATGCATGAAAAATAAATCCTATTTAAAAATCAACAGCTCCTTACAATGCCGATGGAAATTGCTACGAGTCAAATTTCAATGTTTTCTGGTCAATGCCACCACCAGAGAATCGGCCGCACGAGTATCCACGTCCAATGCTCTTAAGCTACACAATTTCCCAAGAGCCATTTCTACCACAAGATGCACTGGACGAGATAAAGAAATGCATTGAATACTACAAGAGCGAGGGTGGCATTGATTTCAAAGCAAAATTCAACACTACCACGACCTATATGGACAGATTACGGAATTCATTGGCATCAAAATTACCAGGACGAGGTAGAGGTAATGGCGCTGGTTATTGGGAGGTAATAAGAGAGATGATTTGCCCGGGAATGAAGGAGGAAGGTACATCGGATACCTTCATATCAGTACCATTCCCACCGATGCCATTGACCGAGCCACTAGCGCAAACACCAGGCACTCACACATCCAATAATATATTCCTGGCGCCAGTGAATTTTAAACCGGACACTACAATCACAAGTTCAGTGACAAAACACTACGGTTTGCATGCATCCACGTCATCGAATAAACCCGATGATTCAATGAAAGACATGAGAGGTATGAAACTCGAGAGAAACGACATGATGCCAACATTCAGAGCCGGTGAACTGACAGTGTCATTAAAGAATCCAAAACTCGAATTCGATCCGCCACCAGTTGATTTCGCTAAATTAGCACCACTCTCATTGGATGCATTAAACAAGATGCGTGCTAATTTACCACCAGATTTTCCACTTCCCGATTTATCCCAACAAATCATCCCGGATCTCAGTAAATTAGCGAGCTTCTCACCCGCTGACCTTGCTAAATTATCGAGTTTTTCCCTCAGCGAATTAACAAAGAATTCAGCCTCAACAATGTATGCAAGAAACATTGCAAACCTGTTTGGACCACTGGCCAAAGGCATGCCTCTGACACCAACTCAGCTCAAGGATTTAACGTGCGATAGGAAAAGCGAATTTACCAGTGATACTATGCAACCGAACTACCAGAATTTACCGACAATACCAACGAGCGAGGCTCATAGAACCGATGATCTATCAATTGATCGTAAGAAGTTCAATCAGCCTGAGGCTACTGAGATAAAACGTCCAACTGATTTCACAACAGCCGAGGAACTCTCGATATCGAGTGTACGTCCTGATTTCGGTGCTATGCTTGATATTACGGGTATTCATAAGAAGCAGACTGCAGTAAGTGATAGTGAGTCCTTGAATCTCTCGAAGGATCGACAATAAAATGTCACAGTCGCCATTTATGTCGAAGGGAATTATTGTAACACGAGGAGGAGGAGGATTGAAAGGAGCCAGAGAACAGATGATTTTTACGGTTAATAAGGATCTACGTAAAATCCCTTTGCTTGAAGGTAGGACCTTGAGGGATTCTGCCAGGGATCGTCGACCCTCTCGAGGAGGATATGGACAAGATTGGAACGCAGAGAAATATCCTCCCCTTCTCTATTCGTTTCACCCCACCCACTCAGGGATATCTGGATTTTTCATCTGACGTCATGGGCATACGTTCAAGGTGCTATGAAAAGCAGTTGGCTCCAAATGAAATAAAATTACTGACAACAGGAGTGTTGGCGTTTTTGCTTGGGTTTGTTAAGAGTATTGGAGGAGCAAGACTATGCGAACGCACAGCTCGTGGCTTGGAGGCCTATAAGCCACGAGGAGGAATCGAGTGAGAGAAGTCTTGTGAAAGTAAACCCGTAGTATATACAACATTTTGTAGCATACCGGTGGGGAAGAGAGCAACGTATCGTTCCTTCTCTTCAGTTGACTCCAATGTTGGAACGGACAGTCGCGCGTTAACCGCTCACCTATAACTTCACGGCTTTCACCTCGGGATTAAAAGGTTTATTCGTTACTGTGACAATTCATCGATTGAACGTATCGTCTATGAATGTTGATTCATGAAAATTATCAGAGATTTATTTATTTCATTGTGCGCGATTTGATAGGAATAAAAAGAAAATTTGTACAAATTTTGATTGTTCATTGATTGTTATGATTTCGAATTTCGCCCTGGAATTGTGAGGGAAAAGAACACGAAGAGGCAAAGGAGAAATATAGGAGAAGAGATGACCCGCTGAGACAGTGCTTGAATACCTTGAGGAAAGGAGTGAGAGGTGGACGATTTAGAGAAAGAGAAAATTAGTGGAACGTCAAAACGTAACAGCAGGTAAGATAGTCTCGTTCAATGATGAATCTTTGGAATAATTGCAGTATTAATTATTTGAAAAATTTAAATAACGTTGGATACAACTTTTTAAATTTTTATTCCGTTATGAGACACTCACGTTTGTCAGTGAGGTAACTGCGCTCAAGGAATACATAATTTTTCAATCATAATAATAATGAAGGAAAAAAGAGAAAAGAAATTTATGTACTTGGATTATTATTATTTTTTTTTTCACTTGTACCGGATTTAACACTGAGGTTTTTCACTGCTGTGTTTTGCCACAAAGAGAAATGGAAAAACTTGTTTTGTTTCGTATTTTTTTTCTTCTCTTCTACAATTAATGCGAACTCCGTAACAATTAGCAAGTACATATTAGGCAACATCATTAGAATCATCCTCCTTCTGTTTATCCGAATGACGAAATACTGAATTGTTGGATTGAATTTTTTTGTTGATTTTTGATAAAGATATATTATAATTAAACCGAAACAATGGATTTTCAATTTCAAAAAATACGAAAATAATTAATTTAAAATAATAATAATGCCTATCTACTTGAGTATGTAAAATAAAACTGATTTCCCCATTGCAAATTAATGCTTCTTTAAATTGTAACTAGTTTTCCCTTATTATTTCGCCACCTTTCACTCATCACCGGAAGGCACGTGTTTTATTTTCTACATAATTTCAATGGAATTATAAGAAAATTAATAAAAGTGAGGAAAATTATGACTCACAAATCCTCGATTAATCAAGAGAGATTCTTCAAAAAAAATTCCCATGAAAAATCGTAAAATGTGGAGAAAGAAATCGGGGACGAATCATCAATTTTCGAGGTCACAGGAATTTGAAAAAAAACCCAGCTGCGGTTCTTCACATTTCGAAATGATTTTTTTTTTTTTTTCAAGAAAAGAATTAAACTAAATGGAATGCTTGAATTGAGAGTTGCGAAAAAATATCTAATCGCAGATAGAATATGCGTGTGTGATGTAAATCTAGAGGCTGGATAGAGGATACTGAATATCCGGATATTCGAAACTTTTCAGTATTATTCAAAGTTAATGTATTTTTTCTTTTATATTGATTGTAAAAAGGAAGTTGGATAGACCAGGCCTGCAATACTGGCTACAATTTCCAAGTGAATGATTCTTCAGGCGTTCCCCATGACCAGTTGCCTCTGTAATTTCGAGTATTCTAGAAAGGCGTACGTCCACTTAATGTTGGATTTGAGCTCGAGAAAAGAACCGGAACTATCAACCTTTAAATATCACTACTGGCATTAATGAATTGGAAAAAAATAAATAAATAGAAATATAACTAATTTGTAATTCTTGAAAAACGCATTTCTACTTCAACTCAGTTGCGTAAAAATTATTGCCTCGAATTAACTAAAATATAAATAATACAGTAGATACGTGACTCAAGTCTTTGTGATTCTAACAATTCTTTATTATGAAATATCACGGAGGAATTTCACATTTTTCGTGCTCCATTTTCTGCTCAATTCATTTTCTATGTTTTCTCATAATAATTTATAAAAGTTAAAATAATGAAAGTTAAAATCAATTATCAATCATTTACTTGTAATTATGTTTTTCCTTTTAATTATAAAGAGTAGATGAAAAAAAAATGAGCGTAGGGATTAAAGCACATTGATAATAATTTATCAATTTAAAAGAAAATTATTATAAAGAAAATCACAAGAGACAATTGTGTATAAACATCTTTCATGTTTTCTCATAATCATTGTGATTATCAGCGCATTTATATTTTCATTATCACAGCTTTAATCCACTGATTTTCACTATCTAAAGTGTATATCGTATTTATCAGGAGCAGAAGGTCAGTAATTTCCTGAAGAATCCGAGAATTATTGCAATTGAAATTGGATTAGAACCAGGAGAATTGCTCAATCATGAGATAAATATGATAAATCACATTGTTTCTTCAGGATTCTCACGTCAATCATTATTCCATATCCGTCAATGTTCATCAAAGTTCCGGGTGAGATATTTCACATGCCTCTGTCCACGTATGTCTTTCGAAACTAGAAGAGATCCACGTCATCGAGAAAATACTCGAATTTTTCATTCATCCGTTTTCTTTGAATTTTTTTTTATTGGAAAAGGAAAAATCCCGGCACGCCTATTTTCTCGCTCCAGACAACATTCGGTCTAGATACTAACATACGATACATTATAGCCTCGTTGAAAAAAAGGAGAGTGGGGGATACTTTCTGTGTGTATCTAGGCTCAATGCAGGAAGTAAAAGACCTAACGGCTCTCTCACATTGTCCAAAGTATGTAATATATTGTAACATACAAGGACAATGAAAAATGTGAATGATGAAAGATAGAAATAAAAAATTAAAAAGAAAGTAAAGCACACACACACACACACACAATGCTGCAGAAATCACTTGAGTTTTTTTTATTTTAAAATGAGAGTGTGATTTATACGTATATCTTGAGGCTTGAGAAATTTGTCTTCGATTAAGTTTTATGATTGTATAAGAGCAGTCTCGAAATACTTGAAATCATAAATATCAAAATGACATGGTTAATAATGGAATAAGTAAGTCTGCATGATAATTGTAGGAAATACTTATGAGTAACTCGAGCTTCTTATTTTCTCATGAATGATAATAATGAATTTTAATAAAATAAAGATGAAAGTGAAATGTTAGTGAGCTGTAGTTGGAGAGACAAAAGTAACTTCTTTGTAACGTAAAAATAAACTCGAGGATCATTGACATTTGATTTTTAGTAGTCCCATACCGTGAGTTTAATGGAATGCCTCCGGACGATTTTGTATGTAAAAAAAAAAGAGAAAGAAGGGCCCGAATACTTTCAGGAGGCGCCTGCATTTACGGTCATTGAAACTCTGCTGGACGAGGGTCAATAAAAAACGTCGAAAACTCTAAAATCCAGCGGGATAAAAAAAGAGGATGAGAAGCCCGATGGAAAAAACGAAAGTTCAGCAAAGTGGAATAAATGAGATGGGGCAAAGAAAGTTGGGGATGTTGGTGAAGGAACAGAAAAAAAAAATTAACATGACGAGAACTCCTCGAGGGCGGTTACCGACACGCTGTTCAGACCATGAGTTGCAGTGGACGTCCTTGCTACGTTATCTCGCCTTATGTTTCTGTGTGCCTTTCACTTTCAAGAACTGAAGGAACCAGTTAAAAATCTCACTCCTCCACCTACCCTTCTCCCCTTATTCACCGTGTCTTTGTCAGACCATGAAGAACAAAGATATATATACCAATATACCGTAGTTTCCAATGAATTTTTCCCCAGCCATATGGACGCAAGAAAAACGGTTAAAATAGTGCCTCAATAAACTCATTTCTACCAAAAGAATTCACTCAACTTCATCGCAAGTTACACTAACCGATGATGCTCCAACTTTCACCTTTTAATCAATCAGAAAAGGTAGAAGAAGAAAAAGAAAAAAAACGTGTGCATTACGAGCTCTTGCGGTTGCTCATGATATAATCGTTTCTCTCAGTAGCTAAATCCATGTATGTGTTAAAAATCTAATTCACGCGTACGTCTGCTAGTTACCTCAACTAGAAAATTTACCATTAGACGATTAAAAATTATGATGATACACAGTTAGAATTTATATCTTCGTCTCGCTTATTGCATCGATTCATTCTCTGCATTAATCATGCATCATAGGAGAAGAAATGTTTTCATGATTATGACGTAATGCGATATGTTGAAGAGAAAAAGTTATTTAAACCGTTGAAAATTGTATGTTATTTTAAATTATTATGTTTTTTTTCCTTCCTCTGGCAATTTAACATACGTTATTATTCAGTGTCTGAGGAATGTCGAAGATGCAGCAGCAGAATGGGGTGGTACCAGGCGGTGGGGGCAGCCACGATGACTTCTCGGATGATGATACCACTCCTTTAACACAGGACTACGGTGGAAGGTAAACAGACTAAATGAAACATGTTATTCCATAATTACAGGAATTGAGGAGAAAAGTCTCATTAACGTTTTTCCTTTACTCTTCTTCTTTCATGCAATCTTCACTCTGCAGCCAGCGAACAGTAGTTGAGACCAAAGGATGGGATGTATTCAGGGATCCACCGCCAAAGATCGATTCTGGATCAATGGCCAATCAGAAGTGTCTTGATGCAACTGTCCAAATAACTAAAGTCATTGTTTATCTTCTGGTATTTGTCATTGTACTTGGTAGCGGTGTATTAGCAAAAGGCGCTATTCTCTTCATGACATCACAATTACGTCCAAATCGTGTAATTGTGTACTGCAATCGTCAATTGGGACGTGATAAACAATTTGTCGTTACATTACCAGAAGAAGAGAGAATAGCATGGATTTGGTGTATAATAATAGCATTCGTTGTACCAGAATTTGGTACATTATTCAGAAGCTGCAGAATGTGTATATTTAAATCATGTAAAAAGCCACTTTCATCACATTTTTTGCTTGTCTTCATCATGGAAACATTTCATGTACTTGGACTAGCACTGATGTTCTTTGCTGTACTGCCGGAGATTGATGTTGTTAAAGGTGCAATGTTAACGAATTGCGTTTGTTTTGTTCCGGGTTTTCTTGGATTATTATCGAGAAACAAGAGCAAAGATGAATCAAGAAGATTCGTGCTAGTTCTGGTTGATCTAGCTGCTTTGGCAGCACAGGCCAGTGGCTTTGTTGTCTGGCCACTGCTTGATAGTTCGAGGCACAGTCTCTGGTTAATTCCACCGTCGCTCATACTCGTCTCCTGCGGATGGTGGGAGAATTACGTGTCGATGCAGAGCCCCATTGGTAATAATCAATTTCATAATTATCATTGTGTAATACGTGTTTAATCACGTTTAATGAGCCTCATTAATTGTATGACTCCTCATTCACTTAATCAATTTCCTCAATGACTCCAGGTCTCGTTAGGACTCTCGGTAGAGTGAAGAAGGACCTTCGATTAACGAGATACTTCACTTATGTCTTCGTGTCCATCTGGAAGATAATAGCTTTCTTCATAAGCTCCTTAATTATTCTTCATATGAAGGGCGATACTGTTGGCCACTTGTTCACGATGTTTGGTACAGCATTTGGTGAACACAAGATCACTGTGACTGCTGTACGTCAGACTGCATTGGGCACGATTCCTGATATAGCTGAGTACCTGCCAAATGGTGAAACTGAAGCTATTAATGCAGATGTTAGTTCAGCTTATTACGTTCTACTTCTGCAGATATTTGGCGCATACTTGGCATACATATTTGGTAAGTTATTTCAATGAAAAATTTAGTGAAAATAATTTTATTTAAACTATGACGCTATGTTTCAGGTAAATTTGCGTGCAAAATACTCATTCAGGGCTTCAGTTACGCTTTCCCGGTTAGTTTAACAGTTCCTGTATTAATTTCACTACTTATCGCTGCCTGTGGCTTGAGAAACAATGATCCATGCTTCTTTCATGGTACAATACCAGATTATTTGTTCTACGAATCACCGCCACTTTATTTTCTCAATGATTTCGTATCTAAACAATATGCATGGGTGTGGCTACTCTGGTTATTATCACAAACTTGGTTTACCATACACATATGGACACCAAAGTGCGAGAGATTGGCAGCTACTGAGAAATTATTCGTCGTGCCAATGTACGATGGTCTTCTCATTGATCAATCACTCGGGTTAAACAGAAAGAGAGACGATCAACCAGAAGTCAAAGTCGAGGATCTCGCTGAGATTGAGAGGGAAAAAGGTGACGGTGATTATGAGACAATTTATGAACAAACTGATGGATCAACTACACCACCATCGGCGGTTAAAAGCAGTGATCATGTTACGAGGATTTATGCATGTGCTACAATGTGGCACGAGAACAAGGAAGAGATGATTGAGTTCTTGAAGAGTATTCTACGACTGGACGAGGATCAGTGTGCTAGAAGAACTGCACAAAAGTATCTGAAGGTCGTTGATCCAGATTACTATGAATTCGAGACACATATATTCTTCGATGACGCGTTTGAGCTTGCCGATCACGATGAGAACGAGACCCAGGTGAATCGTTTCGTCAAACTCTTGGTGGCGACATTGGACGAAGCTGCCTCCGATGTCCATCAGACGAGAATGCACGTGAGAGCACCGAAGAAAATACCAACACCATACGGTGGCCGACTGGTCTGGACGCTTCCTGGTAAATCAAAGATGATCGCCCATCTCAAGGACAAGAATAAAATCCGTCATCGTAAACGCTGGAGCCAGGTGATGTACATGTACTACCTCCTGGGTCATCGTCTCATGGAATTACCGATTAGTGTCGACAGAAAGGAAGTTATCGCTGAGAATACATATCTATTGACACTGGATGGTGACATTGACTTTCAGCCGGCTGCGGTTAAGCTGCTGGTTGATTTGATGAAGAAAAATAAGAATCTCGGAGCTGCTTGCGGTAGAATTCATCCAGTTGGCTCGGGTCCCATGGTCTGGTATCAGATGTTTGAGTATGCTATTGGTCATTGGCTGCAGAAGGCCACGGAGCACATGATTGGTTGTGTACTGTGTAGTCCCGGGTGTTTCTCGTTGTTCAGGGGAAAAGCGCTGATGGACGACAATGTTATGAAGAAGTATACGACTAAATCGGAGGACGCTAGGCACTACGTTCAGTATGATCAGGGTGAGGATCGGTGGCTCTGCACTTTGTTGCTGCAGAGGGGATATCGAGTCGAGTACTCAGCTGCTAGTGATGCTTATACTCATGCGCCTGAGGGATTCAATGAGTTTTATAATCAGCGGCGACGATGGGTGCCTTCTACAATAGCCAATATCATGGATCTTCTGATGGACGCGAAGAAAACTATAAAAATTAATGACAATATATCAATGCCATACATCTCGTATCAAATTTTACTTATGGGTGGAACGATTCTTGGACCTGGCACGATATTTCTCATGTTGGTGGGAGCTTTCGTAGCTGCTTTTAAAATCGATAATTGGACCAGTTTCTACTACAACATCATCCCGATCTTGCTCTTCATGGTTATCTGCTTCACGTGCAAAGCCAATATACAAGTAAGTTCTTCATGCTCTTTCACTCGTAATCATCATCTTCCATGTGTCTGTGATGTCTCTTTATTTCAGCTTCTGTGTGCGCAAATATTATCCACTGCATATGCGATGATAATGATGGCGGTCATCGTGGGTACAGCACTTCAGCTTGGTGAAGACGGAATAGGCTCGCCATCAGCGATATTTTTGATATCATTGTCGAGTTCATTTTTCATAGCAGCTTGTCTTCATCCTCAAGAATTTTGGTGTATTGTCCCTGGTATTATTTATCTGTTGTCCATTCCATCTATGTATCTCCTTCTGATTCTGTACTCGATCATCAATCTCAATGTCGTATCCTGGGGTACGAGGGAGGTGCAAGTCAAGAAGACGAAGAAGGTTTGTCGTGTTTCCATATTCAAATGCTTCAATTCATTAATCCTAGGTGATGGAATATTGTGTTGCTTCATATTTCACGTTGTCACTGGTTCTTCTTTAATATCGTGAAAATAATTCTTTTATTCAATTAATTGATAACAATGTAACAGATTTTTTTTGCCGGAGTACTAAGTATTATCTACGCACTGGTAATGGTAGCAGTTGTCACTGCAATAGCAATCAATGTGACTGAGGATGGTATACTGTCACCATCGAGTTTATTCATAATTTCGGTGGTAATTCAAATAGTTATCGCTGGACTTCTTCATCCACAAGAAATTGGTTGCCTTCTACATGGAATAATTTACTATATAACGGTACCATCGATGTATGCTATACTAATACTATACTCCCTAATTAATCTTAATGATATCACGTGGGGCACACGGGAAGTAACTACTGGGAAAACCAAGGCGGTAAATAACACATTTAACTATTAATAACTGTTTTTTTTAATGCTTTCAACCCAATTAGTAACATCCGACAGAAATCTATTGATTAATATCCATTCAATGATTCTAATCGATAATAGGAACTCGAACAAGAGAAAAAAGAAGCGGAGGAAGCTAAGAAAAAGGCAAAACAGAAGTCCCTACTTGGATTCTTGCAAAATGGAGCAGGAAATAATGATGATGATCAAGGATCGATTGAAATTTCGTTGGCTGGATTGTTCAAATGCATGTTGTGCACTCATGGAAAACCGTCGGATGAGAAGCAGCAGCTTGTGGCTATTGCTGAGTCGTTGGAACAGCTTGGAAGACGTTTGGAGACCATAGAAAGGTAAAATTATGAAAATGACTTGCAATTTTCATAAATAACTCATTATTTTCCTATTCGATTTTTCAGGGCCGTTGACCCACACGCCCACCCATCTGTCCGTCGTCGTGCCTCTTCAGTCGGCTCCAGAGCTGCCGAACTTCTCGGACCAATCAACGAAATTTCAACCGAAGATCACGAACAGAACAGTGATTCAGAATCAGAGGCGAGTGAGCACGAAGACAACAGGCGTGATGGTAATTTATCGCGTCCATACTGGCTCAGTGATGACGGCCTCAAAAAAGGAGAGATCGACGTGCTCTCCATGCAGGAGGAACAATTCTGGAAGGATCTTCTCGACCAGTATCTCTATCCCATTGACGAAGACAAAGCGGAGAAGGTAAAAATCCTTAATCCCTCACATTTTCCCTTTCACACGACCTCTTATCACCCCCGAAAAAGTAATTTCTCAATTAAAGGATATAATGAGCTTGGGCCGATTTGAGAGAACCTCAATGACGTTCATGTCTACGAAAAAATTCATCATAACAATTTAATACAATCAGGCAAGAATAGCGAAAGATCTTAAGGACCTACGTGATCAAAGTGTATTCGCATTCTTTATGCTCAACGCCCTCTTCGTCCTGATAGTCTTCTTGCTCCAGTTGAACAAAGACCTACTTCATGTTAAATGGCCCTTTGGTATCAAGACAAACATCACATATGACGAGAGTTCACAAGAGGTAATTTACCGCTCTGCTGTTTCCAAAGTACTGAATCTTTGTTGTCTTGAAAATAGGAAGAAGCCTATCTGCCTCATCATGCAGCAAAGAATTTACGAAAGTACGAGGACATCAGCGGAGCTTTTCTATTATATTACTAATATTTTTTTTTCTCTTTTCTCTTTTTTTTAAATAAATTTAAACAGGCTCGCATCGCCGCTGATCTGATTGAGCTACGGAACAAGAGTGTATTTGCGTTTTTAATGTTCAATGCTCTGTTCGTACTGATTGTATTCTTACTACAATTGAACAAAGATCAGCTGCACGTTGTTTGGCCACTTGGGGTCAAGACGAACATCACATTCGTTGAGGAAACCTCAGAGGTACCGGCATACCGGCCTCTAAGATATTTACTATCCTTTTTTTTCTTAATTCTCTGTATCTATATTTATGTGTCTGTCTCTTCTTACATATTTTCTCACAATATATTACACCTGAATCCACTGCCTGTTCAAGAAAAAAACTAATGTGGTACACGGTGGCGATTCGCACGAATTGGAATCTAGTTTAGTTTTTAATGGAAGTCCATTAATACTTCCCCTCAAAAAAAAATCCAATTATTCTTTCATGTTTACTCTAATTCTTCTCACGGAATCGAAACAATTCCCGAATGCTCAAAAAAAAAATCATGAATCTCTTGTTTCAATGAGAATTCATCACTTCAATACACAATAACTAATATCACGTGGTTGCAGTTCTCACATGGCTGCATTTATTGACTGCTGGGGCACGGAGTCAATTAAATTAAATAAAACGAATTATTTTAATTGGAATCTCATTGAGCTTCCTCTGTTATTACTGTGTCTAACTGTCTGATGGTGATGAACTATGATGGTGCCAGATGCTTCACGATACATTGTACATAATAATTATTGTGAATTAAAACAAACTTACGGATTATAATTTTTGTGTCTCCTAAACTTCACGAGCAACTGTTTAATATCATTTTATTTGCAGGTACATATCTCGAAGGAGTATCTGCAGTTGGAGCCAATTGGTCTTGTCTTTGTGTTCTTCTTCGCTTTGATTCTGGTGATACAGTTCACTGCCATGTTGTTCCATCGCTTTGGAACCTTCGCCCATATTCTCTCCAGCACAGTTCTCAATTGGTACTGCTGCAAGAAGGTACGTTGCTCGAATTCAATGAAGAGTTGAATACATTTAATTGATGATTATTCTTTCTTCCAGCCCAAGGACCTTTCAGAAGAGGCTCTACTATCGAAACATGCGGTGGAGATCGTCAGGGATCTTCAGAGACTCGATGGAATGGAGGGAGACTATGATGAGGGCAGTGGAAGTGGTCCAGGCCGCAGGAAGACAATCAGAAACCTCGAGAAGAGCCGCAGGAAGACGCAGGCCATCAATACCCTGGATGTCGCCTTCCGCCAGAGATTCTTCAGCATGGCTGAGGGCAACGGTGAGCTTCTCTCATTTTTTATCTCTTCATTCAATTTATTCCATCATCAACTTCAAATGACAATTGTGTACTCCAGGTCTTCCGAGGAATATGTCCACTCGCCGATCAACAAAAGCATTCAAGGCCTTCGAGGGTCGACGCAATAGCATCATCGCCCTCAGGAAAAAGTCCCAAATGCAAACTCTCGGAGCTAATAATATCTATGGTGTTGCTGGCAATGCTCTAGGTATTCAACCGAGACCCACTCGAAGCAGTCAAATATCTGTCAAAGACGTTTTCGCTGATGCTGGCCATGTCAATGGCGGTTACGAAGGCGAGGACAGTCCGAGGAACAGTGTGAGATTACAGCCTATCAATGGAAATAACTGGCGAGAGGCCAATTCCAAAATGTAAAGGCGTAGATAAATTGTTTAAGAAGACTTCTAGATGACACAATTTAAATTGATAGATTAATTATTATTTTTCTCCTCGAGATTCTACCAAGTGTAGGCAATATGAACTGTATGTGATAGACCCGAGTTCTTAAATTATGATAATAACAAAATGAATGAGTGGAATCAAGTGTACAGCGCATGCCTGAGATTTTTGACTAATACTTTTTTTAATATTGTTAATGATTATCTTTCATGAGATGATAGATATTGTAATGTGAATTGAGAGAATATATCTTATTGATTGAGTGCGATAAATTTCGATTAATCAAAGATTTTTTAGTGTTTCATTTATTTTACTGGAGTTTTTAGGGCTTCTGTTATGAGGATGATGTAGACCAACATCATGTAATCTTCTATGGAATTTTTAATTGTCCATGGTTGATAGAAAGGACCGGAGGGATAGAGAGATATTGATATGATCCAGGGAATACAGGCCAAACGGATAAAATTGTCTCTGACACTCCATCTAGAAATTGAGGGGACAATGGGGAAAGAGATATTTCAGTTTTGATGATTTAAATAAATCTACCCAAATAATCCTGAAGTGAGAATCCAAAGCCATTCTTTTATCATGGAAGCAAATTCCGTAATTGAGTCATCAGAAATTTGTGCTCTGAACCATTCTTCCTTCATGCTAATTATTTCTGCCAATGTCAATGAAGTGACAACGACTGCTCCAGTTTTCCGGTAATCGTGATGATGATGAAGGGCATAAATGATACTTGCTGATCCCAGAATCGACAAAGATGAATCCACAATATTTCTATCATTTCTTTCGATTTTTATGTCCTCTCTTATTAACATGGGATCAATCGCTGGAGTCAAGTGGAGAATTTCAGACAAAGAGTAGAGACTAATTGAAATAAACTTACGATATTGTCTCCAAAAAATATGATATCCCAAGTGAAATAAACTACGTGCACCAATTGATGCAATTCCAATCGATGCAAATAAAAATTCAGGTAAAATTTTTGAGAAATTATCGTAAGAGTGAGATAAAAGACAGTGAATTGATGAACCACAAGTGATTAGAAGACAACTGCATGATAATAATGCATCAGGTAACATGAATAATTTTTCAATTACAATGTCATTGCTAATGTCAAACTTTAAATTTTTCTTTGTTCTCAAAAGAAAAAAAGAACGTGGAAAATTAATTACACAGCGACATCTCACATTTTAATTTCGTTCTCATTAACGTAACTCGTGAGAGGAGAAATTTCTGGCGCTTTTTAAAAATATAATTTCTCCAGTTTCACTCATGAATGAGAAATCTGGGATATTTTAATTCGCATCTTGAGAAATTCTCATTCATTACCGAATTTTCTCAGTTTCTCTGACTCTTCCCATCGATTCTCTCCGAAGAATTCATTTTATCGCAAAAAGCAACGTTTTGTTCGCATTAAAAATGAATTTTTCAATTAATTCTCTATGAATATGACTCACCGATCGTTGACTCTCCTTCTGCAACATCCTCTCCATCAAATTGCTCCCATGAAGATCATTAAATCAGTGAATCTTCCATCTCTGTCGGATTCATAGAATTTCATAAAAAAAAAAATGGAAGGAAATATCTAATGAATCGATTCCATTGTCTTTACAAGTCTTACCGATTGCTCTTCTTTTCGAGCCTCCGCAGCATCATTTTCACCCATTCCTCTTAATTATTATTATTATTCTGTCATTATCAAAATAATAATTACATCTCCGGCCTTTATTACGCATTAATACAATTATTGGCGGGAATGAAGAGGTGTTTCTTGCAAACCGACGCGATCGGTTGCGCATCAACGGTTGGAATGATTCTGAATTCCACGGGAACGCCAATAAAGCCTCGAAGCGCAAGTGGCGCCCTCGCGCGCCACATTTTCAAACTACAGAAATCCAATATGGCCGCTCGAGTTTAATGACAGGCGGTTTTCAGTTGTGCCGAAAGGGTTAGATACATAAAGTCAATTTGAGAGGAAAATTGTTGAGGAATAATGGAGTGTTTAATTGGAATTCAATTCAGGGATTTTGTCCTTATTGCAGCTGACATGACAACTGCACATTCGATCATGGTGATGAAAACTGGTGGGTTCTCTTTTATTGAAAATTGATTGAGTAAAAGTGTTCAGTCATGCAGAGGTTATTCACTGATTTTATTACTATTTCAGATGAACACAAGATTCACAAAATTTCGGAGAAGCTTGTGATGGCTGTTTCTGGTGAGCAGGGAGATGCAACGCAGTTCTCCGAGTTCATTGGTAAAAATATCCAATTGTACAAAATGAGGAATGGGTATGAATTGTCGCCAAAAGCAGCGGCTACATTTACGAGAAGAAAGTTGGCGGATTACCTGAGGTCCAGGACACCTTATCATGTTAATCTTTTGATGGCTGGATACGATGATGAGACTGGTCCTGAGCTTTTCTTCATTGATTACTTGGCTTCTTGTGTTAAGGCACCTTATGCTTGTCATGGATACGGTGGATTCTTTTCGTTGACCATTTTGGATAGATACCATCGACTCAGTGAGTTTTTTTTATATTCATTATTTCTGTAAAATAATTCATTTAGTTTAGAATTATTTATTCATCTCTCTCTCTCTCTCTTTTCTTCCAGATATGAACGAAGATGAAGCTTACGAACTCATGAAGAAATGCGTCACTGAGGTACACAAACGTCTGATCGTGAATCTACCGAATTTCAAAGTCCAGAAAATCACAAAAGACGGTATAATAGATTTGCCAGATGTAACTGCCCAAGATCTGGCTGTTGAAAGAGCAGCGAGGGTATAAGACGCTCTTCACTTTTTTTTCACATTGTTTATGCTTCTGAATTACATAATTACATAATAAACCTTGGATATCAATAAAGAAGGAATTTTTGATTAAAATAATAATCTATTTTCACAGTTAAAATTCCTGTATTTCGAGAATGCGTCCTGGTTAATCACATATAGATTTATCAATTTCATGATTTGAATTGACGACATCAATTTTTTTTACAATTGAATCTCATTTTTTTCTTTAACAATGTCGTTAGGAAGATTGATTTCTTGTGTTTTATTGTTAGTACTTTTTGTAATCATTGTTTTTGTGCGCTCTTATCCCGGAAATTCATCCGGAATCATCGATTTTCCCTCAAACATTCAATTATTCATCTCTGAGCATAAAAAAAAATTGGAATGACTCCCTTGTACAATGAAACTCACATGATTCAAATATTTCAATAATATAAACGAAATTTCAATGAAATTACGTGGTCAAAAGTGCTGGCAACATGATTTTTTTAAGCATTGAAATAAACAATTCACAGGCGAGTGGCAGTTGAATTGTTTCACGAAAAGAAAGACTAATATGACTACAAAGTGTCTGATAATTTCAAATTTACATTGAATGTATCCCGTTGAATTTGATATCCGATTGAATTAAGACTATCCTAATTTAGTCAAATTTTTGAATTTTAATATTTCCCTCAGCTTCACTTTGGAAACTAATTTCCTAAATTTCCCTTGTATCATTAAACATTGACGTTATTGTTATCCACGTGGCACTCAACATTAACGATGTTCTTAATTGTCCTCACAATTCTCGTGGATGAAGTATCTCCGCCGTTCTCCCTTCATTACCTAATATTTTCTTAAAAATAAATACACTAAGTAATTATTTATCTTTCTTTCCATCAGCCTGTGTATCTGTTGTTTCATTGGTCTCTGGCTCTGACGGATGATCCTCATAAGTGAAAATTTTCTTGATATCACCCTTGACAAGTGCCACTAATAGAGGAGTGCCAACGCAAGCTGGTACCAAGTATAACAGGGCTGGTTGTGCGTGATTGAATACAAACATTACCAGCATCGTTGCAATGAGACCCATGAAGTAAGCAAAAAATGTCGTGTAGAAGTATGTATTCGATTTACGCTTCAGGCTGTGGTCGAATCTCAATAGAAGAGCAATAAATATACCAGGTACGACAATATCACCAAGACCAAGCATTGCGAATCTGTGGGCCTTCAAGCCTTGTTCAATTAAATCCTGTGGAAACACTAGTTTTATCGGTGCTTCAAAGGATTTAGCAACTGTCACCATCACGTCCGTTCCGAATACCCAGAAAATGTCATACACAAATAGACCACCAAGCAGAATGCATCCTGTCACAATATTATTCAAGTGCAGGAGTTCTACCGCATTTATTGCGAATGCAATAGCGAATAAATTATTCGCCACCCAGTGCTGAAAATGAATAAGTCATTTTTAATTAAATTCAATGGGACGAGGATTCGATTACTTACCTTCTGCACTAGATACCACACTCCAACCATGGAGCAGCATATGAGGCACACGATGTCATGAAGATTGAATTTGTAATTAATGATATCTTCTAATTTATCACCTTCACCAGAGGTGAATTGTATTTGATAAGGGGTTTTTGGAATAGCAGCAGGTACCAGTGACGAGATAATTGGACTGTAATATTTAAAAAAAATCTGAGTATCGAATGATTCCATTGGGAATAATTGAGTAACTTACCTCGTGAGATGACAGAGTGCCAGAACTCCGAGGAAAAAAAAGTACCCTGTTAATAGTAAATTGATGTACTCCTTCGAGAATATCTGAAACAATTCATAATCTCATGTCTATGATGATTGGCCCACTGCATTGCAAAGAATCAAGTAAATACTCACTTGGAATATTAAATAGAGACCAAATAATGCAACACTTGAGATTAGTGGAAACATAGCTGCGTCCCGATGGGACATTGTCTCTGGTTTTTGCCCACTGGTTTCAAATTGTTTCTGAAAAATAAGGACGGAAATCACTTGGATTAATGAGGAATAATGAGAAGCAGAGAATTTAAGAGGAATTAATTTCTTCAAAAAGAAGATGAAACATATGGCATTGTGTGACATTGTAAATGAGTAACTAACCTGCTGTTCTTTCTGATGCTTTACTGATCTGAAGCTTCCAAGAAATATTGGCAATATCGCCATTACAACAAGACCACCATAAGCAAGTACCATTCCCTCAGCTGATACTGGTTCCTGATTAGCTGTTTTATTAACATTATCAACAATGTTCTCCTTTATTTCTTCAACTGCCTCATTAACAGCACCTTCCATCTTGATCACAAAAACACGTTAATTAATTTTCACCTAAAATTAATGGTAATTAACAATGAAAAAAAAAAAATAGAATGTGTCGTACCGCCGATATATGTTTGTGAAATTGGCGTTAACTGATTTCTGTCTATCGCTACTAGTCGATGGAGAATAAGGGAATCCACTTGTCCTATCGTAACACGTAGATGTTATGGCACGTGGATCTTGTATACGTATACAGCCAGGCCTTTAGTGCGGTAAATCGGCGGGAGAGGGAGAAAAAGATTGTCTCGATGGGATTAGCAGTATCCAATCAGCTGTACTCTATTAAATTTTTAATAAAAATAATTACTTAATCGTTTGTGATTCGTTTGGTGATGATTATTATATAGTTTTTATTGTTTGAGAGTTGATTGTTTAATTATTATTATATAATTAAACGGAAAAATACATTATTTTCTTTTTTATCGGCTGCATGCGCTCGATAAATCTGCAATACCGATAAATACGTGTTTTTTTTTATTTGGGGAATGACGTGAATTGAAGTGGAGTGACATTTAGACACTGATGGCTTCACCGGCACCAAAATCACCGGAGCAATCAGAAAAAAATCGAAAATACGACAGGCAATTGAGGTAATTTGGGTAATGAGTGTGGATATTGAGGGATGAGGCCTGGGGAATTTTTTTATTCGTTTTTTTTATGAGGAAATTAAGCATTAGGTAATCTTTGCAGGTTATGGGGTGATCATGGTCAGGCTGCCTTGGAGGCAGCTCATATTTGTCTTGTTAATGCCACTGGACTTGGTACGGAGATCTTGAAAGCACTGGTGCTACCTGGAATCGGTGCTTTCACAATTGTTGATGGGAAGAAGATAACGCAAGAGGATATTGGGACGAAGTAATTGAATTATTTGTCGATTCAAGGTTTTCTTGGAATATCCCAGAATTCATTGGAGATGGGGAAATTTTTGTAGAGACCTTTTTTGTAGCCCCAATTCTCCTCTACGAAAAAGGTCTCCACAAAAATTTCTCTATCTGTGAAGGATTCTGAGATATTCAGGAAAAATGAAATGAATGGAATTAAGTTATTAAATCTTCCTTTCTAGCTTCTTTCTAGACGCAGAGAGCGTTGGCAAATCACGTGCCCAAGTGGCTACGCAGTTACTGGTCGAGTTAAATCCTGACGTAAGAGGTGATTATATCGACGAAGGACCCGATCAAATATTATACAACAGTCCCGACTTCTTCAACAACTTCACAGTCGTCGTTGCAACATCACTGCCTGAAAAGTCACTGATACTCCTGTCCACGAAGCTCTGGGAATTGAACATTCCACTGATTGTGTGCCAAAGCATCGGGTTCATTGCTTACATGAGAATACAAACGCAAGAGCACACGATAATTGAAACCCATCCGGACAATGAACTTCCTGATCTTCGTCTCGACAATCCATTTGAGAGCTTGAAGAGCCACATGGACTCGATCAATCTCGAGGAACTGGATCTAAAAGATCACTCACACATGCCTTATGTAGTTATTTTGTACAAATATTTGGAGAAATGGAGGAATGAGAGGGGCAGCTTGCCAAAAAATTACAAAGAGAAGAATGAGCTGCGACAAATTATTAAGCATGGAATTAGAAGAGACGAGTATGATAATCCAATTGGTGAGGAGAATTTTGAAGAAGCTATCAGAGCAGTTAACACGAGTATTGGAACAACGAAAGTACCTAAAAATGTATTGGACATACTGAATGACGATCGTTGCATTAATTTAACTGCCAAGAGTACCACATTCTGGATAATTGCCAGGGCTATCAGGGACTTCATGGAGAACGAGGGGTGTGGCCTTCTTCCAGTTACTGGGGCACTTCCTGATATGACTGCAGATACGGAAAAATATGTAGCGCTTCAGCAAATGTTAGTTCTTTTTTCGTGTAATCTTTTTTTAATTCTCTTTTTATCAAGATATTTCATGAAAATAAATGATTTATCCTTTCAGTTATCACAATAAGGCTGTGACAGATGTCGAGGCCGTTTGGCGCCACACGATTCACCTACTACGACAATTGGGTCGACCAACCGATTCAATACTCGAGAAAGACGTTAAACTATTCTGTCGTTACGCTTCGGATATACATGTTGAACGTGGCACATCGATAACCAATGAGTATGATCCAAAAACAATCAATGCAAATGATATTGCTGAAAGTTTGGAGAATCCAGACAGTATGATGGTTTACTACGTTGTTTTGAGGGGCTTCCAAAAATTTCAAGCTGAATATAATTCGTATCCTGGTGAATTTGATGATCACGTAGAGCCAGATATTGTTAAATTGAAAGCGTGTATATCAAAATTACTTGGTGAATGGGGCTGTGGGCCGTTGGCTAAGGATGATTATGTACATGAATTCTGCAGATTTGGCGGGGCTGAATTGCACTCGGTATCAGCATTTCTAGGAGGCCTAGCTGCTCAAGAGACAATTAAGTTCATTACGTCACAGTACAAACCTATTCACAATACCTTCATACATGACGCTGTAACATCAAATTCTGCAACTTTTTTCTTCTGAGGTATATTCTTTTCTCTTCAACGAATCATCAATTATTTAAGTTAAATATTTACAGTAAAATAATCAAAAGAAGAAAAAAAAACCATTTAATTGTATCCAAAGTGTATTTTTTGCATCAAGTTTAATACTAGTTAATTATGGATATTAATCTTGTTTCTTTTTTTTTCTCTTTAACTTAAATTAAGTGAAAGAATGGAACATTTAATCGTCTCACATTTACACATTTCAGGAGAAGAGAGAGAATCCCTTTTTTTTCCAAGTAAAAAAAAAAAAAGTATCAATTATAACTATCGTCGACCTCGACCTCTTCCACGTCCACCACGACCTCCACGTGCACCACGACCACCACGTCCCCTGCCTCTTGCAGCACCCCTAGCTGCCTCCTTCTTCTTAGCCTTTGCCTTTGGTGTATCGTCGATTAAAAGTGTCTCAAGGGGCAATGAATCAGGTAATATGTAATACCTGATATTATTACCACGTAAACTCAGTGTATCCAATTGCACTGGATCACGATTCTTTATAGTCATTTTCACTGTTTTCAGGTGAGTATTCATAGCAACATCGACTCCTAAAATTCATTAAAAAAATGAAGATTAGTATTTCTTCTATCAAATCAACGATATCTCGAGAACTGCTGGGTTTAGAAGAATTCATCAAGAGACCTTTTTTTCAGAGAATCAAATTTTCTATATATAGTGTCTCTTGACATTTTCTCCTAAATCCAAAGATTATGGAGATATTTACGAAAAAACGTAAAACAGATTTTTTCATCTTCTTTCTCATGGAAAATCTTAAGGTTATGTTTACCTGTTATCGTCCCATGCACCTGAGTTCCATTTTTCAATTCAATCGTCACAGTCTCGTGACTGAGTTTCATCAAAAACCTGAAAGTCAATATTTACAGGTATTAATTGTTCAATTTATTGAATTAGTTAGTAAACAAAATAAGCCCCGAGGGGTTAGGCGTCCCCAAACGTTCATCCCTTCATTCCCCCGTAAACAATCACAAAAAAACCGAGTTTTACAACAAATCCCATAAACTACAAAATATTTCATGAATGTTACAAATAATTTACCTCACTAGCTTCATGATTTTCACTGAAAAAACCTTTTAATCACGAAAAAACGTTCAGTAACAACCGGCAAACGATCATAATACACTTTTCAGCGGGCGTGCATAAGAATCCGTGTCCCTAGATTTTTATTCCGCATCGTTCCAGCAAGTGGCGCCTCCAACAAATTCAAAAATTCCCGCGCTACTCCAATTTGTCCCTAAAAACCCTCAAATTCTCCCAAACGAAACGCTTCTCTCCATAAAATAAAATAAAACCCAATTATTAATTAACAATCTGAAAAAAAAAACAAAAATCAATAAATCCGTTTTATCTCTAATCCCTAAAATTAATAAAAAAAATCCCTAGGGGCATAAATCCCTCCAGCAATTAACGTCGGATTAGAACCAATAAATAATCCCCCGACTAAATCCTTCTGTACTCTTTTACCACACGAAACAATTAAAAACCAATACCATGAAAATCATCAGACACATACACATTCTCTGAAAAAAAACACTAGCGCCACTCACACATTGAAAAACTCACTTCTCTCCTTTGTAACGGGCGCGCGTTTGTGAAAATATTTTGCGGCGATGGAACAGTCGCTCAGCAGCTCGCTCTACCTCACGGTTCTAGTATTGCGGAATGAAATTCCAATATGGCAACCGTAGTAACGTCTGCACGAGTCGGTGTGTCGGAAATGTTTTGAATCCGTTGACTAATCGTGAAGACCGGTCGACGTATCGCACATAGGTTAGTAGGGTGAAATATTAAAGAGACACTTGTCCCCATCGTGATTCACTCAGATTGATTCTAATCGAATTAGGTATTATTATTATTTTTTTATCATGAGAGAGAGAGATGGAGAGCGAATGAGTGAGAGAGAAAAATTGAAAATTTGAGAGAAACATCCCTGGGAGCTTTTGGCTTTTTAAGCATTCTTTTTTTTCATGAAAAAATTTGTTTCATTGTGAGACTAATGAGTCGAGTGAAATTGATTTGATTAGAAAATTGAGTTAATTTCATTGAGAAAAAGGAATTGGTAAGAATTGAGGAGTGGGACGATGGGCACGCTTTGAGAATGTTGGGGAAAAAAAAAACAATTTAATTTAATTTATTAAATTTATTCTTCCTCAACTCATGAACAATAACCCCAAAAATATCTCCTCAATCCTGCATTCACGAGGCCTGAATTAATCGTCCCACTCCAAAGAAAAGATTCACACGAAATTCTTGGTGAAGTAATCGAGTTGCGTCACACACACACACACACACATACAACCGGTGACGTATATTTAGCGTCTCAGAGTTGATTTTCTCTTTTTTTCATGAAAAAAACGTAGATGCCACCGTTTTTTTTTCCTCTTGACGAGGGAAAAAAAAATCCGTAATTTTTTGCCTCCGCAATAACGTAGGTGGTTTCTCTCTGTGTATGTATTGGGGAGAGGAAAAAATGTGATTGTTTATGTGTGACTGGTATGCGAGAGGTATGCGGTGTGCAGAATGATTGGGCATTAAGAGGATAGCCACAGCTGAAGAGAGAAGAGAATACCATGGAATGCTGTAAAAAAAGAGGGCTGGAAAAAACTATGACTATTGAAGATTACAAACACAATGGGGGAATTGACCAACAGTTGGACTGTCACTTGAGCCATATGCCTGACTGACACTAGCCGTGGGCATCAACAACCACCGGCGCGCCGGTAAGTCGTCAATCTTCCTTACATTATTTATTTTATCCACCTTTTCATACATCCACAATTCTACCCCTTGCCCTTCTCCTGTGCTAAAACGTATATGCACATACAAAACAAGAGTCACAAACACGAGCATATGCCTCCAACAACATTCCTCGTCGTATGATAAATACCATTGTTACGTTATCTATGAAAATTCCTTATTCCCCACACATATTGCACACACAATTTCTATGTTTACGTATTTGTTGTGTGTGCATTGACAAACTCGTTTTATCAAAACTACCTGAAATAATAATATTTTTCTCTCTCTCTCTCTCTCTCGTATTTACAGTTTAAAAACTTTCGTATCAATGAGAGTTAAAGGAATAAATGTAAATAATATTGCTGAGAATTATCTACTGCAATTCAAGGAGTCTGGGATATGTTATCGGATAATGATTTCTTCGTAATCAATGGAATTTTATTGTGCGTAATACGTTTGCCTTTTTTGAAATCATCTTCCGAGTAATCGCCTCTCACCACTCATCCGGTCTTCCTCAATGCCACTTGCTAATTGAGGATATTACGTGCGATATGTTCTTCTTTTTTCTTTTTTTTTCTCTCATGAATTTATCTTTGGACACATTTGTGTATAAAGTTAAAGTGGATAATTTGAGGAGTTAAGTATTTATACTGAACAGTTTAGGTTTTGTTGAGGGGGAATGGAGATTTTCGAAATTTCATCGATATAATGCAATTAATTTTGCTTCACTAGTTCGTATTTAAAAGAGATTATCCAAAAAAACAATTTAGTTAATCGCTTTTTTGCTTTTCCAGTATCTTGCCAATTATTGGAGTATGAAGTTTCATTGAAGTATGCTCACACATTAATTGGATTAATTAATGATTGGAACGAAGAGAGTAAAGTTTATTAATTTATCATCATGAATTCATCTGGAATGAATTAATGCGAATTTCCTCTCCTTAAGATGATTTTCTCTCTCTTGTATACATTGAGAGGACTCTGAACGTGTTTACTCGTACTTGGCACGAATTGAATTTCCACAAGGAGCATAAATTAACGACGTGAGACCACGCGAGCATTAACGACTACGAGCAATTCTTAACGCCCACATTTCTATCTTTCTCTGTATAAATATTGCATTTGAATTTTCATGCCATTGCTTCCATCGGTATTTCTCTCATTTTATTTTCACCCTGTAAACACTACTACTGTAATCAATGGCACGTAATTGTGTTATCGTGAGTTGCCAAAATGTAGCACGCAGTTTTACAACAGACGACTTATTTCTTTTTTTTTTTTCTTTTAATACTCGTTTGATGCCAAAAAGAAAATAATAATGGTAACATTGTCGTTAAATTCAGACTTTACACACTACAATCAGATGTAGATGACTTGATTACACAGTTGAAGGAGAGAAAAGTTTAATTATAAATATTTCTTAATATTATTTTGTTTATTAGCTACTTGCAATTAGTACTAGTGCCTGTGGTGTACGCTTGGAAGGCGTGTTGGAATGTTTTATTACTAATTTGGATGAATACGTGCTTCAGTGTCACGCAATGATGTCAGAGGTGAATTTAAAGTAGTGAAACTTTTTTGTTTCAATTTAATTCTGTTTAAATTAATATTTTACAATTAACAATCAATTCAGGTTATTTCGTAAAGTAGAATTATCTTATTTTATCTTCTCACAATTGAATTCTCTGATGAAGTAATTGTCGAATTATTTTCTTTTATTTGTGGGAAGCAGTGATTCTTCAATCTCATTTTATCCCTGATAAATAAGATTTTCTCAGATCTAGCTCCTGCTCTTCTTTTTCTTGCTCCCCTCTCTCAGTACTAGAGCAACGTAAGTGTGATATTGATGTTACAAGCTCTTGTCTACGTAGAAAAGATACTCTCGTAAGAATAAAGCCATTGGCTAGAACACACACGTATGTGGAACACAATGTCTCTGTGAATTTATCGGTGACGTGTTGGAGAAAACAGTTGGGGGGGGGGAAAAAAAATAAGGGAGCAAATAAAAAGAATAATGTATGAATGTAGATTACTCCAATAAATCCCAGATGTATCTCTACTGCTGATACGATCGTTTCTCCTTCTGCTCTTCAGCATTAGGTTTCTCTGGAAAACGGGAGGGAGAGATAAAATAGGAGCAGAAGAGAAATTCATCGTGAATTAGCCCACAGGCTTTGTGGGACATTTTCTTTATTTTCTTCTCATCGAAAATTGGCTTGGATCGATCGTTGGACGAATCGGGCTTTCGGAGTTGTGCCAAAATTCGTAGATGTGTTATACATGTGATATAAACCTGCCGCCTTAATAGAACGAATCGGCCACCCAACGAACCCTTTGGCCCGGGTCGCGCCTGCGTGCCCGAAAGTGCCGCAGTCTGCCAAACATTCGTAATCCCTCCTCTCCCGCCTATCGAGCGTGTCTCTTAACAGTTTTTTTCCTTCATTATTTCACTGGCCACCTTTTTTCCCAGACTCCTGACATCTTTGCACTTACTTATAAGGCCAGGCTAACCATTTTTCCTGGAGATTAGGGGACAATTGTCCAAAGGGCTCAGCAGACAGGAATAGGTACTTTGGTTTTATTGTTAATAGCAGATTTGGATGCTTTGGATGAATCAAATTGTCTTGGGCGACAATTAAAGAGCCCTCGTGATTCAGAGGCAAAATTAGCAACACCTTGGGATTTATAATACCTCGGTGCCTTTTATAATTCAAACTAAAAACAGAATACGGGATTTTATATAAATCCAAGAAAACCCAGACGACAATTATTGGAAATAGTTTGTGGTATATAATTAATCTCGTGATCTTCTAGATATTTCTTTGGAGATTGAGGCATTTTTATGATTACTATTTTTTTTTTTGCTCTCTTTTTTCACTAGAAAATTTCTTCGTCTTTCTTAGATTCTGAGATATTCCATCAAATCTGTTGATGAATTCATGATGTCTCTTGGAGGAAAAACACTTTTCGTAATTTCTTTGATGCAACTTTCTACTTCTATATTATTCAGGGAACCTTGGAGATGAAATTTTATGCTTGTTTTAAAATATAATAGGTCATTTGCAGTCTGGTTGTAAAATGTTTGACGTAGAAAAACAGTGTACACTTAAAGTCCACGTTTATTGTTAGAAAAAAAAATATAGAGAAAATTACATTTGCCCGATAAAATACCTTGTGCTACAAAGTTCAAGCACTCTATCATCATATTTATTTATTAGAATATTTTTTTTATTCTCTTCAATTTATAAAAGTGGAATGTATTAAATTGTAATTTACGGTTGAAGTACGTGAATTGTTTTTCACAATTTATTATTAATCAGATACTTATTCAAGCCCGTAATTTCATTTGAATATTCACAATGTCTACATGCTATATACATAAACATAATTTTGGCAATATTTATGTTTATTTAAAATGCCTCGTGACACTTTATTTTAGAACTAAATATTTACATTAATACCTGGACGATAGTCAAGTGAAACACTTGATTAGAGATGAAGGACGAATTAATGAAGAATATTTTTTTTAATTACCGTAGTTAATTTAATTAAAAAAATTTAATTATCATAATTATTTTTAATATATCCGTGTTTTTTTTTTTTCATTGAACGTGAATTTAATTACTCAGATTAAATCGAAGAAAAAGGAATGAAGAAATTACGTAGAATACAAAATGATCATTTGCGGTTTCATTTGCTCGTTAATTCAATTAACTTCACTACGTAATTAAGTGAATGGAGCACTTTTTAATGTCAGTTATAAATTGTACTATTGAGAGATAGGTAATACACACAACGGACATTGGTAATTTAATGTTTCAAAGTTAAAATTGCTTGATGATTGATGATATGAATGAGAATTGAGAGTTTACAACATTCAAACCACTCCCTCGTCTTTCAATTTAACTGTCGGTAATGTAGGAATTATTTTTACAAAAAAAATAATTGATTTCCCTTTCAGAAAATAACGTAATTTGATAAATTCAATCAAACGTCTTTCATTTCATGAATTTATTGGAGAAATAAATTATGAAAAATTTGGATTCTTCAGTCGATAACTTTTCGGCTGCAGAATTCGTTGGTACATTTGCATCAGAGCCACTCTGATCACCGGAGATGCTATTTTCTCCTCTGAACCAGATACAAAATCAACACCGAAGCAATTACCGACTGCAGACTAAATAATTAAACAATTTTAATTGAATTTCGAAACTATGAAGAGAGAAAATTCCCCCAGCCACTCAATCTCATTAATTAAACTAAAAATATTAATGTAATAAGTTGAAATTTTTAACTTCATGTAAATTAATCTACCAATTAATTTTACGCTAATTGCTTCACCATTCAAGAACTCAATTTCCCTTTTTTTTCCTCTCGTTAACTCGACTCTCGATGACGTTTTTTTTGCTCTTTTCACTAATGTCCCCTGGAGCACTTGTCGATTGGAGAATTTTCCGGTTGAAACCATACCACTCCCTTGAGATTGATCGATCACGTGAAAATTCGTAGAGGCAACTTCTTCATCCATAAAATCCCTCATATATATTCATTTTTCTTCCTATCAAAAATTCTTCTCATCCCTTTAACCTTTTGTTAAAAGACGACAGGAATTTTCCAAATTTTTCACATTTTCCTAGTGATAATAAACTCAATAAATTCCAAAGGAAAAAATCTCTGAAGCGAAATAATTCGTTCTCAAAACGAGAAGAGCTCCTTTCGCCATGAAATCCAGTTATTTTGACCCATTGAAAATTCACGTGTGTAATATGCTCGAAGTATTTCATTATCATTGATTTGAAAATGTCTTTTTCCACGAGCATTTCAGTATACCTGACGTGATCTCACTGGTATGTACGTGACTGGCAATTGAATTTTGCGGGAAAGGAGAATAAAGTTTTTGGTATGAAAACCCCTTTCCCCTGAGGGGTAAAAGTGGTATAAGGTGGAGTTGAGAGAGTGAGCGGTTTGGAAATTCGTTGGAGGATATGCGAATGCTGAAATTTCTCGGGAGAGTAGCCGTAAGCATTCAGTGCTGTATCGAGTCGAATAAATAGTGCAGAGTGGATGAGAAAATTGGTGAACTGGAATTGAGGTGATTTTAATTATCTCAAATTTCATGCACGCTCTTGTGAATTATTGGAGAGCCGGAAACCATTGATTTTAGGATAAATTATGAAGAGACTATTTTTTTACCTCTTTAAATTCTCGAGAAAAAGATGTAATTACTCAATTGCTATCTTTCAATTATTAATGAGAACAATTTCATTCAATTGGGAATTCGTTCAGGAAAATACGAAACTAATTAAAAACTTCTAATTGATATTCTGTTATTTTTATTTTATTCAATCAACAATTTCTCCAATTCCCGAGGGTTTGATAGAATTGTTTTCCACGAGTATTGTAACGGTCAATATTTTTGAGGGCAAAATTTTCATAAAAAATACTGAATAATTAAAGAATTAACGTAATACTGATGATCGAAATGTCTTTAGAATTAATTCAGTATCCTGTAAAATGCTAATTGGAATGTTAGATGGATAGGTTTAGTGTATGGGAGAAATTGCAGCAAAGTACTAGACCACACTTCTCCACTTGTGTCGTTACGGGACCACCGAGCCAATCTGGCTTCAGGGAATGAACCTAAGAGGAGTTATATACTCAGTTGAGAGCGTTGGAGCATCGGATGATAGAAGAAAGAAGACGGGAATTGCTCTGCCAGTATCAATTTGCATTTTAATCTAATATCCGGTAATTACAATTCCCCTCTATTATTTTTTCCGTTTATTCTGACTTCCATTCATCCGAACTTTTCGATTGTATTAATTTTCAAAAGAGGAGGAAAATTTAATTCCAAGGGACGTTTTAATAATCGTCTTTTTTTCTTAAAAAAAGAGGATTTTAGTAAATATTCCACAGAATTCCGAGGTTTATCATCTCACCACAGACATAACCCAGATGATCATCGATTAGAACCACACTCAATGTCATATCTCGAATAATATCAGTTCCCTGTCTCCTCATTTTCCCTCAATACTCTCAAAATGTTGGAAGCATATTTCGTGAGATTACGGAGAAGCCATTGCCTGGGGTTTACTTGAGAAACACATACTTACATACAGTTTCTATCCCGAAAACTCTGGGATAATCTCATTCCCAATGCATGCCACGTACAATTCATGTGAATTGTAACAAACAACTTTAAATTCAGTTTAAATAAAATTCAATGAATTGAAGAAAATTCCGGGTGATCCAGAGTCTCTTGGGATTTTATTCAATTTATTTAAATGCAGAAATTTAATTTATTTTTTCAATTTTTTCTCATTTCAGATAGTGGAGGAAGGAAGAGAATGGAGCAGCCGGGGTGAGTGTTATCATGAGCTGCCTTTTGGTGGAATTATTAACAATAGAATTTATCATCCATGAAAGTGAATATTACATGGGCGAAATTACTGGTAATTTCGTTGGACATTCTGCTCATGGGTTTAACGAACATTGTGCACAAAATCTATGGTTCATGGCCGACATTATTGTACAGATGATGTACAACTATTTGGTCCACTGTATTGGGCATGACCTCGTGTTGGACAATGCAAGAACATACCCTCGAATTTTTTACATTAAAGTTGATCCATGTTTATTATGATGCGGATATTTTTCATGCATAGGAAGCTCATGTTTCCGTATTTTTATTCCATGAAAATTGCTGGGTTATTCCATGTTTTTTAACGGATGAAAGTGCATCAGAATGATTCTGGATCTATTGATCCATCGGTTTTACTACGTTCTGCAAAAAAATTCCCCAAACTTTTGAATATTTTCACTGCGATGAACTGAAAATTCGGGCCATTTACATTCGATGAGGTAAAAGCATGGAAAGTAACGAAAAATATTTTCATCGTAAACTGAATTTATTTTTATTGCATTTAATTGCGAATTTCAATTCCTCTGGAATATTTGAATTTAATTCGGGTCGTTTTTTTTTTTTTTTTTTGTTATTGGGAGAATGAAATTGTAATGCGGAAACTAAAGTCGTCTTTTCAAAAGGGGATATTCATAAACCGTATGAAATATGGAAGGAAATACGTGGGTAGAAATTGAGGAAAAAATGAGTCAGGACGACGGTCATTAATATTCAATTGTGAGATGGATAAAGTTGCATAGACATTTTCTTTCTTACATTTACATTTCTGGAATATTTCGTTAAAATAATGGAGGAGAAGAAATTTTTCAAAAATCTCGTTATCTCCAATAGTTTTGGAGATACACCCACAACAATTTACGAGTATTCTATTTTTCCCATTACCCCGAATCCCATTGAAGCGAAATTGGCCGTATTGTAGTTCTCCTGACTTTTCACTGAAATTTTCTATAATTCAAAAGAAGCAAAAAATCCATTGTCACTCAAGTGAGGAATTTCCACAGTCAAGTTGAGGCAATTTAATGTTTTTTCCCCTTGAAAACTCCGAGAGATTTCATAAGAAATATTTCATCGTTGAAAAATCCGAGGAAAGATTCAATTCTTCCAATTCTCCCCAGAAATCCTCATTTTTTTTTTCCCTCGATACAAGTGCAGATAAAAAAAAATCAGAAAATCGCTTTCAGTTGAGCTTGAGCATTAACATAATGCACACTAGTTTTTCCAACTTTATATTCCGTTTTATTCTGATAAAATAAAATCTCCGACACACGTGTATGCACGTTGATACACACACAAACACGTACCCACGTTTATGGGGCACGCGATGGCGATTAATCGCTCTTGGAGATCGATGCAGCAGCGTGTGAAAGCCCCGGCGCTGGGGCTACCTCTTTTCAGAGATGTGGAGAATGGATAAAAGGGAGGCAGATGAGAGTAGAAAAAAAAGCCGGTAAATCCCTCAGTGAAAAGTGCAAAATCGATGGAAATTCTTAGCCCGCAGTTTCTTAATTCTCGAGGAAAAAGAAGGGAAATTTTTTTATCATCACTGTAGAATTTTTTTCTTCACATTTAATCGAGCAATAAATTCAACCGCGTAATTACAAAATCAATAGTGCCTTTGTGTACATAAATTTAAAAGTCTCCTCCATTTTTTAACGTATTTCGTAGTGCTCGTAGTTGAAAGAATTTATTGTTTCGAAAAGAAGGGAAAAAGCTGGAGAAAAAAATAAAGAAACACGACAATGAGCCTTCAGTTATGTGCATGAAAATCCACTACAACATCTTCTTTTTCCTCACTTCCCATTCGACTGTAGAATTACGTGGTAAAATCGTCTTGAAGTGTGCCAGACACTACTACTCTATTCTCGAGATTCAATTGGTTTAAAAGAACTTGAAGAATAAAGTCTCGTTGGAATTCCCAACTTCTCCTCCACTGAAACAACAAATGCTCTCTATCTCTCGTTCTGCTGCTCTTTTTTCTTTTTCAATTCCATTCAAAAAGACAGTGGGTAACTATTCGTGTTGCCTCAGGTGTGGTTTTCGTGTCATATTTTTTCATGGAAAAAAAGAAGCATGAGAAACTGATAAAAAAAAAAGAAGAGAATAACATGAAATATCAAACAAGCACCGACGATTTATTATCCGAGTCATCCATAACTGCTCGCAGAGTATGCATACACCCTTCCCCCTTTTTCCCATTGAATGGGGGAAAAGTGAGGATAAAATATGAATTTCATAAATTGATTTTTCAACCATCCTTTTTCCCGAATATCTCGAAAACAAATGGAGATACGAAGTTTTTGCATTAAACCTTTTTCATAGATTTTTAAATTATCTACAAATAAGTATCAGTGTAAAAATGTCGTATCTCCATTATTTTCCGAGATATTCTTGAAAAATAAAATGAATTTATCCTGCTGCATTTGTTCCCTTTTAAAATCCCCCTATTTTCCCACCCATTTACTCCATTATTTCGCGGTAAAAACTGATGCACCGAGGTGTTATCCATTTCCGGGTATCATAGGGGTCGTAATTCAACTCATTCGATACCTCCATGCACATTCACGTAGATATCATTTATGGGAGAACGCGTAGAAGCTCCCTCAGGTGGGCGACCTAACTTGTGCGAGAATAATGCAGCGGTGGGAGGTGAAAGTTAGGCGCGGAGGAAAAGAGGGTTAAGCTCTATGAAGGGGCAAGAAGGGGGGGTGTTTCACCCGCGCGAAACTGGGGAGAAGATCGATAGCACCAACCACCGCACGACCCAGCTTTACCCATTGCTTTTAAACTCCAAACCAGCAACTGCTGCCACCAAGCTTTTTTTTTACATTCTTTTATTCCGCGTCATTAATGCAATTATCGTTGATACAATTTTCATTAATCACACTCGTGTTCAATCATCGCTCTTCATTACGAAATGTCGAGGAAATCGTTCATTATTATTTTTTTAGCTATTTTTACGATTTTATTTATTAATAATCGTTTCATGTTTTTATCTTCATCTTTAATCAATTTAATCGGCATTGATGAAATAGGCTAATTCAATGCAACTATCAACACACGAGAATGGCAGTGTACAAACGCCATTATCCACTTGAATATTGCCCCCAGGGCCAAAACCTTATTCATTCCAAACGATTGAGAAACATATTTTATTCATAAGCACACTGGGATGCAACTACTAAATCCTTCTATATTCGAGTGTTTACTCTGATTCTATCCAGAAGGTCTTCGTGTCTCTTATCTCTGTTTATTCCATCTTTTTTTCATTCATTTGGAGAACGATAAAGGCCATCCATCAAACGGATATGTCGATTTTCAATGATTCTGTGGGGAAATATGGAAGAATCTCGGTACAAATTTATCCCCAGATGCTGTTTCCCCAGAGTTTATTATGTTTTAGTACTACTTATAAATTCAGATGATGCAGGGAGAAGTTGTGAATAACATTTTAAGTAATTGGAAGTAAAAGAGCAGTTGAAAGTACCATAAAGACTGACTTAACTAGGGGTACTCTACTTGTGTGTGTGTGTCACTTGAGGGACAAAGTTCTTGATAAGTTTCTCGCATTTTCAAAATGAGTACTTCATTATCACGGGATTCTGTTGAGCTTGTGATGAATTAAAATTGCCATTTTTTCAAAATCTAATTTTTACGAGAGAATTTCATAAAATTGTGAATTAATAAAATTTATCTTTTCAGTGTTTTTTTTCTTATTTTGGAAATATCTCAGAAACTATTGGGTTTATGAGAATTTCTCAGGAGACCTTTTTTGTAGATCTCGAAAATTCGAATAAAAAATGTCTCTTGATGAAATTCGCTAGAGGCGATAGTTACAGAGTTATGCGCTTTTAATTAATTATTCTCGTAATTGAATTGGAAATTCTTCATTCCAAGTTGTTTCGCTCTGGTATTCATTGAGTTATCGAAACGATGGAGAATCGAATAATTGAATCAAGACAATTTGTATGTAACAAACGATATGCCACGAAATTCTACACGTAATCGAATAGAACATGGAAATGTTTCAATTCACACCAGAGCTTCGTGTGTGTCTCTCCGTCGATTTTCCATCGAAGTACAGTTTTTCTCTTTTTCCTTTTTTTTATATATTTATTTATGTTCTTCTCTTTTTGAATGAAAACATAGGAAATGGGATCGTGTCATACAAATCGATCCTTTTTTTTCTGTTTATTTACGTACTTTTTTTGTGACTCTGTTATCGTGAATATTCGAGCTGTCAGAGATTGACGAATGGGAGAGAATGGGAGAGAGTTTTATGCGAAAGTACTTTCAGGCCACAAAAGTCTATATCGTAATTGGGTAGAGCATGCGAAAGACCTTGGATAAAGCACACTCTACATTGTATGTTCTCTGCTTCACTGAAAAGTGAATTTCTGGAGAATCCAACACTTGGTTAAGTCTTGAGATTTGAATTTTTATGGATTACTCACGTAGTTCACTTCTGAAAAAAGTATTTAATATTAATAAATTTTGAAGTTGAATTGGGGAAGGCTCACTTTGAAATTGTATATTACGAGAAATCGAGAGAAATATTGGAGATGGAATTTTTTTGATGATTTTATTGGAAAGATGAGGAAATTTTAAGCGGAAAACATGTGTCGAAATTCATTTTTTCGAGTTTTTGGAAAATTCGCTTTTTTTCAACCAGATTTTAAAGACAAATTGAAGGTCTCGTCATCTCCCACATTTCCTCCAACAATTTTCGATTTTCATCAAAAATTAAGAAATTTATAGGCCAAAAACTGATTTTCATTAAATGCCTTGTGACTTTCTCAATTTTCGATGAAAATCGATAAGATATTTCAAAAAAACTGATTTCTTCAAATTTTTCCAAGGTAAACCCCTTTAAATCTGGGTGAAAAAAATCGAATTTTCAAAAAACTCGAAAAAATTAATTTCGACACATGTTTTCCGCCTAAAATTTCCTCAGCTTCTCAATGGAATCCTCAAAAAATCACTATCTCCAACTATTCAATCAGAATCCCCTTTTTACCCATTTCTACCCATGAAAAAAATCCGAAATAAAATAGAACAATAAAACTAAAAAAAATTATATGGGTCATAAAAGAAGCTGACATCAAAGACGCTAATTTCCTCTGAATCCACCTTGAACTAAAGGTCGATCGTCCATCAGGGGATCACAAAAAAATTCGAAGAAGATAAAGAGCCAGGAGGGAATCCACAAGATAGAACGAAATTCAAGACCGTAAATGTTCTGGATTCGTTTGGGAAAAAGAGGAAGACGCTCGCACACCTTTCTGTGTCTGTGAGACGGGCATTTGGAATAAAACGGAACGAGTAGAACTACTGAGGGTAGAAATCAGAGATCGAGGGTTGATTCTCTCTTTTTTTTTCATATGTGAATTTCGTTGAGAATGGTAATGCTCTTGTGTTGCCTGTGGCTCATATCCTCCGGCAACTCTCGTATCTTCACAGTATGACGTCGATAAAAATAAATGGATGAGAGTAGACAAAATCCCCACAAAAACTCATTTAATCTCATAAACACTGAAAATTAATCCATCCGATAAATTCCCATTTATTTTCTCATATTTCAAAATTCAATGGAAACACGAGTCACCATTTGCCCAACGAAAATTCCCTGAATTTCCCATTAATTAAAATTTTTCAATTGAAACAACAGAATCATATTATCCGATTAATTGTGTTAGAAATTAAACTAAAGCAACAATTAATCCCCAAGTATTTCACTATCTGTGTAACTAAATAAATTTATGGCTCTGTAGATTTACCCTCGATAAACATAACCACCTAACTGCAACTTAGTACATAGATACGGATGTATTAAAGTTTTCACGAGCTCGCAGACACATAAGAGGCATGAGGACAAAAGGGGGCAGGATTTCACCCTGTAAAAGGCGTATTCTCCAACTGTAAATTCTGCAATAGTATGAAGAGGAGAAAGCTTGATGCAGAGAATTTCCCTTGTACTCGATGTTGCGCATTATCCTGTCGAGACATGCCCGTTACTATTCCGTTTTGTTTCAGGACTAACTCAATAGAGATGAGGGGGGAAAAAAGAAGACAACTGTCATTGTTTTCCACGGGTTTTGCCGAGGTATAACACCGTGTCATTGATAAGTGGCACAATGTATCTCGAGCCACAATTCCTTTCATCGAAAATCCATTTACACCCAGTGCCTTTGCATGGTAATTGCTAAAGCATATACTCGTGTCTGGAATTATCATTTTGACAAGGGGGGGGATTTTGTTAAAACTTGAAGAAGCTAAATGTGGAAATATTGATGCACATTTAAACGAGAATATTCACTTATTCATTAAATACGAAGGGCATTTAATTTATAAGTTTTCCTCGAGCAATGAATTGCTGATGCAGTTTGATTATTTCATTTTTTTTCCATTGGATTCTCGTTTTTTCTTCCTTTGCAATTCAACGGAGAGCTTTAACTCGTTCTTCCCCCCTCTTCAGGGGCTTTTGATGCCGAGTCCTAGAGAGAATGGGGCCTCCTCTTAATGTCAGCGCCTAATGAGACGTCGGATTATCCGAGGGATGTTAAATAATTCCGAGAAAAGTAGAGTTACTCATTGGTTTCCTCGAATAAGACTATCCGGGATTAATGGAGAATGGAGGGGAAAAGAAAGAATTTTTTAAGTGAGAGATTCTGTTTATTTTTGTGACCTTGCCTCTGGTACTCGTCTCTATTCTCTTCTCGACGTCGTTACGAGGAAATAGCTCGTTGGCGTGAGACAAAAGGGGAATGTGTGGAATGGAGAAATTTCTAGTTCTTCCAGAGTTGAGGGAAAAGAGGCAGTGAACGACAGCTGAAGGTGTGCAAGATGAGAGAGGCAAAGAAAAAGATCGAGGCAATTTTCTTCGCACTGGGTATGTTCGCCCTCGGGATTTAGCGAGCTTCAGAATCAACGGAGAGGAAGAATTCCTCTCTTCTTTATTTTCTTCTCTTCTGTGAGAGATAGACATCATCGTCTTTATTACAACCAATGTTTATTTCGAGAGGTGGAAAATTTATTCTCCTCCAAATTTACCAATGTCGAGTTAATAATAATAATAAAAATAAAAAAACATGAATAAATGAATCATGAGAATTCAGTTTAGTATCGCCCACATTAAAAAATAAATAAAACAATAAATACTCCATTTCTCTTTCGTCAGACGACATAAATCTCTTTCAATTCGTCGGATTAAACTCTGCCTCTTCTACTTGAGACTCTCCTTCTCTTCTCAAAACGTCACGTTGGCATTCTATCCTCTACTTCAGAATCACGCAAATTTATTGCTTTCCTAAATACGCTTCCGATCCCCCAACTTGCCAGTTTTCTCCTGACCTATATTTCAATGTACTAGAATCGAAAAAAAAAAAAAAGCCCGGCAAAACCAACTCCCCGATCGGCGATTATCCTCTCACCACAAAAAAAAAAGTAAAATTCCCAACTCTAATCCTTTCAAAGGATAGGCCTCCATTTATTCCGCAAAATAGATACACTCTCGCCCATTCTTTCGATTCTATTCCTACCTTTTTTTTTTCTTCATCCCCCCATTTACAATGTTTGCCAAAGGGAAGCTATTTGAAAAGGTCAACCCGCGCCCTGCCAACTAATAACTCTTCGACTCATGTGTACACGCGTCTCTTTCCATTTTATCACATTCTCCTATCATTTGAGTAATAAAATAAAGGAGCATCTGAAATTGATTCTAACCTTTTCCTCGAATAAATTGAATGAGGTGCATTACGAGATAAACGAGTCACATTGATACCTCGAAGATCTCATTCCGTTGGAGCTCTGGAGTGTACATGGCATGGCGTCGTGAGTCGCACTAGTCGACACAGACACAGAGAGAAAGAGCCACACACACATGCTCAAAGACATTGTGTTTTTCATGGAGGGAGTAGCGTCGAAGCGTCGCGCCGACGGACGGTAGTGGGCGCCTGTCGCTCAGCACGCAGGATCCAGCAACCGGGAAGGAGAAACGAGGGACTCAGTGTTCGCCAGTTGTCTAAGTCAGTATAGTTTTGCTCGATCTTCATGAGTGATTGAACGGTTTTTTTCTTTTTTTTCAATGCGAGAGCTCGTTCTCCACTGCCAAAAGTGAACTCTGGATTTTTGCGCGAGGCTGGATGCTCTCACGTGAGACAATTAATGTGGATAAATTCGGATGGATCTGATGTGTTTCAAATGCGGGAGTAAAAGTGAGGGTTTTGGTATTTTGAGGTGAGAACGTAAATTGTGGAGGTGTTTTTACGTATTTGCATTGGAAAATTAACGGGTGAAACTGAAGCAGAGGTTGATGTACGTTAATTTAAATACTGTGGATATTAATTGGTTAGATTTAGCGAATGGAGAATACAAAAGTGGTAATTCGTAGCATTTTTTCGTGATACCTGTGTATTATTAAATTATAACATAATACAAAACGGACATTGAATAATTAAATTAAATTAATTGTGCGATGATAAAATTTATTTCATCATTTGGATAATAATATTAATAATAATTTAACTGTGCATTTTAAAGAAACAATTGGATATTTGTTACGGAAAATTTTCATATTCTCACAATCGTCGCATTTGAATTGATATTCGAGACAGGTAAGCCACAATGTGAAGTATAACTTGACATTTATCGATCGTATTCGTATATTTGGGTGAAATGGAGTAACTCTCTGGGGCTTTTGTTCCATGAAAATTCAAACTCGTTTGCCCAGTATCCAAACGCAGCAATCGAAATAAGAGAGAGAGAGAATACATGGAAAAGGGGCTTTCTCTTGGAATGTTTGGGAATAGGAATAAGAGGAGTTTGTAGTGGGTACAAGGGAGTTGAGATTAACCCTCTTGGCATAGTGGACTGTGTTTGAATAATACAGGAAGAGGAGAGTGTATATATACGCGGGCTTTTCAAAACTCGGCGCTTGTTCCTTTATTTTCCTTCTGTTCTCTGTCCTCTGCGAGTTTTCCTCGGACATTAGCTTCATGCTAAAGACAATGAGATGTAAAATAAGGGAAAATTCATGGGAATATCGGAAATTAAAGGAGATAACTCAAAAAAATAATTGTCAATGTCGTTAAATATTGTTTGAACATTAATCCACGTAAACTCGAGGACTCCACTAATTTCCGTTTATTTTTTTTTTGTTCCTTAAATCAGGTCAACATCATTAAGAATCTTCCCCTTTGTTTTCACGTCACTTCTCTGGTTCTTTTCACTCGTGTATTTTCTTGGCAGCACCAATTGTCGTCACAGCCCAACAATTCGACAAATTTAGACGGGAAATTTGGCGCCCGGAAGGACGAAGAAATTAGCGTGCCACTAAATGCCAACACGAGGTGAATAATACGGTCACGGCTCCTTAAATTATTGTCCCTGTCATGTTTATTATAATTTTTATCTCCTAATTCTCATGCAAGTATTCGAGAACTCGTGATTTCGTTACGTATTCTCTCGTTTCGGAGGAGAAAAAAAAACGAACTCGAGAGTATTGATTTACTGGTTATCTAAAGATTCCATTTCAATAAAAAAATTGAGGTAAAAAAATAAGACATCTATTCCTCCGGTTTCATTACTATTTATGACGGGAAATTAGGATGACGTCAGAATGAAAAATCCCGAGAAAATTACGAAGTAACTTGCGCGTGTCTTGGCTTCCAATTATTATTTTTTATCCAGATGTACATTCAGTATCGATCGTGCCTCTCTTCCTCACTTTCGTGCGTGAAAACGCAATGAGGAAGGCCTCGAGTATTCAACTCGAAACGTTTGTAATAATGAGCAATTAACAAACATAAAGTGTAGAATATGTAGTTGAGATAAGGAATTTTTTTAAACATTATTTCCCCAATGAATATTTGAAAAAAAATAAAATTACAAGGAAAGAAGAGTTTTATCATTTTATTCCTTCATAACTGAATTCACAAAGTTTCTTATGTACATTCAACTTCTTCGATTATCCTCTTATCCACTTTTATCCTCTCATTGTGTATTCAATGCATATATCGGTCTGCCCATATGGCTCTTTCCCCTGTAACGCACCGACGGACTTTTACTACTCGCTGCCTCTCCAATGATAGATTACTTCACTAGCACATATAACTCGAGAGAGTTTGTCTCTCGACCCTGACACGCCTATCGATACTGGATCAATTTCCGTTCGGGTCGTCGCACGTTTACTTTCTCTCTCTCTCGGCCTCTACCTCATCTTTCAACTATTTTTAATAAAATTGTGGAAAACTCGGGTTTTACGTCTCGGGGATTTGCGTCTGTTTATTTTGGGGAATTTTTCCTGGAAAAAATAAATGGACACGAGATTTTTCGGTTTCGTGAGTTTAATGGGAAAGATAAATGGGAGTTTATGGGTATTTTTTTTGTCAATTACGTAATTATTTTCAATAAAATTCAATTATTTTGGCAATATCATAATTTATTAATTAATGTTTTTATTAAAATAATAATTTACGGAATTTATTGAGCATTAATATATTCAAAACACGTAATGGTGTTGACATCGAGCCCTCCATTACGATACTTTATATTTCCACTGTATGATTGTATCATTCACTTCGATTAATTATTCACCACACGTGCACATAAAAAAAAAACAGTTAAAGTGTACCGATTTCCTGTGTTGTATTTCACTGCAAACAGTTGTGAAAATAAAATAGCCACTGAATAAGTTTCATTTTTATTCGCATGTAATCCACACGAATTGACCCTAATCTAACAATTTACGTACAATTGCACTGTGTAAATTCATCGTATTCCTTCAATTCAAGCGAAAAAAAAAAAAAAAAAAACGTGAAAATTATTCTATAATCATTGATAAAACAAGCAAACTCTGCTATACGTTTTATTTTCACTAAAGTTTCAAGAATATTTATACCATTCATATCACGTGATACTTTCACCGCAAACTTGTGTCCACAATTTTTCTTTTTTCTTAACAAAAAATAATAAACAAAGTTTGAACCATGTAGTATTTGATCTACTTTATGCAAACCAGTGCAATGATTCATTAATTAATAAAATGGAGATTACAACGCCCAATGTATTCTACTTTACTCCAATTTTTTTTGCACAAAAATAAGCGCAATTAATAGTAAATTATTTTCACTCTGCAATGAGATGAATATTCGTGCACAGGGAAGGTTTTTTTCCAAGAGAAATGAAAGGAACTTTGTAAAAAGAGTGGAGAAACCGGAATAGACCGAAGAACACGCGACATTGCTGACGCAAGTTATACCGTTCGTATTTACAACTAAATGTTTCGGAAAAAAGAGGAAGAAATGTGAGGGATGTTCGTTTTTTTTTTGTACATTCGGTGAGATCGTTGGCAAGCTTGCTCTGGGGAAAACTTCCCTGGGGAAGTCCGTGAGGGGGAAAAATGTGTCTCAGAATTGAAACAACACTGTCATTTTTTTACGTTACGCCTTATTACATTGGGGTGGGGGAGGAGAGGGGGAATTCTATTATGTTAAATACATTTTTTACGTTTATTTTCAGCGAGTAAGTGAGATTGCTTATATTAAAATGTTTAATTTCGTCGTCTCTTGGTGGTTTTTCAGGTATCGTGATGGGCTGCTTTGGGAGCAAAGACAAACTCAGCAAGGAGGACATGGATTTCCTCAAGTCTCACACGAGATACGATGAGGCAACCATCAAAGAGTGGTACAAAGGATTTAAAGTGAGTTGAAATGTTTTTTTTTTAAAGAATTCAGTGTTTTACCTTCAAAATTGTTATAACGATTTGATAAAAAAAAAGAGAAAGTTTCGTTTCATCAATTGACTCATCTTCAAAGAACTCGGTGATTCAATTTAGAGGCCACGTGATTGTGAAGAATAATGAAATTCAATTAATTATTTATTCACTCAATTATAAATGTTTCACAAACACGAATAAATTCTTCACTACAAATATCAAATTTATCTTATTATTTCAATTGATTAAACCGAATGAAATAGTATCGAATTTGTTTTTTTCACGTCACACTCACTGACCTCCATAAAAATATTGATTAACGCTGAGTTTTAAAAACCAATAGACATTTTATATTTACAATGCAAAGTAGAGATATACGTCATCAAAGATACATCCGTTGTTGCCCTGGATAGAATTTCCTTTATTCAGTATTTCTCTCTCTCTCTCTCTCTCTCTGTGGCATAAATTAAATCAGTACCAAGGATAAATATTCCAAATGCGATACATGTGGAATGACACTTGTCCCGGGAGAATCTCGTTCCAATGGAAAAAAGAAAAAGAGAACAGAGTTCCAGATTATTAAAAAAAAAAGGGAAAGACAAACGTGACAATAACACTTTTACAAAAATTGCAAACGTCGGTCTTAAACCTCGAACTCGAGTCTTTTTCCGATATATATCCCCCTTCCGATTGCCTCTTTTTCCATCGATTTTCCAATTTTACCGCGCAGTCAGCGAACATCCCTCAAAAAAAAGGGGAATTAAGAGTGAAAAATATCTCCTCTCAAAATATTCTCAAAAAAGTGAAATTTTCATCTCTCCAAATTCATCGTCCATCTTGCCCACCTCTTGGCCACCTGATTCCATATTGATATCGTTCCCTTTTTTTTCCCTCCACTCGACTCTTTTTTATCCTCCCGTTATTACCTCCCAGCGATCAATATATGTACGTATACTGTTCCCCTTCCCACTCTCCCCTTTAACGTCTCTGTGTACATCCAAAGTCTATTCTCATTCTTCTCCTCCTCTTTCTTTGAGTACTCGCTCGAGAAGGTACGAGGGATCCTCGGGCTTATCGTCTTCGGCCTTTTTTATTTCCTCGCCTGTCCCTCCCAGAGAGAGGGCGCAATTTTCCCTCCAATTTATTTATCAAGCCACCCGAATCGCCTCACTTTACGCATTCTCACTCAATTTTTCTCCGAGAAATATATACACACCAGTGTCACACACAGGCCATTTGAGGTAAATAAGAAATATCGTTGCTGTCTCCTTCCACAATTCTTTTCCTCTTCACCTTCCACAGAATGTTTAACCTCATTCTTTATATTTTTTTCCATTATTCCCTGTTGCCATTTCATTCGAGTAGAATAGCCCCATTCTTCCATCGTTGAGTAATCATTGCATTCATCTTATTCTCATCCATTTTTATCGCACGAGAATTCAATAAATAACGTAATATTTATCTCTCTCTCTCTCTCTCTCTCTTTCGTGGCCTCCACTTTATTTATTTTCACGTCAAAAATAAAATGGCCTTTTCAAATGTCATTGGAATAATCGAAATATCCCCAATTACTTTTCAACGAGAATCTCCGTTTCGTGATGCAGCAACATCGAGGCGACGGATAATCCCAGTATTTAAACTCGGACTAAAAAAAAGGGGCTGGATCCATGCTTGGCGTTTTGCATGACGCCGTTTGATACATTTATAATTTCCAGGGCTGACCGTTTTTTTTTCCCCTCCACTTGAAACTCAGAGCCGTGCCTTTTTATCCATCGCTGCACGCGAGTACGTGTACTTCGCTTCGTGAACCTCTGAGGGCCAATGCAACAGAGTTTTACTCGTACATACTCATTTGCCTCTGCACACAATGCACGCGAGATAAATCCTCATTTATTTTACAATCCTCTCTCGCTCTCTCTCTCTCTCTCTCTGGGTTCTTTATTTCCTTGGTAAAAATGAATTACCCTTTGTGCAAATTTTCGCAAACAATTTCCTCGAAGCGATGCAATTTTTAGTACTTTCCTCCTCTCTTTTATTCTTCATAATAATAAAAAGAAAGAAAGAAAAAAAGGATGTGAGTGTCGAGACGAGTCGCGCGATATACCTGAGGCAACGGTGGGCTATTTTGAATGTTTAAAACGAATGTAGGTCAGGCTAAAGTGCACCGCGAGCCTTCGTCCATTACGTTGGCACACGAGTTAAAGAGGAAAAGAGAGGAAAAAAAAAGTAAATGAGAGATGTGAAAAAAAATGGAGGGAGAAGAGTCATTGAAAAAGAAAAATTCAAGCTTCTTGTTTCAGGGGAAATAGTGGGGGGGAAAAAAGCAACAAAGTCTCCCCTTCCAATGATAGCCCTTGTAATTGATCCTTTGTGCAAACAGAGTCTCTGACACCACTTTTCTTTCTCTTATTTGCAGCAAGACTGTCCCAATGGTAGGCTGACGCCCGCCAAGTTCGTCGATATGTACAAAATGTTTTTCCCGTCCGGCAATGCTGAAGAATTCTGCGACCATGTTTTCCGGACATTCGACATGGACAAGAACGGCTACATCGACTTCAAGGTAAACCTCATGGAATTAAACTGAATTATTTTAATTTCGTATTCATAAGTAGTAATACTGCCAAATGTCTTATTCAATCGAAACAGCAACTGCAGGAATTACTCCATAAATTTGGAATTACTGGGAGAGCTGCCAAGGAGTCCATTCCAATCGAATTGTCATTTCTCGTCTCAAGAAATCCAAAACCGGCAAAAAAAAGTGGTTTGCTCACGCACCAAAGAAGCGCAGAACAAATCTCATTCTTCATGGCGTGTTAAAAAAAAAAAGGAGTCATTCTATTTCGACATTCATGACGCGGAAGAACGCAGGAACAATGGTGCTAGTGCCTTTGTCTCATCAGCATGAGCTGGAAGAGACGACACAGTAGTTGGGGATGGTTTGATGATGAAGAGCCTGGACGCGCCGCATTTGTAAAAGGCATCAGGCATCCCTCATTGTCCTCCATCACCAGACTCTCTCGTTGGAATGAGATGCAGATGAATTACATATGTATAACACAAACAAGGCCTGATGGAGAAATATATTCTCCCTTTACGTCTCAGTGATTTTGCAGTGGAAAATGTAACTGGGCGATGAGAACGCTCGATAGATGGAAATGTATTGCCACGCCCCTCTTTCATCCGACCACTATTACCACGTTGTCTCGCAATCTGTGTGTACGAGCAAACCACCCAATTCTGGGCTCTCGAGGACGATGAATACAATGCAATGTTTGTCTTATGGAATTGGATATCTTGAGACACACTTCGGTTATTCTTCGAGTAATTCCGGATAATTAGAATCATTATTTTTTCTCGGGTAATTTGCACATCGATTTGACATAATTCCAGGGTTTTTTTTCGTATTCTCTTTTCTCTGCTCTGATTCTGGATATTAGTGAATGACAAGGAGTCATTATATACTCGACTTCCAAATTCTCTTTTTCCTGGACCCGTTGAGTCTCAATTCTCAAATGGAATAAAAACATTGGAGGAGAAAAGAATTCTTTGTGTTGTACAGTTGCCAGACTCTGTTAATGTTTTATGAGTCATGAAAAATGGAGAGAAATGAGGGGAGAAGAAAGAGAAATTAAATTAAATTAATTGTGAGAATATTTGAATCTCAGTGGAGAATGAAAAAGAGTCTGTGATAAAAAAAGAGGGTGATGAAAAATTCGTGAATCCGATGAAATAGTGGGGTATTCAATTTTTCATTAAAACGAGACTGTATTTCTCTGTTGAATACTCTATCCTCTCTCTTCTTTTATCAAAGTTTTATCAACGACTGGAGGTCACTTGTTCAGAAGAAAAATTCTTTATAATTCTTCTCGCATTATCATGTCTTCTCTTTTCTTAATTTTCTTTATCCACTGTAAGAATGTATCCTATTCCATTACAAAGAACTGAGTAAAATGTCGGATGACCCATAAATTCTCACAAACTCGAAAAAAAAAACTCATACCAAAGTTAGCTGGTAAAATCCTCCTGGACTATCTCCTCTTCTTTTTCACAAACTTTCATAGTTTGTATCGACTTTAATACGTGTTGGAGAATTTTTGCTCTTCTATTATTATTTCCCCCTCTTCTCAAGTTACGATGAATTAAATTTCGCTCTCTGGACTATCTCTCCCTTTTTATTTTACCACCGATAATAAAAAACGAAGTGCAGAGAATGATATTTCTTTTATAGTGCCCCATGTGTGCACTATTATATTTTCCCATTTACGTGAAAAATTTACAAATGGCCCCCTCTTAAATTTCATCCACCTCCTGATACATATCCACGTTTTTCATCTTCCTTTTTCATCTTCCAACAGCCTCAACGATTCTCTATGTCTTCAGTACACCAAGTATTCTACACAGGCGTGATATCAGCCTCGAGGCGAGCTTTATGTATGAAAAAAATAAAAGAATCTCTCCAAGCTGAAACAAGATGAAGGACCAGAAGAATGAGAAAAAAAAGGAGGCAAAGCCCGAAGAGAAAATGCACAAAAAGAACCATAATAACGTAATGTTACATTTGAATATGACTCTTTTTCCTTGCCACCTGGTCCACAAAAACCCACCCGCGAAAGACACATAACTTTCTGAGGATGAATGTGTGAAAAAGCTTGGAATGTGTTGAGGTCAATATGGCGAAGAATAAGAAAGATGGAGTACCAAAAAAAGAAGAAGGAGTAAAAGAGAGAAACAAGCAGAATGGAAAGAGTCTCGTGGGAGGATGAAGAGACTAGAAAGGGTGGGGGAAAAAGATGGTCCAGTCCACTCAGGCGCTTTCCAACGAAGCCCCACCAGAACTTCTACGTTGGAATTCTCATACGTATAAAGCCCCGTAGCAGCAGCCCATCCCGTTTCACCCCCTGAGGGGGCATCAGGTGACCCAGTTCATTCGGGCAAACTTTTAACGATGCTCGAAAAGCCCCCGACTCCCTTTATCTCCACTCCACTCGTACTCCCACTTCTCTCTCTCTCCCCGTATCTCTGGTTATCAGTACGAAGGAATTGAATCCTCTACACATACTGACAGACTCTTTTTTAATGGCAAAATAGTAGTAGTACTAGAAGTGCCGTCCGGCACGCTTGGTAAAGCAACAAGGGCAAACCTTATACGTCGCAGACTCATCCCCCCCTGAACTCTTGATATTGGCCTATCAGCTCTCCCAGAGATTTCAATTTGGATTTTCACTCGTTCCACCTCGATTCCCTCCACGTGACCAGCTATTATCGGGGGGAAAAAGTCGATCCATCAGAGGGAAAAAAAAATGTGAAAATGCAGAAATTGGAGAACAATGAATTTCAGGAAGAATTGAAACAAGTGGAGCTACTGGAATACATGTGTCTGACAAAAAACTCGAGTTACCACTGGCCAATGTCTTTGCGCCCTCTGGTGGAAGAGGACTTCTCTCTTTTGTATTGTGTGAATTCAACGTCACCCACTCATAAACACACACAACGTATTCACCTTTCTTCTCTTCTGCTACTTGTACTTTTTTTTTATTCTTATTCACCTATTTCTTTGACTTCATGTTTATTCATCTGATTTTCTTTTCTTTGTCATTGCAGGAATTTCTTCTTGCAATCGACGTGACGTCTAGTGGCACGCCTGAGGAGAAACTCAAATGGGCATTCCGTATGTACGATGTTGATGGTAATGGTGTTATTGACATTCAGGAAATGACCAAGATCGTTCAAGTGAGTGTATTTGGATTCTTTTTTAAAAGGGAAATTGTGGGATTTACCAGTTTTACGGATAAATCCGGAGGGGGTTTTATCGTGTTAGTAACACAGGCCGTTGAGTCAACTGCAGTGGTACATTTAGCACGTGGTAGTTGTTCGATACTAGGTACCGCTGGTTACCGCAATTCTGGCATTTCCCGTATACTAAAATTCACGTGGTCAAATATCCGATTCTGGAAGTAGTGACCGCATTTAAATCTCTACGTATGAGTCGTCAACTGGATCACCGCACATTCGTTTTATTCTGTTTGTTTTATTTTTTCTTTTATTTATCAGTCTGTTTGGGGGATAAAACACAAGTTTTCAGGGTAATTAGTCATGGGAAATTTATTGCGGAAAACAGACGAATTCATTGATTTTTTGCGGGTGTCAGTGTTTTTAGAGGTATTCAAGGATTTCAGGGGAAATAAAAATACGGAATGTACCGGAAGAATATAAAAATTCATTCAGAATATCTTTCATAAAAACATTGGAGAAGAAAAGGCTACTTCGATGGCTCTCACGACGTACAGCTATTCGTAAACATGATTCATTTTGTATTCAATAGTCCATTTTCACTCGACTTTTTTCCATCGTTCTGAATTTTATCCATAAAACATGTTACCCAAATCTTTTTTTGTTGGTTGTAAATCTCTCCAGATTTTACACACTGCTGCATAAAATTCGGGATTTAAAGGAGACGAGATAAAAATAAAAAAAAGTACATAACGAATAAATTTCCATTTGAAATAACTGAAATTCAGTGTTGGAAACATGAACAAGGTGGGATAAAAAGGTGACAAGGGGTAAAATGAGGACATTATAATTTTGAAGTTTAATATTATTATGAAAATTATGATGAATCAGGGGAAATATTGTGGATAGGTTTTTCCTGATGATTCCATTGGAAAAACTAAATTAAAAATATTTCCAGGCAATTTACGATATGTTGGGTGCATGCTCGAGCAATCGGCCCGCGGACAGTGCTGAGGAGAGGGCGAAAAATATATTCGCTAAAATGGACGAAAACAACGATGGCCAATTAACACAGGATGAATTCCTGAAGGGCTGCCTTCAGGACGAGGAGCTGTCAAAAATGCTTGCACCATAATTGGGCTGAGTAACTCATCCGTGAATAACCAAAAGCAACTTAATCTGAATTATTATTTAAACGAATAAGAAACTGAAGATAAAAAGAAAAGAAAATGATAATCTCAGATTTTTCAAAAGACAAAAAACTCCACGAAATTCATTGTTCATTCATCAATTTTCATTATCCGTAAATCAATTACGAGAGAAGTGGCTAGTTACAAGAGCCAATTGCAATTAGCAACTGGCTAATACAAACACAAATCATCTTAAACGTTCAAGCCAAAATCGTTAATTCGAAGCGGATCAATGCGATCCTAGTTTCAATTAATTCATACGTGTGCATGTGTGTGTGTGTGTATGTGTGTGCCTGCTCTTGTGACCGAGAACGCGTGACTCAATGGCGTCGGAGGGATTTACCCAAAAGGACTTGAGGCTAGAATCACTTGTTCCCCCAAAGCAATGGTTACGTCAGCCAAAGCTAGTGGTTGAATGTGGTTGCCTCCTTCTCCAATCCCTAAACCAAAGTCAAAAGCTCCTCGCACCTCTAAAGATTTCCCCCTTTTTTTTTTTGGGGTTTTTCCAAAACTTTATTTCTCCCATTAAATTCGATTAAACGAATGGATAATCACTATCTCAACATTTTAACGATTCATTAAATGAAGAGTCATAGTCTCTGGATTCTCGCTTGGATAATCTAATTAAATGCTAATGATGAATTATAGTTGAATACTAAAACAATTAAGGCTAAAGATGATGAGGGCTATCTGATGTAATTGATATGAATCTTCTCGTGTAACTTTAACTATCGTGAAGATTTGAAAAAAAAAAAAGGGAAAACCATTAACTTAATAAGTTTCAGATTTCTCGTTTAACTCTGCAAATTTATCGATTTCATTCCATTTCTTGGTTTACCTAATTCTTTTTTTTTTTTATTTTGTTAATAAATGGGGAATAATTGAGAATTTTGAATAATACGGTTTAAATTAGTTTGTTGATTTGAGAACAATATAATGTACGATAAATTGGATGTGACTGGGTTCAATACTTGGTGATGGGCTGAACATATTCACAGTTTAATCCTCAATTTGATAATGTACGATATTCAACAGTCTGGGTGCTTCAGATCGATTAATCCAACGATCAAACGTAAATAATCCGTACATGAATTGCGAGTAATAAAAGCAGAGAGAGGAAAAAGCATAATTCCACTGGGAAAAAGAGACGTGTGAATTAAATTTTGAATTCATTTTTTTTTCACTGCACATTTTTAGGCAGATCGTCATTTACGTGTTTAATAAGGATTAAGTGAGGTGTGGAGAAGAATTCAATTAATCATCGACTAAGTAATTGATAATAGAAAATTTTTATAATTCAGTAAAAATATAAAATTCCCTCATTCTGCCCTTTTTTTTTTGGAAATATCTTGGAAAATAAAGGAGCTGGGAAAAAAATTGTAGAGACCTTTTTTGTAGAGCTGGAAAAGAGCTACAAAAAAGGTATAAATAAATTTTTTTGTATCTCTCATAGTTTCTGAGTTATTTCACAAAAATGAAGACAAAATGAGGATTATTTTATCAATTTGCTGTTTAATTATCTCGGAATGTGTTTTAACTTGACGCCTTTTTTAGATTGATAGAACTTTCGACCAATTGCATGTTTCTAATCTAGGTAATGAATATTTCTCGAATTACTCGGTCAAGCGAATTTGGCTCATGTTCAATAAAAACTCTTGCTTTTTTTTTTTTCTTTCTTTTCTGGAGAATTTGAAAGAGTCAATTTTCAAGACGTTAACGTTTTAATGCCATCAAGTCACACGCCACTTGATTCTCAATATCCCTCAGCCTCTCCTCCTTTTGTTCTTTTTTTCATTAAATACCTATTTTCGTCACGCTATTCACCATGAAGACAATTCGCCGGTCTAGAGTAAAGCAATAAAAAAAAAAAACACTATTAAAGTAGGTGGGGCACATTATTGTAGTCTTAGACACATATCATTGGCGCGTCTACTCTTTGTGTTGGACACAAAAACGATAACACAATGTGTCCGATATTCTCTTGTCACAATTTATTATTAAAAATGAAAACTAGTGAATAATAAATGAAAGAAAAAATACATTCATTAACGTACACGCTTCGAATCGTACTTAATATCAAGTAAAGTCAATTTTTAAAATAAAAGTGAAGAAAAATTATTAAATGAATTTAAAAAATGAAAAATTCGATAAACTATTTAATCACATTAATTCGTACAAAAATAATGAAAGTGTGCGTTATTAAATTGTACACTTTAATTTGTAATGGAACAAAGAAAATCAAATGAAAATTAAGAAAAATATAATAATATGGGATTATTGATGAGAAGAATTTGATAACGAGCATTGAAAATGAAAATGTTTCTCATTTAAAATAGAAAGTCAAGCATTGACAATCGAAATAGCAAAAAAGATTTTTCGATTCTTCATTAAACAAAAATAAAGAAGAATTTCAATATATGACAAAAAGAAAAGCTGAGAATTTGTGGACTGTGTCCGTGGATTTTGGCAACGAGGCGATAAAAGTTTTCAGAGTAACAAAATTTAAAAAAAAAACAGCAATGAGGAGAGAATGAAAAAGGAAACAATTTTAAAGAAGAGTGGGCGAATGTGTGGAGCGGAGAACTGGTAAAAAAAGTTTAAGTGTTTGAGACTGGGGATGAAGGAATAAGGAGAGACAGAAGGTAGTTTGGACAGAACCGATAAAAATAGTTGAAAAAAAAAAAGAGCAAAAAATTACAGAGGACAGTGATAAATTGTAAAATCGATAAAATCCGTGTACGATTAAATCCGCTTATTTCCTGAATTTCACCGGATAAACGCATCACAGAGTCTGCCAAAAGACATCGAGTATAAAAGAGACGAAAAATACCTGCAAAAAGGCAACAAAATTGTGAAAGAAAGAGGGAAAGAAATGTAGTACAATGCCAATAAACAAAAAAAAGAACCACAAATTAATGGAGTCAGTCTCCCGTTAACACTCTAATTTTTATATTTTTCTACTTTCCCGTCTGTCCTTCCTCTTTGACTCGTTCCATTATTACCACTGCATCTCTGTTAAAAAAAAAAAAAAAAAACGACTTTCCCTCTTTCTATCTGCGTCGCCCCCATTCAATTAAATCTATTTTTTTCCCCATCTCTCTCTTCCTCAATTTCACCAGTTTTTATTCACATTTTTATTTCTTCTTTCGATTGAGTTACGAAAGGGTTTTTCTAGTGCCTGTAATAACTTTAACTCCTCGACGTCTTTTTGTCGCAGTTGTAACGTCAAATAAAAATGCCAGAGTTACGAATAAAGTCGGAAGAATTTGAAAAATAACAAAAAAAAATTAAAAATCCTGTGCTCTAATGAACTTCTTGGGTATTTGTCATAAACAGCAGTTGTATTTGCAGAATTCATAATTAGGATCTTGTTCCTTCGTCCAATTAACACTACCAATTAAGCTGACAGCTTCTCTCGCAATCTTGAAGATAAATAATTAATAATAATTACTGTTAAATAGATTTTATGAATTTATTTTAATGATAATTCATCAGGAGAATGATAAAAAAATAGGTGAATCAGCTTGATTCAAGTTTTTTTTCATGGGAATGAAGGAATTTTGGGTAATTACCTTTTTCATAGCTATCAAATTTTCCAACAAAAAAAAAAGTAATTATCAATTTTTCTTCATCTCCATTATTTCAAAGACAATATCAAAGAAATCATGAATTTTTATCATTTCTACTGGTGAATAGTAAAATATTTAATGCTTAATGTAACGTTGTATATTTTAATAATCAGCTGTAAAACTATTTTCCAGAGCTCTTATTGTGATTAATCATTGAATTCATTTAATATTCACTGTTGATAATCTGTGCAGTAGTAATTCATTTTAAAATCCATTTAATACATTATGTTTTCAATGATCATTGTGGAAATCTCATTAACTAGACATTTAACTTAAATGAGAAAATTGACATTAAAAGACATTGCACAGATCTCATTTACCCCCGAGTCCCGTTCTCCCTTCATCCTCAATAATTGAAGCATTTATTCACCGTTGCACCGTTGATAAAAATCATTTTATATTAAAATATATATATACACGTATCTATTTATAGATAATATAGTTTGAATATATAGTTTGTAACTCCATGATAATTCCACTGATGTTAAACAAAAAGTAAAAGAAATAATACAAAAGATAATTGAATCTTTAATTATAATTTTCTCAATAATTTTCATTAATTAATCAGCATTGTGATTGTCATTGAAATTTTACCACTGCAAAATAATTTAAAATTCAAATGAAACAATCGGATAATTCTGTCTGTCTCTGTAGAAGAAAAAAATCTACGAGAATTTTGGAAAAAATTGTAATGATGAAATATTAATGGAGAGATTTAAAAACGCGTGAATGCAATGGTCTTGTCCATTCCTTGTGATAACTCACGTGACGAGAATAAATAAAAAATTGTAATAATCCAATGTTGCTTGGAAATTTGCAAATGAGAAGAAAAAAAAGCGTAAAATTGCGGCGCAAATGTACATCATATTTAAATGATAAAAGAAAGAATTGTCTAGTTTAGAAGAAATCTAAGATACGTTTGTATAAGTCGTAATAGATTGACGCTTGCGTCGATTAAATTAAAGAAAATTGAATTATCGGAGAAAATTCAATGGGAGAATATTGTTAATTCAATCGTTAAAAAAAAAATGACATCAGACTGTGTGACGTATGTAACTAGTTATACGGGCGTAACAGAATTTAACTTTGTTTCGAGACAAAAAGAGATAAAACAATAGCACAGAATCCCCACTATTTCCTACCCTCATGCAATGGAAATGGTGATGAACGGATTTCTATTGATTAACATTGATCTATTCATTTATTACATATTACAATTAAAATCGTTAACTCGAGCTCATTCTGCTTGTACTATGGAATAATCAATACACTTCTTATATTGTCTCGTTATTTCCAGTAATGTCATAATGCACGAGTTGATAATTTTCACAGAAATATTGTGAATTATGTTCAGGGATTATGAACAATTTTAGACATAAGTTGTTGATTTTATTTAAGTATTATGTAATTTAGTTTTATCTCGAGGAGAAATTATAAAGTTTTGGAGAATTATGACTGGGAAATTTTGATGAATATCTTGGAAACTATTGGATTTAGGGGAAATTGTCAAGAGACCGTTTTTGGGGAGAATTAAATTTTACACAAAAAAGGATTTAAAGTTTATCCCTTTAGAGCCAATGGTTCTCGAGATATTTACGATTTAATCCAGTTGTAATTTTTCGACTTATCTTTTTTGTTCACTGCTGAAATTTTTTCCTTCATTCTGCATTTAAATCTGTTGTTTAAATTTATTCTGTTTACATGGCTGCTGGTTTTGTTACATTAGCCCGCATCCACGTAACTCATTGACTTCGAAAAACATTGTACACAATAATAATGACTACCACTGAAATTTAAGTAATCAAAAAATAAGGAAAAAGGTAAAAAAAAAAATGAATAATAAAGAAGCATTGAATAAGGTTGAAGAGAATGAAAAATGAATAAAAGAGAAATCTCGTATTTTGTATGTGGGTCGACGATTATAAAACACAAATACGTCAAACAATAAGCCAACCTACATTATCGTTACCATTTAATTATTAAAAATAAATCGCACTATGCTCCAAATAATAAATTTATTATCCTTTAATTACTTATTTTTTCTTCTGTGTTTCAGATTAGCGCTAATTAATTTGTTGGAAATGTTCATTATTATTATTATTATTATTATTATTATTATTTTCCATTTTGTGCATCTGATTTTGTGCGAATGTGAGAATGAATGGCTGTTGAAGTATGAACAGAGAGATAATTAAATAATCTGAGTGACGGGTTTAATTTTCACGATGGGGATGTGTTTTAACGTGAATTCCATCCACAATTTACCGAGTGACAATGATTAATATTCAACTTGCTATGCATATTTTTTTTTTTTTTCAAAATAATCCTCTTTTTCAGGGAGGTGCCTGGTGCATGGTGACCGGTCACAAAACCCCGTAGTGCACATACACAAAAAAAAAAAAAAAAAAGTATTTACTTTATAAAATTAGTTAGGTTTTGAAAGAAATTGAGGATAAATACTTGCAAGAAGTTTGGGAGGACTCTCAGAGGTAAAAAAAAAAAAATAATTGTGAATAAAGTTTATCGAAGATCGGAATTAGCAGAGGGTGAGAGTGCCTGGTTAATCAAGATGGGTAAACAAAACAGCAAACTCAAGCCCGAAGTGCTCGAGGATCTCAAACAGAATACTGAATTTTCTGGTATTTATGTACAATTTTTGTTTAATTAGAAAACTTGGGAGAACTCAAGTTTAAGTGTTATCATAAATAACTCATATTTTGTGTTCAAACAGATGCAGAAATTCAGGAATGGTACAAAGGATTCCTGAAAGATTGTCCAAGTGGACATCTCAGTGTTGAGGAATTCAAGAAGATTTATGGAAATTTTTTTCCCTACGGTGATGCATCGAAAGTATGTAAACTCAATCACATTTCAGATGCTTAAAATTTGTTTAAAATTTACTCTCAATAATATTTGTATTATTTTTATTCAAAAGTTCGCAGAACATGTCTTCAGAACGTTCGATGCAAACGGCGATGGTACGATTGACTTCCGGGAGTTCCTGTGCGCCCTGAGCGTGACGTCTCGTGGAAAATTAGAGCAGAAATTGAAGTGGGCCTTTAGTATGTACGATCTAGATGGAAATGGTTATATTTCACGTCAGGAAATGCTGGAAATCGTCACAGTAAGTTCATTGTTCCATTCTAATTAATTAAATCTCGTTATAATTGCACAGAATTAATTTTTTTGAAACTCAATCTTTCAATTAAAATCCCCATTTTACCCCAACTTCCGGTAATTCCGTTTGAGAATCCTCAGGACATTAGATCGAAACTTCGTCATCTCACATCATCAGAAATCCCAAACTAATTAATCTTCCCACGAGTTATAACAATGTTGCAATCTCTGAACTCTCTCTCTCTACCTCCGAAATAAACTAAACTAATTGAATTGAATTATTCACAGGCAATTTACAAAATGGTTGGTACAGTGATGAAAATGCCAGAGGACGAGTCGACACCGGAAAAAAGAACAGACAAGATATTTCGGCAAATGGATAAAAATAAAGATGGTAAATTATCATTGGAAGAGTTTATTGAGGGTGCTAAGAGCGATCCGTCTATTGTGCGACTGTTGCAGTGCGATCCAAGCGCACAGGCTCAGTGAATAATCTGGGGAAAATTCATGACGTTTAATTATATCGCGATTAAAACACTCGGGGCCCAGTTCAATAAATTTAATAAACAAAGAGACACTGTTCTGTCCCAATTCAATATGCGATTTTAACATCGAGGGGTCAATGAAGAATCTCTTGCGATGCACGAGTCAAAGGTGATTGTTAACGATTTCAAGTGCAATTTAATGACTCGTGCAGCGTTGGGGTCTGGGAGTTTTGTCTCGTTCTATTATTTTTGAATGAAAGAGACTCGAAGAAAAGAATACATTTGATATTATGAACGTCAATAATTGTAAGTCTCCTGCATGTTATTAATCGATTGAATCGTTGGATTATCAGTGATTCTTTAAAATCGAACGTGAGATTTTTGAATGACTTATTGAACCGGGTCCCGAGTTGCTCCAGGGTCACTGGGCCCAGCGCGCTTGCGCAGACCGCAAACTAGTCCGCAAGGCTAGTCCAGTCGCTCCGTCGCGTTTTTAATAAAATTTAAGATTATAAACTGAATAACAAAAAAAAATGAATAAACTAAAATGAAGTTTAAGAGAAATAAGTGATACAACACGAAATTTGAGGAGACGAGAAAAATAATATTTTAGAATAAAAAATGAAAGAAAATGAGGATTCAATGCATGATCTCTTTCAGAGGATTAATTTCTTTAATTTAAAAAGAAAATGATACAAACAAAACTGTACTGACATTTGTCATGAATTTTCGAAAACAAAGAAATCCTGCCAATGCACAAGTTGATATGCCCAATCAGTGAACATTTTATCTGCAGAAATAATGGAAAATACGAATGATTCAGTGAATGAATTGAAAAAGAGAGAAGAGAAGAAAAAAAGAATTATTGAGTGTCAAACATTTGACGGTGAGTACACGTCGGATAATGACTGGGATTCAAGTGGGATTTTACGGTATTGACAAACAAAAGAGAGTCTCGTAAATATCGAAACACTTGGATCATGGAATAATTGAAAAATACAGCTCGGCATGTGTGTCCAGAACACTTTGCAGAAATAAAAATATTATGAATAGAATGAATTGAAAGAGAACGGATTTTTTTTAACGGTGAACCCCTGTGGTTCTATGCTCTTTACAATTGATTGATTGATCGATTAATTGAACATGAATTAATCAATTGTAAATCCACAATTGTGTGGTCCTGATTAACGTTTTAATTCTGTCTCGCAAAGTCACTCCTCTGATTATTCAAAAAAAAAAAAAAGAAGCTCAAAGTTGTTGTTTTTTTTCGTAATTTAAGGATTTTATTTTAAATATGAAGAAACGAATGAAATTAAAAAGACATTTTCTCCTTGATGCCGAGCGACTTGGCAATTCACTCTACTCTGATCCGAAAATAATGTTTAATGACGAAAAAAAAAAAAGAAACTTTAAAAAAAAAACCATTAAAATCCCCGTAATTGTGTCCAAAAATCATTTTTAGAGATTTATTTTTCTGTATGCAAGTTGTCATTTAAATTTAAGTGTGTGTATTATTGATGATGTATGTGCGAATGTGAATGAGACAAGAGAAACGTAATGATGCAAAGAAATTATAATTATTAATAATTAATAAAGTCCAAAACTTATTGATGGCTAGAGATTAATAATGATCTTTGATAATTGATTGGGAATTGGAAAAAAAAAGTAAGGAAAATTCAGTGTTTACGATGAAAAAAAAAAAAAAATATATGAATAATGTGTTTTAAGTCTTAATTTATGATTAACAATGTGTCGGTTATAATAATGTCTTTGAATTGTTCATTGTCGATTGAAAGTTAAATGGTAAAAACAAATTAACATCATTATATTAAAATTTTAACGAGAGGAAATAATGTGAGTAATGAAATGTTGTCCCTGAAAGAACGAAAATGAAAAGAAAAAAAAAATATCTTCAATTAAATGGAAAGAAAAAAAAATATATATATATATGGAAAATTTCTCTCTTTCAAATCTCATAACGAGATTTTTCTTTGATTAAACTTTACGTTTGTGCATCGTTATACACTTTAAAAGTCCTTACAAATCTTTGCGAAACGATTTTAAAGAAAAAAAAAAAATTAATTAAAATGAAAACTTCACTTATTCTCTACTATAATTCTTAAGATGTAAATTCTCTTCGTCTTGCGCTCATTAATTATTAAGCCGTATGAATCTATTATATTTCAGACTTTTAATCTGCATTGAAACAAAAGAAAATGAAAAATTACTAAACGATTAAAAGAAGAAGAAGAAAAAATAGAAATCTTGAGAACAATGAAATAAACAGAGTATTGTATTAATTTTTAAACATCAAAATTAAACGGTGTTTTTCAAGCAGAAATTATTTCCCGTTTAATACTATTGATGAATTTTAACATTTAATTATTATGGAATTAGAAGGGGAAATTATCGTGCATACGAATCGAGCATCGACAAACAGCAAATATCGAATAAATAATTAAAAAAGAAGAATAATCAAACGATTTCTGGCCTTTTTTGATACTTGTACAGAAACTGATCCGAGTTATTGCTTTGATAAACGATAACGTTGAGCAAGGAATTAATTTAAAAAAAAAGTATCGGGATAATAACATGCATCGATTGCGGTTTAATAGAGTAAATAAAAAAAAAAAATGTTTGCATTTGATGAAAAAGGAAATTCTTTAGAAAAAAAATTAAATTAAAAAAAAAAACAGTTTCCATCCGAAGGCTCGTGACCACATTTCCGATACACAATAACGTATTACGATGAACCGATGCCTATCAATTTATCCCGTTGGTCTCACCATTACCTTAATTATCTCATTAATGACAGAGATACATAATTAATTCAGAATTGAATGAGAAAAGCAGTAAATTATAATTAACAGAGAGATGAAAAAAAAATTAAAACTAATTATGCGTTTGTCTTTTAAAATTACATGTTTTTTCCATTATAGATTATTAATTGTGTCGTTAGTGACCTTTTCTCCTCAGGAATTAAATGCAGAAAGAAAAAAAGAGTAAGAAAAAAAGTAATTAAACAAAGTAATGAAAAAAAAAAGAAGTTATTTATCGGAGAATACGCTGGAAAGTCACGTGTATTTAACGTAAAAATAAAATAGAATTACAGAAGTTTCTTTCACGACTCTCTTTCACCAATGGAAGTTGATGCGAAAGAAACTTGGAGATTGCCTCTCTAACTTGTATAGGCCAAAGCGTGATTGATTGCTACTTCCTGACTAACTTGGATAGATATATACTGTGTTAAATCCACACTGAATGAAGGCACACAAATGGGGAAGGGAAAAAGAGGAAAAATACTATTAAAGTGACTTGATGGTTGTGATAAGTTTTTCGAGTCGTGGAGCACTCATTTATTTTTCAAGCCTCAATGAGGTCCATGGAGCATCAGAAAGATAATCAACTTAGTTGCAAAGTAATGAAAGTTCAATTTTACTTTCGCAACAATTCGATGATATCCCGGAAATTAATTGGGATAGAAAAATTGGGAGAATGAGTGTTTCAGAAGAGAGAGAGACATGTTGTATTGTATCGGCTGATCAAAAATTAATGATTAATTATTAATTAACACAAATTGAGAATTAAAATGAAGAAAAATGCGCTTAATTGTAGGTGTCGCGATTCAACGAAAATTAACGATTTTTCTCCACTTCATTAAATTAATGAAAATAAATTTATTATTAATATTGTTAATTATATGAATTTGAGTGTTGGGCAGGAAAAATTTGCAATACCTTTCGCTTCACTAAACCGGAGTCTCTTTAATTATTCTTTAAATTTATTGTATTTATTCATTTTCCAAGTGCCCTTTATTCTTTCATAAAAATTTTCTCTCATCATTTCTTCGTACATATTTACTGAACCGTGCAGATAATAAACTTGCCCGGTAATTTTTTTTTCCTCAATTTACGCTCCAATTCTTCGATTCTAAACTCTCTTTCTCTCTCTCACACACAAACTCAAGTCCTTTAGTTGTACGAGTGTAACTAAATAATGTAAACGTGTGCGATAACGAGAAAAAAATAATAATCATCGATTAATTGTGAGTGAAACTGTCCTTCGTAATTAATTAAAATGAGAAAAAAATTCATGAAATCAAAAGAAAGAAAATAATTACGATTGTAATTGAGATAATTCAATGATCAAAGACTTGACATAATAATTCCTGCTTTTTTTAATTGCGTTGTCTAATTGTCCTACAATTTCATCATTTTTAAATTAAAAGGAAGAAGAAAATTAATGAAAGAAATTTGACAAAAAAAAAAAAACGTTATTATCTAGATTACTGTTGAATATTCAGCCGTGCCTATGCAAAAAAATTGATTATATACTCATACACACACACACACACACACACACACACAACATTATCGATTCCTCTTTGCAACACTAATTTAAAAAAAAAAAATAATGATAATTAAACACGGCACATAAGACGCATCAAGACTTTTTGGCTCGTCCGATAAAATTAAGGGAATTTTGACTTAAAAAAAAAAGGGCATCGCAAATTTAATCAAATCTACGCTAATTCAAAGCGTACCGACATCTCTTTATTAACTGAACATTCAAAATTTAGGCAAAACAAACTGTTTCACTCAATTAACATGAAAAAAAAGGAGCAAAAAAATTTAACGTCTTATTATTACTACTAATTTAATAAACATCTGTGACGATGAACGAGATGTCGAAAAATTGACTTGCTTCGCGACTTACAAATATTAATATAGATAAAAATAATATACATAATATATTTACTATAAATCATAGTTATTCATAGCTGTTTATTATGAATACAAACGAAATGAGAGAAAAAAAAATGAAGAAAAACGAAAGAATAAGGAAAAAAAAACCATTCGTGTATCAGTTCATTGCTACATTAAAGTGTTGACATTATAATCGTTCAAGATGCGTTGAATGTTTCAATTAAATAATTAATTTTTTTATTTTCTTTAAATATTGTAACAATGATGGATTCATCAGTCAATTTTTTTTTCATTTGTTCTTTTGTTCCTTTATCATTTGGAGAGAAATTTGAGGGATGTCAGGATGATGAGAAGAAAATAATTGATTTGTCAATGAGACAATGGGATTTATCAGCCTCAGAGAATTGGCTGATACTTGAGACTGTAGTAGGCACGTGTATGATAACTGTAGTGTCTTGGCTCAGTTCTGTATTGAGTTATCCATCGCATGTCAGCTGTTCTTTTGACGCTTCTGTTAGTATTTTTTGCATCATAAAGCTTGAACATTCTCTCAGACCATTCTTCGCAATTTGGCTCGTCACGATAAATTCCACGATTTCTCTTGTTCATCCAGTCAATTACATCGTTGTAATAAAATTTCCTGCTCAGAGATAAAAAGAATAAAGGAAATTTATTGAATGAATCTATTTTAAATTATCATTAATTTGTTTCTTTTGATAATATCATGGAAATTAAAAGAGATAGGGTAAAATATGTAGAGGCATGATTTGTAGAGCGTAAAAAGACCTACAAAAAAGGTATCTACAAAAATTTCCCTATCTCCTACAGTTTACGAGATAATCCAAAAAAAACTGGCTTCAAAACGAATTTCTCAGTTCAGTGTAAAATAAATCAAATTATTCACCTGTAATCAGAGAGGTAACGATAACCCAATATCACTGGACGAACCCAGTGAAGCGTATACTTTGGCTTCGGTGCTTTAGCAAACACTGAATAATCAAGTTTAATTCTCTCCGGCTTCTTTTCACCTGCAGCTTCTCCAGCAGCTTCTTCGGGTTTTGGCTCATCTGGTGGTAGTGCTGGTACATCCTCGAAATCCCACGCTGCTTCATCATCCGCCATTATTCCCTCTACTCAACTTTCACCACTCAATTCACCAGGTATTCCCCTGAAATAACGTCAATTCAAATAAAAATAACACTGAGATCATTAATTATGCAACAGAGAGCACTATTCTCCTTTTCTCCAACACAATCACTTGCGTAATCCAAAGAGCGTAGAAAAGTAGAATTAGAAGCACTTAAAAGCACGAGAATTTACAAACCTAAGGCTTTTGGGGATTATTAATGTTAAGCCGAGCTTTTCACAGGAAAAACTCCGACTCGACTACTGATGAGCCCAAGTCTATGTATCGTTTTTATCTCAAGCAACCATTTCATTGTTCTCATCGTCCTTTAGTCTCAGTGGAGGGGCAAAATTGAAAAAAAAAAAGAGAAATCATTGCTTCACTCGATGATCCCTTCATCTCATTCGTCTATGCAATTAATTCATCCCCCACTCTCATCCACAATTTGATTTTTTTTTTCAACATCACCTTATTTAATCCGGCATTGAGCTATCTATTTCGAGGGAACATTCCGTCATAACTAATTAGGCCAATCGATGCTACAGAACGTCAACAACGTGTGCAATTCTCCAAACTGATTAAATTGACGGAATATATCATGAAGATTATCGCATTTATCATCATGTGATGCTTCGTTAGATGCCAGAATGTAACTCAACTGTTCTCCCATGGGATAATCCGGATTTCCCGGAAATTATCTACTTCAGGAGTTCTTTTGGAGAATAACTTGGAAACTAGGGGAGATGGAGAAATTTTCGTTATTTCCTTATTTTTTTCATTATCTCTCCTAGTTTAAAAGATATTAACGAAATACAATTTATCTTCTTCTAGTTTAATTATCATCGATTATCTATAAATAAGCCTTTCGAAATTGGGGGATTAGAGAGTTTCGAAATTCCCAGTGACATCCTAATCTGATTTACTTACTATAAATCAAATGATTGAGTGATTTGTATTAAAAAAAGACATTTATCATACATTTGATATTTATTTAAAGATTAATCAACAATTTTCACAAAATCCGGGATTTATCTCATTAACATTGGCTTCATTCAGATAGAAAATATCATGAGATTAAATTGTTTCTTTAAAGAGCCAGTGATTTTTTGCGTTTTAGGAGAGATCGTTTCTTGCGACGTTTCTCAACTGGCTTATCCTGATTGGCTGCACTTTCAGGGGCAATTATTACATCATCCAGCGGTATTGGGGATTCAAGCTTCATCATACGTGTCTTTTTTTTATCACCAATTAGCTTTGGCATATCATCCCTCATCTCAGAGTACTTGGACCATTTGATCAATGATGCATTAGCTTTTCTCTCAGTCGATTCTTGCTCTCTGGTCAATTGGAGCTTTCGTGATTTTTCTAAACGTGCCACCAGCTCTGATGGCTCCTCCTCGGGTTTCTCCTTGTTGTCGAATTTCGTTGCGTGTTTTTCAAAGGCTGAGCTTGCAGTTGTCAGAGTTTGTTTAGCACGTTCTATCTCAGCGCCAATGTCCACCATGTCGAAGAGACGATCCTGGAAAAAATAGTTCAGTGCAGTCTCATGGGAAATTAAGGATTTTTTTAGGATTTATTGTGATTGAGTGGAGACAGAATTAATGGAATTAATACTTGGAGATCTCTTCGTCGTCGACGCAGCTCAGCCAAATCCTCGTCAAATGTATCAGAGGCACGTTTCTTCAAGCGCCTCTGCATTGACACGAAATCCTCTTCAACTTCGTCCTCCGGGATTCTCCTACCGTAACCATCCCACATTGAATCGTAATCATCGTCCAAAAGTTCATTCATAGGTCCTGACAAATTTCTCGAACCTAAAAGTTTCACCCATTACCCAAATGCTTGAGGATTACATGAACAGTGATTAAAATAGATTCGAATTGATTTCACGCAGTTTTTTGAGAATATCTTAAAAACTACTGGAGATACAGGAATTTTTATAGATACTTTTTTTGTAGCGTGGAAAATTTTCTACAAAAAAGGTATCAATGATTTTTTTTGTATCTCTATTATTTCAGAAGATATTCTCAAAAAACTGTAAATTATTATAAAACCATTTTTCCACTTAACAAAAACGTATCTAAAAGAATCTTTCAAATAAAAAGAAGAAAAAAAAACATGCACGTGCTGCAAATTCATCGAGGACTTTTGGGATAAAAATAAAACATTAAATTTCATTCTTCATCACATATAATTTATTCATAGTAAATAACGAGCTGAGGATAAAAGTTTTACACACCGAAACCAAAAAAAAAAAAGAAGAAGAAAATAAGATAATTGACTGAGGTAACTTGGGAGCATCAGCATTGATAATTGTCTCAAGCCCATTGGAATTCAGGAGAGTTTACAATAAATACTTAAACCCATAAATTAGGATGAAAGATCGAAAGAATGAGAGAAGAAAAGGAATTGAAAATAATAGGAAAAAAATAAATAATGAAGAAATTCAATGAGAATAATCTAGAAGCTAACGTGCTTTTCAGCTCGTTCAGTGCTTTTAACAATGAATTTTTTAGCAGTTGTCTCTTGGAGATAGTCGTCCTCAGATGCTGCTTCATTGACCATGGCTCTGAGAGCAGCAGCACGTCTCTCCCTTTTTGCCTGTCTCTCTGCCATTTCCTCCATTTCAGTTTCAAGATCATTGAGCCTTGCTTTGGTCTGTTTGGCTCTTGATGCAGCACTGGAGGCCGACAAATCCGTATCAATGTCTTTGAATTTCGACCATTTGGTCAGAGGCGAGCTGCGTTCGCCCTCTTCATTGAACATCAATGAACGCCTCTTGAAGGCAGCATCAGCATCATCAATAGCGCTCTTTGCTGATTCAATGAATTTATCATTTAACTCAGTACGCAGCTTCTCGCTGCGTCTCAAGTCATCGTAGTGCTCCATATCATGGCTCAGACTTGCTGATTGTGATTTGAAGCGTCTAGTTGTTGATGCCACTTCACTGGCAAAATCTTCAGCTAAATTACGACGATTTGTACGCTGTCCACGAATATCGTAAACCGTATCCTCGTCGTCCTCGTAAAGGTTTTGGGCTTGGGTACGGGACGGTCGAGGTGTATCAAATTCGAGGTCAAGGTCACGTGCGAAGGAGCTCCTAGGCCCTGACAAGTCACGGCTGCCTGAAAAACCGAGGATCAGAAACATGTACACAGTAGTGAGGTGAGACAAACAAAGAATTAATAGTAAAATATTAAGGAATTATTACGTTTCTTTTTTAAATTCCGTTATTGTATTTTTTTTTTTTTCCATCGATTCTGTTCGATATTTTAGGACTCTATTCTCTCGTTCTTTCGATTATTCTTGAATTCTCAGGGTTTTCTCGTGTGAGTTCATTTGAGTTTTAAATAATCCAGTGGATATTTATTTAAATTGTATTTTTAATTAAAATATTCCTTTTTTTTTTCATTTACAATGATTATGGACAACAGTAAAATTCAATGAAAGCACTAGACTCCATCAACTACTAGTTTATTTTTGTTTTTCAGAAAAAAAGAAATGAAGATGGACGATTAACACAGTTGGATGCAACGATAACAAGAGCAAAAAACGAGAAAAAATTGAAACACCATTCTGACGAGTAATTTTTAATTCATCCACAGGAATTGAGGGAATTTTTTTTTTCTTTTTTTTTTGGGTTTTTTTTTCATCATGATATCATGCCAGAGATTCTTGGGAATTGAAAAATTGTGGAAAAATTTGGGTGGATGGATACGTGCCAGAGAGAAAAGAGAAAAATCCACAATGTAAAATTAGCATTAAAATTAAACTATTCTTCTTTTATGCAAATCACAAACTCTGACTAATTTTTCTCTTTTCCCTCAATTTTATCATTCGGGAGTGAAAATTTGGGGCAATGCAAATTCTGGGATTTTCATCTTCTTCTCACAGTGGGTGAAATTTAAATAATCATCATAATGCTATTGTTTTTGTGACATTCCTCAAAACCATTTGGGAAAACGATTGAAGATGTTACCGATGTCACTACGTCTAGCAGCTATTTCATCAGCAAATGAGGTCCTTGGCTCTGGAAATAATGGACGTCCACTGTATTTACGATCCAGATGATCGACCATTGGTTTGTAGTATGATTCTCCTTTGTCATAATTGCAGCCATAAACACGTGTACGTGGCCTACTGAATATTGGCCTAGACATATTCGTTTATTTTATGTTTGGTTGATTGGTCTTCTGATGCCTCTGGCACTTGGATCCAAATTGATCTGCAACAATTCATTATTCTTCATTAAATTAATGATTTTTTGAAAATTAAGGATATCTCTGAAATGAGTGGGTTTAGGGGAAAATCTCAAGAGACGTTTTTTTTAGAGAATTTTCAGAGCCACAAAAAAGGTCTCTTGATAAATTCTCATAATCCTCGTTTTTTTAAAGATATTATCAAAGTTAAAACCTTCTGTTTTGTTTCATTGGGCTTATGTCTCAAATTATTGCAATGGGTACTTTGCTCTAGTCTAATAATAAAGTAATCACCGTTTAAAAATAACAAAACAACTCACACTGCCTCAATGCTTCATTAAAATCTTCAGTTATTTGTGTAATTCAAATTCTCTCGGTTTTTCACAAATTTTAATATTACATTAGGAAGACAAGTCGAGCAGGAAATTGGGACACTACGATTTCTTTTAGTCTGTAGTGTTAAAATAGAACAAATCTAATTTAGCGCCCGTGAAATTCTGTGTTTTCAGTACGGAAGAAATTTTTCCAAGAAATTCAATAAAATTACACTATTCCCACTTTTTTTCCCGGTCATCTTTATTAAAGGGGATTTTTTTCATAATAGAGATTTTTCACGATTTATTTTTGAATATCTATTTTTGATATTTGGAACGATACACGTGTTACTGGAATAAAAAGTGGATAATTGTGTCCTTGAAAATACTTCAATTTCATTAATTCGAACGTACCTTTGAAACCCTTGGGTTTAGGAGAATTTATCAAGAGACCTTTTTTCTAGAGAATTAAATTTCCTAAAAAAAAGGTCTCTTGATAAATTCTCGTAAACTCCACGGTTTCAGAGATATTCACAATTCAATCTTCAAAATTCTGAATTTGCCAATGAACACGTGAAACCAAATGACGTAATGTCCTCATCCATAAATAATGAATAAAAAAAAAATTGCAACTAATACTCAAAGTAGGCGGACACACGTAATTTGCCAAACCATATCCCCAATTAATTTTCTTCGCCAAACGAGAAACTGACACTTAATCATGATTATTCACTATGAATTTTCAGTCCAATTATTCATTGTGTGACATGTAAATTTCATCGTGCGAATAATTCTCCTAATTTATTTGAATATTCGGAATAGCAACTAATTGATTATTCAAATTGCAATTTGATCCAATTGTGAGAATGCCAATATCTCCTCTCAATTCCTCCATATTCACCAAAAAAAATGGGGAAAAACCCGAATTTTCACTGAAACAATTCATTAAAATCAAATAATCATCATAATCATTGGATTTAATTGTGTAAAGTGCAAGTTACCATTACGCAACAAATACCGAGGAGAATCAGACAAAGAGAATGGCAGATGCTGAGCGTGGCCAGATTTGGCCTGGTAGACTACTTGAAATTAAACCATATCAATTACACCAAAAACTATTCAATAAAATTTTAATCAATAAGCCAATCAATTACATGAACCATTTTGTGCTAATATTTGCTCGATTCAATTATCACAAAATGAAAGCCAATTTTCCATCAGAAATTGAGTTACTCACTAAATTATAGTTTATTTTCACGTGTCAAGAGGTCAGAGCCAAATTAACGTAATAAAAGCAAAGAAAGTGCACACATCTGTAAAAAAATGATTTAATGAATGAAAAAAAAAAGATAATTAATTGTATAAATTCCAATTGACGTACCTAAATGTTATTACAACTGAATTGTCCTTTTCCCCACTTGTTTTCCGGTTTTTTTTTCCCAAAAAATGATGCGATGTCCACGGAAGTAACAGTGCGACTCCCACAGACTTCTTCAGGCTCCTCTTCGTTTTTCCCCACTCTCCTCTTTTTTTGCCCCTTCCTGGGTTTTAAAATTGTTACAGAGGGGATTAACTGGTGAAAATTTAGAAGTTTTCAGCTTAGATCAGAAAGATCATCATCAATGTCTTCCACTACCTCCCACCTGTCTCTCTCCAACTGAAATGTTTTCTTAGTAAATGGAAGAATATTTCAGTTGTGGAAAGAAGATGACTCAATTTTGTTTATACGTTTTTGGGAATACCTCGGAAACTAGAGGAGATGGAAAAAAATTATAGGAATGTTTTTTGTAGAGAATTTTAAGAGCTACAAAAAAGGTTATAATGAAAATTTCTCTATCTCGCTTAGTTTCCGAGATATTTCAATAAAACTAAAATTCACAGAAATTTGTTGGTTTTTACTTTTTTTCTGTTGATTGGAATTGAATAGGAACTTAATAGAATCATTGAAAAATTCGAGTAATTTCAGTCAATTGTGTTTGATTCAACAGTTTTTAAGTATATGGGAGTGAAGAATGTAACCCCTATTTTATTTTAGTAATGGTATAAACTAGATCGTGACGACGGACCAACGAGTTACTTTTAGAATATCTTTGAGGCTCTATAGACCGGCATTGGACGTACACACAATAACTACTAATTTTGTTTGCCAGAATAATACAAGACATTGTGTGTGCTGCAATAAAAAATTATTTATTGTCGAATAAATCAAGCGACTGACGAATTTACCCTTTTCGCTCATTCTCTTCGACTCATCGAGAGAGAGATGACATCATTGTTATTGAGACAGTTCTATTTTGAGATGAATTTTTTGAATAAAAAATTGCCGCACTGTTCGATACATCTTTTTCATTTGATTTAAAAATAAATGGCGACGTTGGAGTAGTATTTTAGCTGTACTTTATTGAATTTTTGATAGAAGCAATCATCCAAACGTTTGTAATTCATTCGCAGGTGATTGTAATTTAGTTTTCATTGTTTGAGAGTTAATTGATTAATTATTATTGAATAATTAAATGGAAAAATACATGATTTTCTTCTTTATCGTTATAAAGTACAGCTGATTGGATACTGCTCGACACTGGCGCCTCCTATCAGCACGATTTTACCGGGAGAGATCTCCCAACCGATAAAGAAGAAAATCATGTATTTCCTCGTTTGTTTATTTAATAATAATTGAACAATCAACTATCAAAAAATAAAAAATATATAACAATCACCACCAAACAAATCACAAACGATTTCATATTTTTTTTTAATGAAAAATGCAGTTTTTAGTTTTATTTATTCAACAATAATTGAACAATTGACTACCAAACAATAAAAACTATATAACAATCATCACCAAACAAATCACAAACGATTCCATATTTTTTTAATTGAAAATTCATTAGTTGTATTGCTAATTTTATTTATTCAATAATAATTCAACAATTAGCTACCAAACAATAAAAAGTAAATAGCAATCACCACCAAACAATTCACAAACGATTGCATATTTTTTTGTATTAAAAATCCTATTTTGTGTAGCTAGCTTAATTTTGCGCATTTCTTTCTTTAATTTCATAGATTTATCAGTGGCGCCACCTCTTAGAATTATTTAGAAACTCGGAACACAATTTAATTTTAGTTCCTAAGAATTCTAAGAGGTGGCGCCACTTGTAAATTCCTAAAACTGCAAAAATTCGAAGTTTAAATGTTTAAACGTGCAGTGGTAAAGGAGGTTAAGTCAGCAGCCTCTCGACTTAACCGGGTTTACCACTTCTCGTTTGAATATTGCGTTTAACGGCACATTCAAACGAGAAGTGGTAAACCCGGTTAAGTCGAGAGGCTGCTGACTTAACCTCATTTACCACTTCCCGTTTGAATGTGCCGTTAAACGCAATATTCAAACGAGAAGTGGTAAACCCGGTTAAGTCAAGAGGCTGCTGACTTAACCTCCTTTACCACTACACGTTTAAACATTCGAAATTTGAATTTCTGCAGTTTTAGGAATTTACCAGTGGCGCCATCTCTTAGAATTTTTAAGAACTAAAATTAATTCGTGTTCCAAGCTTCGCGACAATGCTAAGAGATGGCGCCACCAATTCATTTGTGAAAAATTCCGAAATTTTTGTAGCTTAAGTTGATGTGAATTTTGAATAAAAAAATATGTAATCGTTTGTGATTTGTTTGGTGGTGATTGGTATATAATTTTTATTGTTTGGTAGTTAATTTTTTAATTATTATTGGATAAATAAAGTTAGCAACACAACTAATGAATTTTGAATGAAAAAAATATGGAATCGTTTGTGATTTGTTTGGTGGTGATTGTTATATAGTTTTTATTGTTTGGTAGTTAATTGTTTCATTATTATTAAATAAAACAAATAAACACATGATTCTCTTCTCTATCGGCCGGAATGTCAAGTCGATGACAGCGCCAAAATGGCGCTCGCGGGAAGCTCAAATAGCAGAAGAAAGGGAATCAGCTGATTACTGAATTAACGGCACTCATCGTGGTCTCTTCGTCCGGCAAGTTTCACGCGAGAAGGTCAGTGCTTTTACTCCTCCACTTGTGTTTTTTTTTACATAATCCAATAATTTAATAAACCGGCGCCAATTGTCTGCCATCACTTACATAACATTACGTAGTTTTCAGCTTTAAAAAATCGATGGAAACGTGAATTATCGTGCGAGAGTGAATAACAAGTGAAGCTTTCAGTGAGAAATATTTTGGAGACTCCAGTAGCCTTTTTTTTACAACTCTTAATTAATTAATTAACTCATAGAAAATTAATAATAATCAATAATATTCCACGCAATTCTTTACTTTCTCTTTTCGGAGTTGAAAAAACGAGAAAAATCTCGTGACTTCTCTGATTCAAAGAGGTTAGGTTAATGAAACCTTCAGAATTTTTGAAAAAAAAAAAAAAATCGAATTTATCACTAGTGTGCCGGGGACTTCAATTTGGTCGATAATTCAATGATAAACCAATTCAAAATCTCCAGGCAATCACTTACATAAATATTGTTTTGTTTATGTGTTTGGGCTCTTCATGACACGGTCATTATCGACCCACGTGGGGTGACGATGATTATGTACTCTTGCTCCAAAAATAGATTAACGCTATGAAAACGCTGACATCCAAGCGTATTTCATTTTACACTGATTTTTTTCCGCAATTTTGCTTATTTACATTTGAATCAATCTGTTGATAAAAATATAATTGTTATCGCATTTTGTTATTTTTCCAAAGATAAAAATAACTGGCGCCAGAGATTTTGCAATCGAAAACTCGTGCGACGAGTTTTTCATCTTCATTTTCTCCTCTCAATTTTTAGAAAACGTTTACTAAACTTTCTTCAACGAGAAATTCACGGAATTTTCTTTCATTAGTTTTTTTTTAGAAAAGTTCGTAAGAAAGAACATTGATCTTTCTCTTCCCTTATCTTTAATGATAAGAAAGGCAAAGTTTCTATTTGTTTCTCTATTGAATAATCCTCGATGAGCCAGTGGCAATGTGCCACTCACGCTCGACAGAATTAGATCCATCAGACGAAGTTTATGAAACGAGTTCACCCGGAGATTTCACTCCAAACGAATTTCCTACAATAATTTATCAGCAATTGACGTCTAATGTTTTTCTTACTCTAAACTTTCATCTTTGGCTGTACGATAAGTGCTAATTGGATTAACGATTATCTTTTTTGTTGCAGGATACAGACCGAATACAAGATCTTCGGTAACGAGATGTATCTAAGCCGCACTGCAAACTACGCACTCAAACTCTCATTGCATCAGGTAAAAAAGTCAAATTGAATAATTTATTATAATTTTTGTGAGATCATTGAGAATTTGATAAAACATTTTTTTCCCTTTTTTGTGACAGAGTGGAAGTGCACAAGTCTATCGTAAATCAATTGGTGACCGTGGAACCGCACGTTCGGCAGTTGTACTAGCAACAGTTGGATTATCAATGAGCATGTTCTCACTGAAACAAATGCTGTCATCACAATCACCAGCAACAAGTTTAAGACGTTCGTCTACGTTCTAACGTCACGATCAAATAAAAAAAGTCAATGTTTAAAAATGAAGCGACACAAGTGCCGAGTATCGACGATTGGACACGGTTCTATTATTATTTCACTCGAGGAACAAACTGTAGCACACTCGTGAATTCAACGTTTTCTTCTCCCCAGCAAAAGTCATAATTGGGAGATTTTTTTTAAATTTTCGTCCAATCTTTAATTAAAATACAACTCACTTTATTGCAATCGAGTTGAACACGTTGAATAGCATGTCGAGGGAGAATTTTCACTGATAAGTTAGATTAATATATCAATTAGTATATTCTGGATAAATAAATTGACCCTGGGGACTTTTCTCAATCGTAGAAGAGTGATTGAAGCTTTCTTCTGTCAATTTATTTTGAGAGAAACAAATTTTCTGCAATTGTATTCTACCGTTTATGATAATTACTGGGAAATTAATTATTTGCAGAGGCTAAAACGATCGATTTTATGTCAAAGAAAAATTGAGAAAGAAAAAATAGTAATTATCACATAGTTTGTTACATTTTAGAGCGTAAGTCTTCTTCGTCATGCAGATATACACCGATAAATTCAAAGTTTCATTTATTTATTTATTTTAATTAAACCTACCAAAAATCCCCTGTCATTCATTCGTCCATGTGTTTTTTAATTGAGTTAATAATTTTTTTTTATTGTTAAACGATTTCTCCTCCAAAGAAAAGAACTTTCATTTTGAAATGAAAATTTTTACGATAAAAATAATTGAATTTCATGACTTATCGTATACATTTATTCATAACTTTTACAATCTCACACTCGTGATTTTCTTAATTTTCTTGCATTTCTCGCACCTTCTGCATTTTCTCTATTACTTTATTTTCAGACTATTTACCTCACAGCTATCGCTCTCTCTTTTTCACGCCTTTCACACAGCAGAAGAGAAAATAATAATGAATTATCCCGAATAATGAGAGATAATGATTTAATAAAATTCATGTGACTGCCCTTAAAATTACTTTTTTCATCTGAAACTTGGATAAAAATCTACTACTCACTCACACACACAGCATAAACCAAAGATCAATAAACTAATGAAAAAAAAAATGAGTGGATAATTGAGATGAAGGAAAGCTCATAACAATTGAATAATTTCTTCATTTCATTCTGTTTATGTATTTAAATATAAGGTTTACATATGTAGGTATATATTCTTTCTTTCAGTATGTTTGAAAATGTTGCCCTACTTCAACGAAGCTTTGGCAAGTACTTATACCATTGACAAAAAAAAAAGAAACGAAAAAAATTAATTAAAATAATAATGAAAAAAAAAGAGAAGAAAAAAAAACGTTGACATTTCTTCTTCTATTTGGAAGCATCGAGAGACGAATTTTTCACCGCAATTCCTTTCTTTTCATTAAATTTTCATTTATCAATAAAACACAAGAGAGAAAATCTTCGTCGAAGCAGTACATGGCTATCACAGCATGGCATTTATTTGTGTTGTCAAGTGCTTTTTTTTTTGTAATTTCTTATTTATTTATTTTTTTCGTTATTCATTTACTCTTTTTTGTCCACTAAAACGAGCTACTCGACGATTACAAATTCGACTTTTCTGTCAATTTAAGAGAATTAAAAAAAAAAAATCAAGAAAAAAAAAGATCAAACTCCTTCACTCAGTTGGGCTTAGAATAATAATTAAAAAAAAAAAGAGAAAAAAAAACATGTTACGACTCATTGTGAATGAACACCGTCTGACCAGCAAGGTAAATTCTACTTTCTATTCTTATTAACTATTTCTTATAATGTTTTCTGTCGTAATTCAGTGTTAGGTTTGTAACAACTATTATTTATTTATTTAATAATAATAATAATAATGATAAAAATAATAAACTACGTTAACGATTATTGGTAAAATGAAAGAATTGTAGACAATGATGTGTTTTTTGTTTTTCCTTTAAATTGAAAAAAATTTTGTAACATGAAAGAAAAATTGTACATTAGTAATTTTGTTTACTGAATCAAATGAATTAATTACCAATGGAAAAATAATAATAATAATAATAATTAATAATGAGAAATAACAAAATTAAATTCTCCATGGAATCATCGCTCGGGTTATCACGGTCAACGGATACAAAATAATGTAAAAATCATAGTTTAACTAAGAAACATAACAATAGAAAATATTTCGTATGAAATTCGTACCAAAAGAAAATGATAAAAGAAAGACAATGAAAAATGAAGGAAGAATCATCTAATGGCTCAAATTATTACAAAGAAAAAGAAATTATCTTAAAATCATTTACGATAATTTCTGCACTACTAAAAGAATCAAAAAGCTTTTTAATTAATCTAGAATAATAAAAATTATATATCAACAAACAAAAAGAGAAAAAAAAACTAATAATCTTAAGAGAGAAAAAAGCTCAATTGACTTCTGAACGTTTTCAACGCACACAAGCCGCTAAAATGACAATTAGGAGAAGGTGGGGTAAAAAGGCCACAAGGGGTAAGACACATGCTCACTTTGAAATTGCATATTACGTGAAATCAAGAGAAATATTGGAGATAGAATTTCTTTAATGATTCCATCGGAAAGCTGAGGAAATTTCCTCAGCTTTCCAATGGAATCACCAGAAAATCGCTATTTCCAACCGTTCAAGCAGAATGTCCATTTTACCCCAATCTCCCCTATAATAATAAAAAAAAAAAATGAAACACACTATTGGCCCCTACTAAATTCATTCATCAGGCCCATCTCTTCATTTTCATCTCAATAATAAAAATTCATTATTGATTCCCTTCTTTTCTTTCTCAATGAAAATAAAAAAAAAAGAAAAAACCTCTCAAACACGTTAATAAAATCCGAAATAACGTACACTAAGTGCACAAACTAGCTGTCCTCATATAATTTCTCATTTTATAATTATATTCACTCCCTCATTATTAACATAATTAAAAAAAGCTTTTTTCTTCATGTTTTCATTCTGTCGACTCTAGAGCGACGAAAAAATTTAGTAATATAATAAAATATAAATTTTCTCCCACACTGTATAAAGAACATTCTCTCACTCATTTCTCTCGCACTTTCTAAATAAGATAATTGAAATGTTGCCGCGATGAAAGAGAAATAAATGTCTCCATAAACGCACACACACAAGAATTCTTCTTTTTTCAGTAACAAATAATTTCTTTTTTTTTATTGACCTATGGCGTTAAGTTTGATATTGTATTTTCAATTAATCACTGGTGAAAAAATTGAAATCTAGGAAAAAAAACTGTTACAATTCATTTCCATTTGGTTTTTCTCGAACTTCATAAAATCAATAGTCGCTCATTATTTTTTAATTCGTCCATTTCTCCAAATTCTTATCTTCAATTGAATTTTTCTCATCAGGCAATGAATATTACTACATTGTAACCGAAATAAAGTAGCATTTTAATTTAAATAAAATGCTTTTGACAATAATAATTCATTTACATTTGTTCTTTTCTTCATATTTGACAAATTGGTACATATAAAGTTCATATAATTTAATTATCAATTGAATTGCGTGCTCGAATAATTCCTTCATTCTCATAAATTTGTGGACTTGAAATGTTTTCTTTAATTTCAGAAATATTATGGATTAGTTTTTTTTTCTTGTTAAGATAAGACACCATAATACGTAGCAATATTTACCAACTCCATTTTGCAGGAAGCAGACTTTTCAGTTTCTCTCCTAAATTTTTAAATTCATTTTTTTGGTCAAAAAGTTTTTTTATCGAAAATATTGAAAATGAAAGTTCAATTGATTTCTTTTTCAAATGACAAAATTAGAAATTCCCTTTACTCTGTTTTTCTTTTTTTGGTGCAATAAGAAGAAAATAATTTAAAAAGTTACTGTATTTACAATGTATTTCAACGAGTTATGTTTCTTTAAAAAATTCGCATTTCAATATCTTTGCCATTCTATTAATTATTCTTAAAAACCATTCAACTATTATGAATACATAGAAGTTTTGAACGTAATATGTATTTCTTCAATCGGGGCACACACATACATATATTATATGTATTGATTATTTTTCTATTTAATTGAGAAAATTAATATTCCTCGTGAGCCAATTTAAAATATACTTTTATGCACCGTTAATATCTGTAATTCGGGCGTATATGATACGTCTCGTAATTGTGTATTCCTGTGTTATTATTCTTTGATAAAAAATATGTAAAAGACTGAGATTCATTAATCCCAGCATTGTACATATGTACACGTATATGAGTTGAATATGTATTTACATATACATAACATTGTTTATCCATCTGTCGCATTTTTTTCCTTCTGCTACATGTTCTATTCAATTTGTGAGTTAGAAAAAAAAACTCTGGTATTTCCTCCACTCACTGCGAAAATTTCTGTTCTTCACTATTTTTCAGCATAAATTGTGGAATAAATTCAATTAAAATTTCATTCACACGAAATATCAATTAACTGCTAAAATTTTCGGCAGTATCATTAATCCACATTAATCAATCTTCATTATGCCTTTACTTTAAAAATCCTCGGAAATACGAATTTAATTAATGGCATTTCTCAATTATCTCTCATTCCTTCAAATTCATGAATCATAAATTAATGCTGGGATTAAGACATAGAGGAACATGGTAAACGTGGCGAGCCCATTTGCGTTAGTACACGATCGAGCCACTGCAATGGACCATTTAAATGCAGTTCAATCCAGCATGGTGTTGATGTTACTGTTTGACGACGATATTCAGCTCCCCATCCTTTAACAAAACTCATTCTAATTGTACACATTCTTGTTAATTGATAAACAGCTTCAAATCCTTGTGACACTGATTGTGATAATAGTGCAGCGAATTCTTGATTGTTGAATATCTTTAAATTACATCCTACAATACACAATTTATCATTAATTCTCTCAGTCTCAGTTAATTCGATTTCATGAGATGAAGAAAGAGGAAAAAATTTATTAAACATTACCTGGTGGTATTTTACAGACAGTAGCTGGATGCCAACCGTAACGTTGATTACAGTTTGGACTCTGTACAAATATACTCGAATCAGACTGGCATTCAGCAAAAACTTCACCACCAATGTAGTATAATCTAACTCCTTTACCAATGTGCCTTCTTGTCTGTTCTACTACTTGATTACGATTAACATTTGACAATAAACCAAGACAAAAACGTTCGGAATTACTTGGATCCGTGAAACCATCTACCGTTATGCTTGGTTGTGAGGCGTGAAATGTCTCGCCCACCCTCGTGTTCAGCTCGTAATAGCTTATCGAACACCTGGAAATTAAATTTTTCATTTAGTTGATTGTAATGAGAGATAATTGAGTGTGAATTACTCACCAAAATGCTGGCTCACAGTACATAACTGGCTGTGCATCAACTGGACTAGGTGATAATCTTGAGAGTGACATGTTATCATTGTGATCCATATTATCACCATCCTCACTGATATAACCAGGTGGTGGTGTATCAGCTGGTGGATCCATTGAACCTGGTGTTGGATGGGGTGAGCCTTGGACACTTCCTAAACTACCAACACTAGCTGGACTCGTTGCCTGCATACTCTGCATAGCCTGGTAAATATTATTTGGTGGCTGCTGTTGCTGAGGTGACAATGGTATATTCTGATTATTGTGACGATGATTCAGTGTTGCGTGGAAACTAGTGTTCTCTGGTACACTGACGCTCAATTCTTCCAGTGATGTGTTGTAGAGTATTGACTCGTCACCGGATAAATTGTGCCGGGGCACGAGGATTGCTGGCAATACTTTGGAATTATGATTCATTAGTGGAAAATAATTGTATGATTGCATGATGAAAAAGAAGTACACTTGAAAGAAAACTAATCAATTACAAATTTTTCATCGTCATTACAACTCACCTGGTGTTTGTATTCTTTGATAATGATAAGGATTGACGCAGACCTCGTCTCTTTTTTGTGTAAATGAATACTCGCAGTGATCAATTGCCCTCAACTCGTGGTGTGACTGAAGATCTGGCCAACGCCAAAGACGACAGTATATAACGTGGGGAAGTCCCTTGCCCCTCACAGCCTGTACACCGTTGTCACCAACACCACCGGGACTAGGCCTGCAATGAAAAATAAATGAATAAATTCGAATTTTTCATTATATTATAAATCTGGTGGACTAATTTTCATGTTATTTTTCCACGACCTTTTTCCTCGTGTTATCTAAGAATTCGTTATCAGTGGGAAAATTTACTCTATCTTGATATAAATTGATACTCTTGCTTGATTTTCTGGTTTTTCACAGTGTGAGTGAAACAAAGAGCCTCTAAAGAGGAAATGAAAAATAAAAAATGAAAATAAAACAGTGAGGGCTCTAATTTCGGTGGGACCAAACTCAAGGCCAGTTCAGACGAATGAATAAATATCTATATATATATATATAGTAAATTCAAATGGTAGAGAAGTTTAGGTTTCTTCGCCACAATCAGCATTATGTTCTGTTGAGAACCATAAACCATTGGTTCTCCACTTACTACTTCGTCAAACGTGATATTATTTATGAGTTATTCCGCACTGTGATGAGTCACATACAACCGAAAGTGTTTCTACTCTTTTCATTTTTATTATTCTTTTAATTTCATTTAATGTTTACTCTTTCACTTGATTTCTCGGATGATGAAGGCAAAATAACATCATCGGCGCGAAGTAATAACATAATTTGAGCCTGATGATGAGTGATGAAAAGAAATATTTCACAATACAATAATGAAAGAGGTAAATTATTATTTCCAGAATTATTTCTTCTATTCAACGGAGAATTTAAATGAAATAAAAATTCACCGTTCACTCAGATGCCTCACGGATTGGAGTGAAGTGAGAAAATAGCTGGAACTCTTTCGTTCTTTGATTTCCTCAATTCCATATTGTTAACACTTGATATCCATGCGTATAATATTTCCATTAATGCCAATGAATACGAGAGAGACTTGCCTCTTTTTTTTCACTTCAGTATCCAAGTACATCAACTACAACTGCGGTCAATCTACAATAACGTATCAAACTCTATTGGACTTGTATACTCTTTCAATTGCAATCGCATGTTACTATGCGATATCTCTTACATAATACCAGCGCAATAATTTTTTTTACATTTATTTCAGTATATCAAAGTCTCTGAGTCTTGGAATCTCCATTAATCCGTTTATTCTGGGTGAACAATTGAGTTTGGGAAAATTTATGAAGATACCTTTTTTCAGCAGAATTAAATTCTCTTGAAAAAAGCTATCTTCATAAAATCTCATAAATGTGTTATTTTTCGAGTTATCAATGAATTAACTCAAAAATCATAATTGCCTTAATTTGTCCACTGATTTTTCGTGATTCTTCATTTTCGTTTGTACTCTTTGTTCCTCCAGGTATTAATGTCAGACGGTAAAAACCGGTTTAAAAATGAAGCGGTAGGTCAGTTATCGAGTAGCAATGTAGATAATACGAGAACCGAAACTCAGTTGGGTTTTCAGGCACGTTTTCAAGTATGTAAAGAGAAAGAGAAAAGAGACAGGAATTGGCAGTGGGGTAAAAAGGGATAAACCGAGGTAAAGGAAGAAGAGGACAGGGTAACGGGCGCCGTTACACACACGCTTTCTTAATACAACTGGATGCTATTTCCAAACGACGCGTCGTAAAATTGCATGGAGGATATTGCCTTCACATATTCCAACAGTTTAATTAAATTAAAAAAATAAATAAACACATGAATATTTCATCCAACGAGTTTATGAATACACCCGGTTATTAATTAATCGGAGAGCAACGGCGACGAGACGACAATCGATTAACGTCTGCAGTGCTAATGAAGCTCTCTCCAATGATTTTTCAATGAAACTCATGGAATTATCAAATTTTATACAATTTCAATGATTATTCTTTCCTACATGAGATAATTGATTCCGGAGGCCTGGGACAATGATTTATGAGTTGTAACTGTTGAGGTAAAAGGAGTGTCAAAACTCGTATTTCCACGGCATTGTGTGTTTCTTCAATAGTCACGGGTTCTCTCGATTTATACGCGTCACTCTGGTTGAGGTAGGTCATCCAGCAGCGTCCTGATGAGCTTGTTATTTTTATTTGATTCAATGATATCTATTTTTCTATCTTTCTCTATTCTCATTATTTATCGATATAAATTGAGCCATACAATTGACAAAAAAAAAAAAAATGGTATTCCTGAATTAAATAAAAAATTACAGTCACTAGCTCTCTGATAAACTCCTGTGGCTTTTTGCTATTACGCAACTTGTGCGAATCAAAGTTAAACCGTTAAAACACGGAGTGAGATACAGTGTAGACGGAATGTCTGGCATAGACAGAATAAGAAAAAGTATTTAATAATTTGTATTGCACTTTAGAATTGAGATATAAGTTGAATTCAATTGGGAATATGTGAAAAATTCATTTAATTATGAAATAACGAATGCTAACGTTAATTCACCATTGATTTTTCCATTAATCCAATATCAAGCTCAATGTAAAAACAGTAATTATCATATCATCGAGTTAGCCTGTATGTACAATTTTCCATTGGCTACTCACACACTTTAATTTCAATGATATATAATATTTAGACGACTTGTCTTCACTTCTAATCTGTAATACAACTTTTTAATACTACGTTTTAACACGTGTCATTACTATCTCTCTGTATAATTCACTGATTCTATACAGTTATAACCAGTGGAATTTACAGAGAAAAAAATAATTGAAAAATAATATTTAAAAAAAAAAACCACTGCCGCATACTTTTGTCAGTGAACGGCGAAGGACTGATTACTTCGAAACACGTTTTGAAAATGCAGGATTTTAATACAAAAAAAAAAAAAAAAGCAGAGAGACGATGAAATGTGGAAATAAAAATTACAGTGTATCCGAAGGACAAGTCGACAATTAAATATTATAACCATTGAATTTTATCGTAAAATCATTTTTCATTACCGGTTATCCTATTACTTTGTCATTATCTCAAATAATTATTTCAAAAATATTCTCTCATCTCTCCTCTCACTCTGATAACATAAAAAATTGTCTTAATTGTGTTAAAACATTGAAACATCAAAAATTCAAGAATCCTCGTGATTAATTATGTAAATAAGAGTTTTTACTCTCTTCTTTCCTCCTCATGTACAACTGGATTATCATAATATGAATTATTGTATCTGCATGTATGTGTCCCCCGAAAATGCAAGTGAGAGAGACAGAGAAAGAGAGGAGGATACCGCAATGTGTTTAGCCTTGATCACGAGGCAGTTGCCAGAGTCAGAGGTATATCCATGATCAACTCTCATCGAAGTTTGGCAAGTGTTGCTCAGTTGCGCCGACTATCATCTGCGCATGTATATAACATGTAGATATATATAATACATCGTTTTTTTTTCTCTTTTTTCTCCTTTTTCCATTCTCTCACTATCCAACAAAGAGTCCGGACATTGAAGAAAAATTCATACGCAAATGCTTTTCAGAATTTTGAAAAAAAATAGGAGCAATACTCTGAAGACACTGACGACCTGAAGACAATGGAGTAGAGATGAAATTCGATAAATGAAAAATACAAGAGAAAATATAGAAACGAAATTTGCATGCGTTCAAACGCTACGTGGGTGTCACAGGGAATATACGCATACACTTGTAGACCTCTGCCTCTGATGAAGCAATTACTCGAATTATTTCACATGTGTGTGTATGTGTGTGCTGGTAATAATTGCGAATGAAACGACATTCCCAATTTCGTTAAAATGCTAATGACCTCAGATGAAACAGAAAGAAATTCATTTAAATTTTCATAATTCACAATATTACAAATGAATTAAATTAAATACCTTGGTATGGTAATGCACTTGGTATTGCAGCTCTGTGTAGTTATGGCCTTCTCCAATTCCTCGAGGCCGGTTGATTTTTTGAGCTTTTTAACAAGACTTTTGACTGCTTTTTCGCTCCATTTGTCCTCGCCCTCGGCCTTCTTCCAGCCCAGCAGCCGCTTTATTATAGGCGGATTAAAGCTGGGCAGCATCGAAGTCATCATTTGCGCTCGATGAACCGTTCACGACCCGCATTGGGCCGCCCTTATACTCAATAACACACCACACACAACTTGCCAATTTGTATTTTTTAAATTATCAATATTTTCCTCGATCAACTGCAGTTTAATCTATTATCATTCACATTGGGTACACGGCTATTTAATCAGCATCAATTAACCATGAATCGTATGATTCAATTGATTTTATGATATTGAACTTATCTCAACTATCTATTCCCTCGTCTCAACACTATTCAACTGGTAAATACAAACCGTACAGAATCACTTCACTCAGTCGGCTCTCATCGGCGAAAAACTTTGCCAAATCCGCCATTTTAATTCACGATACAGCGACTCGTACTGCCTCGGACAGGCTCGGTTAACATCGGAAACAGCCGCTCTTTATGCGTGTGTGGGTTTCGCAAGTCTCGCTTCAACCGTTGAACCTCTCCCTCTTCTTTTTTTTTATCTTCTATTCTTTCTTTTCGTCTCTCCCTTCACTCAAAAAGTTCTTTTACCTTTTTTTTACTCCTCTCCCCTTCTTCTTTTCTTCTCTATTCAGCTTCACCCCTTCTAATAGAGAACGTTTTGTTTCACGCATGTGTGTGCTCTTTCTTATCGTCGACGCATAGAAAATTTATTTGGATTCTTTTTACATTTTTCAACGAGTGCGTAGATACTCTTCTTTTTCTTCTATAAATAAAAACGAATTTTATTGATGATCGCTTTTTTATTTCTTTAATTATTCATTTTTTCAGTTGTGAAAAAATTCAAATCGCCCGCCCTTCTCTCGGAACTTGCGCACGTGCTCGTGAGACGCCATTTTCCATTGAACACAGACGCCATTGACACTGTGACATGTGTGCCTTTGATTGTTGCAGCAGTTGGCTTGGATTAATTGTTTTATCAGTTACGAGTTAAAGAGTTGGATCCTTTTGAGTGATTAATTAGGATGACGGGTGAGCGTGAAAAATTGTGTTATGAGAATAAAATTATTTTGGCGCCTATGGTGCGCATTGGTACACTACCCATGCGGCTACTTGCTCTCGACTACGGCGCCGATATTGTGTATACGGAGGAGCTCATAGATTTTAAATTGTTGCGCTCGTTACGCCGGGAAAATGGTAAGTTCCTTTATCGACGTATTTTGAATGATAGAAATGAGTGAATTTTTTTGAAGAATTCGTTTTTTTCTTTTGCATTACCGAATTGATTTTAAATTCCAGATGTCCTCGGAACAATCGACTACATCGACCGCACGGATGGGACAATTGTATTCCGAACAAGTCCCCGAGAACGAAACCGAGTGGTTCTACAATTAGGAACCAGCGACTCTTCTCGAGCCCTGAAAGTAGCGAAACTAGTTGAGTCAGACGTTGCTGCAATAGACATCAACATGGGCTGTCCAAAGAGCTTCTCCATTATGGGAGGAATGGGTGCAGCTCTCTTGACGCAAGTGGACAAGGCGAAGGACATCCTGACGACTCTCGTTGAGGGTGTGAGCATCCCCATCACCTGTAAAATCCGAGTTTTCGAGGATCTGCAGCGGACGTTTGATCTCTGCGACGAACTGATATCAACCGGAATCTCAGCAATTGCGGTTCATGGGAGAACGATAAAAGAGAGGCCGCAGCACTCGAACAGAAACGAGACGATTCGAGCAATTGCCGAGAGATACAAGATACCGGTAATTGCAAACGGCGGATCCAAAGACATTGAAAAATACACGGACATTGCTAAATTCAAGAAAGAAACGGGATGCAGCAGTGTCATGATAGCACGAAGTGCTGAATGGAATTGTTCTATTTTCCGGAAAGAGGGATTACTACCCATGGACGATGTTATCAGGGCTTACTTAAAGTACGCTGTTGATTATGATAATTCACCGTCAAACACCAAGTACTGTGTACAGAATATTATCAGGGAATTGCAGGAATCGCCGATGGGAAAAATCTTTTTGGCTGCACAAACACTAGAACAAATCTGGTAGTTTTTCAGTTTTCTTTTTTTCTTTAATCGAGTGGAATGATTATGACCACTTCTCTTTTATTGCAGCAAAGTATGGGACATGGACGACTACAGCAGAGTTAAATCCCAGGAATACAAGAGTAAAGGCCTGCAGGGAAGATTTCACGTTGTGCCAGAAGCCAGAAGTGAAAATAAAAATGATAAAAATAGTTTAAAACGTAAACGTGATGACATGGAGAATGAAGGTATTACTTTAATGCGTTGTGCATTTCTGAGAAATGGATATACTAGTGACGTACAATTGCCAAAGTCGAGGCTCTTAAAGTGGCTTAGAGACAATAAAAAAGCTGATCTTCCTGTTTATGATACGTGGAGCGAGGATAAACTTTTTCGTTCGATTTTAACTATTGATGGGAAAAAATATAGTTCAACATTCTGGTAATTATTTCATTTCTTTTGAAATATTATAAATTTTCCTATTATTATAATTGTTTTTTTTTTGTTTCTCAGGGAGAAGAACAAAAAATGGGCGGAACAAGGAGCCGCTCTTGTTTGCTTGTGCTCTTTGAAAATAATAAACGAAGAAGATCTCGTGGAGAATGGGAGTTTATTCAGATGATCATAATAATTTTCATTGAAAATCATTATTTACTGTAAATAATTCACTTTTAGTTATTGGAAGATGCATTAAATCGTTATCAACTGATAATATGCCTTTCAATTGAAGAATTAATACTCTGTATCTTCTTACAAGCACTGTGGTCATCGCCACGGGAAGAACAATGATTCACAATTCAGTTTATCCTTTTTTTTTCATCTAAATATGAAAAATAATTGGACGCCTGATTTATATCCGATACTGTCGGAAATCTTATCAGTAATGGATATCATAGATGATAATACACAGGGGGAAACGAGTACTCGACATAGTTGACACAATTCATTGTGGACAGTCGTGAGAAAAGGTTCTATATAGTACACATTAATTAATTTATAATGAGTGATTATAAAAAAGAAAGAAGAATGAGTTATTTGGATTCCGACGAATTCGATGAGAATTCTGGTGAAGATGAGGAGAAGAGTGATAAAGCACCTGAGTAATTATGTTAATTGCATTTTCTTAATTTAATATTCTAAAAAATGTGATTACGTTGAGAGAAGATAATTAGAAGAATTTCCCGAAAATTTTCCAAATCCATTTCGTTTAAAAGTAAACCACATTATTCCAGAACACAAGAAGAAATCTATGGATGGGATTTGTTTCGTCATTTTCCACCGAGAGTCAGAAGTGGATCTAACACTGATATGAGTTTTTACGAGAATGCACTTCAGATACTCAAACTAGTGACATACTTATTGTTATTTGTACTAGTACTCGGTGGAGGAGTGTTTGCTAAGGCGACAATTCTTTTAGCAACGTCCCAGATTGAGCGGAATACAGCGGTGAAGTATTGTGATTACAGTGAACCACGTAAAGTACCGAAGAACCTATGAAATTGATTTAACTTGATAAACGAGAGGATTCAATGAACTCTAATGTTTCAGAGCAGAGATCAATCCCCTCGAATCTGATCGCAGTGATGCCGGAGGAGGGAAGAATCTCGTGGTACTGGTGCATAGTGTTAGGATTTTTTATACCGGAGATCATTACACTGATTAGTACAATTCGTCATCTATTATTTAAGAAGAAAAAAATCCCAGAACTTCCGGACGTCTTGTTTGCTTGTGCGGTTGAAGCCTGTCATGCTGGAGCCATGGCTCTCCTATTTTTAGTTATCATACCGGAACTCGACTCGTTATTAGCAGCTGCAGTTACCAGTTGTACCTGTTTCATCCCTGCGGTTCTCGGTAATCAACGCCTTCATAATCCCCATTTTGCCCCTTTTATCATTAACATTTCATTCATCCAGGTATCTTATCAAGGAGCAGAATACCGGGAACATCAGGACGTTACTTCACCCTGATGATCCTCGGAGATGTCATAGCATTAGCAGCTCAACTGAGTGGACTATTTCTTCTCCCTTTAATGAAGAATATCGACAGTACAGTGCGATGGCTATTACCCGGGGTTCTGATCCTCGCCTCGTGCCGATGGTGGCCCAATTACGTGTCCCATTCAAGCAGACTAAGAGGCATCAGGTTTTTAGCAACAGTCAAGGACAGAATCGAACTCTCTCGTGGCATTGTTCAAGGAATAACTGCGCTTTGTCGCATTACTGTTTTTCTCATTACATCAGTCGTCATTATTTATGCTAAAGGAATCGAAGTAGAGAGATACTTCAATAGCTTCCCCGGTAATGTCAACTATAATATAACTCTGAAACAAGCAGCTCGTGTGTTGACAAGTACTTCAGATTATTTGAATGTCAAGAGTACCGACGAGACAGTTAGATATCTTCAAGTGAACTCTTATTTACCATTTATTATTCTATCGATTCATGCACTATCATCTTTCATCGCCTATTTTTCTGGTAAGTAATTACTCCAATTACTCCATGATGAATAGTAAATTATTTAATTATCTTTCAGGAAAATCCGCGAGTCGAACACTGATGCAACGATTCGGCTTCGCCTTCCCCGTGAGCCTCACAATCCCCATAACAATAATAGTCATCTATGTATCATCGATATACCGTGAGAAAGACGCCTGTGCGTTTCATGGTTTTCTACCGGATTATTTATTCTTTTCTCTCCCGAGCAATGACATCGGCTCGATTCCCAATGTCTTCATCCATTGGGAGCAGTGGCTCTGGGTTCCCTGGTTGCTGTCACAAGCCTGGATAACGATGCACATTTGGACACCTCACTGCGAGAGACTCGCCACTGCAGACAGATTATTTGCAGTTCCCTCGTACGATTCCTTGGTAATCGATCAGTCACTGATGCTAAACAGGAGGAAGGACGACGTTTGTGATAATTCACTGGAGAAGGAAGGAGATGGAGCTCAGGAGGAAGTAAAATATTCCCAGCGATTTTCAGAAGCTACTTCATCAACGATTAAACCCAGCGATCGAATAACAAAGATTTACGCGTGTGCAACAATGTGGCACGAACTTGAGGACGAAATGATGAAGACAATCACCAGTATCATCAGACTCGACTTGTTCCGTGCTGCCATGAGATTCACTCAGAAGCGTTACAAAGTGACGATCGATGATTATTATGAGTTAGAGACCCACATATTCTTCGACGACGCTTTCAAGTGTCTTCATGGATGCGACGAGCCCTGTGGTCACGATGAAAACGAAACCCAGGTGAACGGTTACGTGAAAACGTTTATCAGAGCCATGGAGACATCAGTTGCAAGACTGAATATACAGGCAACTCCACCAATGAAGTATCCAGCGCCCTACGGAGGAAGATTGGAGTGGCAGCTTCCGGGGAAGACGATGCTCATCGCCCACTTGAAGGACAAGAATAAGATTCGTCACAGGAAACGGTGGAGCCAGGTCATGTACATGTACTACCTCCTTGGGTATCAACTGATGAATCGCCCGATTCACATCGACCGGAAAGTGGTACAAGCGGAGAACACGTTCATCCTGACGCTGGATGGAGACATAGACTTCCGACCGAGTGCAGTGATCGTTCTCCTGCATTTAATGAAGCGAGACAAAGAGCTCGGTGCTGCATGCGGGAGGATTCACCCAATTGGATCAGGACCGATGGTGTGGTACCAGAGATTCGAGTATGCGATTGGCCACTGGCTGCAGAAATCAACTGAGCACATAATTGGCAGTGTTCTCTGCAGCCCTGGCTGTTTCTCTCTCTTCCGAGCGAAGACCCTGATGGAGGACAACGTCATGAGAAAATACGCAACAAGGTCAACTGAAGCTAGACACTATGTTCAGTATGATCAGGGAGAAGACCGTTGGCTCTGCACGTTGATTCTGCAATCGGGAGGCAAGGTAGAATACTGTGCTGCTTCAGACTCTTACACCCATGCCCCTGAGACGTTCAATGAATTTTATAATCAACGGAGGAGATGGATTCCCTCGACGATGGCGAATATTCTGGATCTATTGAGTACATCGAAGGAAACGAGACAGGTGAATGATAATATTTCGTGGCTGTACATTGCTTATCAGTGGGTGCTCATGGGATCCACTATCATAGGACCTGGAACGATATTCTTGATGATGGTGGGGGCCTTCGTAGCTGCGTTTAGAATCGATAATTGGTCGAGTTTCTCCTACAATCTTCTGCCGATTGCCATTTTCGTTGTAGTCTGCTTCACTTGTAAATCGAATATCCAATTGTTTGTTGCTGCAACAATTTCGGGGATGTATGGATTGGTCATGGTGGTTGTACTCGTGGGGATTATGATCCAAATAACGGAAGACGGCTGGGTGGCACCGAGCACAATTCTCTTTTTCGTTGTTGCCGGTCAATTAATCGTCGCCAGTTTGATGCATCCGCAAGAGTGGTTCTGCTTGATCTGCGGGCTTATTTACTACATCACCGTACCATCCATGTACATGCTGCTCATCATCTTCTCGCTTTTCAATCTCAACAATGTCACGTGGGGCACGAGAGAGTCGAAACCAACAAATCAGAATAATTCTAATCAAAGTCCGGCGGAAACTGCTCCGACTCCCACTGAGGAACATAAAAAAGAAAAGGGCTCTATTGATCTCTCGTTCGCTGGATTATTCAGGTGCATATGCTGTACTCACGACGAAGCTTCACCAACTGACAAGAAGCTCGAGATCATCAGTGAGACATTGAGCAGAATCGGATCGCGTTTGGATTCTCTGGAGAAGAGAGATGTCAATGGGAGTCAGAGGAGCGAGGAATTATCTGCAGGAAAAAATGGAGAGTTCACTAACGGAAAGGACGACTCTGAGATACTCTCGGATTGTCCATCAGAGTCTGAGAAAGAAGAGGAGGAAGGGAATAACGATGAATCCGATAGTTTTCTTGTCAGTCCTCACTGGATTCGGGACAGTGATTTGGCGAAAGGAGGCGTTGAGTTTCTCACACACGATGAAGAGGAGTTCTGGAAGAAATTAATCAAGAAGTATCTTCATCCATTGGAAGAGGATAAGGAGCAATTAGCAGAAACTGCGGCGGATCTCAAGAGCCTCAGGGATGAATATCTCTTCAAGTTCTTCATGATTAATGGATTGTTCGTGCTCATTGTGTTCTTAATGCAATTGAACAAGGAGACTCTTCATTTTGAGTGGCCACTGGGTAAAACGTACAATATATCATTCAAACAAGAGGCTACACCTACCGTTTATCTGGATAAAAATTATCTCGAATTGGAGCCAATTGGATGTCTATTTATCATTGGATTCTTGGGGATTCTGACGATACAATTCTTGGCAATGTTGGTGCACAGATTCGACACCCTGTGCCATGTTCTCGCTAATACGAAACTGAAGTTTCTTCGTTGCTGCAAGGTAAGAAATAACTTTATCTCATTTTTACAATTTTTTTAATTTCTGATTTTTCACTGCAGACTAAAGACGCACCAGCTCAAGTATCTTTGGACAGTCACATAAAAGACATTGTCGATGCCCTTCAGAAGGTTGCTGAAGAGAACGCCCAGCCCGTGCTGCCCCAGAAAAAGAAAACCACAGCTTCACCACCTCGGAAACGTGATACTGTTCATGCTCTCATATCAAACGACAAACCAACGAGATTACCAGCTGACTTTGATACAGTATTCCGTCAGAATTTGAGAGAACCTTCGGCCAATCCTCAATTCACGTCAATTGGAATTTCTCAGAGAGTTTTGAAGGCGTTTGAGCATAGGAGAAGTACGATTGCACAACAGAGGAAATCACAATTCGGACGGAGTTATTCTGATGCTGAAAATGGGGAAAACAGTCATTACAATCAGATACCAGGGAGGACATCACACAGCTATGATAATCCGGCGTTTATTGTTGAGGAAGAGGAGGAAGATGTGAGGGGACAGCAACTGTAATGATATCATTTTTTTATAAGATATTTATGAATAAATATTATTTAAATTAATTGGCAAGTGGCAAATTAATTTTTCAGTAGCATAAGTTACCAGTCATTCTCTCATGAAAATCTCATAATTCCGCCATTTTGTGTAATATATTCATGCAATAAATGTTTTTTAATGGAAATAATGTCTATTTATTAATTAACCCTTTTTCGTTCTCCATTTAATTTAACATATGTGGATGAAGTAAGAATCCATTTAATTGAGCAGTTTGTTATTATTATATTTTTTTTCTTTACTTGGAGTATCGCAGTGTGGCGCTGCATTAGTTTCATTCATTTTTCATGCATCCCGAATTTTTCATAAACAAATTATGTTCAGTTGCCTTTGAGCATTAGGAAAAATGGCATTTTCATTCTGTGGCAAGAGAGTTATTTTAACAAGGAACAGCCTGTATAAAACTGTCAAGCGCAGACATGGATATATTATACTGTGAGTATTATTTATTCACCGCTGGTCATCCTAGGTTATGTCGGTTCAAATCTTCATTTTAAATCATTGATAATTGAGTGATGAATTTATTTCAGACTTCCAGAAATAGGCGAAGACTTGGCAGAGAAGGATCCTTTGCTAAAAGAGGATGGACTTCCTGAATTCAATACATTTACAATCGAGAAGTCAATTGCGGCTATTGGAAAGCAGACAGTGCTGTTTGAGCAAGGAATTCAGAGGATTGAGGAGGACATAACAGGTATGAGGACTTTTTGATTAAATGAATTATTTTGTCTGAAATTAAATAAAAATTGAAGCTTTCATGAATTTTTATCGTCAATTTCAGGGAGTGAAAAAGTCGATATTGTCAATCAAGTGATTAATCCACTCGAGGAATTATCAATTCCATTAGAAACAAACTGGGGAATAGCAAAAGCCCTGTACTTTGGAAATCAGAGTTTCATGCCCACGAAATACTACATGAACATCCACAACCGCATGATAGCAGCACGTGGCAAGAAAGTAACGAGTGTTCCCCTGTTTAAAGCCTTCAAGGAAGCCGCTGGAGACAATAACGCCGAATTGACACTCGAACAGAAGCGAATAGTCGACAAATTCTACCTGGAATTCCGTCTCAATGGTTTAGAGTTGGATAGTGATGGTGCAGCTGATTTCTTCCGTACAGCCTACAAGCTCAACGAAAAAACAACGCAGATGAAGGAGAAGATCGAGATAGCCACATCAAGATTCAAAACAACGATCAGTAATATCCACGTGGTAAAAGACTTTCCAGAATCATTTCTCCGGCAAATCGCAGCTGATCCAAAAAATCCTCTCGACGGCCCATGGAAAATAACCCTGGAGCCGAAGATTTATTCCCAATTCATGGAGCACTGTCCTGATCCCGCACTAAGATGGAATGTCTGGCATGCTAACGTTGGAAGGGGCGCAATGCACATGGATGACAAACTCAGAACGAGCGGAAACCTGGAAGACATCAGAGACAACAGAATACAACAGGCTAAACTACTCGGTTATAAATCCTGGTCTCACATGAGCATGGAGACAAAGACAGCTGGAAGTCTCGAGAATGTTTATTATGTGCTGGAAAGTCTGCTGCAGACGGCGAGGCCAGCTCAAGAGAGAGAATTGAAAGAATTGGGAAAATTCGCTGCTGAAAGAGGCTTCGACGAGCAGCTCAAGTGGTGGGACGTTGATTACTGGACTAGGAAGCATCGTCGGACAGTGCACAATTTCAAGGATGAATTGATTAGCCAGTATTTCCCACTTCCTCAAGTTCTCAATGGATTATTCAGTCTTATTGAGGAACTGTTTGATGTGAAAATCGTTGAGGGCCGGAAGACTGACGTTTGGCACAACGACGTGCGTTTCTTTGACGTGATTGACCTGAAGAGTTCCTCGCAGGAGCCAATAGCCCATTTTTATCTTGATCCTTACGCAAGAGAGAACAACAAGATGGTTATGGATGATTCGGGCTGGATGGTGTCGATGCAGAATAGAAGTAAGATAGCGGAGACGAAACCACTTGCAGCACTTATTTTCAACTTCCCAGCGCCATTTGGAGATGTCCCATCACTGTTATCACTCAAGGATGTAACGGAATTGTTTGAGAAGGTGGGGACAGCACTTCAACACATGCTGACGACAGTGGAGTATGGAGAATTGTCCGGATTGAATAATGTAGAGTGGGATGCAACTGGTGTGAGTGGACACTTCATGGCGAATTGGTGCTACGAGCCTAGGATAATTAAGAAAATATCTAGTCATTATAAAACGAGCGAACCACTTGATGAAGAACAGATTCAGAGCATCAGGACCATAAGAAAACACATGGCTGGATTCAAATTGTGCAGAGAACTTTATTTGGCTAAGTTTGATTTAGTACTACATGAATCTGAGGAGTTTTGGCCGAAAATAATGCAGAAATTGTGGAAGGAGCACTTTGTTATGCCACGCGATAGTGACGACTCACATATCACCTCTTGGCTATCGATATTCGTCTACAATTTAGGCGGTGCTTATTACAGCGATCTCTGGTCGCGAATGATTGCCGCTGATATTTACAGTGCTTTTGATGAAGCACGAGGAAACGATGACAAGGTGAAGGAAATTGCTGAGAGATTTAGAAATACTTACTTGTCGCTTGGAGGAAGTGTACCTGCTGGTGAAGTCTTCAGAAAATTCAGGGGAAGAGATCCAAATGCTGAAACTCTACTGAAAAATTTGGGACTCAAAGAGAATCCTGAGGAGGTGGAATAATTTTTGTTATTAAGAGTATCATCAACTCTGTCAATGCGCAAATTATCGGGTAATTTTTGACTTGTAATGATGAATTTCAGGAGAAAAGCCTCAGTGAAAGAATTCTAGATTTTTTTTTTAGTGATGAGATTTATTATTGTAAAATAAGAATTATTAATATTATAGAATTGGGCCGAGCCCAGTTAATTAATTATAATAAATTGTGTTGAACGAGGAAAGATAAATGATTTTTTATCAATACCAGTGGTGTATGAGGGTGTTTTTATGAAAAGCTATGTACAATTAGTTTCAGTCGATTATTATGAGTTAATAAAGTATTATACAATATTCGGTATTAAATTTGACTTAATAATTAAAAAGTTGGTAGTTTATCACATTTGCAGTTTCCTTCAGACTAAAGCTACGGTAATTATACTTATTAGCAAGAGAACAATAACTACCCAGTAGCCACATGTCCTGTCTCTGCGATCGATTGATCGAATTCTTCTCGTTCCATCGATCAATCTCTCATCTGTACGCTCCATGTGATCTGCCAGATCATCGATGATTTCATTTTGATGATCCACCTCGCTATTGATCGTTCTTGCTATACTCTTCTGTCGCACAATCACTTGATACAGCTCATCGAGTCCTCGTTCTTGCTCTAAAAGAATTATTCAAAAATAAAAACACCTCAGGACTCTCCCAACTCATTCTACTCTGCAATAAACCAAGTACCCAGTATAGCAGCTTCATTCTGAGCCTTCAGGTCACTAACAGGGACATTCAGATCCAGCGGTGGATCATCATCATCATCCTGCCCCCAGCCAGTAGTTCCACCATCAGCAAAAGCTGATCCCCTTCCTCTGATCAAACTTGGCCTGTCAGAGGCTGTCGGATTCATCCTCAAATCGTAGAGCTGCTTTATTTTAGGAACATTACTCTCCAGTTGCTCTACCTGTCTTCTCCTCCTATCAGCCTCATCAAACGTTCTAATAAAAAATTCATTAAGAAAACTCCACAGAACTCAATCGCAAATTCATAGAAAATCAATAAGAGAGAAAAAGGATACATGACTCGAAGTTTCAGAGCCTCATCTACTTTTTTTCTCAGCGATATTATTTTGTCCATATATTCTTTGAGCTGAAACCTCACATTTGCCGATAAACTTGCAAATGCCTGTGACGTTCTCAATTCGTGCTCACGTTGAGTCAGCTGTTCCATCATGTCCCGAAAAAGTGCCTCACACTCATCGTACTCCAAAATCCTGAAAACGCCCAAATTCAAGTACTCGACCTTTCCACTATGATTCAGTAAATAAATAAATTTTAAAGGTTAGAAACTCATGAATTACCAGGGATCTGTATCTTCAATGTAAATAAGTGCCATTGCGTCTCCTCAATTATCAATTAATATAAATAACCCTGACTCCAGCTGTTGACCCGAATTTTTCCGTTGATTTTTTGAAATCACTCCAATTTCCAAATCTCACACAACTGCACACATACAACTGACAGCCTTGAACGTCGTTGACAGTTGACCAATGATCGACACGTGGTACATCAGTTTATCTCTCCCTCTCTTTCACCTCAGAACATCGGATTTTCAGCAAATGGGGGAATTCCTTTCACCTCCAATCGTCACACACACGAAAACACTATCTAGTAACACCATCGGCCATTAGCCACAAGTGACGTGATTTGACACATGATAATAGTTCAATCGGGAATCCAGAGAATTCAGGGCCCAAGCCGTGGGCAAAACGGGTACGTTTCCCTTCTCCTCACAAAATAATTATAATACACAAAGAGAAAGACTGCATCCTTGGCCTCAGTGAATATTTAATTTTGCCACTATTTCGGGAAATGTGAATTACTACATCTCACGCGCATGCGCTGTTACAGTTCTCATCGCTGAGTGAAGGGACGCGTGCGTCAAACAGAGAGAGACAGAGCACTGACTTTTCCCAGTGGTAGAAAGAAAAATAAGACTCAAGGAGAATTCTTCTACGATTCATTTCATTTCGTGAACAAAACCACTGTCCCCTACTCCTCCCCAAGACTGAGCACTGGCAGTCTTGACGTGTATCACAGAACGTGAACGTAATCCAAGGATTAACGAGGAATTAAAAGTCTGTGAATTTTAACCAAAAAAAATAAAAATGTCGGGTGAAAGTGGGGTTCTCTGGTCGCTGCGTTAGCGAGCGGATAAAATCGTTTTTTTTTTGTTTTTCATTATTTTTTAGTGTTTTCTCTTTGATAATATTGTGTGTGCAAAAGGTCAGAGAGGGACTCTGGGTCGACAGCTTCGATTGGCTGATTTTAATTCCAAGGAATTCCACTCGTCTTCCCATTCTCAAGTGAATCTAGAAGTCTGCTTATTGCAGGTTAGCATAATACGATTCTCTCCTTAATTTATCCACTTTTAATATGTAATCTTACGTGCTATATGTTTTCATTTGTTCTGTTTTTTCCTGCAGACTTTTTTCTGTTCGTTCATAAGCGTGTGCATCTGTGTGCGAGTCTTGCGTATGTAAGTGTGTGAATGGTGGATTTACAAGTGAGAGAGAAGCTCTCTCGTCCTCGAACGGGACTCTGTTGTGTTGTCATATGCATATTGATTTTCAAAGCGCGGGCTCAACCGCACGTACACTGCGTGCTTTTTTTTACCCATATTTTTAATCCTCTTTATTGTTATTAATTCATTGATAATTATCAATGATGAGTGATTGAATTATCCACGTTTTGTTGCAGCTTGACATCGAAAAAAATGACCACCACAAATGCATCTGTTACGGAAGTTGTGTCGACAACTGTATCATCAATTACACCAACAACTGTTATTGGTGTTGTTACTAGTACAATTACTAATGATGAAAATAATGAATCAACTAAAATATTCCTACAAACACGAGCAGCACAGGGCATATCTGGTGCCTTTGTATGGCTCGCTCTATTTCTTACTTGCCAACAGGTCAGTTAACAATTTCTTAATGGAAATGAAAATGCCTTTTTTCTCTTTTTTTTTTTTTAGTAACGTAGCTTGTTAAGTAGAGTGAGGAGAAACTTGTGGATTAAAACTGGTTGTGAATCCTTGCAGATTGTGGGGAATTATTGAATTGCCTTTTTTTGGCATGAATGAGAATTTTAAAAACGAGTTTATCACTTTTTACAACGTGAAAACGATAGTTTTTTAGAGTGATTTAAAAAGAAGTTGTTTTTAAGTAATTGGAAATTTCCACATTCTTAAGATTTATTTTAATTTGTTTGTCGATGTCTTTATTTGAGACTTATCTTGAGCTGATAAAAATGAGTTGAATGAGCCACTTTTTACTGCTTTTGGGGATAATTAGTAAATAAACAGTTGTGAAAGTCTGGAATGTGATGATTTAATTAAATAATTTTTTTTTCTCCCTAGATCTATCAACACCTCAGGTGGTACACAAATCCAACGGAGCAACGATGGATAGTTCGTATATTATTCATTGTACCAATTTATGCAACATACTCATGGATATCACTGCTATTCTTCAACAGCGAGAGCTATTACGTGTATTTTTTCACAGTACGTGATTGCTACGAGGCATTTGTAATTTACAATTTTTTGTCACTCTGCTACGAGTACCTTGGTGGTGAGGGTAACATAATGTCTGAGATACGTGGAAAACCAATACGCTCTAATTGCCTGTATGGTACATGGTGTCTAGTTGAAAAGACCTACACAATTGGTTTCTTGAGATTCTGTAAACAGGCAACACTACAGTTTTGCCTCGTCAAACCAGTTATGGCGTTTGTAATAATAATATTACAGTCATTTGGACATTATCGCGATGGCGACTGGTCACCGGATGGTGGTTATATTTATATAACTGTCATATACAATATCAGCGTTTCACTTGCCCTTTATGGATTATTCCTATTCTACTTTGCTACGAGGGACCTGTTAACTCCATTTGAACCAGTTCTCAAGTTTTGCACAGTCAAAAGCGTCATCTTCTTCTCATTCTGGCAGGGTAATTATAAAAAAATTCATTCGCTCATTAATTTCGAGTACTTGAGATTATTAAAGACTTATTTAATGATTCACAGGAGTTCTTCTAGCTGTACTGGAAAAGGCAAGCGTGATATCACCAGTTATTGACAGCTCAGGACATCCAACGAGTGCTGGTACCGTCTCAGCTGGATATCAGAATTTTCTTATCTGCATTGAGATGCTCTTCGCGGCAATAGCACTACGTTACGCATTTCCTTATCAGGTTTACGCAGCCGGCTGCGTCACAGATTCACGGGGTCGTAGTGTTACAATGCAGAGCATCAGCAGTAGCTTAAAGGTATGCTGCTATTTAATTCATTAAATAAATAATGTTTTGCAATGAAATTTGGCAATTTATTGACGTCAATTGTTTTCACATTTTTTTCCACAAGGAAACAATGAATCCCAAGGACATTATGACTGATGCCATCCATAATTTCCATCCTCAGTATCAACAATACACGCAGTACAGCTCTGGTATGTTTAATTTATTTCATTATATTATTTTCATTATTTTTAATTCGTAACAGATCGAAGTTTGTTGCATTAGCAAATTGCACTCAATCAATGACTCATTATGTAAATTTAATGGCATGAATATCCATGGAGCATGTGTTGATGATTTTCAAAAATGAGCCTCGCAAGAGAGAAATTAATAAGTAGTCTGTGGTTCGTTGCTTCTTTTTTTTTTATCAGTTTATCAATGTTTTTATCGATTATTCAGAGCCCATGTTATCATTATTCTCAATGTATCAAGATAGCATGGAGATTCAGCACACTCATTATTAAATGGAAATCTACTTGCGTCAGGCTTCAATGAGAAACAATAAATGTCGCCCACTTGTGCTCATATTGATTCTATAAATACAATGAACAGCAACGAACACTTTTTTTTTTTGTTTTTTTTTTCATTTTTTTGAAAAAAATTCTCTGCTTTTTAATCAAACACAACGCTTCATCGTTCACACATTCGGTCAATTCACAAAATGCATTCCCCAGTGCACAATAATGGAACATTTGGTTAATTAAAAGTGTGATGAAAATTTTCATCACGAGGATAATGAAAAATGAATTTTTAAAAATATCATAACGATTAAATTGATGAGAGATGACATCAGAATAAATGAGAGATATTGAGAGAAGTTTAGATACTCAGAAGAGTCCTTTTTGTTTACTATTTTTTCAGACGTCAATACCAATCTACCTTATGAAAAGCTGTGAGTGCGCGAGACCATCTCGAATTGAAATTAAATAATTAGAAAAAAAAAGAAATGATACAACTCAGTGTTGGAGATTGAAGCTTGACTCAGCTCATGACGAACCCAGTCACTTCGTTGATAAATCAATTAATGATTAAACAATTAATATAATGAAAAAAAATGCATAAAATTAAACAGTCAACTCGGCAATGGCACTAAGTAATTAATTCGAATAATGAGACGATTATGAACAGAGCAAATGAAGTGTTTCATTGGAGATTTATTGTTTTCTATACTCTGTTTTTTTTTTGCTGGTGTTCTAGTGCATAAAAAATTATGCAAATCTTCGAACTACGGGTTTCCGCGATTCAATGGAAACAATTGTAAAATAATTAGCCACTTTATATTAAATGAAAACAAGTACTTAGGACACAGTGTGTATTATTAGAATATTAATTAAGGAGCTTATTCAGGTGGTTTAACTTCAGGAGAACAGATAAAACTATAAATGCATTTACATTTTACAATTTTATCAAATTATCACTGTTTAATCGTGCCTTATGAATCATTAGCTGATGTATTTGGCATGCAATTATCATAAGTGAGAAGAATTTAATTGCAACTGATGAAAATGGTTAATTAAACGATTGTCATACTCAAGAGTTTTTTGTTTAAATTTTTGTTTTTTATTTCAAAATAATATGAGATACCCTGTGCATGATTCCCATAGCTTTGTGCCAGTCCTCCACTGATCCTCTGCCATGAAATTTGCATGAATTATTCGGTTGTGAAGTGATGGAGCATTTAATTCCATCATTTCACTAGATTTTATGAAATTTCTTATTTGTCAAAATAAAATCGGTAATAAAAACAAATACGTGAAATACCCAAATCAGGTGGTACTAAGAATCAACGTGGAATGAGAGTATCCAGCTATGATCCTGATGATCCACAAAATATGCCAGTTCCACCTCCTCAAAGAAGAAATACCTCGCATCAGCGTGTTGCAACAATTTCACAAAATTATAATGAAAAAACAATGTTACTGAGCAGTGATGATGAATTCCAATGAATTATTTGATTTAAAGAGAAATTATTAATTAATAATGAATTTAATCAATTGATTGACAATTATAAAAGGACAATGAAACAATTTTAATGAAATTAATGGAAATGTTTAGGATTTATGTAAAAAATCGTTCAAATCTTCTTTTTTTTTCATTAATAATTTCAATGTTTAAATTATTGAAATTTCTTTGTCTTAATCTGCCGCATTTATTTTCGTAATGAATTTTAGGGAATTTGAAGAATCTTCGCTGATGAATAAATGCGCTGAGATAGTTTTTAAAAATGTTGAAGTTCGCGTGTTTACGTACATGACATTATTGATTAATTAATTAATTACTTTCATTTTGTTTTCGAGAGATGTTAACTCGTTTGTGTTACACGGTTTAATCATAGTATAGAAGAAATTTATTTTATTAATAACTCAATGCATTTAAAATGATAATAAAAGTGAAAAGTTTATCAGCTATGCAGAGGTGGGTCTACGTAACTTCGTAAACAATTATATATACATATAATACATTTATTTATTAGATTTTTCATTCTCTCTTTTTTTTTCACAAAATAATTATTCATTACTTTCAATTTAATACTTGTACAAACATACCAAAGTACTTACACAACCACTAAAAATAAGTAATTTTTATTAATTATTATTTTTTTTTTCAATATTTTCTTTTATTATTAATTCTTGATCAATTCAAAAAATATAATGATTATTTTTCCTTTAATCTCTTATTTTGCTTAGTTTTGCAAAATATAAATATAAAAACAAGTTCTATCGACGGGTTTTGCAAAAAGGGTGAAACAATAATCGTCCAAGATAAATTCCTCGGCTAATTTAAAAATAAAAAGGAAAAACTTAAAGTCAAAAAGTATTAAACATTAAAAAAATAATTATAGGTAAATTCTCAATCAACATGGCTGATTATATGGAAAAAAAAAACGAGAAAAAAAACACAATGAACAAATGAAATAAAATGAGTACGTAAAAATGATTTAGCTTCTGAGCAACCAGACTATCTTCGCGTCCTACTAACAAAAAAAAAAAAAAATCAATGAAAAATGATGGAAAAACAGAAAAATAATAATATATATGTATATATCGTTAATATAGATTGTATTTAAAGAAATAAAATGAATTTTTGCGCGAGAGCCAATGATTAATGCTGCAAAAAAATGAATTTAAAAAAAGTCCATTTATAAAGAATTGAAAAAAAAAAAAAAGAAATTCAATGTGGATACCGGTGCTCGGTGTATTTCTCTCAATGTATCCAAAATTACGAAGAAAAGAACAATTAAATTATTCGATTTTTTTGTTACATTTTCTTAATCTGTATTTAATTATTTCCAAATAATTGAAAAATATATTATTTATATTGTGATTTCATCGGAGTAGTGTCGAGAGGCCTACTTGTAATTTCGTTCGTAAGATTAATTGTTCTAATTTGTTTTTTCAATACTACGATACGAAAAAAAAAAAACAAAAATAATAATATTAATAATAATAAGAAAAGAAGAAAATCTGTTAGAAGAGTGTGTAAACGTCAAATAAATATTTTTATCTCAAGGTATCATCAACGTTAATTTTCAGAATGTCATTACCACGATGAAATAATTGAATCACAGTTGAACAAATTTTTTCCATCCATGCCAGGGTTCATCATCAACCGGAGGATCATTGTTCTTCCGTTTTTTCCTCAGTATTCTCTCATTTCCACCAGTATTATCCCGCTTGACATTCCTCCTGCGTCTAACACCACCAAAAACTTGCGACGAATTGCTGATTTCCTCGTCCTCAATATCCTGATATCTCAATTCATTATCCATATACCCAACAACATTATTCTCCTCACTAGTGTACTTCTCATACTGCTCATTAACATCTCTCCTGACAACATTAGCAACACTGCTGCCCTTTGAACTCTCACTCTGTCTGTAATCATTGAACGAACGGCTCTGATAACTCGTATAAATAACACATGGATCAATTGGTTTGAAGCCAATTGATCTCAGTCGAGCAACGCGGAACTCAACGTCAGACATATTGACTGGTGCGAATGCTGATAATTCACTGGCCAAACGTGTTGACGCCTCCAGTGATCTCCTAACGCAGTTCGGTCGGATGATTTCGGCCTCCTGGCTCGTCTGCACGGAGCTGTTACGATAATAAATCTCTTGCAGCGACTCGTCGTCACTCTCAGACGTCTCTGACTTGACATCATCGACATTGACCCACTTGATCCTCATCCCAGTGTCCCTCTCGTTTCTGGAGATCGTCTCGAAGTCGACTGACGTAGACGCATCTTTCTGGAGAGTGCACTGCACCATTGCATCAACCATTCGCATTTTTTTCTCCGGAGTTCTTTGAGTCCCTTTATTATCAACTTTTGGTGATGATTTATCTGGATTCTCGCTCGGTGTTTTCCTCTTCACGTCTCTGCTCACGTGCTCAATATTCTCCGGCTTCTTCACTTGCGAATGACTCTGTGGAACTGTTGTGGAGTTGCGTTTCACTAATGTCGTTTTCTTAGACAAATCGACCTTAGAACGACCCTTCAAGTGCCGCAGATTGTCCCGCCTCTTGCTGAAGCCCCGAATAGCATAGGGAAATCGTCTCGTTCGTGGGCCCCGAGTCTTCGTAACAAAGTTGGCGTCGATCGCTAGTTTTGCGAGTTCACTCCTCCGTTTTTTTGCTACGTTAGAGAACGGCTTCTTGACTTTTCCTGCTTTTTTCGTGGTCTCCTTGCGCTTCGACTCTTCTTTCTTTTTTTTCCGTTCTTTAACCTCATTCCCACTTATTTTAGCTGCTGAGTTTGATCGCAGTGAGTAGAGGCTCTTCATGCTCTTTTTCTCCACTTCGGACTCATCCTTTTTACTCTTGGCTGCATCAAGCACCTTCGCTGGCTCAGGCACGACCTCTTTGCCTTCACTCGGAGGAATAAATTTAGGATCTCCAATGATACTACCAATCAGCAGCTCCCCAGTCTTCTTGTCTCTCTGCTTGACAATTAAATTCACCATCTGCTCCGGCGATATTGATTCTAACTCAACCGGAGTTTTCTGCCTCTTTCCCATCGTCTCCACCGATGATTCCGAACTCCTTTCAGCTGCAGATATGTTTCCCTCTACTTTCTTAACATTCGCCAGTAATTCTTTACTCAGCACAACACTCTTATCTCTGTCTTTCGATTCAGTATTTGAAAATTCATTTTTCAGGAAGTTTGAGGATTCTGAGGCGGACGAAGTGTTACTAGGAATTGAAGAATTCTTCGTGGAAGCACACAGAGACGGCGATGATTCTGTGTTTTTAATAATAGCAGAACGCATTTTAATTTGAGATTCCTTGACTTTATTCTCTCCTCCAAGTGCACTGAGATTCTCTGCGCCAGCAGAATTATTACCAACCGGTGGTTTCGTAACTGGTTTCATAAATTTATAAATCCTGCAGAATGTCATTGGTGTTTTTTTAACATCCCTCTCATAATTCGGCGCTGAATCATAGAGATCAGTGCGTATTGAAATATTAGTATTCTGTAATTTACAGGAAGTTTGTTTTGGTGAATAATTGAGTATTGGCGATTTCACAGAATCACATTTCTTTGACACATGCCTCATAACAATTGTACTTTCTTTAATTTGCTTTGGCGTTTTAATTAACGATGAAGTAATTGATAATTTTTCAATTGGCAAATCATCAATTTTCTTGTCCTTAGATATCTTTGTCTTGCAGCAATCCATGTGACATCGCTGTGTTACTTTTGATTTGTTCCTCGTTTTTTTAGTCTCAATAACATCAGGAGAAGATCGCCAAGGTGGTGGCTCTTGGTCATTGAGCCTGGCAAGTGCAAATTTATAATTTTTTACAGAATTCTGTGAGACGCCAATCCATGAATAAATAATAACATAGAGGCCATCGTATCTGTATCCAGTTTTTGGGGCAAATTTGTTTGCCAAATTGTAGCCCCTGACTAGACGTATTGGTATATGATTTTTGTAGCTATGAGCAAGTGCATCGAGACACGGAGTTGCCTCGTTATACTCAGTACCAGTGAATGTCAATAAATCGCCGAGATCAACGTCATTCGTTTGATTCACGTGGGAGGTGCAGATGGAAATGGCGCCGAAGGCACCCTCGTCGATGTCTCTGTTAAAGGGTACGTGCATCTGGTCCCTGGAGCAGTCCATGCGAATTCCCCACCATGAACCCGAGGGAAAGCCGACAATTGGTCCATAGCAAGATGTTGTGGTCTGGAAATGAGGAGGGATTGTTAATGCATGAACATAACCTCTGAATGACATTCAGAGGCTCTCCTTGAGGCTCAGAGAGAAGCTATTACTCACCAGTTGATCTTGACGAGTTGCTGAAGGACTGTGGATGACATTGGACGACTTGGGGGGAATATTTGCGTTTAATTTGGCGAATAACTTGTTTAATTCGTCACCCGAACGGTCGTCAATCTGTGGAGCATGAGAAAGGTCAATGGCTGGTGAAGGTGAATTTGGGGGAATTAATTAAGGGAAACTATTTACTCACTCTCGCACGTGTTTGGAGCCTCTTCAGGATTTTCTCGTTCTCCTCGTAAGTGTTTGGATGATGATTTTTGTCTAATCGTGCTGTCGCCATCTTAATTCAGGGCCAATGAAGGTGGATTATTCGTTGAATAGTTGGAGATTTGAGATTTATTCATAGCATTAATTAATCACTTCACAATAGCCTTTTCTGGCAGTCACTGTGTGGGTGCTCGAGTGGTTTGTTCGCAAAAACTGTCATTCGATAAATACAACTGCGAATTGTAAACTTTGGCGTGAGTAACTGGTTAGGATTGACAATGATCATTTTTTTAGAGCAGAACGAGCGCCATCTGGTGAGTAGGCTTGGGCGCGAAAAAATTGTTCATTTGAAAATGAGAGTCAGCAAGGAAAATTTCTGATGAATTTAATTGTTAAGAAAATTTTAATACTAGTGGTAACAAAAATAGAGATCTCTTTCCCTTCATCACTCAAGAAATTGATACTGCTCCATCATTAACGACCAAGGAATAGCATCGAAGTTAATAGTTGAATAAGGCATGAGGTCCATGTGCTCCTCGACTAATGATTTGAGTGCATCATACGCCTGAACTACAAACGCTGATAATCTCTGTCGCACTTTATCCCCCTGTTCTTCAACATTGAAGGAATTTCTCAGGAACTTCAGTGTTCCATAAGCAATTGGAAGCAGTGATTCCTCCTCAAGTGAATCCATCATGCTGTCTGAGTCGTCGGAGCCCTGTAAGTCCACATCTTCGGTGGACTCCCCTTCTTGCTCCACGATCACTACATCCTTGGAGCTCTGTGAGTCCTTATTTAAGGTAGATTCCCCGTCTTCCTCCATGGGCACTGGATTCTCGAAGCTCCTTGAGTCCTTATTTAAGGTGGATTCCCCGCCTTCCTCCATGGGCACTGCATTCTCGGAGCTCTGTGAGTCCCCATCTAAGGTGGATTCTATATATTTCTTCATGAACTCTGAATTCCCGGAGCTCTGTGAGGCCTCGTCTAAGCTGGATTCTCCATGTTTCTCCTCGAACTCTAAATACCCGAAGCTCTGTGAGGCCTCATCATCTGAAACAACTTCAGAGTTTTCTGAAGTTGTTTCAGATGATATATCCATATCCTCCATTTGTTGCTCTCCTCCACACCTTGATATCAAATCCTTAACAAACACTTCCAGCTCCGTCAGAATGTCCTTGACGTACTTCCAAGGCGGAACGTCACATTGGAACCCGCTACACACTTCTAGAAAGGGAACCTTCTTGTTTCTAAATTCTGTCATGAATCCTTGCACTTCATTCTTAATTCCACAGTTTCTGCAAGTGAATGAAAAGATCTCGTGACCTTCAGATTCATATGTTAGCAGTCTCCAACCCCACATACTCCCGCAACTCTCCACGTTCTCCTTGTACTCCACGAAGTCCCCTTCAACCCCCAAGCAATCAGCCAGGAATTCACCGTTCAACTGTGGAAAAGGCTGGCAGATTTGTTTAATAGCACGGATAACCTGCTGAAGGAAGTAATAATTCATGTCCGGTTCGAAGCCATACATCTTCATTTCATTGACGAGATAAGCGCGTTTTCCAGGCGAATTTTTCGATCCATCTTCACAGATGACGTAGGGCACAAAATTTCCAGCTCTCCATTTACGTTCGCCAGAGGATTGATTCAAGCGTTTAGCGAGAAAAATGTGGGGAAACGTGGCATCGCTATACTGCGCCGGATCTTTCTTCAATTTATTCTTCAGAATCAGGAAGGGAATCAATTCGTTAAAGTCTCCCTTGTCTGCCATTTTCGCAATACTCCATAAATAGTCTCCGATCTTTCCCACCTTCTCTTCCATCGGAGCATCTGTGAGAATCTGGTTGGTAACGTAAATACCAGTGTCGCGTGCCAACTTGCACCAATCGGATCTCATGAACTCCATCAGCTTCAATTCAGTCGTGAGACTCAATTCCCCATTGGGAAGCTTCTTCGCCTGAATTCCAGCGTACTTTTGTCTCCCCAGAATATAGAGATACTGATAAATACCATCAATCCCCAGTTCGATGCTAGTGTACTGCTTGTTGACCCTTTCTCTAATCTCTTCCCCAATACATGAGGCCTTCTCGAAATCCTTCACTTTCGTATCAATAATCAGAGAATCAGTGTCCCCGTAAATAACATTGTAATCCAGACTGTCCACGATCCCCTTGGCATTCCGGAGAGTCTCCCTGCCGAGACTTGCGATCATCGCTGCCAGATTTCTGGCGTAAAAACGGAAGTACATGGACCCGAGGCATCCGTAGATGCTGTTGGCCGTTAGCTTGAGTGCACGTTGCTTTATATGATACTGCAGCTTTAAATCCGGTGGTAAATCGGGGTTCTTCAAGAGTTCTTTGACCTCCCTCCGAGTCTCCAAGATTTTACTCATCTCCAAAGACAAAACCCCGGGTCTTACACTTTTCTCTGGCAACTCGAGATCGTCCATTTCCTTGTAACAAACTCCGCTCATCGTCGAGAAGCAGAGGTTGTACTCGAGAATGATGCTTGGATACAGCGAATTGAAGTCCATGAGAACAGTGTAGTTTTCGTAGACTCCGTTTTTAGGATCGAGAATGAGACCGCCGGTGAATGTCTTTACATTGTCGGACAGTGCTCTTCTGTCCGGGAGGATGAATCCTCTGCTGGAAAATGCGTGAAGCAAAAGAAACTCATTCCTCTCATTCTTATTTCCTGATAATGTCCTGGTGAGATTGTTGCCGACAATTGACGTCATTTCAACGGCGAGATTGATGATGTTGGTCTCACAAGCCAATTCCATGATGGCAGAGGCATCTTTCATCACATACTTGATGAGTTCCACGAGTTTCTCACTTGTTGCATAAAACATGGAACACTTGGATGCATTTATATCACTTGTGTAATCACCACTAGTCCCCAGGATCGTTGAGCACAGTGAATCGAGATCGACGTGACGAATTTCTGGGCAAAATTCTCTTATGCAAAACTTCAAATCAGCGATTGGGCGACAAAACATCTCCTGCAGCATGTACCGCTCGCCCTGCAATGATTGTAGGCTTCTCCTCAGCCTGCTTATTCTATCAGGGTTTATTACCCTCAAGGCGAACAATCTCCGGATAATCATATTGAAGTGAATTCCGCAGTCGTGACCAACGAGAATATCAGTATCAGAGTTCCTCAATGCCTCCAGAAATTTTTGTAACAGAGTCACCTCACTGTCGCATCCGATAGCGTTGATGCCACTGGACTTGACGTGCTCTGCAGTATTCGCCGGCCAGCTCATTCCTCTTGGTTTCGTTACGAAGCACTGGATCTTCTGGAGCGCTGATTTATCAGCTGCTTTATTAACTTCAAAATTGCTGCAAGTGAGAACAGCTATCATCAGAATCTGCTGGTTCATTCCCCTCACGTCTGACAATGTTCTCACATTCAGCGTTGTTACAGTAAACGGTGGGATTTCGAGACCCTCCTCATCCTTGTGAACCGAGATGTTCTTCATGTCCGAACAAAAAATTTGGAATTTGCACCAGGACATGTTCCTCGATGGATCAATGAGATCTGGGGTCCTGATCATCAGCCAACTTGGCCCTTTCATGCCTCTATCAGTCAACAAGAGCTCCATTACGTTAACTGTAGACTCGAATATGTGGGAAATTGCATGGCCCTTATTCTCCCTTGGAAGCTGCGGGTATTTGGCGGGATAGGACACCTCCAGGTAATCACTCCTACGAGGAACATTCGGAACATTGAATACATATTCCTTTGAAACTATTCGCGACGTAAATTCCTTTATTCCTATGTTCCTCGCCAATCTCCTGAATTCATCCTCGACCTGGGTCATCGGATAGTGTTCTCCATTGTCGCCAACGTTCGGCAGAATGTAGACTCTTCTAGGAATATTCTTCACCGTCAGGCAGCAGGAAACATAGCTGCTTGAAGACCTCAAATAAAATTTACCGAATAAATGCACTGTACCGGCTTCTTTAATATCTGCTACTGCATCAAGCCAGTAAAACATTAATGCACGATCTCCAGATGAATTTAAGGTCAGGGAAGTCCATATATCAGAGAGATAAGAGGTGCCTCGAGTTGATTGTGCCATTTTTAAGTCACATTCGAGTCTTCTTCATTCAAGCTTCTCTTTGCTCATTATTAACTGCAACAGGTGATTAAATACATGAAAATTCCATTGGCTTTTATCTTATTTGTAGAGGAAGACGAAGATTACCAAAAAAGGTTATGAGATTTTTTTTCAATCTTTTCTAATTGTTGAGGTATTTTTGAAAGGAAAGTAGAGTCGACTTACGTTGTTTTGTGAATTTATTACTAATGTTGTTGATGATGGCGTTGATAATGGAATAATGTTTATGTACATCTTTGCACATGTAATTTTTGGAGACACTAGTCCCCCATCAGATGGCGTGCTCAAGAGTCAGTTTTTTGACAGAATCATCGACAACAAACGTCGTCGTCGTAGATTGAATAAGAAATAAATTCTAGAGGGTAGCAATTAGGGTTAATAATTAGTTATTTTGATTTTTCAACAACTTTTAACGATGACACCTCCAATGGAACGAATTCAGACCCTAGAGGCAATCGAAAAGGACATCATAGTGTGTCTTCAGAGTGCTGGTAGGTTAAGTCACCCCAAACACCAAATTTTCCCAATTTTTAATGGTAAATAATACAATCCAATGACAAATCTATTTTATTTCATCACCAGGACAAGCATTCATGGAACTCAGCAAGGAAAAATCAAGTCTGAAACAAGCAGAGGGACAGACAAATCAATTCTTGAAGACACTCGGTCATGTAGAATCAAAATTGAGTGAGCAAATAAATTATTTGACACAAGTATCAACAGGTAAATTGAATTTAAACTTTATTTAAAATCGAATTTCATCAATAAAAACTATGGGATTAATTTTAATAATCAGGACAACCACACGAGGGATCTGGTTACGCTAGTCAAAAAGTATTACAAATGGCATGGCACAGATTGGAGCACGCACGTAGTAGGGTAAATGAATTGGAACGTATTAAAAATAAACATCTTCATGGAAGATCAAACGTGAGAACAACGCAGCAATCACAACCAGCAGCATCAACTACACCGATGCAGACAAATTCAAATACTTGATATGAATTCTATGGTGCCTCAAACAATTTAATTCTATTATAATAACGTTTTTTTTTTCACTTCAATTCCACTGATTTCGCTAATAATCATTAAAGAACAATTTTCATTCTAAATTTAGTTTCTGAATTAGTTGAGGAAGACTGAGATCAACAATTTTTTTCTTCTACTGTCTTTGGATTAACAGTCCAAATGTTCATTGCACTTTAATTAAGGCACTAATTAATATTTCAAAGCCCACGAGTGTTCAAGGCACCAAACTATCGAATCCTGGTATTCTCTTTTTAACTGCTGCAACGAGCAGCAAACGTGACTGTTTCTCCTCATCCATTTGACGAATCAGCTGCATCATCTGCGTCTGGAGATCTGTTACTTGGCTCTTCAGGGCCTCAAGGGTCTCCGGCAAATTCCTGTTAACATTTCAAGTGAATTTGGAAATTCTTGATTAGTCGTTAATTCATTTAGTGACTTCAGAATTAGCACTTCACACTGCGAAAAATCATTTTCAATTACAGTTTAAACAAAAACACAAGATAAAACACATCAATCTACGTACCTGTCGTCGTATGAATCCAAATGCCTATTATTCATTACAGATTGTCTATCACGTGACCTATTAGGTTCATCCAAATACTCTGAAATTCACATACTCACGATTAATCTGTTTACTTTTTTGTTTCGTAATGCTTAAATAGGCCCCTGCAATTATTTTCAGGTAATTCCCATCACAGAGAGGAGTAATTTTGTTTATTTTTTTTTCAATGTGCAGATTGACTAATGAGAATATTTGATTAATAAAATCTTCAAATTTCTCTTCATGCAATTGCTAATTCTGAAGTCAGGATGAAAATATCCACATGCCATGCAGTCAAGCAGAACCAAAGACACAAGTGAAGTGATAAAATAGGATTTAGCTAGGAATCATGTGGTAAAATTGACAAATTCTGACACATGATTTCCATAGGAAATTTCCTCAGCTTTCTAATGGAATCATTAGAAAAAATCTATCCTCAATATTTATTTTTTCAATTAAAATCATAACTATTTACCAGGATGCATTGTGAATCTTGCATTAACAGTCATGCAGTAGCCCTCAATGACTTTCAAAATGATAGCATCGTCCTCAAATTGCCGTTCATCTGAAATTCAAATAAATAGAAATGTTATTTTCATTTTGAAGAAGCAAAAACACTATGATTCTATCAATTATACTCACTCGTAGCTCGTGGTGAACGACAAGAATCCGTTGAGTCATTCTTCCCGTGAATTTTGTTAGTGTAAATTGGTGGTGCTGGCCGCAGTGAGGCAAGACTCCAACGGAATTTAGTCTCTGGTGACGAGCCACGTTCCGGAAGGTGTTGCTGTATTTTCCCGTTCGACTGATTGCTTGTCTGTCAATTAAACAAAAATATCAAAAATCCCGAGAAATGATGAAGCCTAATCATCAAACGGATTTAAAAAATGTATTACTGTAGCTCGAACCTGTTAAAATCGATTAAATCAGAGGGAAATGATTAAACTAACTAAAACTAACGCATTCACCTCCTAATGTCATTCGATGTCTGATGGGTCCATCGGTTAGTGATCAACAAAAAAAAAAGTAACACAGCAAAAAGCATAACTTCTCACAACATGGCTGTGGACTAATGAAGCATGGAACTGTGAATATGGACTTATTAGTAATGCGTAAATATTTGCCGGTTACAGAATTCGTGAATTTAACTCAATCATGAGTTAAAATGAAGTGAAAAAAAAAAACTAGTGACGTGTGTGTTTTTTTTATGTGAAAAGATTGGAGAAAAACTAGAGAAAACAGCCATGCCATGGAGAAGCTTGCCTTGTTCCGTATTTCCGGAAATTGGTATTGTTTTCTTGAGCCACCAGTGTGCATAAAGTCCAGAAGTATAAACTGGCATTGTTTGTCCTTCACTAACGTGAATTGCTTTTGGCCGATGCTGTGTTCTCGATACCTTCTTCACGATATTCTGATGTGCATATGGTATTGGTTCAGTGAATCGCTTCTTCGGATCAGGTAATCGCACGAGCGAAGAAGCTGCACTGCTCGAGGAATCTTCATTAGCATCATTATCATCGTCGTCTCTGAAGTAACGAACATGCTCTTCAGCCTCGTCAATTATTCCAGTCATCGGTGTATAAGCTATGAAGCTGTTATTAGCACTCTCTGTTGATTGACAAGACTGTCTTGGGGTGGAGCCGAAAGGGGACGAGCAGATGCATTGATGCTCGAATTTATTCTCATCATTATCGCTCTCGCTATGAGACACTTGACCACTGCGCTCGTTCGCCTTACTCCGGCCACGAGGATAATACCTGTATCCCGAATTCAATTCCGACGAGGTCATATGGTAACTGTCAGCCATACCAGAATCGGAGGAATGTAGACTTGTTGCTGCTGGTACGAAGGGCCCAGAAGCTTCATTGTCGATGCTCTCGTTTATTGTCGTCAATTGAGAGGGTAAATGAGCAAAGTGAATGAATTCGGAGCTCGTGCTGGTGGTGTCCAAGCGATCACGTGGTAACGATTTCCAGGTCTTCAAGGATGAAGCTGGTTCTTCCAAATCGCTCTCATCGTCAGAGGAATTACTTTTATCCAGTGGAACTGCTGCTAGAACGACGTTTCTTGATGGCAAAATATGGAGATTTGTTGCTTGAGATGGAAGAGGCAATTGTCCTGGTAAACTTTGGCAATTATCGAAATTTGTTTGTCGGGAATTATTCTTGACGTCAATTACTCCAAGCGACGATGATGCACCAGCTAATGGCAGATGTGCGGAATGTACATTCTTTGAATCATTCTCATTAGCATATCTAACGTCCAGCATCAGCGATGATTTTAATTTGACTTTTGGCTCAGGCACTTGCAATTTACACAGTTCCTCGTAATCAGATTCATCACTGTTCTTCGGATATATTGTATATGTTACTGTACACTTACGCATTTTAACATCACTCATATCTGGCTTATACACGTATTGAAGATACAACAATTTTTTCACGAGTTCAGGATAAATAATCTTTTTTCTCACTAATTTAGCATAAAATCTTGATAAACGAGAGTATGGATGTGATGAACAACTCACGTGTGACATTGTTGGTGATCGGAGTAATCCTGTTGATTGTTCTTGGCTCAGTAAGTCGATCCATTGTTGGCGTTCTTCACGATTTATGCAGATAACGACGATACTCTCGATGAATGGACCTGATATTTCAAAGGCATTCTTGATGTCTTCAGTATCCTCAATCGAAACCACATCTATACCAGTCAGTGGAAGTTTTCCCTTAAATTAGAACAAATGATTAATAATCTTCGAACATGAAGAGAAGTAAAAAGTACCCACTTCATAAACGAAAGAGCTCATGCGAGAACTCGTGCTGAGGACCAGTAGAGTCATGGGGAACAGAACAAAGTATCTGTCTCTCCTATCTACCCCCACAGCCAATGTCACAGCTCCAACATGCAGAATCTCTCCAAGAGAATTCAATTCTTCTCCCTCCCAACCCTTCACTCCACTCGTGAGGATCTGCAGAGCCAATTCTCTCTGTTTCCTCGTGTAATTGCATTTATCCTAAAAATAAAAACCTTGAATTAACGTAATTACAAAGAATTTAGATGGAATTAGAGACTATTAAACTCACTGCAATGTCCCGATAGACGCAGACACTCCTCTGCGTATCGCCACGATCAAAATGATTTTTTTCAGTGTGTCTCTCCAATTCCTGTAGCATTGCCGCATACTTCTCGAGTCTCCTGAAGGGCTTGCTCAAGCCAGTCGTTAAAACGAGAATTCCCGGGGTAACAGCACCACTGCGCTCCATAAAATCGTTTAGTTCATCTCTGTATTGATCCATTATACAGACTGCTTGTGGATGACCGTTGCAGTATTGAAGGTGAAGAGCTTTGATTCTTGGTGCCAATGTCAGGAACAAATTACCGACTCTTGCATCAGGTCCTTGGATTGCTGTTGCCTCTAGATTTGATAATAAACGCTGATGGCACTCGAGAATATCGTGAATGTTGCCTATCAGCTGTTTGTACTCTTCCTTCTTCAATCTGAAAGCCGATGAAAATCAGATGGCGTTTGAGATTTTTTTTTCTCATGATTTTACTCACATATTAGTCAATTCCAATGGCTGTAGAAAATTATTAGCGAGCCCCTGGAGCTCTGCAACATTTGCCCTCTCAGAATCTACGAAATCTTTTAATACAATGTCACGATTCATTCGCTGATGCACTGGTGACTCTTGACTTGTTTTTTCCGGTGATGATTTCACGGAAGAATGCCCAGCATCTGTAATTTATTGGAACATTTTTTTCTTTTATGATGATGAGTCAGCCGGAAGTGGGAAGAGTCGAGACTTGAAAGGGGATCAATCAGATAATTGACTGAATTGAAATTAAAATTAATATTACCAGGTGTTCGACATTCCTTGACATAGTTGGAAGGGAACCAGCCAGTTTTGTCATTCAAGGTACCTTCCCACCAGCCTCCGTCATCCGTCTGAGTTATTGTGATTACATCGCCTTTCCTAAAACACAACTGAAGTACGAAAGAAATAAATAAATAATCAAATCATAGAAATTCATAAATTCCAATGAAAAAAAAAGCTTCACCTCATCATTATTGGTTCCTTTGAATGTAAATAGCGCTGTCACTAATTTTGGAGCGTCGGGCTTTGACATTGCGCCGGTTTGCCGTGACCAAATAGTTTCAGTGAATGAGAAAAAGTTGAAAAAATAACTTGACAAGAATATTTCACTGTTTTTTCAAGGATCGTTTGGCTGGTTTATAAATACACTCTCTTCCGGACATAAAAATCCGTCTCATTGATTATGAAATAATTACAATTCACCTTCAAAATCATGAGAAAATTGGGTCAAAATTCAGTGATTAACTCTGTCTTGGATTCACCCAAGAATCTTAACACTTTACATTTTTTCAATGATTTATTATGAATTACTCGGTGTCAATTGTGTTTGTGAAATTGTCTGAAGGCTCTCACACCGAGAGGTTACCCAGAGTAAGTCGCTTTGGGGGGTTGACTTCAGAAGCGCCATAGTTCTTTCAACAGGTGCAGCAGAACAAGTTTAAAAAATCCCTAGTTCTCGAACCAAATACTCCAAATTTACTCCCCAGATGTCGCTCATTCCCTAGTCAACAAAAATCTTTTATCGACTCTCTCTGCCCCATGTTCTCCTATTAAAAAAACTTGATTCATGTTAAGAAAGGAAAAAAAAACAACACACATTTGTTGTTTCCCTGTCTTTTGGTGCATTCAGAATCAGCACGATTTTCGTGTGTATATGTGTATGCGATTTGGACGGCAAAATTAATGATGTTGTATCTAGATAACAATCAAAGACTCCAGGAAGACGTGAGTATTGGCAGAATTACTCTGGTTATTCATTAATTAAAGATTAGAAGAGATGTCCTCTTGTTTCAAGATGAATCATGAATTTTCAGGTTATCAGCACTATTTTTTTATTTATATTTTCACATGCCCCTCTGACCTTGTGCCATTGCCAAAGAATTTCTTTGTCCCATACGATTCATGATTCTCACAATTCTCGATTTTATGGAATTCATTTTTTTCAGGGAAATCCAAGTGACAATTCGTCAGACGACTATCCGAGGATCCCAATATCCTCACTAGCCTCTCAGCGAGAATGGACTTATACTATGAGAAGGAGTATGCAGGTAATTAAATGTTAAATTGCTTCAATCACACTTGATTAATGAGTCTCCAGAGTTTTTAATGGCTTTTTTACCGGTGCAAAATTTATAGGAAGTTGTACCTGGACTTTACCTCGGTCCTTACAGTTCGGCCAGTCGTGCGAAACTCCAGGAACTTCAGGAATTGGGAATCACGCATATTGTCTGTGTTAGACAGAACATCGAGGCGCATTTTATTAAGCCAAATTTTCCAGACAAATTCAAGTAAATTCTTATTAATACTTAAAATATCTCGAAAATTAAAGGAGCTAGAGACATTTTCTTTTCTTTAAAAAGAGTTTCTATGAAAAAATTTCTGCTTCTTTTATTTACCGAGATATTCCAAGAAAAATAAATATATATGAATAAATAATAATGTATTTGCACTTTGTCTGCTCAATTAGATATCTCGTTTTGGACATAGCTGACTCAGCAACTGAAAATATTATCCAACATTTTCAAAAAGTAAAGACATTTATAGACGAGGGATTAAATTCACGAGGTCATGTACTCGTTCATGGTAATGCCGGTATTTCAAGATCAGCTGCTCTAGTTCTTGCTTACGTGATGCAAACTTATGGAATATCTCATACGTAAGTGTATCAGCCTTGATTATTACCAAAAGAAACCTTCACCCAATTGTGAATATTTTTTTCTCCAATTGAATGAAATTTCAGACGCGCTTATGCACTCGTTCAACAGCAAAGATTCTGCATAAATCCAAACGAAGGATTCATGGCACAGTTGAGAGAATACGAGCCGATTTATCAAGCACAAAAAACCCTTGGAAGTGAACAGAGTACACAGAGACAACGGACAAAACGTACGATTCATCAAATGGATACTGAACGTAATGACGAAAGACCAGACGCTATGGACAGTTGATGATTGATAATAAAAAGACTACCAAAGTTACCAAAAGACTTGCACCTAGATTAAATCATCAGTAAATGATTATATATTTAAATGAAAAATCAGGAGAGGCATTATCAACGAGAATCAATGAAAACAATTGCCTCGAAAAACGTTTGTCATTGGGAATATTCCTTCACGATTGAAGGAAGCCACGTGTTTTTTTTTTCTGCATGATCACAAAAAAATTGTGACGGATCTGAGCGTGATATTACATCGTTGGAGTAGGTAAATATAATTGGAATGAATAAACAAGATGAGCCATGATGAAAAATTGGTTTCCCTTGTTTTTTTCACATTACTACGGAATTTTAGTATTAATGAGAGAAAAGTCCTTTGTTAATGCGTACTAATTTGAAGAGATGCAATTTCTCAATTAAATTAAACAATGTATTTACTCTGATAATAATTTACTGATTTTTGTTTGTTTTTTCTTTTCATGTATTTGTCTTTTTCCTTTATATTGAATATTGTGTTCTCTGTCATTATAGTTTATTCCATAAAATGGCGATAAATTATCCGATAATATCCCAATTACAAATTATATAAATTCTCGATTAACCGATTTTTTAAATAATTATTATTGTTGTTAAATTTTTTTTTCATAATTTTGTAACAGTACGATTGAAGAAATGCTCATTAGTCATAACTGCGTATTAATGTATCGATGATAAAATTAATAATTCTACAAGGTGGATACATTGGATTTATCGATGACTACATTGCCACAGCGTTGTTCATAATAATTATTTAATTAATAGAATTAATAATTATAATTGGTAGAATGGAAAAAATTTCATGAAACGTGATAAACTCATATTTATGAAGCATTTAATGTTTTTCTTTTCTCTCTTATTTTCTACTAGTGTTTGTTAATAAGGTGTAAAGTAAACAAATGTTTGGAATAAAATGAACCGAGTATTTTCGAAATTGATTCGTTCCTTTTTCCTTCCATTTATTATTTAATAATCAATGAATGCTGATATAAAAATTATTTACCAAAAATTTTGAAGAATTATTGTCTTTAACATGTTATTGAATTTTCGCTGGAATCATGACGCAGATGATATCCTGTTTCTTGTCATCCTGAAGTTCCCATTTCACTTTAACAGCAAGCTAAAAAAAAAAAGGCAAAATAATTGATCAATTAACTTATCACGAAATCTATAATAAAGTAATGAAGCAAAAAAAAATTGTCATTTGCGTCACGTTCTTGCACTCTGCAAGATCATTACCAACAATTTGTCAATGAAAAAAAAAAAAGAAAAGAATATTCCATTACCTTGGGATACTGTGGGAGAACTTGTAGCACAGCTTTGTACGTGAAAGGCCCACCGGATTTTTGTAGTGGGCAATTTATACCCGATTCATTGTCTGTACATGCGTCTGGATGTTCAAGTGGAAATGGTACGGGTAAGTTGCTGAGTACTCCATGAACAATGGCATTAACTTTGCTTATGTCCTCGTCTGTAATACAGTGATTGACCTTATTCCTCAATTGGTCAACTACATGACCTCAATGTAATATACTTTTCTTAACATTTTAATAGCAATTAATTGACCTATTTAACGAAATTCGTCTTTGTCATCTCAATTGAATTTCTCAGAAAATAATGGAGATACGCCCATTTTACCCTCATAATTAAAAGGGAATAAAATGAATTTCTTACCAACATTAAACTCAATTTGGATAGTCGCATTGGTTCCACGTTTTAATATACACTGATTAGCACCAGCATCGCAATTTGAGACACTCACTGACGTGAATTTACCAAGTTTTGATCCTGAAAAATAATAAACATGGTAATTACTAAGTAGTGCAAAGGTAAGCCTCTCTTGTTGACAATCAGCGAAGCGTTATACAAGTAAATTACCGGCAATCCTGATTACACAATTCTATCGACTCTATGTATGTATATATTGTGAAATTAATGGCTTGGATTGTTACTATGCCGGAAGTTATAATTTTAACAGCTTTTTTAAATACTTTTTCATCAGCAAGACTAGTTGTTATAGTTTTGAATTATTGAAATAATGTCTTCCATGAAGTCCAACATTTTTATTTGGAGTTGGTCATTTAATTTGGCTCCTCTCGTTAATTTAATTATTTTTAATTCAATATGAGAAAATTGGAATGTAATTTAATAATACGAACGTGATTAAATGAGTGAGGAAATAATTCATATATCAATTCAAGTTTGTTCGTCACTGCCTACGCAGAAAAAAATTAAGTCACGAGAAACCTTTGCGAATAACGATAAACTTTGACGAATGAGGATAAAAATAAGTTCATTTTTTTTTAAATCAAATAATTTTTTAAATGAAATAGTTTTTTGAAAATATCTCGGAAACTAAGCGAGATAGAGCAATTTTCCAAGAATCCTTTTTTGTAGTTTATAAAATTCTCTACAAAAAAGGATTCAACCAAAATCGCTCTATCTCGCTTAGATTCCGAGATATTTAAAGGAAATGGTGATAAAGTGAAATTACTTGAAAACCGCACTTTTAATTCTTTAAGAATACCTTGAGAATTAACATTGAATTATATTTTGATCAAACTCACCACAATCATCGAAACTTGCATCAGCCGCAAGAGCCGATAGGCAAACAACAAGAGCACATATAATTCGATACATCTTCTCAGTTCGGTGTCTCGTAGCGTATTGAATTCACCACTTCGTTTTTCTTAGCGAGAACTCCTCGAAACTCGAGTTGAACACAATAATCACCAACACAGTGAATAAAGAGGCTTGTGTTGCCCGTATAAGCGTCATTATATATATAAATACCATGACGAGCTCTTTTTTTTGCGATCGAATGCAGATAAAAAATGTTAATGCAATTCCGGTATTTCCAAATCAATAATAATCGTTTTTTTTGTTATTTCCATTCAAAATTCGGTTTAAGATCATTTGAATTTCCCGCCATTTTGATCATTGACTATCTATTGAAATGAAGATTTTTATTAAATTTTTCTCAAGTCAAATCTATTCTACTTATCTCTTTAGGAAAAATATCTATTTTTCTTGAAAATAAAATTTTAAATTTCCCGGGCAATTCTCCACGTTTCAAAACTTCCGTTTGGTGGCTCCAACGTCAATTGCACGGAAGTGACGTTTCCGGCGTGTCTTGTCCACGTAGCTCCAATAAAGCGTCGAGATTCAGCTCCACAGAGCCGTCAAATAACATTCTACAAATTGTAGTCATCGACTAAGCAACGTGAGTATTTAATCCCTCAAATTCATAAATTTTATTATAAATAAATAGTATTTAATTATTGATGAAACACAAGTGTCAACACTGAAACTCCAAATATTACGTGAATGCATAATTTATTCTCTCATTAGTAAAATATTAATAGAAAAGAAAATTCAAGTGAGAAATTGGTGGTACAATATTTTACATTTACGTTCTGTGAAAATTTGCGATAAATTAATGAAAGAAAAATAGTTGCAATGTATTTTTGGAGGAGTTTTGACGGTTGTAGTTAGCACATGAGATACAAAGTCTCAGTGATTGTTGGAACTCGACCAAAATCTGATATTTTTGTTATTTGGCAGGTTGTCTGATTTACAAAAGGCAAAAAAACATTATTCAAAATGGATCAAATTATGAAGTTCACTGGACCCAGCAGGAAGTTCACCAAGGACAGTATCAGGCTGGTCAAGAGATGTACGAAACCCGATAGGAAAGGTATGGTACCAGTTATTGACAGTCGAATCAATTTCTCCCTGATGGAGACCTTCTTTATGAGTTACAAAAAAGATTATTACCAATATTTCTCATTTGTTTGTTTGTAAATTTCAGAATTTCAAAAAATTGCCATCGCCACGGCTATTGGCTTCTGCATAATGGGATTCATTGGATTTTTCGTGAAACTCATCCACATTCCAATCAACAATATCATTGTGTAAGTTTCATGTTTATTATACGTGAATTCATTTGAATAATTAATTGATGAATGAAATTAACAAAATTATTTCTATTAATTTTCAGGGGATCTTAAGACTCGCTCGTGCAATTGAAAAAAAATTATATTTATTGTTCAGAGAATATTTTGATTACTTCCTTTAATTACTTCCCTCTCAAAACAAAAATAAAACTTAATTTAACCATTTAGTTTTAATTCATACGGTGGAAAATTAAAATTAAAAAAATAATAATCAATTGAAAATATGTTGTAATTGTGACTGAATTGGATGAGAGATTGTGATGAGTGTGTTATGAATTTTGTAATAAAGTAAATAATAGTTCATTTATTTAATTATCTATTAAATTAAATCCATTATTCCCAGAATCTTTATTTGTTTTTTTAAATAAATCAAAAATACCAGAAAATTCTCATTATGCAAGGCACTTTTATTTGCATTGGTTCATTACAATGTTCGTAAAAAAAATGATTTTCCAAATAATAATGAAAGTTCTTTAATTACATGAAATTAAGGCATTTTTCATTATTTTATTTAATTAAGAAATTATAATTTTTTAATCAATATATTCTTTCAAATGAAATAATTACGGCAATTCATTATCGCCAGGTACTGAGACATTAAATTAATGATTTTCAACAATATTGTGCTTCAACTGATTAGAAAAAAAAAATAATAATGGAAATTAACATTTCATTTTAAGAAGAAAAAAAAGAGTGACACGATTGGCAGTTTTTTTTTACATAAAAAAAATTTCAATCGAAGCACCATAATTTCACTGAGAAAATGCACCTTTTCAATTAGAACAATGAAAATTCTAATTATTCTAAAATATCGGTTCAAATGGCAGGCTGTTAAAGCTACGAAGAAGCACATTTAAAAAAAAAACAATATATTATTAACGTTGACTCGATGCAAAATTGTGCGTATTGTTTCATAATTATTCTTTTCAACAAAAAAAAAAAAAATTCTGAAACTAAACAAAATTAAGTGAAGCGTATTACCATTTAAATTAATCAATAATTAACTCTCGTTAATTATGGAAACGCAAGAATTTCATTTTTTTTTTTTGTAAAAAAAATTAATTTAATTGAAAATAATCATGAGATATTTACTCATTAATTATTCATTAAATTCAATCGAATTTCAGGCAATTTAAGCTGAGGTATATCGTTAGATAATAAGATAAAAAGAAATCTTTAAAAAATAATAATAATAATACATTTATATTGAACGTATATAAATCTTAGTAACGTTAAATGTCTTAGACTAATAAATCGTTAAAGTTACTTTATTTTTTTTATTTTTTCTCTTTCGTATAAAATATTCGCAATTAAATATAACTGATGTACTTATTAGTGTAATAGGTATCATCTGTATTAAAGCACCATGGCGTAATTTTTTCAACTTCTCTCCTCTCTCATTTAACATTGTTAATTACGCAATACGTTTGAATGATAATGAAAAAGGAAACATTGAATCAAACATTTTAAAATGTTTTTGCCTCTTAAATTTTCGTGCATTTCGTAATTAATTTGTTTTTTTTTTTTTTTTTTTTTAATTTCTCTTTTAAATTAAGTGTTAACGAGCAATGTGTCCTGCACTTTCACTCGATGCAATTGACACTCGTGGATAATGGAAGAATAAATTTTTGATAATTCAATTGTGAATTTGTGAAATTAAATTAAGTTTACATTTGAGTTTTCTGGAAATATATGGAAAAATAATAGAGATGTGAAAATTTTCGTAGAGACCTTTTTTGTAGCTCTGATTTTCATCTACAAATAAGGTTTATACAAAAAATCCTCTATCTCCTCTATTAAACGAGATAATCCCAAAAAATAAATTACAATTAATTAATTTCAATTAAATTCTCATTTTCTCCACAAATTGAATAACAAAAATTCATTATTTTCGATTAATTCCTCACATTCAGGCTCACAGAAGAATGTCACAGAAGTTACAACAAAAGGAATGTCTTTTTAATCTTTTTAAACCGAAAAATAAAATAATAATGAAAAAAAAAAAGAAAGAAAGAAAAAGGAAACATTTTCAGAAGAGAGCAAATTTGAAATTAATTATCTGAAAATAATATCAAATATTTCATGGACGTATCAAGACTTGATAGATGGATGGAGGCACTCGGGATTGTTATTAATAATAAACTAAAAATCTCAACATTCCAAAATCTATCGAAATTCATCGTCCTTATGGAATGCATAGTCTTTTCTCTGCAATTTAAATTTTTCTAATTGAATTTACCGAAATCATTGATCTCGATACAATGCAGAGATCAAGCTTCATGAAAATCATAATAATTAAAATAAGAAGAAAAATAATGAAAGATTAATAACAAAAAAAAAAGAGTCTAAACTGTGCATCCTGCATCAGATGTCGGTACAAATGGGCTGTCCTGTCTGTAAAAATCCTGTCCCGTTGTATCATAATTTTCAACTTTAACTGGATAATCCGTGACACAATTCTGCGGCTGATTCAATGCTGGAGGTGGATAATTATCCTGGTAACTACTTGTAAATATTGTATCAAACTGCTGATAAGTTGTATCATTATTAGCACCCTGTTTCAAACAAGTTGGTGTATGTAAACTCAGCATATCAACTAGTCTTCTTCTCTGTGTTTCTAATTCTTGTATTTGTGATTTTAAATCATGATTCTGTGATTCAAGTGTCTCTGATTCTTGCACGAGTATAACTGTTTTTTCACGTTTCTTTAATCTGCATTTTGTTGCTGCTATTTTATTGCGCTCACGTCGTCTTCTGCGACGTTCTTCATCCTCTGGTGTCAACTGGAATATTTAATATGATTTTTTCAATGAATCAAGCATCCAACGTAGACTATTGACATAAAATAATGTAGAAAAAAGGAATTCTCACCCCAGTTTGCATGTTATTATTACTAGAATCATCGTCCTCCTCATCATCGGCACTGTCCTCTTTTCTCGTTCTCTTTCTCCCCTCATCGCTACTACAATGAGCTCGTCTCTTCGTCTGCAGCGTCAATTTGAGTCCTAAAAAACATTAAATACCTCAAATTCACGTCCAACGTCTAATTATTCTAATTAAAATCATTCTCAATTCAATAAATAGTTATAATAATAATTAACGGGATTTTACCTTCTTTTATCAACTGACTACATGTGTGCTGCACACTCGGTGGACTCGGTTCACCGCAACTACTCGTTGAATCATTCCTATCTCTACTTTTGTCATTCGAAAAACCCTCGAAGGGATTTGTCATTGCAATTAATGAATTAACAATCTCCGGTGTCCTTGGTGTGACCTCGGCCGCCGCGACGCCGAGTAGACCCGCGGCAGCCGTTGGGCTAGGATTCACGTTCACGTTTAAATTGTACATCATAAACTATTAACATTGAATCTGTAAGAAAAAATTGATGAAAATTAGGTAATTATCAATTTTTTAGTAAATCGTGAATATCTCGGAAACGAGGGGGTTTAGAGGAATTTTGGTTATGACCTTTTTTGTGCAGAATTCAATTCTCTACAAAAAAGGTCTCTATGAAAATTTCTCTATCTCGCTTAGATTCCGAGATAATTACCAATGAATCATAGAATATTCATACACATGCCTTTCACTGTATTTATTCGAATTAATTTCATATCTCACATGAGAATCAAACTTTTACAATAAAAAGTAAATAATTCTCATGAGATTGACCTTGAAAAGAAACTAATTGTGATATAACACCCTGTGTTTTTTACGAGGTCAAATATTTCCCAGGATGTGTGATTAGAGGTTTTATTCGTTTTTTTTTACGAGGGAATCCATTAATTCAAAAAAATAAAGCAAATGTGGCCTTAATTAACGGATGCCAGGATAATGGCTTGGTGAACACAAAGAGGCAACGTAATAGAACAAAGAATTAAACATGACAAATTGTCGAAAAAAAAATGATAAAATTAATTCACCTCTTTTTTTTTCACTTTTTCAAAAATTCTCGTTTGCATTCAATGTGTTCCATTCCACTTGTTTTTTCACCTTTTTTTTTTTCGTAATATAAAGTACTCATCGCGACCTCCAACTGAGTCTAGATGACGTAATGAAAGTGAATCGTGAAAGCAACAAGTGACTAGTAATGAGAAATGAGAAAAAATACGTAAAAAATTAAATAAAATTATGCTTAATGTTTGAATGAATGACAGGTGAATTTTTACTTGACACAAAAAAATAGTATCTCGTGTTGTTGTTAACTATGGGTGGTCCCTAGTTATTGAAAGACGTTTCAACAGTACAAGTTCATTGTTTTTGGCACTTTGAATAGATCCAGTGAATTTTAAGAAGAAAAAAAAGCAGGAAGTCCAGGGTGCGGCAATCAATGGGCGCTTCTTCCTCCCGAGAACAATGAAATTCTTGAAAAATATTATATTCTGGAGGTGGAGAAGAAGATTTTAAATGTTAACCGGTATAGATTTCGTAAGAATTCCATTCCGGATTGAGAAGGGACCGGTATCGTTTGCCCTTTAGATCCTCTCTATTTTTTTATATTTTTTTCATGAATTCTTATTTTTATTCGGCGAAAAAAAAAATCGTGCATCTCACTCTGACTCGTGCAATTCATTACACAGGCCATTTCTGACTGACACAAATCGGCTCGTTTTCAAAAGTTGTTGTGGTCGTTTTTTGGTGTTTAAAAGTGACTCGAGATTCGTATTAAGAATTAGCCAAATGTTAGAATCACGTTTACTAGTGACCCATATTGTTTGATGTTTTCCACACATTTTTTTAAGTTTTTTTATTTATTCCAATTGGGCATTTGAATAAATAGATTTAGCTAGGTTAATGCACCATTATCAAATCCATTAGATCAAAGGTCTATTTCTGAAGCGAATTCTAGTTTAAAAAATAAACAATTCACGAGCCGAAAGTTTCCATTAGATGCACATCGTTAAAATTCTAATAATAGGCATCATTTTGATTTTGACGTATGGTTAAAGTGCCCCGGAATGTTGTAGAAAATTTTTCACGATATTTCTGTCAAGTATTAATCATTAATAATAATAAAAAAATAGTGAAAATACGAGCATGAAGTTTCCAGACAAATCAACGTATTTTCACCATTACTTTTTGTTAAATATCTCGGAAACTAAGAGAGATAGAGAAATTTTCATAGATACCTTTTTCGTAGAGAATTTCAAGGGCTACAAAAAAGGTTATTATGAAAATAGCTCTATCTCGCTTAGTTTCCGAGATATCTTCAAAGAACTGATAATGAAATAAAATGAAATTGTCTGAAAACTTCAGTTTCCTTTGAAAATTAATGATTATTTAGAGGCAAGATATCGAGTGACATTTTATCGTTAACGATTAGACATATAGAGTTACCATAAGGGCAAGCATTGTTGTATATAACCGATATGAATGGCTACATTGTAACATTTAACTGTTTAATCTTCAAAGAAGAAAGAAAACCTTAAATCCATCCTCGAGATTCTAGATTTCTCGGAATTTCCTCGAAAAAAAAGGCAGAAGATAAAGAAACGAACAAAATTAAATGAGGGAGAACTGTGGGAAGTTGTGTTTTATTATGAAAGATAATTGGATGATATTTTGCCTCAACTAAAGCCAATTTTGGGTGGACAAAAGTGCCGGCAAAAACTTGGGTAATGTATAATACGCATTTAACACATACGTCTCACGCGTTTTACTCTTATGCAATATGTTTCGTTGGCTCTTGTGCTATATGCTTCAAAGAGAATGAGCGCGGTGGTGGGATAAACCATCTGGCGTTTAACAAAAATTTAAATCCTTTTTTCGGCACGTTCGACGACACACTAAACTTCATTTTGTGTGGGCGGAGTTTAAGTTTTTTTTTTTTTTTTTAAACAAAGAAAAGTCTCCTTTTTTGGGAGTTTAATGGATTTTTTTTTCCCCCTTTCATTCTCATTGTTATTATTATAATTTATACAGAATGAGTTTTGTGAGAATCACGTGAATTTATGGATAAATTATTTTATTGAATGAAAAGAAGAGGAATGTTAAATTTACGAGTAAATTAAATGTCAGGAGTGATTTACAGTTAATAAAACAAAAAAAAAAATGTTGTGAAAAAATATTTCTTGAATGGTTATTTATTTTTTTTCTCTTTAAATTAGCCTCTGAGATTTAAGTGGATAGCAAAGGAAAATATTAATATTGAAATTATTAAAATTCTCAACTCATTTATCAATGAAGATAATTAAAGCTCATAAATAATTTTGATATTTCGATTTTTAAAAGAAAAAAAAAAAAAAAAAAAAACGGAATTTCATTAAAAAGTGGAATTTAATTCTATTCAATCTTTGGAAAAAAAGGAGAAATGAAGAAAGAAATTCATGAGAAAATACTCATAATAATAATGAATTTGAAAATTTCACGGTGAAAATTTGTTTTACATTAACACTTTTTTTTTTCCATTTTGAATTATCTTTTTTCTTTCTTTCATTTCGCTTTTGCCCACTCCTCTATGTTTGGTGTTCATAAAATTTATGCTTCCTGTTCTCTCACAATATGTGTGAGTCCAATGTATTTGTCACACACACACACACAAGCGCACGTGCATGAAGAAAAAAAAATACATAAAAAAAAAAAGAAAACGTTGAAGAACGCAAAGTCTGCACAATACTCGTCCGGACAGCCGTGACTTCTTTGGTCCTTCCAGTGTTTTCTTTTATTTTTGCCTTCTTCTTAATTTCTCAAAACAAAATGGCGGCGTATGCTGTCTTGAGGAAAAATTAACGAGAAACACCAGTGATAATGGAGATTGATTGCGCCCTTAATACCCGTATACGATAAATTAATGCATGGGGGCGAAAATTTTTGAGGTCAAAAGGTCACGTATAAAAAAAATCAATTGTAAAGAATGCGCTCCTCTCGTTTATAACGCTCAACGATTTTTTTTAAGCTCATAGGAAAAGAGACTTTTTTTCCAGAGGGAATGTGAGGGCACGTGGCCTCGTACCGAGGTCCACATCCTCGATTCGACGTATTTATAAATCGTTAATCAATGAAATTATGATGACTCTTCACGTACATTTTTTCTCCTATTTTCTCTATGAATAAATTATTATTTTAATTTTTCAATGAAAAGCGCGTGACGCAGGTCACCTGTTTCACTGCTAACGTGTATTATGATTGATGAATTGTTTTATCATCTTGGCTATTAAATTTCTATTAATTAACTGGGACGAGTCCCAGATAATGTGTTGGATGGAATAGGCGAGAAATTATGAATTTAATTATAAAGAAAATAAATATATATTTTTTTTTGATTTTCATTAGTTTCCCCTAATCTCACGAAAACACTGATTTATGATAAAAATTATTGGAATGTCGGAGAATTACTTGAATAAATAAAAATCAATGAATGTGATAGAGATAACTGCTGCACGTGCGTCTTCAAATTAACATTTATCGATAATTCAAACGTGAATTATGTATTTTAAAATTTTATTATACAATTAGAATGTCTTCTACCAATGTTCTTTATTGATAAATCAATGTTTCACTTTTTGCAAATAATTCGCACATTTTTTTTTCATAAATTATTATTACCTCGTAAATAGTGTGTTAAGAAGCATGAGAAAAATTGAAATAAGGAAAATAATGAAGCTCTCAATTTTAAGTGCTTTTCAAACCCCTCGAGAGTTTCCTAGACACATAAAAACACTCAATAAAAATATGAGGAACTTGTGCATTACTCCGAAATCTCATTAGCATTAATGAGACACTTTGTAGTTGCTAGTGATTTTCCGGCGGACGACGTGCGCTTGTAATAACCAACACTCATAGCATTTTAGAATAAAGGATTCTTTATTTTCCCTTAAAATAATAATAAATCCCCTCAAAATTACTTTGTCTCTATCCAAACATTTTCTTTATTCTTTATTTGAAAAATAAAAAATTTTATTACCAAATTAATTTTATTATGTCAACAGTTTTCTTTAAATATCTCGGAAACTAAGCGAGATAGAGAAATTTTCCATAAATTCATTTTTGTAGAGAATTTCAAGAGGTAAAAAAAATTATTCCGGCGAAATCACTCTATCTCCCTTAATTTCCGAGATATTCTCAAAAAACTGATGTTAATAAATTGGGTTAATTACTGAGCTCATTAAATTCGTTACAAAACTAACACTTTAACTAATTAATACTCAATTTTCTCAAATAAACCGAGTGCAATGAAAATTTTTTAATTAAATTATTATAATTAGGCGACTGGGAGGCGTAGGAAAGTAATTAGCGAGGCTTCGTGAAGTTGAGCGGAAAAAATAAAAAATGAAAAATATCGATAATAATTTGTGATAGACGAGGCGTGCAAGGCCACAGGGCATCATGACCTTGAAAATTACTGCGCTTTGGAAACGAAAAAGTCGATAAAATTCAACGGGGCATTTATTTTACATTAAAAAATGAATCCTTCCTCTCTCTTTTCATCAAAATAATAGAGAAAATAACGGAAAATTGAGGGACAAAAAATTCTTCAATAACCAACACCTGTTGATAGTCAATAACTGCTATTTCTCCTTTTTTTTCTCTTTTTCATTAGCCAAAGGAATAAATTATTCCTCCTATTGTTCTCGTCAATTGCTCGCCGGCAAAAGAGCAAAGTAAAGACTTTTACGTTTATTTGCAATCTCTTTGGGATTACAAGCGCTGGAAAAAATTGTAAACGACTCGTTTTTTTTTCCCCTCTCTGAAAGAAGTGTTTATACGAGAACGTCCTAGTTCTTCCGAGAGGAAAAAAATAAAAATTCAAAACATTCAAAGAGGAAAATGCCGAATGAAAGAGAAACTATGGGAATGCTCATCGGTGATTGAAGTACCGCGAAATTGAGAGGAATGCGGTTGTTTTCTTTCATTTTTTACTTTATTCCTGAAGTTTATCAACGCAAGACTAATCTTTATCGCTTTCGTACGATCGTTAAATAAATATAAGTCAGGGCTGATTCTGAGAAAGCACGTGTGATTGAGACAGTGGCATATTTATTATAAGATTTTATTTTTTAATTCATCATTCTGAATGAAGAATCGACATTTGTTAAATTTAAAGCGTCAACCAATTTTTCGAGGGATTTTTGTTTTATCATTTAGAACGTAGAAAATTCGATTGACTCGAGTTCCCAGAAATTCCCGAATGTTTTGGTTTTATAAATGTGAAATTCCGTTGAAATTAAATGAAAAAAAGCTGAGGCATTTCATCAAGGTAATGTTCAATCTGTTCAATTACCTTTTGTTTATCCAGTGTTAATATAATTCCGTGTAATTGTGCACGAAAAAATAATAAACGTTAATATTAACACTTATCACATTGATATACTGTCCGGTCGGCTGCCGGCGCACGACTGTGGTTAATTTGTGGCTGCGACCGGCCTAGATATACGCATGCTATTTTTAGTGACAGTCGTCACCTAAGCGCCCTCCCATTGGCTGGCGGTGACGCGATAGAATCCTCCCATTGGTCAATATGAATAAAAAAAGGGGGAGAAAGAAAGACTAGTGGAATTGCTGTGTTTTTCTCGTTTCACGGGCGTACACACTGAGCGAAACGAAGAGACTGCCGGTCCCTGGGTGCGACTCGTGCACAAAACATTTGTTGACATGAAACTGTCACTCCAGAGTGACACTACAGTAACTAAAAATCGCATGTTTTATTTTTCTCATCTTTATAGAATGACGGTTAATTTATTGGGTAAAAGATCAAAAGGAGTTTTCATGAATTATTATATTGCTGTCGCAAATTCAATTGCACTTGAGTTTAAAGACTCGAATGAGAGAGAGAGAGAGAGAGAGAGTATTTCGTAATGGAGGATTTATATTATTTCATGAAATGAGGAGAATAAATTGATTTTATTTTACATTGTGAAATTTTATTCATCTGCACGTTTCTCATTTACGTGCAATTGAGGGAGCAAATTTTCAGGTGAGTTATTTAATCCAATGAAACATTGTAATTGAGGACAATCTTTAATTTCTTGGAATTCTGTGTTTTCTTTTTATTTATTATTAATGTTTCGTTTTTTTTTTTTAACAACTTCTTTTTGTCCTTCAGGTATCCCAGGGATGTGACTCCCGCGCGTTAATGCGTGGGCGTCACCTTACGATGAAGTAACCAATGTCTTTTGATATATCAGTATTACGATGCTCGAGATTCTCTCGTATTTACCCAATATCAGAATGAATTATTATGTGGGTTTATGATTTTTCAATGCTATCACAAAAGAATACATATAAATAGTTTTTTTTTTTTTTTTTGTAAACATAGCGGGATTTTTGTTTACTCAAAATTCATTACGCAACATTTGAAATTTTTGAATTTTTATGTCTGAATGTATTTTTCAATATATCTCGGGAAATAATAGAGATACAGAATTTTTCATAGAAACCTTTTTTATAGCTCTTAAAATTCTTCACAAAAAAGGTCTCTTGTAAAATTTCTCTATCTCCCCTAGTTTCCGAGATATTCCGAAATCTGTAATCAACATTCTAAACTAAATTCTTCCTTTGAAAAAAAAATCCATAAAATCTACAATTCATTGAATTTTCTCCGGTCAATTACATGTCTATCAGATTATCACTGATTAATCCAGTGTTTGAGCTTTCAAAAAGCCTTGACTATAACATTAGATTGTAGAATTGAATGTCCCTTTTTTTATACACCATAAACACACACCGGATCTCTACTCACATGAAATCATAGTTTTCCCGGCGGCAATTGCACTCTACGCCTGAGTTGCATGCCAAAGTTAGTCATGAGTCGTTTGGATTCGTCAGATTTATGGGATGGGCTAGGATAATCATTTTAAATCAGCAAAAAAAAATGAGGAAAAAAAGAGAATAATTGTGATCATGATACTGCGCATGGAGAGAATTGATGGAGGAAAACTACCGGCATTTCACTCGTTTATTTAATTCCAACATACGCGATTATTATCGATCAGATATGTAAAACAATGTGGATAATAATAGATGCACGAGAGGGGTTACGTAGCGCTCATACTCGTGAATAGTGTGTCGAGGTATTGTGATTTGTTAACAATTGCCTGCAGGTGACAAAAATATATGGTTTTACATTTATTTTTGCTAATGTCGTGATTATATTCTTCACATCAATCATATTATTATTTTTATTTCAATGAAGTCATCAGAGATTCAAATGACGGGGGAATTTTTTTGTGTCGTTTGGAATGTTTGAATAATACCCGCGAAATTTTTCTTTCAGTTTTTTTGAGAATCCTGGAGTTACGCCCTTTTTGGACGTGAAATAAGGGAAAAATGGCTGCGCCCATGATTTGGAGGTGAAAAATGTTCAGGGACTGTTTCAAGTATTACAAGAGTAAAAATCCTCCGCCAAATTATGAAGAAGTCGTTGATGTCAATGCCTCTGAGTCTCAGGTTCGTTGAAATTGAAATTCTATAGTAAAAATCCTTTTTATCATTTTTTGGATGGAATTTTAGGTTAGAAGAATAGCTGCGACTTGTGGGAATGAAGTTTATTCTGATGGACAAAGATTTGGACTTGAATCCGTAGATTCTTGGGGAATTTACGAATTTCCAAAAATTCCAGGTGAGAATGAAAAACAGTTTGGTAAAATCATGTTTTTCTTTTTTATAAAATTGAAAATTCTTTGAATTACTTATGAATGAGACGAAACGATTGTTATTTGTGGGTAGGGCTGATATTTGTGAGGAATCCTTTCACTCCATCTGGGCAACGCTACTGGATCACGAGATGCTTGAAGGATTACTCGAGGAAGCCGAATAAATTGAACATTGATGCACATGGAATTTTGGAAGATAAGGAAACATGGTGGGACGTGTGCACGAGGTAAATTATCAAAAATCCACTCCAAAAATGATGAAGAAGAAATCCCAAAAGTCCGCTTTCGTTTCAGGAATGATAAACGATCTTTGGAGACGATTCCAAAGCTTCGATGGGCCACTCTCGGTTATCACCACAATTGGGACACGAAGCACTACACCGAAGACAATAAAACTGAGGTGCCAAAAGAATTGAAGGAATTAACTAGAATAATAACCAGAGCCCTTGGATTTACTGAACTCGTAGGTGAAGCTGCCATTATAAATTTTTATAGAATGAATTCAACACTCGCTGGCCACGTTGATCATTCAGAAGACAATATCGAGGCTCCACTCGTGTCTGTGAGCTTTGGGCAGAGTGCGATTTTCTTAATCGGAGGCTTAAAGCAGGAGGATCCTGCTACTCCTATTTTTTTACACAGTGGTGATGTGCTCTTGATGTCTGGGGACTCTAGACTGAGGTATCACGGTGTTCCACGTATTCTTAAAGCAAAGGCAGCACCCTGGGACAAAGAAACAACCGAAAATTCTGGATTTCCGGATAAAGATGACTGGACGAAAGCACGAGAATTCATAATTGATTCGAGGATTAATATGAATGTCAGGCAAGTTTTGAAATCTGGAGAAAAAGAATTGAATGCACATAGAAATTAGACAAATTTGTATATTCTCAGATAAGTTAATTTTTAAAAATAAATTTTATCACAAAAATAGAGAAATTAGTGAGGTTTTAGATGGTAAACTTATACATTATCAATATTTAAGTTATCAGGATCTTGAGAATACGTTGGAGACGTTGAGGAAGTCCCAGGCAACTGTTGCCATTTTTGTGAGAAAATGACGAGGAGTGTTCAATATTTTCTCGTCTCTTCCTGTTACAATTGTTACGTACTTTTTCTCTTCTTTGGATTTATGCTTGGTAGAGTCTCTTCGGGGTTGTCTCAGGAGGATTCGAGTTGCCTCATCTATCGCAGTATTGAGGGGTGATCCTTTGGAGAATGGAACGATTCTTGCGTCCATTTATACACTCTTGAGATCACTGAGATTTTTTAAAATTAAATTTAGGCAATTTTATGCGGATTTTTTGGGAATAACTCGGAATTGACGCGAGATAGGGCAATTTAGCAAGAGACCTTTTTTGTAGAGCGCACTCTGCTCTGTAAAAAAGGTCTCTTGATAAATTCCCAGATCTCGCTTCAATCATGAGATATTACATGAAAATGAAGACAAGTGAATCAATTTAATTAAAATTATCAAAACCTTTCTTTAATATTTATCTTTTGAAACACAGTAATGTTCATTCTTGCCAGAACATCCTCCCATTCACTCTTCAATACTCCATCATCCAGAATACAATCTTCTCCAATCTTATCCTCAAAATAAAATTTATTTTCTGTTGATTCTCGTCCTGACACGTAGTAACCACGATTTTCCATTGTTTTCAATCCAGGAAGTATTTTATTTCCAAAATCTCTTCCACTTTTATCAATATCATCCAAAAGATTGAAAATACCCTCGAATCTCTTCATTTTTTAACTTAAAAACCGAAAAAAAGTAAATGAATTTTTCAATTACCACAAAATTTTAATTTCTTTAATTTAATTTTGAAACCGAAATAAATCAAATTAAAATTGTAAACTTTATTTTGTTGATTAATTCATTTCAACTGAATTTTGTTTCTAAATAAAGAATAATTGAATCTCAATTAATTCAAATTTTCAACAGAACGTAAAAATCTCCCGCGCAGTTGCGCGTCATCATTGAAACTTCCGGTCTGTCACAAGTCAGCTGATCTACTCCATTCCTGTCCCATCAACTACAACGAGCGAATATGTCGGGGAAAGACAGGCTACCAATTTTTCCCTCTCGGGGGTGAGTAAAAATAATTTTACCAAATTCTAAAAACTCTAAAACCATCAATAAACATTGAGCAATACTAATTAATTATTTTTACAAATAATTACAGTAATTACTCTGACTGTGTCATGTGCTTCAAAAATGGGTGTAACCCCAACATTTCTAATTTTCCATAATTAATGAATTAAAAGATTGAATTTAGATAGGAAAATCCTTTAATTTCCTTTCAATTACCATAAAAAATCCCATGAAAAATCTGCAATTGTTTTAATTAATATTGCCCAAGTTTTATTGACACTGGTCATTCATTGGCTGATAATGTTTTGACAGGATTAGAGATACGAGTGCATGAATAAAAATTAAGTGAATTCGATTAATTAACTCTTGCATAAATTTCAGAGCCCAGATGTTGATGAAGTCTCGTCTCGCTGGAGCAACAAAGGGCCATGGTTTGCTGAAGAAGAAGGCTGATGCTCTGCAGATGCGTTTTCGTATGATTCTTGGAAAGATCATTGAGGTATTAAGGAAGATCCTGCACTTCATCATTCCACTTTTCAATTAATTAAAAACTAATGAATTAAAATGATTTTTCAGACGAAAACGTTGATGGGAGAGGTGATGAAAGAGGCTGCGTTCTCTCTGGCAGAGGCAAAATTTGCAACTGGTGATTTCAATCAAGTTGTCCTTCAGAATGTGACAAAAGCGCAGATTAAGATTCGCTCGAAGAAGGACAATGTTGCTGGTGTGAATTTACCAGTTTTCGAGTCTTATCAGGATGGCACTGATACTTATGAGCTAGCTGGTTTGGCCAGGGGTGGACAGCAGTTGACTAAATTGAAGAAGAATTATCAGAAGGGCGTTAAATTACTCGTTGTTCTCGCTTCTTTACAAACTAGCTTTGTCACGTTGGATGAAGTTATCAAGATAACGAATCGTCGTGTCAATGCTATTGAGCACGTTATCATTCCGAGAATTGAGAGAACACTTGCTTATATTATATCGGAGCTGGATGAACTCGAGAGAGAAGAGTTCTATCGGCTCAAGAAAATACAGGATAAGAAGAAGATCATTAAAGCAAAGGTGAGTTTGAAGAGAATCCAGTGAATCAATGGATTAATTTATTTATTTATTTTCAGGCCGAAGCACGTCGTCTGGAGATGATCCAGGCTGGTAGAGACGTAGATCCTGGGAATATGCTCGAGGAAGCAGATGATGATTTACTCTTCTAATTTTAATCTGAAAAATCGTGTAAATATTCCACACGCACATTTCGCTAAATGAAATGATTCAAACAAATACATTAAATTAATTACTTGGGTCTCTAATTGAGGAGGCATTTAGCTCCCAGTGCCTTCTTCTTCACAGACCCATTCTCAGTCAGGAGGAAAAAAAAGGATGTTATCAATTGGATCTTATTGGAATTAATTTTGTACAAAGTTCCTGCGAAACTCTGTTATTTCTAGAAATTTTCAATTGAAAAATTTCAATTCCACAGCTACTTCCAGATGGATTTAAAAACTTACTGATAGTTTACATGTTGCAGAATGTATATAGCAATAATTAACGTTGAAATCTAATGCTTTTAATGAATAATTAAATGGAAAATTTGCAGTTTAAGGAAGATAAGGAAATGAGAGTGAAGAATTTTATTCATAGAATTCTCATTTTCTCATTTGATTCATCTACAAATTTTACGAGGAAAATATTTGAAAAGTATTTTTTAAGTTAATTCATTGATTAGAGGGAAAAAAAGTATTTTTTTCAGGTGTCACGCGATCTGCGAATCACTCCGATGCTTGCAAATGTATATTATAATGATAAATGTTGAATTTAAGAGAAACGAAGGAGGAAAATCAAGTGTTAAAAAATCATAATGACAAATAAACAAATATCTGTAAATGTTCTATTATTTGAATAATGTAAATTGTTAAGGGAAAAAAATCCAATGGATCTTTTATTGCCTCACTAAATCGGACACTGATTATTCTGTGAGGGAGATTCACTGAATTGGGTCAATCAATAAAGAAGGTAGTAGGGCGCAAGCGACAAGTGTTCCTCTCAGTTGAAAAAAAAATCCTCCGGAATTCTCTCTGTGAATTTCTGTTTAGAACTACAATCTGTTCTCCCGGCTCCAATACACTCGGTTAATAATAATCAAAATTGTTTTCTCGAATTAAATCGAATAATGTCATCGCCACGATTGTCAGTAGCACCAGTACCGAAGCATCGGTTCAATGAAGTCATTGAACACTTGAGATTCAATTTTTTTGCTGATGAACCCCTCAATCATGGAGTTGGACTCTGCCAAAAAGGTGAAGCACATATGGAACTTGAAAATCATTGTTTATCAACTTTGAAACAGGGATTCTCGAGGATGCTAGTTACTGATGATGGAACGGTATGGATTTCCTTGATATTTTTCATGATTTTCTGAAGGAATTCATAAGAATTGAAATTATTCAGATTTTAGGAATTATCTCGGAATTTATGAGGAATAGAGGAAAAAGTGTAGATACCTTTTTTGTAGAGAATTTCAAGATCTACAAAAAAGGTATCAATCAAAATTTCTCTATCTCCCATAGATTTCCAGATATTTAACAAAACGTTGGCATTTTGATTTTTCCCTCAAATTATCTGCAGATAAAAAATTAATTACAATTTTAGATAGCAGGTCTAGCATTGAATGGAACGACGAAGAAAGGTGAACGCGAGGAGGCTGTTCGACGTTTAGCTGCATTGGACGACGAGAAATTTAAAATAATCTTCGGTCTTCTGTACGAAGTTAACGATAAAATTGATTTATTCGCCAAGTATCGTACTGACGAGCTCTTTGAGTGTCGAATTCTGTGCGTCGATGAGGAATTTCGAGGACGTGGACTTGCGAATGTACTCATGAGTGACACTGTGGAGGTAGCGAAACGTGCTGGGTTCAAGGTATCGAGATGAATTACGATTTTTGCATGAATTGCACGAAAGTTTCAGGGGAAATGAGTGGAAAGGAGAAACCCTGACCTACAGCATGTGCATGAGATTATTGTGTGTAATCAAAGGTACTTAAGCCATTATTTTCCATTTGATAATTTAATAATTCTTGAATTATTCATTATTTCAATGATTTTCAGGTGATAAAGGCAGATGCAACTGGTGCATTTTCTCAGAAAGTATTTGATAAACATGGCTTCAAGACTGAAGCAGAAATTCCATATTCTGATATTGACGAGGACATAAGACCCTCTCCGCCACATCGTGCCCTTAAGCTAATGGTTAAAGTACTAAATTAATTTAAAAAAATGAGAAAAAACATAAAATCAAAATTTACGTGCATGCAGAAAGAAAAATTGAATAATCAAATAAATTAATAATCAAAAACAAAGGCACAAAAATCAAAGAATGATGTAGTAATTTAAAGAATTTTGAATGTCTCATCGTTGAAAGTGTGACAATAACACTATAATAATTAATTCAAATGAATCATTTGTATTGTGATGTCATGGTAATGATAGTAAAGTCGAGTTACTGCCCCAATGACAGGTAAATTAATTCTAAAAATTGAAAAATGTCCATTCATTGAGTAAAATGAAGAAAAATTACGATTTTTGATCAAATGAAAGTACACGAAATTATATTAATGAAAGAGTAGAGAAGACCCATGATTTGATAAATCGGCGGGTCCGAGAGATTTTATCAGAATGAGAATAAATAATGAAATTATTGAATTTATATAGAAATATTCAACTGCTACCGTCCAGTGGTGGCAACGATTATCCACAGGTTCGTACAAAATGAATAAATTTTTTTTAAAAATTTAACAGAACGTTGGGTCCACTCGTATTGATGAATAAATATGGAAAAAAGAGTTTTAAAATTACACGAACTGATATACATTTGAATATTTTTGTTGTCATCTAATGTTATACAACTTATTTTGTAACTCCATGAATAAATAGTCGAGTTTATTAATAAAAAAAAAAAGAAGAAATCTATTACTTTGTTAATTAAATGAATCAATGAACTATCAATATTCCAATTGATTCTTTATTCTCTATTACAAAGAATACATAAAACTGAGGAATAAATGACTCTCCTCAATAAATTCTCTTCATCGAAGAAAAAATATAATTGACAAATTCAGTAACAAAACTCACGTCTCAATTACCAAATGAAGAAAGTAATTGAAAAACAATTTTTCATAATTCTAAATTCATTATCTTCAAATCTAGAAATTAACTTGTGGCCTGAAGTACCTCTGGAATTTATTAGCCTTGAATTGAATTTGCGTTGAGTATTTAGCTTGTATCCTCTGCATGTACTTGATGTCTCTTGCCTTTCTGGCAACAGCCTCTTTCTGGCTCTCAGTCCACCCAAGTGCACGATAATGGCACATAACTCTCCGCAATTTTTCACTCCTGGGAATAGCGACAGCCCTGCTTGGATCGAGACTCTGTTTGTAGTACCTCATTAACGATCTGTGTCCAATGACATTGCCAGATGGTAAAACAAGTTGATAATCCCCATCATCGAGCTCGGGGAGTTCGATCTCCTCATCAGGCTCGTGATCCCCAGCATCGGGATAAGACGAAGAATAATCGTAGAAATCGGCGTATTCTGCTAATGCCTCACCCTCGTGCAGCATTTTGCAGTGGCCCTTGTCCAGCATATGAGCACGTGCTGCCTCTGCACTTTGGAAGGCCTTGCCCTTCTCGTTGCACCAGAGGCACATATAACCTGCAAATACCTTTTCCCCCAAGTACTCGAGGAGTCCTTTCAGATCAATGCAATACTCGGGGTCAGGAATGAAGAAGGAATGTGCCTCTGTCATGTGTTTCAAGTTCTTGACGACTGATTTGCTGTGATGACTGCAGAAGAGACAGTCGTTGTTCTTCACCGGATTCTCCGAGTCGTCCAGCCATTGATCAGAATCCACTGACTCAACGTCCGAATCAATCTCCATTTCTTCATTATTCGATTTACCATTTGAAGAATCATGATTGTTAATCTGCTCCATTGACGATGATGAAGAGACAGAGTTTCTTCTGCTATTCTGCTGGGATTTCTGGAGATTCTCCTTGTGCTTCTTTGAGACAAGGTGATTGTCGTACTGGTTCTTTGTGTTGAAGGTCTTTCTGCATGATCTGCAGTTCAGTGACTGGTTGGCTGTCTTGAGGGCGTCCTCCTTGCCACGTTGAGCAATTACACGTTTCTGGAATTCTTCAACTGGTACTGGGGGTAATTCAGCTACTTTACGTTTCAAGTTGTAACGGTGCCAGTCGGATTTGTAGTGCTGGCGTTGGATCTCGAGGTCACGAAATGCAACACGACACGTGATGCAGGTGTATGGTGATGGACCAATTCTTGTTGCTTCCATTTTTCAACTGAAATTTAATATGAGTCATCAGCTGTTTCTTGAGAATATGTTAGAAATTGAGGGAGATTATGGAAAATTCGGAAGGAGCTTTTTTAATTGTGAAAATTTCTCTATTTCTCGCAGTTTTTGAGATATTTTTTTGACTGTTTCTCTTCTCAGTTCTTTAGACCTTCAATTCAACGTTAAATCCAAATTTCTGAATTTCATACCTGTCTTCTGCACTATCATATGTTCCTTCAAGCCTCAGATCACGTGTTCAACCGCAGACAGTCTTTGGTAGGTTAGAATAAGTGTGGCTGTTGAATAAACTCACTACCATTTCCCTCGATAAATTCGAGAAGCCCTTTTTAAAATCCAATGATTATCCTAAACAGTAATATAATCCTTGTTTCCCTGAAACCTCGCGTTACACTTCAACGTGCAATCTTTTCGTTGTTCAGGCTTATCGTCGGGTCACTGAAAGAGTCGACACGTTCCCCCACCATGATCTTCCGTCACTCTTCTGGTTGTGGCCAATCACATTCACTTCTTCCCCATAGAACATTATGCCATTGGCCACAACCATCGACTCTTTCAGTGACCCGAGAATATCGAGAAGCTTCGATTAATCGAACATTTTGAAAAGTGCCAAAATTCTGATAAAAAAGTTCCCATTTTTTGAAGATTATTAAAAAATGAACTATCAAACGTTGATTTTTTACTATCAAATCCTTTCTAACGCTTATCAATCGATGGGTTTAGACGAAATTCTAATTCTTGGAACATGTAATGGTATCTGACCAGAATTAATTATCATAAAAAATTCCGAAAATAGTAGATGAATTTTCTTTTGAGAGTAAAAAAATTCACAAAAAATTCTCCATTCGAAAAAACGAATTTCCATTATTTTTAATTGTATGATGAAATTGGAGTGGGGGAGGACAAAAGGCAGTCGGTTCAGTGCTCGATATCCGCCATTATCGTTCCCTCGTGTTCGCAGTTGCATTCAGGCAGTAGCTGTTTCACTGGTGAGACTCATTAAACAGCGAATTAATCGCAAAATCCACGTTTATCACGAATTTACATCATTGAGAATTTTCATAGACTTAAAAATCTTCATAAAGAACCCGAGAATTCAGGTAATTAATCAAATAATTAATAATAAAATAACGTTAACTCAATTATTTACTTGAAAAAAAATGGATGTTTCAATGGAGATGAACCTGTGAATTTCAGTTGCGAACGAAGAGAGAAGAAAAAGTCGGTGCTCACGCAAGGGCCAACCATCTGTCCCAATTTCACAGTACCCAGTTTGGGTCATAACTGAATTTTTAACGCTAAAAGGCGGCCGTCCAGCAGGGCGTTACCATTTTATATGACTTTTCATCGACGTCAAGGTGAGAATTCACATTTTTTCAATTGTCTCAAGGGAAATATTTATCTCATATTTATTGTAGAAACGTACTTTGCCATCGAATTGTTAACCAGCTGGCTCATTATTTCAACGCCCTTCTCTTTCCCCTCTCTACTGTCCTCTCTACTAATTTTAGCGAAGGAACCCAACAGCCATTTTGGAGACACAAGTTTAAGTATTTTTCAAAAACTAGTTTCTCATTAATTTCATTGTTATTACGCACTTTATCTTGTTTATTCCACTTCATTTATTTCCATTGGATTAAGTCGTTTTTTTTTTTTTTCATTATTCCGATGATATAAACACTGATAAAATTCTCTCGTTCTCTTGGTCTTGTGTTTTTTCAATTTTTCATTACTTTCATTGAGAAAAAAATGTGATAACTCGGGTGTACTCAATGACAAACGGAAATGGTAGGTGATTAGTTAAAAAACATTCGATAATGACTTTATTTCTTCTTTCTTCATTCAATAATTTGAGTTGTGAGAAATTGTGACTATCCTAGGGGCTATCCAATATCTAATCCAATGTAGTCACGTGGGTAACACGGTGTGAATCTACGGAATAAAGAACTCCATGCCTCCAGGGAAATGTATGATTAAACCTTCAATTTTATCCCTTTTTTGTAAATTCTCCAGGTCTTCTATTTTCTATAAATATCTCTTAAACGACGAGAGATACGAGATTTTTCATAGAGACCTTTTTTGTAGATCAGAATGAGGCCTTCAAAAAAGGTTCTCACCAAAAACCTCGTATCTCCATTATATCCCGAGATATCCCATAAAAACTACATTAACATAATAACATATTTTTCATTTTAATTTCAAATTTTCTTCAGACTTTTACATGGAGCACCGACACTTTATACCAAAGAATTTCCCCTGAAATTTCATTTTAAAACAGAGTTATCGCTCCAGTGCCTTGAGAACACTCCACTTTGACCCTTTTGCTAGTGTCGACGACTGCTGGCTGATAGCGATGCGTCGTAAATACCTCCTCGTAAATTGACACTCAGTGACTCTCCATAAACCATGATTGTTAAATCACTGAGTCCAAGAGCAGACATTATCATCAATTTAATTGCGAAATTCATTCAGTACCCATTGAGACACTGAACCAACGAGAAAAACGAAGAATTTCCCCCTTTCCTCTGAATACCACAAAGAATCCGCAGCATTCTTCAACTCATCCCCATAAATTAATCGCCTCCACCAATTTATTCCTCATCTCCTGGTCATTGTCCCCAGCAATTCAAACTTCACGTCTATTGAAAGAAAAAAAGCGACAAGCCACACTGACCTACCGCAAAAATCGTCGAGAAAAGTCCTGACTATCGATACATGACCATCGAGATAGCGACAGAGAGGGAGAGGACGAGGGGGTTGGAAAATGCGGCTGTTTTCATTTGAACTGCGCAAGTCCAATCAATAAAATCATGAAAGGGCGAGAACACGATAAACTGCGTACAACCTCACATTATAACAGTGCGCAAGTGCTACTTACTTGCGTCTGCGCGCAAGTGTCTGCTAAATTTTCATTTGATTTTTTTTTTCACGTTTTTTCCCCCATTACTATTATTATTATACCGTGAGCTACGGCATTCGGCAACGCGACAGCGACACACAGGTCCACAAACACATATTGTGTAACACATTATTAAAATAATAATAATAGTAATAGTTATTGAAATTTTGGTGAATTTCAATTGAAGTTTCGGAGTTTATATCATTATTGAAGTGATTAATTCATTTAAACGTTGAAAACTGAAGGGGTTTATAGGGGTGGGTCTGAGGGGGTGGATAAGGGGAAGAAAGTGGGACCGGCTGGTCCTGGAGAAATTATTCATCAAGGAATATACACGTCAACAGAGCAAATCACGACTTATGCGTCTACGCCGAGCAGGTAACATATTGTAACCAATCGATGGCACTTGATAATTCAATAATTTCATTAAAAATTACGGTAATTAAAGTTTTTTTTGTGGGAGAAAAGTGTGTGAGAGAATAGAGAATTAATGTCGTTTAATTTCTGAGGGATTTTATGAAAGATTAGGGAATTTGAGAGGTTTTATGGATTATTATGTTCTTGAGATTTAGTTTCAGTGTGAAATGATGGAGGAAAAAAATAATGAAGTAAAACGACACGTGTGATCGATAAGAATGTATCCACGAGGTCGTTTGGATAATAATTTCATACCTCCCGTACCCATTTTTAAAAGAGACTAAGAAAGTTCGAAATTGTTTAGTGAGCGTCTGCAATTATCACTACCTTGTATTTTAGTATTTTAATTTTTTTCTCAATTCCAGGAAATCTTCATCTCGTGTTACTCGAGAGAATGAAGAATATCGTGCGAAAAGTACCAATCGGCGCTAGGTACGCCCGTTCCTTTTCTTCTTCTGATGATACCTTTATCGATTACACGTGCATCGAAATCCACTTTATTTGCTACATGTTGCAAAGCAGTAGAGGCTACCGTATGGTTATTAAGAGTAACTGTTCGATTGATTTTTCCATTTTTTTTTTTTTTTCATTTTGTAAACATGAACAGTGGATATTCATGTACAATCTTAATGCAGTTAATTTTGATAAGGAAAAGTTTTAGTTTTTCTTTTATCAAAGAAATTTGCATTACATTTTTGCAGCTCTTGAAATTCTCTACTAAAAAGAATAAGAGTAAAATTGCTCTATTTCACTTAGTTTCCGGGTTATTCCGGTGATTACAGAGATAAGATTTGTCCCATTTTACCTCTTCATTGCTGATTTCGTAATTCATGTAATTATGTAAGTCAAGAGAGCAAGTGACAACGACTTCATTCCCTTTTTATATTAAAATGTGACTGAAAAAAAAAATTCATTGCGTAATGAAAGCCGATACACTGTAAACAAAAATAATGAAATTATGCAAAATTGCGCATGGAATATGGAATTTCATGGTGTTAGTGTTCATGAATAGAGTGCGATATCCTCAACTGCAATGAGTTTGATACAATGGACAAAATCACAGTGTAGTTATCGGTCACGGCTTGCATCCGTGCTTCAATACGTAACAGGAAGCTCACTTCATATGGCGAACTCCTTGAATACGAGTACATGTAATAAGTGTTTATGAAAAAATAGCGGATAATTCAATTATTTCATTTGGTTCACAGAAACAAATGAAATTGTCTTGGAGAAATCAATAGACGAGTTTCGTTTTCTTTTTTTTTTTCAATCAAATGAATGACAGTTTAAATTTGGATAGTGACAGGGGTTGATTGATTGTGAATAACGGAAAATTAAAAATTGCTATGATGATCTTAGTGTTTTTTAATCCCCCTGAGAGCTTGAAAAATTCACGTAGTGTCTCGCTGAGCAGCGAGACTGTAGAGAACACTCCCGGGGGACGTTAGACATTGAATTTAACCAGAAAAGAGGGAAAGAAACATTGAAATAAATAGGCAGAGCAAAAAAACTTGAGTTAGTCTCTCAAAACTCAGTTTTATTCAATTACGTAATTTTTTTCAATTTTTTCCCGTTACAGAAACATCCAGGGTATCATCCAGAGGGAAAGGATCGGTTATCACCAGAATCGACGGTGGCAGGACATTGTCCAGGCATCGTGAACCAAAAATCAGCATCATAACATCGTCAAATCCGTTGAATAATAATAAAAGTTCACCTTTGTCGAGTTTATCGACTTGGTGTTCAGATATTTTTGAGGTCACGAGATACGGATCAGCAGCGTGTATGATCATTGAAGACAATCCCCCTCTGCCCACCAGACCGAGGCATAATCCATATCAAGATACCACCCAACGTTTTCTGAATCATCTGGTCCTGCCAAAGCACAGGACCTCAAAATTTTCCAGGTGATTATCGTAAATTTGAGTTAATTCAGTATTTTTTAAATATCTCAGAAACGGTGAGAGATAGAGGAATTTTCGTTGATACCTTTTTTGTAGAGAATTTCAAGAGCTACAAAAAAGGTATCTACGAAAATTTCGCTATCACTAATATTTCTCGAGATAATTCGAAAAAATCGGAATAATGAGAATTGAACGATTTCTTTCGCAGTAACAGACATCGGAAGCTCCAGCCATTCAGAGAAACGTGACTGTCATCACATTGTACTGCGGCACAAGAGACCGCAATAGAATTGAACCACCCTGACTCTACACGTAACAAGCTACCCTTTGGTAGCATCAGCAATCATCGATTGTACAATACAGACGATCAAACTGAAGCTGATAAACGTAAACGAGCGTTGCACACGCAGATCAAGAACTAAAACGTTGCTCCCAACTTGAAGAGGAAAGAAGAACGATCTCAAATTTTTTTCAATTAAAAGAAAAGAAACTAAAAATAGGAAAAAAAAAGGAAATTAATTAAAAGTGGAAGAATTAAAGAGGAGAAGGGAAAAATTGAAGGGACCGCAGAGCGTGGGCACGAGGTGGCCAAAAATTGGCTAGGTTGAATTAATAACCACAAAAACGTCACTAATAATTCAAAAAATTTTAAATAGAGTAATTAATTATCAAAAATCACGTTATAAATTCAAAGATTAAACAAAATGGGTAGCCTTAACGTTAATCGTAACGTGAGCGATGCTTTTTATCGCTACAAAATGCCACGTATACAGGCTAAAGTAGAGGGAAAAGGTAATGGTATTAAAACAGTTATTGTCAACATGGTTGATGTAGCAAAGGCAATTGGTAGACCAGCTACTTATCCAACTAAATTTTTTGGTTGCGAATTGGGTGCACAAACGCAATTTGATTTTAAAAATGAACGTTTTATTGTTAACGGCTCGCACGAGGCAACTAAACTGCAGGATTTGTTGGATGGATTTATCAGGAAATACGTACTATGTCCAGCCTGTGATAATCCAGAGACTGAGCTGCTTGTTAGTGCTAAAAAGGGAACGATTTCCCAGGGCTGCAAAGCGTGTGGGCATCATGGATTATTGGAGAGTAATCATAAACTCAATACGTACATTTTGAAGGTATTATAGAATATCCAATGAATTAATTAATCCACGAAACATAACAGAAAAGGTGATATCTTGAATTTTTCATATTTTGCAGAATCCACCGAGTTTGAATCCAGCTGCACAAGGTAGCTCATTGACAGAGGGTAAACGTGGTAAAAGATCGAAGAAGGCCAACGGTGATACCAATGGAGATCACTCTGGCTCCCCTGATAATGACACCAGCACAACTGACATTGTCGTTGAGGCACCAGAGATAATTGCTAAAGACGATGACGATGCACAGTGGGCTGTTGATGTATCTGAGGAGGCTGTACGTGCACGTCTTCAAGATCTCACGGACGGCGCTAAAGGAATGACGATCAGCGAGGATTTAGACAAGAGCGAGAAAGAGCGTATGGACATTTTCTATAAATTGGTGAAGAGCCGAAGAGATGCTGGACAGTTGGACAATCACAAGGAGCTCGTTGCTGAAGCTGAACGTCTGGAGATTAAGACAAAGGCGCCATTGATACTTGCTGAGCTGCTGTTTGATCAAGGAATTGCTGGACAAGTTAAGAAACATCGAGTTTTGCTGTTGCGTTTTACACACGATGATATTAAGGCACAAAAGTATCTCATCAGGGGAATTGAGCAGGTCATTGCACTACATAAGGATTCGCTTATGCCGAAGGTGCCTGGTATCCTCAAGGTGATTTGGGAATTTATTTCTTATTTTATTGATATAGTGAAAGGTGGGGTGAGGACACATTTCATTGATTTTTCCTTTGTTTCCAGCTTTTCTACGATGCTGATATTCTGGAGGAAAAGGCATTGTTCGAGTGGGCAAGTAAAGTCAGTAAGAAGTACGTGACAAAGGATATTTCCCAGGAGATTCATGACAGAGCTGCGCCATTCATAACTTGGTTGAAAGAAGCTGAAGAAGAAGAGTCCGAGTCTGAAGAAGAAGACGACGATCTTGAGGTGCGAATGATTTTACTTCTTTTATAATTAAAGTTTAATTATTCATCAGTCGCTAATGATTATTTCATTTCTAGATTGAATATGATGACCGTGCTAAACAACCGTTGAAACAACAAACTCAGCAACAACAGCAGACCCCTAAAAAACCAGTTGAAGATGACTCTGACGAGGGTGATGACTTTGATATTGATGCCATTTAAATTAATTATGGAAATTGGCTTCACAAGGATTAATAAAACGACCAGGCAGTTATCCATTCAATAATCGATACAAATTATTATGAAATCTGAGAGATGAGATGGAAGAATTGTTTTAAATGAGAGAAAAAATTACTCGTTCTACAGATGAATAATGAAATCACATTGGACACTAAAATATTATCATCTCTAATAAACAGAAAAAAAAAGCAGAAAATCGCCGAGATGATTGTTGACACTGAACACTTCCACGCATTACACGAGAAAAATTTTAAGAAATTTATAAAATCAAATGGAAAAATTAATGAAAATTACCAAAAGAGATGAGAGAAGATTTTAGCCATTTTGAAGCTTACAAAATGCCTTATTTTTTATTGAATTATGTTTTTTAATTGTTTCATTTATCCTTCTTCGTTTCTTTTTTTTTTTTTTTTTAATAATTGCCATCAATTATGGTATTGAATTCTTGAGAAGTTAATGATGCCAGCCCCGTCCTCGCACATGCAGCCCTTTTCACTTTATATAATTATTAAAAATGTTTTTTTTTTTTTTTTTTCAATCGGAAGATGACTTTCGGTGAATTTTTTCCGATATTGAATGAAAAGAAGTTGACTTCATAAACGTTTCTCCAATGTACCTATGTACTATCCTATTGTATGAATAAAATATGGTTTATTGCAATTTTTGTGGTATGAAAATTATCCACTGCACCTTTGTACATTAAAACTGCAATCCTGGAAAGCGTCTTTCGCACAGCGCTAGCAGCTCACGTAATCTTGTGGGATTCCCAGGAATTATTCGAAATAATGATTCATCAATATACCTCTAATCTTCCGCTCTTAATGCGCCATTAGTAATTGACGCGAGTGCAAGCGAAGATCGATTCTTCCGAACAAGATCCTTCAAATAGCCGATTAATCGCGCAAAATGAAGCTGCGAAGATTTTGCAGGACTATGCAGAGTCGCATGATGCGTTTGAAGAGGATAAAATCTAAAGTTTCACAGTTATGACTCAATAACCACATTACCATGATTAATTTTTAATATAACCGAAATATATTATAATTACATCCCGAATCGATGTACTCTTCCTTCGAATAAATATACTTTGTTGCAATTCCCATCGTATGAACATTATCTTCCTTCCACAAAACATTCGAAGGAAGCTTGAATTTTTAGACATGTTCCTCATGTGCCTGGAAATTAAAATCCAATTCTGAGAAGCATTTCAATCATAGCACTAGCAGCTCACGTAATTTTATGGAATTCCTAGTAATTATTTGAGATAATGATTCCTCACCAACATTCCTCTTATCTTCCGTTTCCATTACGCCATTAGTGATGAGCGCGAGTGCAGGCGGAGAGTGAGTGTTTTAAAGAAGATCCTGCAAATCGCCGATTGATTTTGCAAAATGACTCTCTTCCCATCATTTGTGTTCTCCAGCGATATTCCAAGCCATGTACGAAAGTTATTGGAACGTATTGCTGATTACAGTAAAAAAGGTGAATGGAAAATTGCTCTGCCACTGTCAACAATTGCACTTGAAGAGTTGGAGGCTGCCCTTGAATGCGATAGTCGTGATATCGGTTTGCTCCTATCAGTTGTCGGATGTATCAACGCACAAATTGATAAATATGATGACGCTGTGAGTGTTTGGAGGAGGGCAATTCTGATACTCGATAAATACGATAGAGAATCAAATTTGACTGTTTCAATTCTTTGGAATCTCGTTGAATCGTTGATCAGAGATGAGAAGTACGAAGAGGCGGAATTTTTCGGTAGAAAATCCATTAAAATCCATGAAAAACTACATGAAATCGATGGCTTTCAGGTGGCTGAGAGAAAATTGATAATTGGTGAAGTTTGTTTACGATTAAAAAAGCCTGATGAAGCAAAGGCATTCTTCCAAGCTGCTCTTCCAGTTTACACTCGGAAATTTGGCACTGACAGCGGTTTAGTTGAGAAGATATTTGAATTATTGGAGACTGCTTATCTTTGGAGGAATAATATTGAAGAGTCCAGAGAATTTTCAGATGACATTGCAGATGCAACTCCACTCTGCTCACTTGGAATATTCTGTGAAAATGAAAATTTTCTGTACAGAGCACTTGATTATTATAAACGAGCTGTTGATGTTTACCAGATGAAGGGTCTTTCAGATCACTTGCAAGTGGCTAATGTCAATCTGAAATTGGGTAAATGTTATTTGAAAATGGATAACTGTCTTGGAGCTCATCTTCACCTGGACAAGAGTCGTGCTATTTTTGAGAAGATACTGGCTAATGATGATCCGGTGATGCTGGATGTTAATATTCACCTGGTGTTTTGTTATGTTAAATCTGGGAGGTTGGATGAGGCTGTAAAAGTGTCAAAGGAAATTCTTGGTGAAGTTTATATTACGGATGGAAGTCAAGTGAAGCCAATCGTAAAAGTAAGTATTCACCTTAGGTTATCTCTGTTTGGATGATTATTTTTGATCGTGAGTTCTTCTTCTTCTCAGATGGCTGAAGACTCCGAGGAAAGTGGAAACGACAGTGCACCCATTCTGAATGGGAAATATAGTTTCATCAGCTGTGCATTAAAGATACTCAGTGCATTGTATGTATTGGATGGTAAATACAGAGCTGCAAAGATCCTGCAGGACTATTTAGAAATGGAATAGAGGGAATATTTTTTGATATCAATACAGGATTCATCGAATTATTAATGATAAAGTAAAAAGGATAGCAGTATCCAATTACCCAAACGTTTGTGATTTGTTTGCAGGTGATTGTAGTACAGTGATTACTGTTTGAGAGTCAATTGTTTAATTGTAAGTCAATAGAAGTAATGTATTCTTTTTGGTTAACCCTTTCTCTCTACATCTCTCTCTCCATTTAATTAAACATAAGTCAATAAAGTGGGATTTATTCGACCCAGCAGTCGAATTTGTTTAATAATAATTAAACAATTAACTACCAAACAATGAAAACTATATAACAATCACCACCAAACAAATCACAAACGATTCCATATTTTTTCAATTGAAAATTCAACTATTTGTGTTATTAATTTTATTTATTTAATAATAATTAAGCAATCAACTACCAAACAATAAAAATTATATAACAATCACCACCAAACGAATCACAAACGATTGCATATTTTTTTAATTGGAATTTAATCATTCATGTTGCTAACTTTATTTATTTAATAATAATTGAGCAATCAACTACCAAACAATAGAAACCATATAACAATCACCACCAAACGAATCACAAACGATTCCATATTTTTTTCATTCAAAATTCACATTAATCCAAGCTACAAAAATTTCGGGATTTTTCACAAATGAATTGGTGGCGCCATCTCTTAGAATTCTTGCGAAGCTTGAAACACAAATTAATTTTAGTTCTTGAGAATTCCAACAGATAGCGCCACTGGTAAATTCCTAAAACTGCAGAAATTCAAATTTCTAATGTTTAAACGTGCAGTGGTAAAGGAGGTTAAGTCAGCGGCCTCTTGACTTAACCTCATTTACCACTTCTCGTTTGAATATTGCGTTTAACGGTACATTCAAACGAGAAGTGGTAAATGAGGTTAAGTCAAGAGGCTGCTGACTTAACCTCATTTACCACTTCCCGTTTGAATGTGCCGTTAAACGCAATATTCAAACGAGAAGTGGTAAATGAGGTTAAGTGAAGAGGCCGCTGACTTAACCTCCTTTACCACTGGACGTTTAAACATTAGAAATTTGAATTTTTGCAGTTTTGGGAATTCACAAGTGGCGCCATCTCTCAGAATTCTTGGGAACTAAAATCAATTTGTGTTTCGAGCTTCGCTAGAATTTTAAGCGATGGCGCCACCAATTTTTGGTAAAAAAATCCCGAGATTTTTGTGGCTTAAGTTGATTCAAATTTTGAATAAAAAAAATATGGAATCGTTTGTGATTTGTTTGGTGGTGATTGTTATATAGTTTTTATTGTTTGGTAGTTAATTGTTTAATTATTATTAAATAAATAAAATTGAAAACTGAATTTTCAATTGAAAAAAATATGCAATCGTTTGTGATTTATTTGGTGGTGATTGTTATATAGTTTTCACTGTTTGATAGTTGATCGTTCAATTATTATTAAATAATTAAACAAAAAAATTCATGATTTTCCTCTTTATCGACTGCTAAGGCTGAGTTTTTTATTCCAGTGTTGCAGCCAGCGATGCTCCATACCCCAGCGACAACCTAACCCAACCTAACCTGCCTCGTTATAATCCTAGTAACCTTGGATCGGCTGACGATCGCTTTGAGATTCCGTAATTATCAATAAAATAATCAGCTCCATAAACAATTCAATCGCGTGTGAATACAACGAGTGACTTGGGAAGTGTTAGAGAATAAAGGTAAACCCTTTTTAATCCTCAGAATATTGGAAAATATCGAGTAATCATGCTGTGTGCATTCGTATTATTACTCAGTCCCCATAGACTCGCCATTTTCCTCTCTGTCAGTTGTCTCTGATCCGTATCGAGAAACTCAACATTTTGAGATTAAAAAAATATCGTTTATCACTGAATTTTATCCTCAAATTAAATCTCCAAAAATTCTTAAATCATCGGATGATTCAAAAGAAGAAAAAATTCTCAATAAAAAACGTCAATTATACTCCAGAATTTTTCATAAAATGAGGAATTTAATTATTTGGCGAAGACGATATTCCAAGTGATAAACAAAGAGTCGAGAGTGTAAAAAATAAAAATTTATTTTCTATTTTATTTACAGCAGTGGAATGGTACACTGAGACTAGAAAATCCTGGCTGGAAAGTTCTGAAGTGTGAGTAATTCTTAATTCTCAATTGAAGTCTTCAGTTTTCTTGGTAAACCTGTGAAAAAAAAAGAAAGGTGACGATTTTCTTTGTTAATTGAGAGTGAATGAAGGGGAAAAGTTATGAAATTTTCATTTTACTTCTATTTGCCACACCTTTTTCGGTGGACAGGTGTAGCCGGAAGTTGATCCTTTTTAATCTACTTCCGTGGAAATCTCCGGGAGTAAACCGTGACGAGAGAATCATCGGCCATGACCATCTTAGTGGTTCGAGAGAAGACATTCTTATCACTGAAATGAAAATTTCCTTCTTTTTTTTACTTTTCCACTTTTTATTAACCATTAATAATACATTAGTCGGCGTTTTTCAAGCGAGAGGGAGAGAGGAGACTGTAGATGTGGTTTATGCATCACTGCTGACACCCACGACGTTCGAGTGACTTCATCGGACTAATCTCGAGTTTTTAATGCAAAAACTGTGGAGAAGAAAAAGCAAAACTCGTCGCATTCATTCGCAGATAAAGATTTCTTCCTTTGGTCTCCTTTGATGTGGAATATCTCGGAAACGGAGAGAAATAGAGAATTTTCTGTAAGCACCTTTTTTGAAGCCCTTGATCTCCTCTACAAAAAGGTCTCTATGAAAATTTCTGTATCTCCCTCAGATCCTGAGATATTCCCCAAAAACCAATTAATTGACTCTATTCGATTTCTTTTACTCTAATTTTTCTCTTGTTGTTTTTTTGATTTGAGGAGTGAAAATAATGAAAATACGGTTTTTGTAAAAAAAAAAACAGTAAACACTTGTATTTACTTGAGACTAGTACACAGAGATACGGTTGAATTCTTCCGATCTCAGTTTAGTACTCGACGGTGTTTCGTGTCGTCACGAGCATGAATCATCGTCTCTGATCGCGGTAATAGTAGACAGCATGATAAACTCTTCATGAGAATGAGGAAAAAACGTTGCCAATTAATTTTAATAGTTTTGATTTACTCTATTTATGGATAAGTTCGTTAATTTAATTGGAATTTCATTAGATTGCCTTTCTCGTAACTTTCTAATCAATTCTACGATTTTATGGTGAACAAAAACGGAAGAAAAATCGTATTTAGAACTCTATTAAAGAAGAAAGTGGGTCAATAATTCATTTTTACGTGAAATTTTCTTATGAAAAAAAAATAAATCTCAATTCAATGGATCAAAAGTGTGTCACTCTTACAGAAGAACTTATAAAAAATTCCATCCCCTATTTATTCTCCCTTTCATAACATACAATTGTATGCACCAAAGTCATCGTGTGCTCTTATTGTCTCTTCAGATTGCGCATGCCCGGATACATAATCATCCCCCCCTTTTTTTTCTTCATTTCATGACCAAAGGGGCGAGTGGAAGCCCGAGCGCAACTCAGTGAGGAATAAAATTCCGCAGTCGCGACTCAAATTTTCTCACCTTAGATTAAATGAATTAATTAAGTAGAATGAAATTATATTTTTATACTCGTAATTATTAATTAATTAAATTAAGAATTAATTAAGTTATTTATGATAAAAGTGGGGTATATTATGGTGATCCTTGGGGAATAGTTGTGAAGAATTTCATGATTATGTGGAGATAACGTGGAGTGCGGGGAGTCTATACATGAAATTGTTAGAGATCGATAGCTTTCGAAGAGTTTTACATGTGTTTTGTATGGTATTGGTAGGTCTCGTGGAGCCTGACATTACCGATGGGTAGAACTGATATGTCAAAAACACTTAATGCTTATAGAATGTAAGTTTTCATTGATTAACATAATGAAGAAAAAAACAATCGAATTTCCCTCGAAATCAGTTATCTTGAAATATCTCGGAAACTAAAAGAGATAGAGGAATTTTTGTACAGACCTTTTTTGTGTAAAATCAAATTCTCTACAAAAAAGGTCTCTTCATGAATTTCCCTAAACTCAACGGTTTCGGAGATATTCCAAAAAAAAGCTTGAATTTTTAATTTCTCGAATTTATTCCTGGAAAAAATTCAATTAGAATAATCAACAAGAGTGCAAATGTATGACTAACGCTATTTTTCCATCATTCCGTTATGTTACGGTAGATCTCATTGCAATATTTAAGATATTCCATATTACAGTGCATACAAAGTTAAGTGGTTTATCGGAATATTGCGCAAATTATACTATCAGCTGTTAACGATTTTCCCATGCGTACAGAATGATGCGTATGTGCTACAAAAATTTACTGTGGCAGATGCATTTTTCGTTGGGAATATTTAACCGCCAGATGTTCTGTGGAAAGATGCTAATTGAGTGATAAAAGCATTTCTATCCGTTTTTGTCTCAATTTTGATAATTATCTTTTATTAATAAACCCAAATTAATTCGAAAAAAATCATCAATGAATCGAGAAATACTCGTTCTCCAAGAAGGTCAAGGTCTCCTGATCCAAACAGAGTCTGAGAGTCAAGGAGTCCAACGAAATCAATTAATCATAATACGAGTCCTTGAAATTCGAAGGGAATATGACATTCGAATCCATGCACTTATCTCCCAAAAAAGAATAATCCAAATTCCCCATATCTGAATTCTCTCAAAAAAAAAAAAAGGAAAACGTCTCGGAGACTTTCAACTACACCCCCTAGTGGAATTGCCGCATAGACAGATAGCGTTACTTCTTTCGTGCGCAATCGCACGAGTATTGATGCATTTAATATTACCGTAGGCACTTTTGCAGCCCTTGAGATGGGGTAAGTTCAACGTCTCAAATAATTTCGATTCAATCGAGAGGAAAAATTATTTTCAATTCAATAAAATAGTATTATCCAGACAGTTTAAATTTGTCGAGTGTAATTGTGCTCTTTTTCATTGGATCGTTGAAATTTTTCCGGTTGGGGAAGGTCGACGGGAGCTGAGAGGCATTGAACGATGACGGGCATTACAACTGCGCAATCTTGTATTTAGGTGTGAATGTGATGGAGAAAAATTCTTTACTCCAATTCGAGTTTTTTTTTTTTGAAGTAAACTGGATTAGTTCACCTTGATACTCTGATAAATTCATTGAAATAAATTCATTACGTAGAGGAATTGATTTTTTTCCTGATTTTTCAATAAGCCCTTGAATTAACGAAAAATATTTTATTTTCCAGCAAGAAAATAGAACACATTGGCAGAATGACAGCCATGACGCAGGAGGAAATTGTGGCTGGGGCACGCACAGTCGCCCAGGGTCTCGAGGCCCTTCGAGTAGAGCACACAGGTCTTCTTCATGGTCTCCAGTCCCAAGAGGCACCAGAGACCAGAGACAAAGTCAGTTTGCTCTGTAAAAACATCGAAATGATTGAACTGGGATTGGGTGAGGCGCAGGTGATGATGGCCTTGGCGAATCAGCTGCAGATGGTGGAGGCTGAGAAGCAGAAGTTGAGGACACAGGTGAGGAGGCTGTGTCAAGAGAATGCCTGGTTGAGGGACGAGTTGGCTGGGACACAGCAGAAGCTCCAGGCCAGTGAACAAGCTGTGAGTTTATTGTTAATCTGAATATTTCGTCTCAATTGAATGCAAAAGAAGGGATTAATCTGAATCTTAATTTTTTCATCAAAGGTTGCTCAATTGGAAGAGGACAAAAAGCACTTAGACTTCATGAATGAAATGCGCCAGTACGATCCGGACCCTCCGGCAGACGATGAGAATGCCAAAGACAGGCCAAAAGACGATCCGGTAGTTGATCTGTTTCCAGACGACGAGGGAGACGACCGAAACAGTAAGTGTAGGTTGAAGCTTTCATTTTCCACTTCTTTATCTCTTCAAAGCATGGAAAAAGATAGTTTCTTCGGACTTTACACTTTCAATTAATCAAAATCTTCAATTATTTCAGCAATGTCACCAACACCACCGTCACAATTTGCCCAGCAAGTTAATGCGGGCTACGAGATACCAGCACGTCTCCGAACACTCCATAATCTTGTAATACAGTACGCAAGTCAGGGACGTTACGAAGTAGCTGTACCACTATGCAAACAGGCCCTCGAGGATCTCGAAAAAACATCTGGTCATGATCATCCAGACGTTGCAACGATGCTGAATATATTGGCCCTAGTTTATCGTGACCAAAATAAATACAAAGAGGCGGCTAATTTATTGAACGATGCATTAGCCATACGTGAAAAGACACTTGGTGAAAATCATCCGGCAGTCGCTGCAACATTAAATAATCTTGCTGTACTTTATGGTAAACGTGGCAAATACAAAGAGGCTGAGCCACTTTGTAAGAGAGCACTAGAAATACGTGAAAAAGTACTTGGAAGAGATCATCCTGATGTTGCTAAACAACTTAATAATTTAGCGTTATTGTGCCAGAATCAGGGAAAATATGAGGAAGTACAGAGATATTATCAGAGGGCATTGGAAATTTATGAAGCTAAATTGGGCCCAGATGACCCGAATGTTGCTAAGACTAAGAATAATCTGGCGTCGTGTTATTTGAAGCAGGGCAAGTACAAGGATGCTGAGGTACTTTATAAACAGGTTTTAACGAGAGCACACGAGAGAGAGTTTGGGGCTATTGACGGTGACAACAAGCCAATTTGGCAGGTTTGTTGAATGGTTTATTGAGGAAGTTTTTGAAGGGAAATGCTTCTTTCTTTGGTTTCATTATTGATTTTTGCTCTCAGGTTGCTGAAGAACGAGAGGAGAATAAACACAGAAACAAGGAGAATGCACCTTATGGTGAATACGGAGGTTGGCACAAAGCTGCTAAGGTCGATTCGCCAACAGTTACAACAACATTGAAAAATCTTGGAGCTCTTTACAGACGACAGGGAAAGTACGAGGCTGCTGAGACTCTTGAGGACTGTGCTATGAGATCACGAAAAGAGGTGAGTTTCATTATTTATTATTTACGTTGAATAATATTCATTAATGCTTTTCATTGAGGCAAATGAGAATAATCAATTTAATGACGATATCAATTATTCATAAAATTTGCACTTATTTTCTCATTGCACGCAGCACTTGCAGCAGGTGAGTCTAGTGCTTTTGGCAAAAGCCTTCATTTTCATTCATCAATTGAATTCGTGAATTAATCGAATCTCGTAGACAATGAAAAATCGTAAAATATTTAGAGGAACGAATTATTCAAATTCTGGAATATAATTTTGTAATTCAATAATATATTAATTTTTAATTGATTTCATTTTTAGGCACTAGATCTCGTTAAACAAGCAAAAGTCGCACAAATTCTTGGTGATGAGAAAGGCACAACGCGACGTGGTTCACGCTCAAGTCTTGCAACAAGTGATCATGATCAGCATGACGAGGTGAGTCATGATAAAAAAATACCAAAAATTAACAAATTGTTATCGTTACTTATTTCACCTTCGAAGAATGAAGGAAAATTGAATGAATTGAAATAAATAATTTGTTTATTTTGAAATAATGAAATTGTCACGAAATAATTATAAAGTGATTTTAAAAACAAAAAGAAAGAGAAAATATTAGTCGCACCGCATGCAATACAGTAGTACACCATTTTTAATTAGTCGTCTATCCTATTTTTCTCTTCTTTGTTTCTTTATTGTTTTTTTTTGTTTCTACCATTTTTTTTGTACAATTTGTCCCCCTGGCCCGGGCTCTCTCTCTCTCTGCGATGAAAAAAATGCGCAACACACAAAAATTGTTGAATTTAAAAAAATACAGGGCTCCATGCCGCTGGTACAGAGGACACTACACGAAGGACAATCCAGCCACAATGACGCTAGTCCAAATAAACCTGGTTTTAAAAATAAATTCTTTCATGCACTCGGTATTCACTCGTCGACGTAGAATTTTAAATTACGATATTTAATAAATTTTACATTTTCTATTTTTTATTATTAATTCATTAATTATTAATAGTGATCTTGTGAAAGTATTTCATTCAATTCTCAATGCTTTCGACTGATGATGTTTTTTTTTTCTCGATAATTCGTGAATTTTTTGATAAGTTTGTGAGGATGATTTTGAGGAAAATTATGTGACGGATAATCTACATGTTATTTTTTTGAATTTACTCGAATTTTTTCTAGGTTTATCTTGTTTCATAATGTTGTTAGGAATTTTCATGATTATTTTAAATAAATTAACGAGATTTGTATCTGAAATTAGATATGCTTACCAGCCAAGCATTTTGCCTTTTTATATAATTGCAATTGATGAACAAAATTGTCGGGAATTAATGAGCATTTAAAGAATTATAAAATGGCTGTTTTTATTGATAATGAAAATTAATGTCTTTGAGTTTTGGAAACAGGCATTCAGAGCTTTGGCTAAGCACTACCTCAGGTACTAAACAATTTCAGTAGATGAAAAAGGAAATAATTGTGAAAATTAATGGTGTAAATGTTCCTTAGCTCTGCTTCTAAGTAATCTCGAATTCTCGATTCTTTTTTTACTTAGGAAAGAAAGAAGTAAAACGGAATAAATCAAAATTCTTAAAGATTCTTTTTGAATGTTCTCTATGAAAATTGAATTACCAGATTTTTTCGATGAAAATCACATAAATTCTTTTGAAAAATTGTAATGGGAATATTCAGAAACATTCTGCGTCTTCCTCTGAACGAAAAAAAATATATAAAATGTTTGCATTAGTCTTGAATGTCATTTATCATCAAATTTTATATGATAAAATTAATTTTTAACACTTCCAATAGTATCTCAACTCATCAATAATTAAATTTGTCATTTACTCGTAATAAATATAAGTTAAAATACACTATAAAGTCTGTTATTAAGTACAATGATTCTATTAGTTTGCGTAATTTCGCACTTTTTTGTAAAATCTTAAGTCAATTGGTGACTCCCGGAAATATTCGAGATTACGTAGTGCCTTGATACTTTAATGAGAGAAATTATTATACAAAGCAAATAAATTATTTTACAATAAAAATAAGAAAATACAATTTCTTAAAAATTTATCATTCATAAATCATTACACACACTCAAGAACACTGCACGTACCTCTGTCTCCAAATGAATTCTTCAATTAAAATAAATTTTTCCGGTATTAATCTGTGAATATCTCGGAAACGAGTGAATTTATAGCAAATTATGAAGATACATTTTTTGTAGAGAATTTGATTCTCCACAAAAAAGGTCTCTTCATAAATTCCCCTAGAGCTCATTATTTCCGAGTTATTTAAATGATTGTCAAAATTTTCACAAGTAAATTCATTATGGCAAAATGAAGTTAAAAATAAATGTAAATGCTCTCGATATATATTTGTGTGTGCGTTGTCGTATTTTTTTTCTTCTCTCTCTGTTCGCTTTGATTATGAGTATACCGCGGCCCGGGGGCTTTAGGGAAATAAAGGACGATTATCACAGAGAAGGATGATAACAGAGGGCTCAACTGATAACAGAGATGATGCCTCAATCAAGTTGATGGAATAAAGAGAATAAAAGCCCAAATTAATCAAGCAGGTGCGTACCTTCCGTAGAATTTTAACGAAAAGAATTAAATAAATAAATAATTCTTCCCAATAATAATTGATTATTTAACGGTTATTCTTGATACTTTTTTTTACTCATTCTTCCCTCGTAGTGCACTACTAGTGGACATCTTTGTACAGACTAATTACCTAGTCGCTAATGAGTGTAATTTATTATTTTATTTGATTATCGTTTTGCTTGAATATTTTTTGAGTGTTTAATGTTTTGTTTCAATTATTTAATAAAGCACGGGATGACTGTTGAATGCTTTCTTCATGTTTAATTAATTGTGAATTATTCACTTGTCTCGAGCTTTCAATGTCATGCTAAGCTTCGTACGGAGAAAAATTGATTAAAATCAATATTTCTTTAATTTTTCAGAATAATCATCGATTCAGTAAAGAAATAGCTTTTTTTCTTACATTCATGTGCAGTTTATTTTAAAGATATCTTAGGAACCGTTGGGTTTAGGAGAATTTATCAAGAGACCTTTTTTGTAGCGCATGAAATTCTCTAGAAAAAAGGTCTCTTCATATTTTCTCGTAGGACTGATGGTTAACGAGATAATTCAAAAAATATGAAAACATCCGTTGCCACTTCATTACTGAATTTTCTTCTGCATTTCAATGAATTAATAAATGAAAATTTATTTAAATAAACTAATATACTTTGATAATTATTAAAATTATCAAAGTATTTTACACGAAAAAAGTTTGCTTGGTAGCAAGCTTTTGCGAAATGAATCATTTAAATTTTCGAAAATGAATCAATCTTTATTTAATAAATAAAAAGAAAAACATTTTGGTAGACGTGGAAAATTTCTTTTGTTGCAGGAACGAAAGCACGCGGTACGTGCACAGTAGACTGCAGTTCAGCTCCAAGGAACTTAAACTATTTTGGGAGATCGAGTGAATTTTTTTATTTGTCTAGTGAGATGATCCCAATGGAATTATGAATTCAGAGGAAATGAAGAGGGGAAAGAACCGATACGGTTTTTTTTTGGAGTTCATGGATGTTTTTTTATTTATAATAATTTAATAATGATGATGAGAGAGAGAGAGAGAGAGAAAAATGTTGCTTCGACGCCTGGGATCGTTTATTTATCGCAATACACATTCCAGCCTCTGCTTTCAACGAGAAATTAATCAATAAATTAATTTAACAAAGTGAAAATGAAAAAGGAAAAATGTAAAGAAAAAAATAATCGGATTCGCATTTAAATATTCCTGGAAAAATCCTGAGACTAAGAAATAGGCGAATTGATCAACTCTGACTGATTTTAATAATTAAATCAAAATGTTTCTCCTTTTTTTTTCTATTAAATGGAATAATTAAAGGAACGAAGTAAAAGAGTTTATCGATTCGACCAAAAAATGGGAAAAACTACTAATTAAATGAAGTTACTTATAATTTTATTTACTAATTAATTATTAATGAATTAATTTATTGAGTCTCGAAATAATAGAGAAAAATGGAATAAAAAGTAAAAAAAAAAAATATCAAACGAGAGAATTGAACGTACTGGTAATCGCCATTTGATATCAATATTTTTTCTTATTCTTAAGAATTGAATATGAAGGAAAAAAAATCGAGTTTTCAGAGTTGGGTATTTGAATCGTGTGAATTTGATTGACTTAATCACGATTGCATCCCACGTGTGATTTGTAACTGATAAGTTTTTATTTTATTGGTTTATTTGGCAATTATTTTCGAATCAGTAATTATGAGGTGAGAAATGGAAAATTAATTTTAATTTGTCATTACTTATTCAGAAATATCTCGAAAAATAATGCAAATTTCACTCTAAAAAAAGGCATCCGAGATATTTCTATTGGAAAAATGATTCACGAAATAAAATTCTCTTATTTTGTGTTTTATCTCTTAATTACTGTATTAATTAACTCTGTTTTTGGATTAACGAGTTGACTTCTGAGTAATTCCGAAGTTACGCGTTGAACTGCCGAAAATAATTGATAGAGACAAATGAATTTTCTGTCTTTTCGGTATAAAGACAAGAAAGTTCTTCTTTTTACTTAAATTTGGAAAAAAAACAATATTTTAATCATTATCCTGAAAAGAAATAAATTGTAGCCTCGAGTCTTAATAATTTGAATAATGGATTAATGAATAATAAAATGATAACAGTGCAATGTAACAGTTGAATCAGCAATGATAAAATTATATATATATTTTAAATGATGAAGAGTAAAGTGAAGATTTTGAATATGTGATTCAACGGCTTATCCAAATCGTGTAATCCTTATGATTTAATTTATTTCTTCGTTGAAATTTATAGAATTGAGTGAAATGAAGGATAATTATTCACTGACTCAACAAAAAAATCTCGAATTTTGTAAAATTCATCCATTTCACTTAATTCAGGATTTTTTCCAAATAAATATGCTCTCGACGCCTTTGACGTTAAAAAATGCATGAAAAAGAAATGAGGAATAAACGTACCACGTGCCTGAGAGCTCAATGGCCTAGTATTTTAATTTAAAAACCTGAAATTTCTGTTTTTCCACAAATTATCAATGTTTATTGCATTAATTTTTACCTTTAGAAATATCAAGATCTTCAGTGTGTTCCGTGTCACAAAGAAACTAGGAAAAAGTGCTTTTTACCGTCCTATTAATTTCGCACATGCAATACAATTAATAAACAAATTAATTAAACAAATTACCCGAAAAACTCACGAAAAACGTAGAAAGTGAATTGTAAAATCATTTTACTCTGCAAATTCTTCAATTTTTATTATTTCTCTTTTTTTTAAAATAAAGTGCAGTATTTTATACATGATCTGCTGATTTGTAAGTGAAAATTCTTGCAAAATCATAAATAAACTAAAGAAAATTACACTTTCGTGTATCACGAATGTTTCAAGTATTAATTAATAAGAATTACACGGTTAATAATTGATTTTGATAAGTGAGTGAATAAATTGAAAACTCACCTCTTAATTTCACTCGAAAAATGAAACGTAGGACTGCAGGAAAAAAAAGGTATTCTGGCTCTCAGGTGCAATCATTGTTAACTGATGATCTGGTAATGTATAAGCTTTCGTTTATAATAAAAAACAAAATAAAAGAGAAAAAAAGACATTTTAACTTGTACAAATGAATGTAGAATTATTTGAAAAAAATTCCCCATCAACATAATCATGATTTTTCATTTATTTATTTATTTATTAATTCTTGCATTAAATCTAATCACATTTATTACACCACAATACACGTTTACACTTAATAATTTAATCGAGCTGTTTATTCAATTAATTAATCAATTATTCTTAGAATCCAGTTAAATGGCAATTGGAGATATTTTTAATTATCGTTAAAACTAAACTTTTTCGGGAGGTATAAATATTTATTTTTCATCCACTTTAATTATTATCAATTTTAATTAATTCTGGGAGTTAAGTTCTTTTTTTTTAGCTAAGTATATTTATGGAGCGGTAATAAATATATATTAACAGCGTTATTATGTTGAAAAAATGCCAAGCAATTTTTTTTGTTAATTGAAATTTTTCATTAAGATTCAATCTGGCGTATTTTTTAAAATTATTATTACGATTTTTTTTTTTTTCGTAGTTAATTTCGTTCTTGTACGATGCCACTACCTTACTGAATATACTGGATATATTATATATCTTCTTTTTAATATTTAATTCTTAATAACTAGAGCTATCTTAATTAGTAATCTATACATACATGGTTTATAGGCTTGCGACGACAAGAATTGTTTCGAAGCAATTTTTTTCATGAATTTTTCATCATTCTGTTTTTTTTTTTCATGGGCTTCAATGAATTTTATTTCATAATGTGGCAGCTTCAGGGATTTGCTAATTTATTATTTTTTTAAAAATTTCATATAAAAATGATAGTAATTAGGGCTTAATTGTATTTTAATTTTCTGGCACATTTAATTGATTCTCTTTTAACTAATTACTAATTAGGAGTAATTAGGAACTTGATACAAAGAATTTCGATGGTTCAGAAAATTTTGCAGTTTTTTTTTTTTAATTTTGAGGAAGAAATTCATTGGAATTAACGGAGTAATTGATTTTTAATTATATTTCTTTTTTTCTCTTTTTTTTTTTATTATTTTATAATGAAAATAATTGGCTTCGATCTGTCTCGCTCTCTCTACTCTCGTCATCAGCCTCTAAATACTGTACAATACCATCGTCATTAACTGAATTAAACATAATGTGGAGAAATAATGATCAAGGACTTTTTTCAAGTTAATTTATTCGAGGCAAATTGATTATTCAGTTATTGGAGAATATCTCTGAAAATAATGGAGATACAGAAATTTTCATGGATACCTTTTTTGTAGGGCTTGTTCTGCTCTACAAAAAAGGTATACATGAAAATTTCTGTATCTCCATTATTTCGAAAGATATTTTGAAAAAATTGATTCTTCGAGTTTTCTTTATTAATTCACTTGAGAAAGCATTATTTTCCTATTATTTAAATTGAAGATTGTTGAATTAATTTGTTTATTCAGAGTTCATAATATCGATAGTCTGAAAAAAGCCATGATTCATTTTCGTATTTTTTTTTGCCATTATTTCTTTCCTTTTCATAAAAAATGTACAAGAACTTCGTATTACACGATTATCTAAGTTGATTCTTTAAAAACGATTGAAATAAATAAATATTATTTAAAAAAAGAATTATAAAAGTTACTTTAAATGAAGAAAAAGAAAATAACTCTCTGAAGATTCTCTGTATTATGCAGAATAAATGAAAAATAGTCAAAAAAATCAAAATAATTGATAAAATTAATGAAATTTTCGAGTCATAATCGGCAGTGCAGTTTCTCAATTTATTTTTTAACGAAAGTGTCGTTGTCTCGCTGATTTTCCAAAATTCATGAGCACCAAATTATTATTAATTACCACAAAATTCCCATTAAATCCGAAAAAGAAGTTTCAAAAAAATTAATTTCACCCGTCCAGTAACTCCAAAAACCTTAGACACTTGAATGCCTTAATTTACTGTTTCTGAAATCCTAAATTCCCCCAAAACTCTTCATTGAAATAGTTCAGCGTCTCTTCCGCATCTCATTAAAATTTTCCACTTAATTTTAACTCATCACCCAATTCAATTTGACTACGGGAACATAATTAAAGAGGCGTAAATCAGGCTTGTAATTTCTAAAAACATGTAATCATAGTAATTAACTCGTGATTAATATTGAGATTTTTCCGGATAATTACGTGAATTTTTATCGCAACATTTTAAGGATCTCTTGATAATAATGTACACGGGTTAAATATTCTTCGCGTCCGGTAGTATATAACGATTTCATTACTTTTTTTTTCTCTCATTTTCATACCTTTTTCTTCATGTTTCACTCTCTCATTATATTTACCTCACTGTTTTCCTTTATTTTTTCCTCCTTCTTCATTATTTTATTTAACTTTTTTTCACCTTCTTTCATTCCTCCACGTTTAGTATAGGAGGGAACGCATGAATTACGACGAAATACCCGACCGGAGGCTGCAGCGAGTAAATCAAAATTTGAAACGTAAACGTGCACACACACAGGAGTGTGTATGTACCGTTTAAATCCCGCGCTAGATCTATCGTTTTCATTTGAACATTCGTGCACAAACATTTTCTTAATTATATTTATATCGATTAAAATGCGCTCTCTTCAATCACCATTGCCTTTGATCTTTGAAAACATCGGGTAAACGCTTTGTTGAATTTTAATGAGGTAAATTTTAATGATTAAAGGAATCTGCAAATATTTCAATTACACGAATGTGAAAATTTTAAATTCATTTCATCAGTTTTTTTGAGATATCTCGGAAACTAAGAGAGATAGGGAAATTTTTGTAGATACCTTTTTTGTAGAGAATTTCAAGAGCTAGAAAAAAGGTATCTATGAAAATTACTCTATCTCTCTTAGTTTCCGAGATATCTTTAGAAAAGTGAGGATTGAGTAGTATATTTAAATTACAATTTTCTCTTATCTGCATCTAATTAGCTGTGCAATATAAAATGATCTAAAAAATTCAAATAAAAATGAAAAGTCTTACATAATACCTTAATATCGACTAGAGAATCATCGATACAAAATTCTGCATTAAAAGAATCAGAAAAAAAACCTTAAATCTACAATTTCTCAGAGCATTCAGATATGTGTTCGAGTCAAATTTTCTTCTTTAAATTAAAAAAAAAAAGCACGAGTCGAAGAAATAAATTTGAGAGAATAATTTCTTCTCATCAGAAGATAAAAGTTTTTGCGGAGAGAATAAGAGAGTTAAGTTGGATTTAACCGGCTCCTTTTCCTCCCTCTTTTTTTTGGAAGAAATGAAAAAAATATAGGAATTTCTTGGGGTTTTTTTTAGAAATAGGGGGGAGGGATTAAATGGGAGGTTAAAGCACCGCTGAGTGGGTTTGTCGAGTAGTCGGCGAGTGTACTTAGAGCTCGCTTATTATCGATCCTGTCTCGAGTTAAATCGAGAGAAAATGGATAGTCTATATAATATTTTTTTTCTACTTTTTTCTCAACTTTTGTTGCAAACTCCATTGTGACATTAACCCTCGGCGTTTGATCCTTCAGTGGCATGATCGTGCTCTACGCTGAAAGCGACGCATTCTGCGATGCCACTCGTCTCTCCACTCAATAACAATTGATTTTGGTGTAACAGCAAGACCATTCAATCCGCTACCATCGTTTTCTTGACCCAAAAATAGATAGGATCTGAAAATTTAAAATCAATTAATTATCAATGTTTAGTTTCTTTGAAATATCTCGGAATCTGAGAGAGATAGCGAAATTTTTGTAATGACCTTTTTTGTGCAAAATTTCAAGATCTACAAAAAAGAATGAGGGCAAAATTTCTCTATCTCTCTTAGTTTCCGAGATATCTTGAGAAAACTGATGACACTTGTTAAAAGAAAAAAATCCCATAAAATTCAGTAACGAATATGTTTGTATTAAAATTCAGGATTAAAAGAGATAATATAGGAGCATGATAAAAATGCAGTCCATGATACTTTATGACCTCTGAAAATTCCATGATAAAAAAGAACAAGAGAAGAAAAAGGAATATGGTGTGTGGCAGAATGAATGTAAAAATGTAGAGTTGACTTGCAAAGTTGGACGCCCACGTGTAAAATAAAGAAGCTCGAGGTGTATAGTAGTGATGATGCGACCTGAGGGGGTCCCATAAAGACTGAATATTTCTGACAGGTGCATGGAATACACACTATACTTCTAACAGCTACATAATGTAATTCCCTGTTGTACCATTTTATATTCACAATAATAATTTTAGCCAGTAAAATTCACTCGTGCTGTGTTGCCAACAAATTTTAATAACGCGGATTAAAATCAGTTTAATTGCAGTTAATTAAAGGTTTTAATGAGTTCAATATTTCTGGTTAATTAATTTCTTGAGAAAATTCGAAAAATAAAATAGGGGAGATTGGGGTAAAATGGACATTCTCATTGAGGGGTTGGAGATAGGGATTTTCTGATGATTTCATTGGAAATCTGAGGAAATTTTAGGGGGAAAATATGTGTCGAAATTATTTTTTTCTCGAGTTTTTAGAAAATTCGATTTTTTTCACCCAGATTTTAAGGGGTAATGAATTTATTCTTGAGTGACTTATAGTGGGAAAACTGATTTTCAAAAAACACCCCGAAAGTACTTGAAAAAATTGTATTTTTAATTTTAAAACCACATGAATTCATCGAAAATGAGCTCACCTTTCACCTCGAATCGGAATTTTTGAGCTACGACCAATAGAACCCGAGATATCCCCAAAAATGTGATTTTTTCATATTTTTCCAAGGTAAACCCCTTCAAATCTGAGTGAAAAAAATCGAATTTTCAAAAAACTCGAAAAAATTAATTTCGACACATGTTTTTCACCTAAACCTTCCTCAGCTTTCCGACGGAATCATCAAAAAAATTCTATCTCCAATATTTCTCGTGATTTCCTCTATATAAATCATTTAATCCTCAGTTTTTTTGAGATATCTTGGAAACTAAGGGAGATAGAGAAATTTTTATAGAAACCTTTTTTGTAGAGAATTTCAAGAGCTACAAAAAAGGTTCTCATGAAAATCCCTCTATCTCCCTTAGTTTCCGAGCTATCTTTAAAAAACTGGAGATACTTTCGATTTGTCTGAAAAATCCAAAATCATTTTCTCCACTTTCACTTCCCCTCTCTGAAAATATTGATAAAATTATTTATACTCACTTGTTTGGCTTGATCTTGGGGCATCTGCAGGCGAGATCAGCCATGTGCACATAGAGAGCCATTGGTCCACGTTTTATCACTGAATCCTGTCCTCTCTTGTAGATTAAATCAACATTGAGTGTAAATTTGGCGAATGAATTACCAGCTGAATTCGACACTTCATTTGACTTTTGTCTTCCCGTTACTCTTCCAAGAATAGCTGAAAGCAAAAATAATCAATTAACAATGACTAATTATTACTGTTTAATTGAAAATAATTAAAACGAACACAATAGTCCATAAAATTCTAAGAATAATTTCTCCTTTGAATGAAGAAAAAGCAATTTATGCCTATTTATGTATTTAAAACCCGATAAATTCAGTGAATAAATTTTATTGCGCCATTTAAAAGATTCCAGAGGCTGATTTAACGCCCCATTGATCTCATTCTCATTCCACGTGGATTACCACTCGTATACTACTCGATTTTAACAATAAAAAATTCATGATAAAGAGAGACAGATTTAATGCATAAATGAAAATGAAAATATTTCTATTATCACTGGTGTATAATTCTTTGAAGAATTATTAAATAAACACGCGAAGTAGCAAATGGAGCATTTAGTTACGCCCCTTTAGCAAACGAATCTGCGGTTTTTGCGGCTAACGCGTGAATGCCAGAGTCAAAGGCTCGTAAGTCGTTGTCGCATTAACCCCGAGCGTGAAATCTATTCCAAGTCCAGTGGTAAAAAAGAAAGACACGAGTTGTGTGTGTGTGGAGAGAAACGATGAGAAAGGAATAATGGGATTAGATGAGAGAAGATCTCTTGGGAATTGTTGGGAATTTATTTTTCATCTCGTTAATGTGAATTATGGCTTTTAAATTCACGTTCCATTTTATATAAATGAGAATTTGATTTTTTTAAAATAATTTTTTGGACAAATTTGAAGGAATGCCTTTTGTTTATTGGAGATATCTCGGTAAACGTTAGAGATACGAGATTTTTTGTAGAGACCTTTTTTGAAGATCTTGAAATTCTCTACAAAAAATGTTTCTATGAAAATTTTCCTATCTAACTTATTTAACGAGATATTTTCGATGGGAGATAATTTCTTTAGATGAAAAAATAATTCTAGAGAAGGAGAAAATACATTGTGGGGTCAGACCTGTTGAAGATTTATTCGCACGTCCGGGGACACATACGAGAGACCAGTTTGGCCTCTCTGGTGCAACGGGACTCGCCGAAAGACTCAAAAGCGTCCACGTTCTATTATTGAAGCGCCACGTCGGGCGCTCTTTCATTTTTTTAACGCTCCATACGTTTTTTTTACCCTTGCCCCATTATTTCTCCTCAAACCCTTTAAAAATCCCATTATTTCAGCCCCGAGAGGATATAATGGATATAAAATTATTATTTACTCACCATAGTCTCGTTTGCAATACTTGTTGAGATTCAGTCGTCTGGTGCTGGCACGACATTTTCCGCATTGTTCTGAAAAAAATGAAAAAAAAGGCATTTCACTTTACGATGAAAAACAAATGATGTAATTCCCTTTTTTTCGAGATATCTCGAGATCCAAGAGAAATAAGGAAATTTTCATGAGAACCTTTTTTGTAGCACTTGATTTTCTCTACAAAAAAGGTCCCTATGATAATTTCTCTATCTGCCTTTGTTCTCGAGATATCGAAGCTCCAACAGAGTGATGTATGAATTTTTTAAACAATTTGATTTCATTTAATCCTCAGTTTTTTTGAGATAACTCAGAAACTAAACGAGATAGAGAAATTTTGAAAGAGACCTTTTTTGTAGAGAATTTCAAGAGCTACAAAAGAGGTTATTACGATAATTCCTCTATCTGCCTTTGTTCTCGAGATATTGAAGCCTCAATGGAGTAATCGATACTGTCAAATTACGGGGATTGACGTGCGGCATTACACGGACACTTGGATTTTCTGCATCACGCGAATTTCACCATTCGCTAGTGTGTACCAAGCACCCTCATACACTAATACACATAAACTGAGGACTCAGAGGTGCCTAACTACACATGGAGATGGTGAATGATCTCGATGTCTGTCCATTGAGCTGTGAGACGGATAACGCATTGCTCTTCGGTGAATTAATCGTGTCTTTGTAATAATGAGGAATTTGAATAGACACATTATCCATTCCCTCGAGGAATTAATGAGTTTTGAATTATTGAAGAGATAGTAATTGTTGTCATCACTATTCAATTCGAATTAACGAAATTAATCCACTATTAAAACAGTAAAACACGAGAAATCAATTTGTCATAATTCTCAATGAAATATCTCGGAAACTAATGGAGATACGACTTTTTCACACTGATCCTTTTTTGTAGAGAATTTAAAGAGCTACAAAAAAGGTTGTGGATAAAATTTCTCTATCTCTCTTAGTTTCTGAGATATTCTCAAAAAATGATTACTCTCTATTTTTAATTAAAATCGTATGAAAAAAATGGCTTAATCTTCGTGAAAAGATGGAGTAAAGACGATGAAGAAAAACATGAAAATAAATTTCTTCAATTTTCTCTTTATTCTCTCATTCTCAGTGTGCTCGCACCGGTAACGAGGTTCCGAACACCAAGAAAAGTAAAAAGAGAAGAGTAGTGGACTGGTATAGAGCCTCTTACGTTGGGCTTAGGTTTGTGGATTCTGTCGGGCGCATTGGATCACGTATTTTCGCGTGAAAATTCTCCCAGAGTTTTACTCCACACTTCGGTACAGACCTGGCCAATTTTCTCTCTCTTCGTTCCTTCTGCCTCGGCTTCTCGCCGCGAATTTCAATATTTTCCTCGGTAAAAGGTGCGCAAGGAGAGAAAAAGAAAACGGAGGGTTTGAGGCAATGGGGGAGAGACTTCAGGAGGATGAAAAGAGCGGAGACTACCCCTTGACGATTACTCGGGCGTTGAGGAGGCTTGAGAGGTCCTCACGAGGACCACGGAAATGTACATGGCGTCCTTTTACCTCTAATTTTCCACTTTTTATTTAAATAAAGTAAGAATGGGGATTTTTATATTTTTACATTTCTCTCGAATATTTTTAAAATCCACTGTTTTTTTGAGATATCTTGGAAACTAAGAGAGATAGAGGAATTTTCATAGAGACCTTTTTTGTAGCTCTTGAAATTCTCTACAAAAAAGGTTTCTATAAAAATTCCCCTATCTCTCTTAATATCCGAGGTATCTTCAAAAAACTAATGACGAAATTAATTCGATTTGTGTAAAAACTTTAGTCTCTATTTTCCCATTTTCCCATTTTTCTTCAATATTTTTAAAATGTACTGTTCTCATGAAATGAAATAAAATCATTCAACTTCACTGAATCCACGGAATTTTCCCTCCGCATTTAAACGAAGAGAGAAAATCGTAATTTTACAACATTTTACGTACACTCCATTAAATCTGGATTACCACAGCGTTAATGCGGGAGGTTATTTCTGGACTTCAGTGTCATGAAGGGCTCGCCATTGGGTAAAGTATGAAATAAAAATACCCATCGTATCCTTCACCCCCGTAAACACGAGAAACTGTCGAAAATCACGCTCTCATTCCCCTTTTTTTTTACGGACTTGAAGAGAAAGTAAATTCCTCAAGTTCCTTTTCTCAGTGAGAATTGCTTGGAAGCATTAGATGCTCCAGAGACTCCATTCTGCGTTACTTCTGTCTCACTATCTATCCACACTCTTTCCATTCCCTCGTACCTTTCATACCACGACATCCGACCGCAGGAAGTGCCGCAGGAGATTGCCCCGAAATCGCTTTATCCCCGTCGTAATTCATCTCCGTGGTCCGATCGTCTTCATCGTATCGCTAAATTTGTCTGGACCTCAATATTTCCAAAAAATTACTCGAAAAAGATAGAATACTATTGCACAGTTATTAATGAAAATAAGATATCAAAAGAATCGTTTAATTCAGTAGTAGAACACGAGAAATCAATTTGTCATAATTCTCAATGAAATATCTCGGAAACTAATGGAGATACGACTTTTTCACACTGATACTTTTTTGTAGAGGATTTGAAGAGCTACAAAAAAGGTTCAGGGTGAAATTGCTCTATCTCTCTTACTTTCCGAGATATTCTTGAATTAATGGGAAAAATTGGTTTTCATTCAATTTAAATTAACGAGAAATCAATTTGTCATAATTCTCAATGAAATATCTCGGAAACTAATGGAGATACGACTTTTTCACATTGATACTTTTTTGTAGAGAATTTGAAGAGCTACAAAAAAGGTTCAGGGTAAAATTGCTCTATCTCTCTTAGTTTCCGAGATATTCTGGAAATAAGAGAAAAGTCGGTTTTTCCCAATGTTTTTTAATGGGAGAAAATTTGTGGAGATGCACTGGGGTAAAATGGATTGCATCGGTGTTTATTTAATCGGAAAAAGGCTCTGATTCCGCCGGGAAAAATCAGGGAATTTCTTTGATACCATGCTTGGTTAATGCCTGTGGAAACGAGAGTGCGGGAACGGTACGTGACACATGAGGCGATTGGGAAAATACGTCGTATCGACATAGCCCGATTGACCGTACACAGATGTAGATTGACACTGGCCATGGAGCTGGGGGATTCTCGGGTTAATCGACACAAAGGACGTCTCGTTAGCTCGGAATTAAACGGATTAATGGTCTTCGCCCTTTGCCAATCTCAATCATCCCTTCGTTTCCGTTCATCCTGTCTTCGTGTTTATGCACTGTGTTGTTCAAATACAGCACTGAATACCGGTTATCTCATTTCCCTTTTTTTTTACGCGAAAATTTAGGAAAATACATTCATTACTTCATTAAACGTGATTAATGATTCTTTTTTATCACAAGTTTTTCTGAGATATCTCGGAAATTAAAAGAGATAGAGGAATTTTCGTAGAGACCTTTTTTGTAGCTCTTGAAATTGTCTACAAAAAAGGTCTCCATGAAAATTTCTCTATCTCTCTTAGTTTCCGAGATATCTTCAAGAAACTAATGATGGAATTAAGTCGATTTGTCTGAAACTTCAGAGACGTGCAAAAATTGAAATCACAAGCTTTTTTGAGATATCTCGGAAACTAAGAGAGATAGAGGAATTTTTGTAGAGATCTTTTTTGTAGCTCTTGAAATTCTCTACAAAAAAGGTCTCTACCAAAATTCCCCTATCTCTCTTAGTTTCCGAGATATCTTTAATGAACCAATGAAGAAATCCCGGCGATTTGTCTGCCGAAAAGTCTGATATCTCTACCAATATATCCCCATTGTTTTTGTATCCCATGGATATCATCCAGTTCTTTTTTACAACATTTGGCAGCGACTGAAGTAACGAGATAGTCCTGCCTATCGTTGTTTATCCCCCTCCAATTTCTCCCCTCCCCCTTTATCCTTCATTTTTTTATTTACCCGTAAAAAATTCAGTACAAAGAGAGAGAGACGATAGAGGATTCATCTGTTACCTCTCCATATTTTTAAAAAACATTTATTTTATCTCTCGTTAGATTTGCCGGGGAAATTCCCCACTCTCTCTCACACACACACACACACGCCTTTTATTTTCTATTTATTTCTCCAGTTATTTTGATACTGGAATGTTCGATATTTTCATTGGATAGTCCTGTCCCTTTTTTTATTTTAATTATTCCTTTATTTCTCAATTTTCCCCTTTTTTCGTTCATTTCTTGTTATTTTATTCCATTTTATTTTGTATTTTTTTAAAACTGCACTGAGCCGTGGGGCATCGATTGAATTTCAAACGAAATTCAAATTACGTTTAATTTGGTTAGCCACAGACAAGCGCCGCCTCCGGCTCTGCATGAGCTTTTTCCCCCTCTCTATCTCCCTTGGATTCATTCAGTTTCTCTCTGATCCTCTCGTTTACCAACAAAACTAGCATAGAAGAGCCTGCGTTATACGGGATTATACTATCGATGAGAGGGCCGAGGGAGGCGCTTTTTTTTCATCCCCACATAGTTCATTAAAACAACGAAATTTACGCAAATATTCAGTTCATCTGCAATGTTTTATTCGATACATTTTTCCTCTTTTTTTTTTCACTTCTTTTTTGCTTCATATTTATTCGGCTTTTAGCATCGGTTTTATAATCAAGCAAAAGAGATTTTTTAAAATAGAATAATTTTATAGAAAAAAATGTGACTTTTGTGTAATTATCTCTTTTGTTAATTTTTTAAATAAAAATGAATTTTATTAATGAATTATTTTCTCATAAAAAGAAACAGCTCGAAATGTGAATAATTAAAATGGTAATTCTACTTTCTCACAATTCTTTTTATTTTTTATTTTTTTTCATACATTTTATATACTCTATTGTTATGATTATTATTTCTCTCATATTTCCCTTGTTTCCGTTGAGTCTCATTATTTTCTCTATTTTCTGTACTCCGATAGACTGAAATATTTACGAGCGAATGAATGCATTTTTGGATAAATGGCGTTAATTAAAAGAGCAACGTAGAAATTCATATGTGTATGTATTTTTTTGATAAATAGTCTGGGATAAAACGTGTAAATAGACTTTACAAAATAAAATAGAAATTCGTTTTTTTTCAAGTTAATTAACGTCAATCAGTTTATTTGAGATATCTCGGGAACTAAGGGAGATAGAGGAATTTTTGTAGAAACCTCTTTTGTAGCCCTTGAAATTCTCTACAAAAAAGGTCTCTACAAAAATTTTCCTATCTCGTTTAGTTTCCGAGATATCTCCAAAAAACTAACGATGAAATTAAGCCGATTCGTTTGAAAGTTCAGAGTCGTGTGAAAATGTTAATCACCAGTTTTTTTTGAGATATCTCGGAAACTAAGCGAGAGAGGGAAATTTTTGTAGAGATCTTTTTTGTAGAGAATTTCAAGGGCTACAAAAAAAGTGATTACGAAAATTTCCCTATCTCGCTTAGTTTCCGAGATATCTTCAAAAAACTAATGACGAAAAAATCGGACAACGGACAACGGACAACGGACAACGGACAACGGACAACGGACAATCATGTGTTTTTCCTCGCACGATAATTGCTATGTCCTTGGAGAAAAAAATAATGACTATTTGTTTTCTTTTATTGTTTTGGCCGGTGATCCACTCACTGAATACATCGTTTATCTGCACTGTCGTAACTGCTGTTGAACCACGACATATACAGTCAGTTCCAGCAAACTTTCTGAGATTAGGCGCCACCGGATTACTTTGGGGATTTAATCGCGCCCAGACTAATAACGTAACAACAATAAATTCTGGGTAAAATTAGGGAGTTAATAAATTGTGGAAAAACTTTGTTTTTGTCATTTTTCATTCGGTTTCACCTTTTACTGTTATAAGTCCTTTTTAAATTTAAGGTGAGCCTCAACTTTTGAGTTTTTGAGAAACTGAGGTAATTTCGGGGCGAAGGATTAATGGGGTCCTTCGGGATGGGGCAAAGTTTTGGGGTTCAAGGAGGATTATTTAGTTTCTGGGGAAATTGGAGGAATATTAAATTTTTCATTTTTTACCCACAACTTCTTTCACGAATATCTTGGAAACCACTGACTCTACGAGAATTCATCAAGAGACCTTTTTTGTAGAGAATTTAATTCTACATAAAAAAGGTCTCTTGGTAAATTCTCGTAAAGCCAGTGGTTTACGAGATATTAAAGAAATAAGGTGCACGTGATTTTAAAAATCTTTTTATCCTCAATTTTGAATATTTCTGGAAAATTACAAAATGCTCGTTGGAAGACACGGTGGCGCCCAGTTTTTTTCCCCAGGAAAATCATCTCTCGCTCAACTACTTTTTTTCCCTCTTATATCCGCTCATGAAAGCCAATGTACCTCAGAAAAATAACGCTTCAGCCCTCTCCCATTGCATCATGTCTCCCCATTCCCCCGCTACTTTCGCACGATGTGCTTCCCTCTTTTGCTTTCATATGCCTTCACGAATATAAGGAGAGATAAAAAAGCTTCCATCATGGAGGGTTGCGAGAGTGCCGAGGAAATTCACATTACCACGATTGTCTTTATTTTCACTTATTCTCGATATTTTTACTTATTTTTATTCAATTGATTAATTTGTTTCAGAATTCATCTCCAACCGAATTTCACTTTTTTAAAGATATCTCGGAATTGAAGCGAGATAGAGAAATTTTCGTGATAACCTTTTTTGTAGCTCTTGAAATTCTGCACAAAAAAGGTCTCCATGAAAATTTCCCCATCTCCTTTATTTTCCGAGATATTTAGGAAGAAATTGAGACAAATGTATAGAAATGCCGAAAATTCTCTCGAAATGTTCCAAAATGAATTCTCCATTTTTCCCCTCTTCTCTAATTGATAAAAATTCTTTCATTATTAACGATGACACTAATGACAGAGACAAGGGGCTTTACACAGTTTGCATATATTGCGTACCAGTGTAAAAGGCTCCATTCGTTAAAGACAAGCGGTAAGGAATGAATGAGGGAGAGAATAAGAGAGAGGAGAGCATAAAAGACGATAAAAATTTTCAGGCTCTGCGTGTTTACCTTGGATTACTCTCGCCTCTTCGTCACGCTTCTCCATTCCGTTCATGCAATCACCTCTTTATTTATTTCTTCTTTGTTCTCCCCTCTCTCTATTTCTTTATCTTAAATATTTTTTTGTCTCATTTCTTTCAGTCGCACAACCGTAAATATGCGATCGTAAAGTCACGTCTTAATTAAGGAGAGGTGGCTCGTTACGTCTGAGCCACAGAGTCACTTACTGATGATAAAAGGAAATTATGTAAGAGAGAGTCATTATTATTTTAATTGGTGGTCCGGGAAAATTGCGGAAGACAGAAATTGGGTCACTCTAAATATTTTTTGGAGATGAATTCTTTGAGATTAGTTTTTTGAGAATATCTCGGAAACTAAGGGAGATGGAGAAATTTTTGTGATGTCCTTTTTTGTAGCTCTTGAAATTCTCTACAAAAAAGGTATCTATGAAAATTCTCCTATCTCACTTAGTTTCCGAGATATCTTGAGAAAACTAGTGGAGGAATTGTGTCGTGTAAAAAAATGGGAATCACCAGTTTTTCTAAGATATTTCGGAAACTAAGCGAGATAGAGAAATTTTTGTAATGATCATTTTTGTAGCTCTTGAAATTCTCTACAAAAAAGGTCTCTACAAAAATTTCCCTATTTCTCTTAGTTTCCGAGATATCCTCAAAAAACTGACGATGAAATGAAATTATTTTGTCTGAAAAATTCGTAGTCGTTTACTAATAGATTAATCACATGACCATCAATATTTTCACGTGAAGATAATGAAATTGACGTCAACAGAAGGAAAAAGAGGGTGCCGGAGGAAAATTATGTTGTACATTCTTTCTATATATTATTTTTCACCCTCCGAGTGAGCTTCATCATGTCTTCCTCTTTTTTTCCATCATAAATTGATTAGAGAGATGTGGGTAGATGGAGAATGAAGGAATAGAGGGATTTTTCATGGGTTTGAGAAGCGACGGACGGTTGTGGTCATTAGCGGTGAATTAGCACTGCCACGTATATAACAAAACGTGGTTTTGTATGAACGAAAGAGAGAGGATTTGAGGAGTCCGTTTGTCTCGTACTTGTCTTCTTTTTTTTATCACTCGTTTTTTTTTTCACGTTCTCTCGCCCTGAGATTAACGTCACGGAGGTTCAGGCGAATACCAATGTACTCAAGTATTAAATTAGAGAGAGGGGGAATAAAAATGAATGTGAAAATTTTGTGATTTATTTTGGCAAAACAAGTTCATCTCACCATTAGTTTTTTGAGGATATCTCGGAAACTAAGAGAGATAGAGAAATTTTTGTAGAGACCTTTTTTGTAGCTCTTAAAAATCTCTACAAAAAAGGTCCCTTGTGAAATTGCTCTATCTCGCTTAGTTTCCGAGTTATTCCTTGTAAATGCCCGATGGGAAATAATTGATAGAAATTCAATTTTCCTCGTTTTCTTAATTGAAATAGAAAATAATGAAAAGTTACTAATATTAATTACCTTAATTATTAACACGCTAAGACAGGGCATTAAATCGAGAGCTGTCTGTTATTTCAGAGCATCCAAGAGCCTCTCTCTCGCGACCTAAACCAAAGTTAATTACCATCCGCCTCAGCGGCTAATTTAAATCAAGACTAATTGATCCGCTCCCTGCGTATCCTCACCGTTCACGTCGTGGATTACCAAAGTTTTTCGGGGCCCAAGTTATTATCCGGGGGAATTCATATACCCAAATGGGTAGGATGAGTTCACGTACTTTGGATGAAATCGATTTTATCAAAGAAAAAACAATTACATCAAAGAATCATTAAAAAAAGCTGCTTTACCTCGGAAACTATGCGAGATAGAGGAATTTTCGTAATCACCTTTTTTGTAGATAATTTCAAGAGCTACAAAAAAGGTTCTCTGCAAAATTCCTCTATCTCCCTTACTTCCCAAGATATCCTCAAAAAACTACCTAAAAAATGTAATTATCCTGAGTTTTATCAGATTAAAAAATTCCTCTCTCTCTTTTCCTTCGATATCTCCGAAAATATTGGTTCTAGGGGAATTTAGCAGGATACCTTTTTTGTAGGAAATTGAATTCTGCGTAAAAAAGATTTGAATGTCGAACCTCGTAAACCCAAGGGTTCTCAAGATATCCACGACTTTCTTGAATGGTAATTATTTTTCAATGAAATTCTCAATATAATTATTTAAAAAAATTCATTTAATTAATAAAAACTGTACAAAACACCGGATATTAAATTTGCCCAATGAAATTGACACGTTATCCTCCTTCCAAAATTCCCCATTCACGTAAATTTCAGCGTTGTAATCCAAATGGGAAATACCAATGGATAATTAACCACACGCTAGACTCTAATTACGTGAATTCATTATCATCAGTATCATTCATCCGTAACGATGCATCAGCAGCAGTTGCCGTCAATTCGTCGACTTTCCACATTCCCATTTTTCCCGAAAATTGAACCTATCAAACCCAATAAATAAAAATCGATTGACGTGGAAAATTGGAAAAATATTTCATTCCAAAAAAAAAAGAGGAGAAATGACTTTGATATTTCGAGGGAAAATGTTATATTCAGACACCTTGTGGTAGCTTATAATATTGGATATTGCATGCATAAATGTACCGATTCCCATTGAGAGACGATAGCCCAAAGAATAAGAAAAAGTGAGATATGGAAAGAGTTGGTGCATCGATAGTCTGCCAGTGCCATCAGCAAAAGTTTATTGGAAGTTGGCCAGAGAAGGAAATGATATCGTCCCCCTGTTACACCATACTGAGGGAAAAGAGTATATAACCATTTGGAGGGCACTTCTCTTTCTCCAATCTCTCAATTTCTTTTCCATCGACTTATTTCACTTTTTTTAACCAATGGAATGGGACAAACTACAAAAGATCTTGGCCCCGACAAATCCATTTGGGAAGAACATGCGTGTCTACGATTTTTTTTATCGAAACCATTGGAATCATTTCTTGTATTTATTCACGAATGTGAATTTTTCAGACAAATCGATTTTATTTAATCATCAGTTTTTTGAGGATATTTCGGAAACTAAGAGAGATAGAGGAATTTTGATGATTACCTTTTTTATAGCTCTTGCAATTCTCTACAAAAAAGGTATTCATAAAAATTTCCCTATCTCGCTTAGTTTCCGAGATATCTTGAGAAAACTAGCGGAGGAATTAAGTCAGAAATTAAATAAAAAATGGCAATCGTCAGTTTTTCGAAGATATCTCGAAAACTAAGTGAGATAGAGGAATTTTTGTAGAGACCTTTTTTGTAGCTCTTGAAATTTTCTACAAAAGAGGTCTCCATGAAAATTCCCCTATCTCCCTTATTTTCCGAGATATCTTCAAAAAACTAATGCTGAAACTAAGTCGATTTGTCTGAAAACTTCAGAAGTCGTGTTATTTATCGAATTTTCATTGATTCTCACAAAACTAATGTCAATCCCATGAATAATTCATGGGAAAATGCGACGAAAAACGCGTCATTACGAGTTTTACACCCCCGAGGAACGCAATAAAAACGGAAACTTTGTAAAAAAAAAGGCGAGAGTTAAATTTATGCGCGTCTCATTGCTCAGTTACACTCGATACATGGATGCACGGGCCTAATTGCCACTCCCTCTCAAAATAAGAACAACAAGAAAAAAAAAAAAAAGAGACTGGCTTCAGGCTGTTGCAAACGGGCTTATAAATCTCTCTCCCTGAAAGTACGAATCCCCTCTTCTCCCCTTTTTGTATTTATCCAAGGGAAGAACCGAGGACCAATAAGATTGTGATGGCAACGCGAATCGACGGGACATCGACTCGCCTGTCTCGTCCGATTCGCTTTGATCCTCCTTTACACCCCATTATAAACGAAAAATGCTGAAAAAATAAGGAGAAATCCGCCGGAGGACCACCCAAGTGTCCAACTCAATCTTCTTTATTTTCATTTTTTATTATTTCCACTAAATCATCCTATTATTTGTTTGAACTCAAGCGTGAAGTATCTCGAATTGATGCAAACACCTATGAAATCCTTTTTGCGTGTTGTTAGAGGATGAAAGGAACTGTTGTGACGGGATAATTTGCAATTGTGTTTAGATGGGGGGGGAATGTGTTTGTCATTTGGATTTTATTCATTGTATTTAATTCACAATGTTTTTGAATGAAAAAAAAATCCTTAAAATATGCAAAATTATCAGAGCCAATGAAGCACGTTAAATTAAATGATTAATGATCTCATGGTTTTAATAATAAAAGTGAGGAAACACTGATGGACGCTGGCAAGTGTTGAATAGTTACTGAAGCAATGCAACAAGCATCATGAAATTGCCAGTGTTATTACTATCTGGTTGGCTCCATGCATACAGGATTTAGTGGCTCCATTTGATCATTGTATACGAGCTTTCACCGAGGATTTGCCCCATTGTACATATATATTAAAGGTACTCGGTGTGCCCATGTGCACCCTTCGTTTCCAACGGTACACACGAACTCCACGATTCTCGCGAATGAGCTTAAAACCGCACCTACTCTACAACGTGAAAACGAAATCGATGCACAGTGTGTGCAAACATTGTCCGTAAGGTTCACTATGTTTTACGAAACGAAAGGACCCTTGCGTTCAACCAAGCGCATGCACTTGCTCTGTGCTCAAATGAGAGGAGAATGTGCGGCAAGACTGAGAACAATGTTCTAATTAATAATTATTAATGATTCAGTGAAACGAAATAAATCTACTTATTTTCGTTATTATTTGAGGTTGAATATCTCGGAAACTAAGGGAGATAGAGGAATTTTTGGGATTACCTTTTTTGTAGATAATTTCAAGAGCTACAAAAAAGGTTATTATGAAAATTTCTCTATCTCCCTTAGTTTCTGAGATATTCTCAAAAAACTAAAGAGAAAAAATGGAATTATTCTTTATTTTATTAAATTAAAAAATTCCTCTCTCTCTCTCTATTCCTTCGATATCTCCGAAAATATTAGTTTTATGAGAATTTAGTAAGAGACCTTTTTTGTAGGAAATTAAATTCTACGTAAAAAATAATTGAATGTCAAACCTCGTAAACCCAACGGTTCTCCAGCTACAGCCCCCTAATTGCTTCTCAAAATTCCGAAAATTCCATAAATCGATGAAACATCTGCAAAAAACTCAGATTGAAATTCCTCACATCCCCGAGATATCTAAAATCAGAACACAATTTGCCTCTCGACATTCCAGTCTTATGCACGTGGGTGTCGCACACGCAACGTGTTCGTATCCGAGTGCATTAACATATAGATGCTCCGTGACTTGCGGTTTTTCCATATTTTTCACAAATAATTCGAACAAAATCATTAGAACTAAGAGTATTCCGGGTATTATGGAGCAGCAGTGCGTGAATATACACGGACGGTGATACAACGTATTACACAAAGAGAAAGAGAATTTTGGAGTTCATGGGCGAAGGGTATACCGTGTACGGCTCGCGCGAGGGTGGTTTTAATTAAGCCATTACGGGGGTACGGCTGAGAGGCTGCGAGCGGCAAGACGCGTTCTCACATCTCCCTCCCCAAAGGCCTCCACTGCGACTCTTTGGTGAATTAATACAGCCCTACGATATTCAGAACTCCCTTACCTCCTAACCCACGTGACTGAGGACCACTCCTCTCACCTACCGAAAATCCTCGCATTTTCCGTCTGATGTTGTAGTCGGAATTCACTCGGGACACTAAAAGCGCAATACTCCCTTGACTCCTTCCCTCTCTCTTTCTCTTTCGTGACTCTTGTTATCTGGTACTCATTGGAGTTTCGGAGGATAATGGTTACGATAATGGATACGGTGAAGATGATTTTTCGAAGGTGGAGAGAGGCTCTTCTTTTTTATTCGACGCTTTCTATGGCGGAGTCTCGAGTGGAGATATTCTTTAGAATGTTATGGCACGGAATTAGAGGAATGTTGGGGATGATAACAAGGGGCTTGTGGGATTGTTGGAGAATACGAGAGCTTCGGATTTATTATTGTCACTTTTTCGGGGAGAAAATGAGAGAGTTGTGCATTATTATTTTAATTATCTATTTCGGAAATTCAATCAATTTTTTTGGTTTTTCTCGGATATTTTGGAGAATGATGGAGATGTGGAATTTTTACAGGAATCGTTTTTTATAGAGAATTTCAAGAGCTACAAAAAAGGTTCAGTGGAAAAAAGCCGTATCTCTTTTAGTTTCTGAGATATTTATAAAGAACTGGAATGATTCTTCATACAGTTTAGAGACACATGCTCACTTTGAAATTGAATATTACGAGAAATCAAGGGAAATATTGGAGATAGAATTTTTTTGATGATTCCATTGGGAAGCTGAGGAAATTTTAGGCGGAACACATGTGTCGAAATTAATTTCTTCGAGTTTTTTGAAAATTCAATTTTTTTCACCCAGATTCTGCACTATAAGTCACCCAAAAAAATCGTATTTCTAATTTTAAAACTACATAAATTCATCGCAAATGAGCTCACCTTTCATCTCGAATCGGAATTTTTTAGCTACGACCAATAGAACCCGAGATCTCCCTAAAAATGTGATTTTTTCAAATTTTTCCAAGGTAAACCCCTTCAAATCTGGGTGAAAAAAATCGAATTTTCAAAAAACTCGAAAAAATTAATTTCAACACATTTTTTCCGCCTAAAATTTCCTCAGCTTTCCAATGGAATCATCAGAAAATCGTTATCTCCAACCGTTCAATTAGAATGTCCATTTTACCCCAATTTCCCCAAATAATTCTTCCTTTATATTTGTAATAATTGCGAATTTTTTGTAAATCCTGGATATTTGGAGATGTTTGTATATTTTACAGGGGAATAATTTATTTCGCATTGTCTCGTCTCTCTCTGCGCTTTTCACTAATTACCAAGTTCGAATTCAGTTGAACAGATTCGTCGAACTCATTCACTTTTTCAGGGATTATTCAATTATCTAATGGCACTCGGCTGATTCTCCTCGTTACATCTTTATCCATTATTCGAATTTCCAAACGAAGGATGCAATAAACAATTTAATAAACCTGGTGGAAAACTCAATTCTGTGCTGTACTCAATGCATAATAGAAAATCCTCAATTGTAGATTCTCTGGACTTTGATATTTTTTGCGACGAATCAATAATTCCTGGTATCGATTTTTATTAAAATTTCATGGAAAAACTGGAGTTGTGAAATTTTACAAATGCATTGTTTCAAAGTTCTCGATAAAACCCCGAATTTTTCCATTATTTTATGAAAAAAAGAATTTTTTAAAAACTGTGAATTAATTCAAGAAAGAGATGAAAAATAGTAGATTCTTTATTTTCGAAATATCTCGAAAACCACGAGGTTTAGAGAAAATCATCAAGATACCTTTTTTATTGGAAATTAAATTCTCTACAAAAAAGGTCTCTTGCAAATTTTCTTTAAACCTCGTCGTTTTCGAGGTATCTTCAAAAGAAGGATACAGCTATTTTTTAAATTTTCTTAATTGAAAAAAATCAATTTCCTCTTACAGTAATTTTATTCTTAATCCACTTACTTACCAGCTCGGCCATCGTATCCATGCTCATCATCATCATGTTCTCCATTATCTTCACCAGCGATTCCCTGTGTGTGAATCACTTGTGGAATTTCTGTAAAACGAGTAAAAAAGTATGAATAAACGAGAGCAAGAGAATTAAAAACTAAAATAATTACCAACCAAGTAATTAAATGCACGACATTTTCTCCAACAAACCTGACTAATTTTCAAATTAATTAGTAGCAACATAAAACGTTCGAATGGACACTTAATCCGCAGTTCTGTAAACACGTTTGTGTGTGGGAGAAATTTAATTTCCAACAATTTCCAATGTATAATTTTAATTCATTTTTATTCTCTTTTATTTCATTCAGCAGATTGACGAGTTCTGCACATCATTATCCCTTCCACCTTTTGATGAAAAAAAAGGGCAGAATACTTGACTGGAATTCGCGTGATGATGGTTATAGTGTTGAGATGTGAATGCATATCCTACTTGAATGAATTTAGTGGGGATGATTATGGATGTGAGACGCAGTTGGAGTGAGATAAGTCGAGCATAAGTTATCGACTGTGGGCTGGACCATGCGTCAAGCCGCCCCACCAAATAAGGGAGGCATAAATAACCAGTTGGAGATACATGCATATTTCTTTTTCGAATCTTTATTCTGCAAAGGGATGCATGAACAATTACGATTGCAATCGATTTCGACGATTCTTTACTTTATCATCCATTTTTATTAAATATCTCGGAAACTAAGGGAGATAGAGAAATTTTCATAGATACCTTTTTTGTAGAGAATTTCAAGAGCTTGAAAAAAGGTCTCTACAAAAATTTCTGTATCTCGCTTAGTTTCCGAGATATCTTAAAAAAACTGGTGATTCAATCAAATCGACTTTCTCATCATTCTCCATCGAATATCTCTGAACATAATGGAGATACGTCTTTTTTACAAGAATCCTTTTTTGTAGAGAATTTCGAGAGCTACAAAAAAGGTTCAGTGAAAAAAAACCGTATCTCCGTTATTTACAGAGATATTTTTAAAAAACTGGTGGAGGAATTGAATTCTAATGAAAAATTCTGAAGGATACTCACTGACACACGGGGCAATATGGGATCTGCTTTGCTGATAGCCTCTGGCGCACCTATTGCAGGTAGTTCCTGTGACACCGTCCTTACAGGGACACTGACCTGTACTCTGGTTGCATGTCTTTCCTGATGCTCCAATCAAGTGGCAATCGCAGGCTGAAAATTTCAATAAAATTATCAAGAAAATAAATTAATCAAAAATCAAAATAAAAGTAATATTTTCAAGTCTCTCAACTTCATTTTTCTCATCTTTATGACCTACATCGTAAATATTATGACAGGTACTAGCTGTCACGAATTTTGTATTTATTTTAATGTTAAATTTTCAGATGTAACTGAAGAAGAATAGTTGTCTTTCATTTTTATTCAGTTAAAAAAACACAATACACTAAACTCTTTGTGTAAGGCATGTGCTTGTGTGTGTGTGTGCATGTATTTGGTTGAATGATATGGCGTGGGCTGTGCTCGTCTCGCCCAATGATTTATGGAATCAATCAGCGGACGAAGAGTCGTTAGAGAGGTGAACAGTCGTATAGAGAAATGCGTGGGCCCAGATAACGGCCAAATGAAGAGGACAACTGGTGAAATTTTTGAAATTGATAGACAAGCCCTTGGCCAACACATTCCAAACGTAAATTGTAATTGATTCATCGATAAATGCATTGGCAGTGTAATTGAATCGTACTTAGCTCGGATTTTCTTTCTTAAATTCAATTAATTTCCTCTTTTTTCTTGGATATCTTGGAAAATAATAGAGATACGTATTTTTTACAAGAATCCTTCTTTGTAGAGAATTTCAAGAGCTACAAAAAAGGTTCAGTGAAAAAAGTCCGTATCTCTTTTGGTTTCTGAGATATTTTGAAAAAACTGGAATTATTTTCATTTTCCAGTTAATAAATTTAATTAATTTCCTGTTTTTTTTTAAATATCTTCGGAAATAATGGAGATACGTCTTTCTTACAAGAATCCTTTTTTATAGAAAATTTCAAGAGCTACAAAAAAGGTTCAGTGGAAAAAGGCCGTATCTCTTTTAGTTTCTAAGATATTTGAGAGAAACTGGAATTATCATAAATTTTTTTGTGTCATGAATTTCATGAATCACATCTAGATTCATGCACTCAATTATTACTTATTAAACGCTGAAAGTGACCCTCACCAGTTCAACACCAGTCGCATAAATCAATGATATAACATGATGGTTAAATTTATGTAGCAAGAGGAAATTAATTATAATTTACCATGTTACTGAGTCTTGTATTCCAATGAATACTTAATAAATTTGTTTTTCATGATAAATGAAGAAAGAATTTTCTTCTCCTTTTTTTTTATGAATTAATTTCTCGTTTCTACAATCTTTATTGGAGACGAACAATTTGCGGAAGAAAAGATTGAATCAGTGTGCTTGATGTGAAAAAAAAGAGACAATGACAATTTCTTAGATAAGAAATACAGTTCAGTGATCTGAAAGAGGTCCTGTTACTGTTTCTTCATGAGACAGCCAGAGAAAAGGGAAAAGAGTAGCTGTGGTAGTTAAAGCGTATATAAGATAGTATTTTTATTCACAACAAATATACTGGTACTTTATCGCATTTATCATGCTTTAGATGAGGGAGATGAGGCAAACGAGTTGGTAGTTTATAAAGTCAATTCTTCATGTCTTTTTTCATCAGTTCAGAACACCCACACTATTTCTGTGTGCAGCAAATTATTATGGGAATTTTTTTTTCTTGAAAATTCTCATCCAATTACAACTTTCAAATGGTTTTCATTGAATATCTTGGAAACTAAGAGAGTTACGAAAAATTTTGTTGATACCTTTTTTGTAGAGGGGAAAAAATTCTTGAAAAAAGGTATCTATGAATTTTTTTGTAACTCCATTATTTCCCGAGATATTGAATGAAAAATGAATTAGCATTATCTCGTGGATAAATTTGTCTATTGAATAATTTTATTTGCATATTTCTCGTATACCTTCTGGTACCGGGTATATTCAACTTAGTAGACACGTAATGCGACTCGCTTTTCCACCCAACTATCCCAGAGAGTCGTACAATATTTGCTGTAGACAAACAGAAGTTTGTCGTACTCAGCTAGGGATTTATTAACATCGAGTCAACAAGACTCGCCCTCGTGTGCCAAACTGCTTGGGACTACCAATTCTTTTCTCTTCTTTTAAATTTTAAGCCTCCCTCTGTATTCAATCATCACTGGCATCAGTCCATTACATTTCAATTAATATTTTCACTTCAATCATTTGAATTTAACTGAGCCAATGATTAAACATTCATTTTTATCATTAAATCAAGTCAATAAAATTGAAAAATTACAATTTTTCAGTTTTTTTAGAATATCTCTGAAAATAAAAGAGATAGCGCAATTTTGCACTGAACCTTTTTTGTAGCCCTTGAAATTCTCTACAAAAAATGATTCCACCAAAAAACTCGTATCTCCATTATTTTCCGAGATATTCTGAAAAAAAACAAAAATTCTTCATTTTTTAATTACAGAATTAATTTAACATGAAAAATAGGAAATAATAAAACTCACTGGACTGTTAAAAATAGCAATAAATTCAAGCAAGACGATAAAATGTAAATCAATTCATAAATTCCCAACGTCTCAATCTACCACATGGCAATTTATTATAAAAGCCCCAGTGGTGTAAGTTGTGCCACAGTCGTATGATGCACTCAGTAATATACGCGAATACCGATGAAATGTACTCTACTGTCTCTTTCTATATCCATTACGTGTCGACTTGGAGTTATACCTGTGTATATAACTCTCAACGACGTGTCTCAACGTATCAATCGTCCCACGCACGTGCCAAAGGGATTTTCTACCCAACTTAACTACACATCCTTTTCTTTAGCACACTTTGAGATTATAATCGTCACTGTCATTGTGTCGAAAGATATAGGTATAGAAGATACGTGTAATCCGGAAGTGAGTACATACTAATGAATCATTGTTCTCTGGGATTAGGATAAAATTTAGAAATACAATCTAAATCAATTTAAATGAGGATTTCTTAAATATTAGATTAATTGTTATTTTTTTTAGGGAAAATAATTTAATTTTGTCATTAGTTTTTGGAGGATATCTCGGAAAGTAAGCGGGATAGAGGGATTTTTGTAGAGACCTTTTTTGTAGGTCTTGAAATTCTCTACAAAAAAGGTCTCTTATGAGATTTCTCTATCTCGCTTAGTTTCCGAGATATCTTCAAAAAACTGAAATTTTTTGTGAATTTCTTAGACAAAACAATTTCATTCCATCTTCAGTTTTTTGAGGATATCTCGGAAACTAAGCGAGATAGAGAAATTTTTATAATGACCTTTTTTGTAGCTCTTGAAATGCTCTACAAAAAAGGTCTCTATAAAAATCACTCTATCTCCTTTAGTTTCCGAGATATTCGAAGTAACTCAATCGTAAAATTTAATTATTTCTAAAAAAAAAAATAGAAAAAACAGAGTCCTCTTTTTTTCACGTTTTTATCCACAAAAGAAATAAAAAAACTCGTCTTCAACGTTGGAGGTAACCCACATTACAAGCAACTGAGGGTGAATATTAGAGGTTTTAGAAAAGAGCTTTCATTAAAAAGAAAGTGAAAAAAAACTCATACGTGCGTAGTGTATCTTTCATGCGAGAGACGAGGCCGGTGAAAAGCGGCTAATTACGATCATATCAAGCTTCAGTGTGAGGCTTCATCCTTCCAAAGGAAAGGAGAGGAAAAAAATGAGAGGAAAATGGGTGAGAGGGCTCAGTTGAGGGCTGTGTGTCGTCATCTTGTCATTTATGCTGTGTATGAGCGAGTTGAAATTGTTTTTATATTTTAGTTTTAATTTATTCAGTCTGCTTCTTTTTACGACAAAATTTTTCACAATTTTTTTCATTATTAATTCATTACTTTTTTTGAAATATCTCGGAAACTAAGTGAGATAGAGAAATTTTCGTTGATACCTTTTTTGTAGAGAATTTAAAGAGCTACAAAAAAGGTCATTACAAAAATTGCTCTATCTCTCTTAGTTTCCGAGATATCTCAAAAAAACTGATGATGAAATAAAAGAATTTAATTAATAATTACATGAAATTTAAATAAATAAGAAATTCCATTAGAAATTTAATCACAACGGTAAATTGAAATAAAAGAAAACTTCATGTTTACATTAATCGAGATTATAAAGTTGATATTAACGACAGCCAATGGAAAATTAAGTGCAACGAGTTTTGGAGAAAGGCAGAAGTGAACTCGAATAAAATGAAATAAAAATCACATGAATTATAATATAGAAAAGTGTGAAAAATCGAGGAAATTTAGTTGAAAAATATGAATTTAAAGAAGCTGAGAATACTCGTAAATTCGACTTTACGTCACTCCCGAGTGGGTGTCTATTTATTATTCCTTTTTCCCCCCCGAGATTTCTTATTCATATGTAGTTTTTTATTGTGCTAACAACGAGAGACCGAAAATTGTGAGAACCAGGAGGTTTAAGCCGATTACAGAGTTCTCTGGCTGCTCAAACTAACTTGGCTTCTCTTGACTCTCCTTGATGCCCTTCGTTTGCCTCATCCTCTCACACACACACATACACATGAGCGATTTAATCGGCTCCAATGTGCCAAACTATGGGATTTTCAGCGTCTCTCCCCTCCATTAAATTTTCAGAATTACCGGAATTTTTGATTCTTGAAGATATCTCGGAGACTAAGCGAGATAGAGAAATTTTTGTAGAGACCATTTTTGTAGCTCTTGAAATTCTCTACAAAAAAGGTCTCGTATAAAATCGCTCTATCTCGTTTAGTTTCCGAGGTATCTTTATAAAACTGACATTTTTAAACAAAACAATTTTATTTCATCATCAGTTTTTTAAGAATATCTCAGAAACTAAGCGAGATAGAGAAATTTTCATAATTACCTTTTTTGTAGCTCTTAAAATTCTCTACAAAAAAGGTATCTATGAAAATTTCTCTATCTCTCTTAGTTTCCGAGATATTTTCAGAAAGAGAGTGGTGATTAGACCGAGAGTGATCAATTAAATCGTTGGAAGTATCGTAAAAATATTGTAAAACTTTAAACGCGCTAACGCACGGGCCAATTTATTAATCGGATTATCAAACTGATTTCCCACTGGAGTGAAGTGTATCCTGGGACACACACGGTGTGCTTGATAAACTCCCACTATTGGTTTTCGAATGCTTTTCACCTGGGACTCTCCAGGGAGATACAAAACTTTCCGGCTTTATGTTGTACCTTTTCATCATTTTTTTTTGCCTCATTTTAATTTGAAAACTCGAGTAGATAAAACATATAAATCACTGGAGAAAAATAATTCATTGTTTATTGAGGAAACGCTCTTTTAATTGATTAAAATCCCTTTCGTGTGAAATAAAAAATGGAAAAAAAAACGAACAGAAGATTATAAAAGCACGAAATTTTAGTGGAAGGAGTAAATTGGTACGGTCGAGTTGCACGATTCACGGCTGGCTGGTAGTCTACCCACAAAATAACTCGCAAAATTTCCCGTGGGCCCTCGTGGCCAGCCACGGGCCCGATTATCGGCTGTCACAGCAACTCCAACCGCACACAAGTCGTAAATTTCAACCAGATGACTCTCTGTTTCCATTTGGCTTTTCGTAAAATCAACTGGAGTATACATTTTCAATGGAATCATTTTTTCCTGGGTTCATTGAAATGAGGGGAATTTATTGGCGAAAATTTTTAAAATAATTCCATCAATTTTCCTTCATTTTTTTCAATGAATTTGAAGATTTTAGAAAAATCGACTTTATTTCATCATCAGTTTTTTTAAGATAGCTCGGAAACTAAGCGAGATAGAGCGATTTTACAAGAGACCTTTTTTGTAGCTCTTAAAATTCTCTACAAAAAAGGTATCTATAAAAATTTCCCTATCTCTCTTAGTTTCCGAGATATCCTCAAAAAACTGATGATGAAATTGAGTGGATTTTTTATTTTTCTTCACTCTTTATTATCACGAAATAATAAATGTCTCGAGATAAAGAAATTTCATCCATCAAAAAAGATATCAGGTAGAACTACGTCACGTGTGACCTTGAGAATCATTTCCCAAGAGTGCTATCATCTCAGTCCCCTCGAATATTGAGTTTTCCACTCGTGTCACACCTCATAAACACAATTGTTCTTATATTGATACGTGGAAGAGAGGAGGGGAATTATTTTTATCATAAGAGGGGAATTATTAAAGTAGAAGAGAGTAAATTCGAGTATTTCGAGGATTTTATTGCACAGCCCATGGGGATATTATATTGGCAACGAATTTTTCCTTCATAAAGTTCCAAAGACTCTCATATTGGCACTGGTGGAGAGAAAATGAAAAAATTTAGACGAAGAATGTCAATAACCGTTTGAATTTTCTTCTCTCGTCTCTCTGAAGTATGTCAACTTGGTTGCACAATCTTTTAACAATTATTTTTGGATATCACAAGGGAAAATATTGGAAATTTATTTTTTCTGATGATTCCATTGAAAATCTGAGGAAATTTCACATAGAAAACATGTGCCACAATGATTTTTATCAAATTTTGAAAAAAATCCGATTTTTTCAAAAAATCAAAATTTTCAAAATTCTGATAAAATCAAGTGTCGCACATGTTTTCTATGTGAAATTTCCTCAGCTTTTCAATGGAATCATCAGAAAATCTCTATCTCATATTATTACACCCATTTTACCCCATTTTAAATGATTTCCTGATTTTTTTAAAGGAAATTCGAGAATTTTAATGGAAAAACTCCAGTTTTTTTATCAATTTGAGATAAACAAAAATGGAAAAGTTATGGTTAGCTATTGGATGTGATTTCTGTAGGCATTTATGATTTATTCCCATCACGCGCAACACCTCCGATAGAGTCCAAGATATTCAATCCCTTTCTACCATTTCTCGCCTTCTTCTTGAACCCTAATCAACCACGATTTCCCGTCTCGTACGTTTTCGTATTCATAACTCGAACTCGTTCAACGTTTACACATGACTCAGTATGAATTTCTTTAGACACAAAAAGTTTTGAATAAAAAAAATGGAATAAAAATGATGAACTTGATGTGCAGAGAGGTGAATTATTTTTTATTTTCTTTTATTCGGGAAAATAAATTTATTTGAATTACATTTATGAGAATTTATCATTCAGGAATGAATGAGTGAGGGGAAATTCAGGGAAAATACGTGAAATGAAAGATAATCGGATAGAATCAAGTGAATTTTCCTTTAAAAAATATTGAGAAAAAGAAGAAAACTTTAATGAGAAAAAAATAATAATATTTCACCTTTTTTTTGCAAATATTTTTGTTCTCTCATTTTTGTTTGAGAACAAATATTTTTTGAAAAAAAAAAACCCGTACTATTTTTCATAACCCCCGTTGTGTCAAAGAAAAACGTTGCTCCTCATGAAAAAAACCGAAGATAAAGAGCAGAAGTAAAAAAAAAAGGAGAAATGAAGGAGAAAAAAATCTGAAAACTGGTTTTCATCGTCAGAAGAGGAGTTTGCCCACCTGTAGCACATGAATCCTGAGCTACCGTGGTCAATATGAGAATAAAAGGTGGTGAAGTCTCTTTTCTCTCTCCAGTTCATCGTTACGAGGATTTAAAAGTAGAGAAAGGAGGAAGAATAAAGTGGTGGAGGGAAAAAGAAATTTTAAAACGAGAAGAATCGAAGAGTGTCGGTTGCGGTTAACCGTAGGCGTTCGACACGGTCTCCAGGTATACCAGCATACATTATCAACTTCATATATATAAACGTCCCATTGTATTTGCACGGGAATAAGTATGAAGCCAAATATCTTACCACTTTCCCCTTTCATTTTATTTTCATTTTTTTCTCGAAGAAAAAACGTTAAAAAATTGAATTCCCTCAGTTTTTCGGAAATATCTCGGAAACTAAGGGAGATAGAGCAATTTTCGTTATTACCTTTTTTGTAGTCCTCAAAATTTTCTACAAAAAAGGTTATCATGAAAATTTTCCTATCTCTCTTATCTTCCGAGATATTTACAAAAAACTGAAACGAAGAGAAAATTCTAAAAAATTGAATTCCCTCAGTTTTTTAAAAATATCTCGGAAACTAAGCGAGATAGAGCAATTTTTGTAATGACCTTTTTTGTAGCCCTCAAAATTCCCTACAAAAAAGGTATCCACAAAAATTTCTCTATCTCTCTTATCTTCCGAGATATCCTCAGAAAACTGAAAAAAAAAAAACGTCTGGATAAAGTCACATTATGACGACGAGCATTTCACTTGCATAAAGACCCTCGGAAAATGTGAAAAGGCTGGAAAAAAAGCTATTAAAAAAATACGTAAACAAAACGAAACAGCCTCGACACAGGAAATGACTCTCCAACCGGGGCTGAGGTCCCTCAGTGCGAATAAATAACGTGACGAAAAATGCGCCCGGGGGAAAACAAAATAACAGAGTCTCTGGGCCTGGCAAACAAACTTTTCATTCCCTCTCCAAAGTCCCAGAATCAAAAAAAAAAACCCGATACGAGACTCTGTCCTTTTCCCTCCGAATCTTTTCAATATCTTCGGGATACAGGAAGTGAAGAAAAAAAAGGAGCTTGAGAAGGAAAATAAGGCGAGACCAATTACCACCGAGTATCGCACCGTGGGATGCTACTTTTTATTCCCTTTTTTTATACTTCTTTTTTGTTTTTCTTGGAATTCTCGCCTCGTACTCCTACGTGATTTGCCCTCACTGGCGTTTCGCAGTCTCTCCTGATGCTCTGGGACGTGTGCCGTGGTTACCACAAAGGGCCTCAGTCTCTTTTATTCACTGCAATGGTGGATTCTCCCATTGGCAATCGAATTTGCGAGATACATCCAACTTCGTGTCTGCCATTTTCTCCTCTGGGTTTCTTTATTTTTGCCAACGAGAAAGTTAGCGAATACTGGCGCCCTCCGTACGTGGCGAGAATTTCATTGGGGCATTTTTTTTTCCAATGATTCCAGTGAAAAAATGGAATTTTTAAAGAAATTGAAGTTAACTTTATTTTATTTCATCAGTTTTTTGAAGGTATCTCGGAAACTAAGCGAGATAGAGAAATTTATGTTATGACCTTTTTTGTAGTCCTTGAAATTCTCTACAAAAAAGGTATCTACGAAAATTTCTCTATCTCGCTTAGTTTTCGAGATATTAAAAAAAAAACTAATAAAATTTTGACGCAAGGGAAAAATCTTTTCTCAATTTGTTACTTCACCATAAAAAATTCAACCAAATTTCTCCCTTCACTTTATCATGAAATAAAGAATGATCTCTCGCCTCTGTCTCTGTACTTTCTGCTGTCAAAAGTTTTACGAGATCTCATAGTTTATTCCCTGTGTGCCGAGAGTGTTCCAAGACTCTGGATAAGGCTGTGGGAGTTTGGGGCCATCAAAGGACTCTGCAAGATTATCATTCTCCTCGATATTCCGATAAATCGATTTCACTCTCTCGTGTATTCAATTTTTTTTCCATTCCCATTTTCCCTTCGTCACGGGAAAAAATTTATGGGGGTTTTTCTCTTTTTTTCCATTTTATGCATTTTTTTCCAATGAATAACAAAAAATCCTTAATAATTTTTCCTCCGGCAAATATGTTTGGCGATTCAGATGGAGAGAAAAAGAGGCTTGTGTCATCGATCATATTTAATTGAAACCCGACACCACGAGTTCGGCTATACACGTACAATAAATCTTTTGAGTTTCAACAGACTCTGTATTTTCATTGGGTAGACAAATGAAGAAAAATATTGAACACCTATTTTTTATCTCTGTCAATTATTTTCATTCGGTTCTTTTAATTTAATCTTGGAATTTTTATAATTAAATTGTGAAATATTTGAGATTGAAGTTTTTCATTAATTCCATTGAAAAGCTGAGGAAATTTCAGGTGAAAATCATGTGTCATAATTCATTTTTACGATTTTCCTTAAATTAAAAAATTGAATTTCTAAAAATTCTGACAAATTCATTTTATTTAATCATTAGTTTCTCAAAGATATCTCGGAAACTAAGAGAGATAGAGAAATTTGCATAATAACCTTTTTTGTACAGAATTTTGAGAGCTACAAAAAAGGTATCTACAAAAAAATCTCTATCTCTCTCAGTTTCCGAGATATCTCAAAAAAACAGAAGATAGCCTAAAATAAATTGGTTAAAAAATTCATTACTCTGCGCAAAAATCTCGATTTCCTTCGATCATCTGAATTTCAAATCCCCTCAAAAACTAAATCGCCTGCATCCACAAATAGATGCGGCAAAATAGAATCAAGGTAGAGAAAAATGGTTAAAAAAAAAAATGAATGAACCCAGTGCGAGAGAGTGATTCAAGCCATGGAACAAGATGAAAGGTACAGAGCAGCGGGAGATCGATAGCTATCTCTTGGGTTTACATGCGTTTGAAACGCCTGGAGTGCTTGCCCCGAAGTGGTCACACATACACACGAGATTTTCACATGATACATCGTATATTCTGCATTAATGACGTGCGTCTCGAGAGTTAATGAGACAGAGTCTGCAGAGGTTCACGACGATGAAAGAAAGAAAAAAAGTCAAAAATAAGAAAAGCAGTTGAATTTATCCAAATATCCTTAATTCCTTAATTAATTAATAATTCCGTAGAAAGTCTGCAGTCAATATTATCCCTCTTTAATTAAAAAATATATTAATAAAGTTAAATTAATTAATAAAGTCACAGAGTGAGATTAAACGCAACTCAATCGACGAGTTAATTAATATTCAACGAGAAATATCAATGAAATAAAATAGCAGTACAAATCAAACGGAAAATTAACGAGAAAAATGCGCAGATGTAATGCGATATACGCCGACTAAATAAGACGATGCAATTGATGGGCATTAATGTAATCGAGATATGTCTCGGTAAAGTTAAGGTGGTACGCCTTCGAGTTACTTCTCTTAACTCGGCCTATCCTCCCAGTCTCCACGTACTTGGTCCGCATATAAGTGCCACACCAGTTGATCGATCTCATTTGAGATACAAGCGTTTTCTACTCTCATTACACGCTTACCTGCCTCTATTACTCGTTTATCGCTTGCGACTAATCGAAATTATGATTTTCAGATTAAACTTGTATTTTTAACGACTTTTGTAAATCACTATTTTCCGTGTTTTTTTTTCAGAATATTCACATCATATGTTCTTAATATGTTGAGACTTGTATCTAAACTGTCCCAAGTCCAAATCCCTAAAAACTCGCATCAGATGAATCCTAATGAAACCTAGTAAATAAAGATCAATTGGAAGAAGCCAAAACTCTAGAGATTTAGATATTCACCATTACTAAGTAATTTGATTTCTCCAAGTGTAGATAATTCATACACTGAGAGAAAAAATTAAGTAAAAATGACGAAATTGGCGCTGAAACGAATATTTCATGTTTTATTATCAAAATATGTCGCTTGAAAAAAATATTTATTAAGCACTATTGAAATAAATCATTTAATAAATTTTACTATGTTTTTTTCTCTCAGTGTAGATTTTGGTGTAAAAGTATCTTACATTGAAAAATAAAAGGTATATTTTGAGGAAACTTGAAGGTTTCTTAATTGAAATCACAAAAAAATATTTAATTGAATAATGGAAAATAATCAGGAAATCAATTTTTTATCTCATTCAAATTCAAATCCTCTTTTCAACGAGACTTCAATTTGCCTCGTATCTTTTTTTTTTATGTCTCTCTCTTGCTTTCATGATTGGGACGTATCGATTTTCACCAAAGTGGTGGGTATACCTTGAGTGGCCAGTGTACAACGATCAGGTAACAACGCATATATTGCGAACAGTATTGGCAGAAGAGTTATGCTGTCTACGTGACGCGCCCTTAAATTATAACCAGCAATTGCGCGTATGTGCGTAAGGGGGAATGGTACTAAAAGAATCCCATCCAAAACACGTGACGAGGACAAAAAAAAATGTACTGAATTTACATCTGCATTTCAATAGTAGAAAAAATCCGTTTTTTTTAACAATTTAAAATGGACGAAAAAAATGAGGCAATTGATGATTGTTTTTTTCGCTTAATTGTGGGAGTAATTTAGGTCGGGTCACTGGCACATGGAGACGTATTCGAGACACCCGATTCAGCAAAAACACCATAACCCCTTCAACTTAGTCCCTCTCCTATTTTCTGACACGATTTCATTGATCCACTCTCATCTCTCCCTTTTAAATAACGAAGAAGAGAAGAGAAAAGAAACAAAAATTCCACTTTTTTCATTGCTCCTCGACTTTTTTGTTATCACGTAAAATAATTCAAAACCTCTTGCATTAATTTTTTCATAAATTTTCTTTGTCCTTCTCTCTTTCTCTCTTTCTCCTCATTTCCACTCTTGTCAAGTGCATTCCAAGCATTTCTCTCATTATTATTTCGCTTTTTGCGCATTTCTTTTCTCGAGAAAGTCACTGCTACTGAAATATTTATAATGAGGCAGTTATTTTTGTCCCTTTTAGTTTCCATGTGTTTTTTTCTTAACATCGTTGAAGAAGCCCGATGTTTTTTTTTTCTCTTGGATCGATGGTAAAATGCGATTTACGCTGACACTTAATAACGTCCCAACGATCTCATTCATAAAACAAACGAGACGCCACGGGTGCCCGTGAAAAATCACCAGATACATTACTACTAATGTTTCTTTTTTCTTCTTTATTAGTTGAAGAAACATAATTCTCCAGTTAATCACATCTCATTAGGTAGAAATACATTTTCACGCTGCAGATGACATGAGATTAAATTAGTTTGCAAATTATTGCACTAAAAAAACGTGAATTCAAAGAATACATTCCTTTCTCTTCAAATATCTCGGAAATTAATGGAGATACGACTTTTTCACACGAGATCATTTTTGTAGAGAATTTCAAGAGCTAAAAAAAAGGTTCAGTGGAAAAAAGTCGTATCTCTATTATTTACGAAGATATTTTTGAAATCACACGGTGACACTCGATTTTTTGAAGGAAATAAATTCCGACAAATGCTTTAAGTGAATGAAGTTACTTTGTATAGAGGAAAACAGAAACCAATGAGAAAGCTATCGGATTTCTACGTAGCTCCATAAGCTCCTTACGCCATTTTAATTGGCTGGATGAAAGGGCTTTTGTCCTTAATATATATAGGACATGGAGAGAGGGTTACCAGGGTCTAATTGGTGTAATCTGATTAGAGGGAAAAAGGCAGAAGTTGAATAGTTATGAAAATTCAAAACTACTGAAATTTTAAAAGATTCAAAAATCCCTGGAATCACCGGAATTTATGGTGAAACCTTGACTTTTTTGGACCACAAAATTCTCTGAAAAAATATTCCGAATAAAATTCACTCTCAGAGTCATTCCTCATTATTCCATCACTCAATCATTTTTAATTAAACCAAAAAAAATAAATGATAATCCGTAGATTATTCTAACTCGAGTCGGCACATTAGAGAATGCCTCTGTGGAAATAAATTAAAAGGATACAGGACGACGTTTCTGTCCACGTGGTAACTAGACACCCAACTCCTGAAACGATCCTCACATAATTTCCATCTCTCTTTAAAACTCCCTCAATCTTTAACACCCATTATTATTATTATTATAATGTGGCTCCTTGTTTCGCCCACATTGGCGTCGATAACTGCCACGCCTCGTTTATTCTCGTATCGCACTTTAGTATAATATTCCAAAAAACTTATATGCAAGAGATAAAAATAAATGTCTATCTGCTCACCACAAATTGTGCAGACTTGATTTCATGGAGAGATTCTTGATGGTTTTGAACGTTAAATTGGAAATTTATGGATCGAGAGTTTTCTGATTTTATCAATGAAAATGGGAAAATTGTTCTCTTTTTTTTTTTTTTAATTTAGATATTAAAGATTATTTATTAAGGAGAATTGTTGCAAATAAAATTGAATGAAAAGTTTCTAATTTTATCTGCGATAATTTGCAATAATTTTAGTTTATTTTTGTAAAACGAAAAGAATAAGAAATACGAAATAAAGGGAACACTCGAAGGGATGTGACTGGAGCGAGACTAATAGTGCTGATCCCACGAGGCAAGTAGTCGTTTTCCGAGCTTCAGGTTGCCCGACTAAGTGGCGGGTAATGAATATGCTAACGTGTGCGAAAGCGGGTGAGAAAGCTTTGTACAATGCTTGTATTGGGTTCAAGCACCTTGGGTAGGATTAAGTAAGCTTGTCTCTTTTATTCATGGACATTTTCTTCTTTGTCATCGTGAAAATGTTACAATTCCGATTTCCTTTAATCCCGAATTGAGAGCAATAAATCAAAGCTGACGGGGAAAAAGAAGAGAAGACACAAGACGAGTCCCCAAAAGAGTTGAGAATGCTGTTGTATACCTCTATATCATTCACATCATATGTTCTCAATATGTCGAGACCAGTATCTACTAGTAATCTTAATCCGCGATGCAACTCATCAACTCCCAATAAACTGTCCCAAGTCCAAATCCCTAAAAACTCGCATCAGATGAATCCTAATGAATCCAAGAAAATAAAGATCAATTGGAAAAAGCCAAAACCCTAGAGATTTAGATATTCACCACTACCACCCTAAAAATCGACATATATATAGACTCTTGTCCTTCAAAACTAAGCAGTTTGATATCTCCAAGTGTAGATAATTCATAGATTTTGGTGTTAAAGTATCTTACGTTTAAAAACGACGGTTTCTCAATTCAGTAGAGAAGTGGCAAACAAGGTCAAGTATATATGGTATTCCTATATGACTTAACCTTGTTCACCACTTCACTACTGAATTGAAACCACAAGACTTTTTTTTTGTCACAATCGTGAAAATATTATTAATCCTAAATAAAAAGCAATAAATCAGAGCTCTTTTAGAAATAAGAGACAAAAACAATGCGAGTCCCTAAAAGAGTTGAGAATACTCTTGGCCTCAGGTTTCATGAAAGAGTATGGTTCATGGGGTATACGGTCACGCGTGCTGGACAAACACAGGATGAGCCTAAAGGGGCTCTGAAGAGTCTATACGAGAGAAGGGCTTACAGTTTCTAATATTACCGTACACGCCCTGAGGAGCCTATAACTAACGCGCATGCTGACCCACGTGTGTAAAGCTCACTTGTGTATTTTGTGCAGTTGTGAACTGTGTTTTGATGTGTATACGTGCGTGAAATGATGCGCACTGAGCTTTATTAACGCCAGAGTACATCGGACTTGCCCGTTTTGTGTTCAAATAAATTTGTTTTTCCGCATCTTTTAAGGGCAAATGAATTTTACTTTGAAGAAAAAAAGTGGGTCAAAGGAGAATTGGGTTTAATTAATATTTCATGAATTAACTGGAATTTTCAATATTCAAATGATAGTATGAAAGGGAGGAATTTAACAGTTGGAAACAGTACGTTGGTTCCATTATTGTGGTTTTGAAACGTTTACGTATTCCTTCGGGCGTTGTTAAGGAAGATTTAGCCAGTTGAAACGATGGAATCATCTCTATGGACCAGCCCACTGTGTCTAGCGGTCGAGGTTATACATCACAACACAGACTGGATTTAACAGGGCTTTAAGGCCGTGAATGGGGAAAGGTGGTGGTGAGGCTAAATGAGGCAGAATTACTCACGTTTACAAGCCTTGCGGTGGGTGATCGGTTTTGTTGGATCTCTGTAGTAGCCCTCGCGGCAATAATGACAGTGTCTTCCAGCGGTAAAGTGTCGACACTGCAGACAAACGCCTCCGCTCACTCGACCGGACAGCTTGTAGAGCTCAACGTTGAAGCGGCATTTTCGTGCGTGAAGATTGCAATTGCAGACTGGAATGAAAAATTCATTATTAGATTTCAGGTTTTTTTAGGATAACTCGGGAAGTAAGGGGGATAGAGGAAAAATTGTAGAGACCTTTTTTGTAGGGAATTTTGAGAGCTACAAAAAAGGTTATCAACAAAATTACGGTATCTTGTTTAGTTTTCGAGATATTTCAAGGAAATTATGACTTTGGATGCTTGAGAATGACAAAGGAATCGGAGGAAACATCTCGTTTATGTGTGTATGTGTGCGGCATTCTTTTCTTTACCCGGTGAAAAGAATTGAATTCATTCTGGGTGGCACGGAGCAGAAGGGCCTCCAATGTACACGAGGGAGTTGAGTTCTTCTCTGAGTATCATCGCGTCTCGTGTCTCTCTATAACCCCGACTCCTTTTTTCATTCCTCTTTCACCACTCTTCCCATGCTCGTTTTCTCCTCCGCACATCGAGAGCGATGGCACGTAAAAGCCAAACGGGCCACTCTTCGCTCGTCTGCACGTTTCCTTTTTTTTTTTGTTACATTTTCGTTTCCTCTTTTTTTTTCACGTTTCTGCTTACGAGTGTCCCTCGACTGTCGACCTACTAGTGTAATCGAGGAAAAGGGATCTGAGAGGGCCGCGCGGATTTTTGTAAAAATAATAAAATGAATAAAATCATTGGTTTCTTTTGGGAATCAGGTAGCTGATAGGCGGCGGATCAAAATCCAATTTAAAATGAATTAAATTCTTTTGATGATTTTTATCTCATTGATTTTGTAATTCAGGGATTTTATATGATTATTTATTTATTTATTTTTTCTTCCTCGTTAATCCTTAAGAGAAATTCCGGAGTTTATTTTAATAAAATTGAAGAAGCTATAAATTTTACGATATTTCAATAATTTAATGTTTTGTATAATGATTTATTTTAACGACATATACTTGTCATGTTTTAATAAAAATAATTGCTCGTTTACAATAATTTGTGTAACGATCTTATGAGGATGAGAATAATCGGTGTGGATGATTGGAGAATTGTGATATCTCAATAGAGATCAAGAGCTGCATCAATCCATTATTTATATAAACTTTTTTCGACAAAATCATCCTTCGCCTGTTATTAGTCAAATAAACCGCATTATTTCTCCCTCCGGCATTTTTTTTTTCATTCTTCATCATCGAAAATACCCGGAGAGATTACTATTTTTATACACGAAGAAAAAAAAGAAGAAGAACCGATTCATCTCGTTCGATGACGGATGGACAGTGGCAGTCAATTTTTCATCGTTTTTTCTCTCACTCGTTTATTTACATCCAAACGCTTCTTTTATTCATGAATGCGGTTATAATCGGGCGTTGGTCGACAGGTGCCTGTGATGAACTTTCATCGATTTACATTATTGATCTGCTGGCGTGAATGATTTTTCACTTGCCGAATGTTAATACCCGAAAATTTCTCCGATTTTCAAAGAAACTCGAGATTATCTCAAATATCTCCGAAAATAAAAGAGATACGTCCTTTTCGCCCGAATCCTTTTTTGTAGAGAATTTCAAGGGCTACAAAAAAGGTGGAGAGAAAAAACGTCGTATCTCCATTATTTTCCGAGTTATTCAAAGAAAACTGGAGGAACATCACGATATTTAAAAAAAACTCATGAAAACACTTTACTCCAGATTATCTCAAATATCTCCGAAAATAAAGGAGATACGTCCTTTTCACCCGAACCCTTTTTTGTAGAGAATTCCAAGGGCTACAAAAAAGGTGGAGAAGAAAAACGTCGTATGTCCATTACATTACTCGTTTCCGAGTTATTTAAAGAAAACTGGTGAAAAACGTTGTGTGACATAAATTAAGTGAAAAATGTTATCTCACCGGTAATTTTGTCGTAACGAGCTGACACTGTGTGTGCCCGTGCTCTCCAAGGAGTCGCAGTAAGTGCCGACTCGATTATCCCCGGATAACTCTAGAGATTGGAGGGAATAAAGAAAAAGGAGAAAAATCCCAGCGGGCAAATCTCCATTTCCAGGAGTCCACAAGACGCCGAAAAAAAAGGGGGCGAAAAACCGGAGTCTTGAGACTCGTGTATGTGCGCTCGGTTTTAAACAAATTTACATTTCGCACTCTTGGTAAAATAGTGGGAGGACAACTCCAAGACATAATGCTCGGCCATTTCTCCGGGTTTTCTCTCTTATTTTATGATAAAACGAGTGGAGAAGATTTCCTCTGACCCGTTCTCCCTCGTTACTGTTTTACTACTTCTCTCTCGGTTTTATCGCAGCCCTCAGCGATAACGTTTCTCGTTTGCTACGACACTTTTATATACGAAAACTCACCGCACGGCTCGTTTATCCCCGCCTCTTTAGAACGAGAGAAAGGGAAATGGAGAAAGACTGTCCAGGCTCGCTCAGTCGTGTCAGTTACATGAAAATTCTGTCTGGGGTAATAGCTACCCCCCCCCCCCCTTTCTTTCTGTGTATGCACTATTTGTCGGGACATTACTAATGTTTTTAGTTGAATAAAGATAAAGATTTACTCATTTTTTGCAAGAGTTCATGAATTCCTTCTTTTTTTTCGTAATTAATCAAGCTTTTTTTTAATGAATTTTTTGTTTCATCTTTATTCACTTTAATTACGAATAATTAAGTAGAAATCTCAATCAATTTCTTTTAAAATAAAATGAAGTAACAGGTGCCGAAGAAATTTCAAGTCTCAGCATAAGTCAATGAGCCGATTTTTAATTTTCATTTGCCTCCAGTTGGAAACGCCTGCGGAATAATAATTAATTAGAATACCCTGGAGTCTCGAGGATAATTATAGACGACTTCAAACGAATGAGAAATTTGAATAAAAAATAGAAAATTAAAAGCATTGAGTATGATCATTTGGTGATACATTTTATTTAATTAGCCGGAAAATTAGGGAGAAGAAGAGTCTCTAATAAAACAAAATGAGGGGAAAAAAGAGGTGGAAATGATTCATTAAAATTCTGTCTTTAATTGAGGATTTAATTCGTTAATTAGAGGAATTTTTCTTCATTACTATTAATTATTAACGAGAAAATGTGGAAAACCTTTATTATTTCATAATGATAATACTTTAAAGAATTTTCAGTATAATCACAAATTTAAATATTTAATAATCTTTTTGTTTGAAGCACACGTGACCCCAGCCTCTGCGGTTTACGTATAGAGAGGCCCATTATTAATGCACGATTGGAGTGGCTCGAAGGGGGGCTTATACAACCTTATAGATTCGTGGAACGGAAGTTACCAAGACGTAGGTGGATGATTTTATGGTAACATGAGTTGGAAAAAAGAATACTGCGCCTCCGGCTCATGCGTACGGAGGTGAAACACCTGTGCCACATAAGTATTAAGCTCCGTGATCTTTCTCGAAGCACCAGGTGGTGAAGGTAAAACCATTTCCCTCGATTATCATCAACCACTTATCCATCATTTGAGTTTCGACACGCTTACATAGTAATTTTCTCCAATGATTTTTATTCAATTAAATTAAATAAAGATTTTTTCAAAATATCTTAAAAACTAAAAGAGATAGAGAAATTTTTGTAGATACCTTTTTTATAGAGAATTTCAAAAGCTACAAAAAAGGTTATTATGAAAATTACTCTATCTCTCTTACTTTCCAAGATATCTTAAAAAAACCATTGAAAACTTTAATATCCTCAAATAACGAATTATTTTAAAAAATATTCCATTAATTTAAAAAGTATTTTTATCACGTTCACTCATTGAATTTCTCACCGGTAAATTCAATTGGCAACTTGAATTTCACGTCTCCGCATTTTTCAGCACGTCAAGATAAAATACGTCGGTAAAAAAGAAAGAAATGAGGAGTGAAAAAAAGGGGGGAAAAAAAATGTAGAACGTAAATCGAAAGAACATTATTGAATAAACGCCTGTGAATCCCCTATCATCTTTCCACCTTGTTCCACACAGTACGGAAAATTGATCCATCATGCTTGGTACCATGTACCAACGCGCACTCATGCACTCAATGTGTGCACGTTATATACGGCTTCTATTGTCGTTGACTATTTCCAAGTCTCGTGGCACTCTCGTTTACTCCCCCCACCCGAAAACCCTTGGAAAAGATGGGAGGGGGTGACTTAAACGGATTACACGACATATCTTCTGTTGAAGAGTCGAGAGACGTGGAATAGGTGATAGATACGCGATGCACAAAGGGAAAGGCCAAACTTCTCTGCAGAGATGGGGCACGAAAATGTGTAGTAGGGAGAATTGTTAATTGATCTAGTTACCAGGTCTGTCAGTACCAATACTCCTCTTTAATATGTCGAGTACGTTCGCATCGGGGCATCCATCAATTTTCGAAATTCAATTAATTTCACAATTTTTCACGTACGTGAATTCTCCGGTTTTTTTGAAAAAAAATTAATTCACAGTTTAGTTGAGAGGATTTTTTCGAGATGAATTGGATGATTTATTGTGCTCGGGAGATGGTGCAATTAACCTCAGGGGTCAGATATCGTGTGGCTCGAATTAGGCGTGTTGATTGTAAAGAATCGTTCATCATTATTCAACAATAACCATCAATTTTTGTTGGGATTGAAAGACTCGGTGAAGAAGTGTTGAGAAAGTTTCATTATTTAAAAAAAAAAAAGTGGTTGTATCGAGATGAGAGTTGTTCCTATAAAGCAGCCCATTTTGCCCCAGTAGTTCAAAAGTTCCAAGCGATTTCGATTTTCATCGAAATCATTTCGATTCACGTTTCCTCTGATATCTCCGGAACTAAGCGTCGGGCGGAGCTTTTCTTTTTTTTCATTTCACCTCAAATTTTCCGTTCTATCCAACCGTACCACCCCCACCCCTCTACCTCTTTTTTTTCTAAAAAGGTAAAAACTGGAATGTGTCTTGAAAACTGAATTTTTTCGTTATAAAATTCAGAAGATGCTGCAATGTGTCTCCATTATTATCAAATTTTTTCACGTTTTTTCGTAGAATCCTTCGGCGTAAAAAAATCACTGTTAGACGCATCACATCTCCGTTTCTCGTGTCACCACGAGACACGCGTAAAATTCGAGAGCGTAAAATCGTGTTAGAAGCTTATGGGATTACGAGAATTAAAGTCCACCATGTTCTCCCCACAAACACACGCACAAAAGTCTCTCCTTTTATTAAAAAATCCTTTTCTTTTTCTCCTAAATATCCAAGAGAGTTAAAAAAAAAAAGGACAATCCCGTTGAAATGCGTGAATTTCCGACGGAAATTCCGTATTAAGTCTCTCATTATTATCACTGCAGCATTTTTCCCATTAAAATTTCATTTGTAATGCCATTTTGAAGTTTAATGTTTGATCAGCTGGCGAATAAAAAGAGAGGGGAAGAGTAATATTGTACTCTGCACTCAACGTCTGCGTACACGTAATTAAAAGAAGTGGAGAGAGGGGAAAAAAAATATAGAAATTAAATTCTACCGTAAATTGGCCTGCCCGATGATTGATTACTCTCCTTCCACTACTGTATGAAAACTCTATTTACCAAAATTCAAATTAACGCAGAATATTGATTGTATTCTCTTTTATTTAGAGAAGAGAAACGTTTTTTTTTTTTTTTAAATAAAAACAAATCAGTTTTTTATTTTTAAATTCACTGAATTTTCATTGATTTAATTTTTTATTTTAAAAGCGAAAAATGTGTATTTAAAGTAAATTCGTTTTTTATTCAAGTTATCAGGTGATCATGGCACAATATGTGCGTAAAAATTCATTGGATTTCGCTCGTTAGTGAATGACAGTATCGTATCGTTGAACTCATGGTGATATAAACGCCTCGTTAGTCATTGACGTTGTCACAACAGTTGCGCCAAGTGGGAAGCTTTGGCGTTTGAAAAAAAAACGATTAAAAGTGTGGAAAAAAAAAGCGAGCATCAATGGAATTAATGTTTTATGGCACTTTCATGCCTCTGATTTACCCGAGAATAATCCAAATAATTCAATCACACAATTGCGAATTATTATTTTTTTAAATAATTTCACTTTAATGACGAAATAATGCCTCATGAAAATTGATGAGAATATGTTTGGAAAATGTGAGAATTATCCTGCTGCTATTTCTATTGGAAAATACAGTCGGAATACACCAGAGGCGAATAGTGTCTCGCAGTTTCGATAATTTATTGTCTCGTAAATTTCCGCTTGGCCCCTCGTTCATATATATATTGTATATGTATAATCACAGCTGGCTCTCTTCGTTTTGCTTCGGCGTAAATTGTAACAGTTTCTGCTTCTCGATCTGCCATGAAACGTTGAGGAAGCGCATGGTCTGAATGTCACATATTACGGGTGATTAATGACAGTGCGGATGGATTTTGGTGGCTTTGGACACCTGTACACACACACACACTTGTCTTATCAAAGCTGTAATGGATGGTTGTAATGGGGAAAATGGCGAGAAACACATGGGTGCATATGTCAAGCGGATTCTCGGATTCTAAGGGAGGAAGTCTTGGAATTTTGGAGAAAATTAATGAGAAATGAAGAAATTTCATTATTAAAAAGAAAAAAAAAAGTGGTTGTATCGAGCTGAGAGTTGTTCCATGCGATAGCCAGGGAAATTTGAGCTGAAAATCACTATAAAGCAGCCTATTTTGCCCCAGTAGATCAAAAGTTCCAAGCGATTTCGATTTTCGTCGAAATCATTTCGATTCACGTTTCCTCTGATATCTCCGGAATTAAACGTCGGGCGGAGCTTTTCTTTTTTTTCATTTCACCTCAAATTTTCCGATCTATCCAACCGAATCACCCCCACGGCTCTACCTCTTTTTTTTCTAAAAAAAAATAATCGAAATTCCCATTTATTCATATTTCAGAGTTTCCCCAAATTGAAAAAAAAAAAAGTAACGATTGATGCAACAATAACGCACGAGTTAATGGGCACTGGAGGGCCTTCATCACATAATTTTGAATTCGTAATTTTCACTGGCTTCACGGTGATATCATTTACATCCTGGTGATTCCATCAATAATCATCGAAACATCAAAATGCCATATCTGTTGAATTTAAATTCATCTCTGAGGCACAATTGCCATCACAATATTCACAAACACATGTATAGACTGACGAGAGGGTTATACAAATGATACGCCGGGTTATTATAATCCCAAATGATTGTACGGGACAAATGATAAATTAGTATGCCAGGTGTTGGGTGGGCGTATAGATTGAGAATGAAGAGATTTGTTATTTTAAAATAATTCTCCAATGAAAGCCCTCTTCAATCAAAAACACAATGTGCAGAGAATTGAGTTTTATTTTTATGAAAAAAAAAAGGATAAATTGCGGTTTTCAGAGGATTTTTCACTTCATTCAGCTTCAATAGGTGCTGATTTATAACTAAATACCTTATTTGTTTAAATTAGGGGAAAAAGAGATTTTTAGCCGCATGTTGGACATAATTGGGAAAACCCCCATGGGCTGGACAGTTATTTATGCCTGCACCACGCCTGCTGGGCCGCCTGAGGTTAACAGGTACAAAAGCACACGCACACTTGCAAATGTTTTGAAGCAAGTTTACGTTTATTCTGGGGAGTTTAATGCAGCCCATGGGGCTCTATGATTACTTGTTTCAAGACATCTTCTCACGTCCCTTTGGCTGGAATAATCGAAATATAAATGACCCAATTTGGCACCCGGGGAGTTTGTCGTATATTGTGTGCGTCAAGGGACTGAATTTTCCATTTTTAAGACATTCCAGGTTTTTTTACTTTTTAGAAAGGAAAGAGGTAGAGGGGTGGGGGTGGTTCGGTTGGATAGAACGGAAAATTTGAGGTGAAATGAAAAAAAAGAAAACCTCCGCCAGACGCTTAGTTCCGGAGATATTAGAGGAAACGTGAATCGAAATGATTTCGACGAAAATCGAAATCGCTTGGAACTTTTGAACTACTGGGGCAAAATGGGCTGCTTTATAGTGATTTTCAGCTCAAATTTCCCTGGCTATCGCATGGAACAAGTCTCAGTTCGATACAAGCACTTTTTTTTTTTTATAATGAAATTTCTCTGGTATTTTCGAATTTCCCCAAATTGGCTTTTAAAAACGTGTTGAATCATTAAAGGCACAAAATATGATCCATACATAACCGTTTTTATTGAACAATAAAATCGAAATTTATTCAAATTGTACTCATTCATTTGCCGAAAAAGTGCGGAATCATTCTGGTAGCTGATATCCTTGTATTAAGTGAAAAAAAAAAAGGAATATTGTAGCAACGGTATTTTAACATACACCGGTGCTCCATCCGCATGATTTATTCGACGTTTACTCGCAGACTTTAAACTCTCATTAAATACGCTCGGTGGGCCGGACAAGACGCGCACACACAACTACAACAATTCACCTTCATCATTCTCATTAACCCTTTCTTTCATTTCGTATATTCTTATTTTTATCCTCTTTCTCTCCCATGGAAGTACCTCAACGTGTATTCCTCCCCCAAAAATAGAGAAAACAAGGGAATAAAGAATACCGCCCTTTACTTCAACTTATTTTTATGATTTTCTGCTACATCAATAAAAACCTGACCCTCTTCAGTCTCAATATTACTGAGGAAATAGAGGGGAGTTTCTGGGATAATATGAACGTTTAATTGTCCCAGGCATTATCACATTGAAGATTTTTCGAGGGGAATAAACACATAAATATACCAATTTTCCTACAATTATTAGAAAATTCAATTTTCTATTTGTTTTCCTGCACCATCAGTTTTATTAAAATATATCGGAAACTAAGGGAGATAGAGAAATTTTCATAGAAACCATTTTTGTAGACAATTTCACGAGCTCAAAAAAAGGTCTCTACGAAAATTCCTCTATCTCCCTTAGTCTCCGAGATATCTTCAAAAAACTGGAATAATATAATGGGCAATAAAAAAAATTCATTTTTCCCGAGAATGTAAAATTCAAAAATATGAAAAAAATATAATAAAGAAAGTTGGAAATGGTGATGTAAAGTATGAGGAATAAGAACTGAGTCCAGAGTATAAAAATGCAATAAGGGATAAAGTTTAAATCCCCCATGTGGCCTATAAAAGAAGGACTGTAGTGGGGGATAAATATGACGCCGCATATTATTATAAATGGCCATTTCCCCTTGATCCACACGGCCTCGCATCGAATATGAAGGAAGAATGTGCACAGGGGTAAATACATAATGTCACCTCTTTATCGCCCTCTGGAAAAGGCTAATTGTCAGGTTTCATGATCGATGGGTAATATTATTTGGGCAAAGTGCACAATGCACCCTCCTCCATTGACTTTCACCCTCCCGAAATTCCCGTACGGGAATACCATTGTTTCTCGTTAAAACGTCAAATATTTTGGGCCCACGCAGAGTGTGAAAGAGGCTTAAATTCGACAATTTATATAAGTTTCATTAAAACACAACAATGAAAGCAATTTAATCGTTGAGATGCTGTGGGTGGATGGAGATAATTATTACTGACGTTAAACAATAATTCAGTGTCAAGATTAATCTAAGATTTTTCATTTTTTAATTGTAAAAAAACAATGAAATTAAATTCTTTTTAAAATTGATATTTTTTATTGTGGAAAATTTAATAAAAAATTTAGTATCATCTTGGATTGTCCGAGGAGAACCGGAGACAATATGAAACCACGTGGAATGAGAAACGCCCGCGTTTATATTGGGCCATAGACTCTAATACACGCTTAACACATATGAGAATGGTAACAGCCGTGACATGAGGCTCCGTGCAACTCCGAGTATATACGAGCCAACTGTATGGCCAGTGCAACTAAAACTTCTTTCTCCCTTGTTATATGCGGGTGCCCGGGACCCCGTAACCTGGATAATAAATATCCCTCTACGCCTTCTTTCACACGAGAAATAGCCGTCTTTCTATCCTCATAAACCAGGCACTCAGTCACATCGTTAAATTTCTTCGAAAAAATAGTGAAATTGAGGCGAATTAACTCGGATTTTTTCGTGAATTGAAACTGCGCAATTTTAGACTTGAAAAAATCCGAGTAAAATCGAGTTTATTTCATGAAACTAAGGGAGATAGAGAAATTTTCATAGATACCTTTTTTGTAGAGAATTTCAAGAGCTTGAAAAAAGGTCTCTACGAAAATTCCTCTATCTCCTTTAATTTCAAAGATATTTCCAAAAACAGAATGCCAGGAGAATTGTTCTATTAATTTTTCTCGAATTTTCACAAGAGAAATTCCTTCAATTTTAGACGAAAATGATTTGTTTTTGTTCTGAACCAGGCACTCAGTCACATCGTAAAATTTCTTCGAAAAAATAGTAAAATTGAGGGAAATTAACTCGGATTTTTTCATGAATTAAAATTGCGCAATTTTACACTCAAAAGAAAGCCAGTTAAAATCGAGTTTATTTCATGAAACTAAGGGAGATAGGGAAATTTTCATAGATACCTTTTTTGTAGAGAATTTCAAGAGCTTGAAAAAAGGTCTCTACAAAAATTCCTCTATCTCTTTTAATTTCCGAGATATCTTTAAAAAAATAATGCCAGTAAAATTGTTCTATTAATTTCTCGTTTCTCTCGAATTTTCCCAAGAGAAATTCTTGTAATTTTAGAGGAAAATGATTTAATTTTGTTCTGAAGGTAATTTCACATTCTCCATATTCCATTCCAGTATCACGAAAAAATTAACCAGATTTTTTAAAACGAACTCTGGGGAAAGTTGTTACAAACGTCTGTCTAGCAAGAAAGCATCAATTGGCCGGAGGGTTTAAAACCAGACGTGCAGTAAGTCGTGGTAAAATTAGTGGGGCCGAATGATGGGAATAGAGTGAGATAGGTATATAACAAGAAGAAAAAAGGGGCCCAGGGGTTGTGAATTTACCCAAAGGGAGTAACTGTCCAACGTAAGTGCGAATTTGTCCCGAGGGTCTACTTCGCTCTCGTCTCTGGGAAAAAGCCCTTTGCAAAATTTTCACTATCTTCAAAGTTTTCGCAGGAGTGAAGGAATCCAGAGGATTTTACAGTGGATACAGATAAAATGTTCAACAAGAAACAACTTGATTTACTCTTTATCACTAATTCAGTAGTGGAGAGATGAGTTTAATGTTTTTCGGTGAATTTAACGAATTTAACGAATTATTAGTTTTTTTGAGATATCTCGGAAACTAAGAGAGATGGAGAATTTTTCATAGAGACCTTTTTTGTAGCTCTTGAAATTCTCTACAAAAAAGGTCTCTACGTAAATTTCTCCATCTCCCTTAGTTTCCGAGATATCTTAAAAAAACTGTTCATTACATAAAATTGATTTTCAAAAGTTTTAAAAAAGAATTGAGACAAAACGGAAAATAATGAAAATTCTTTCATTCAATCAGCCAACTGTGAGAGAAATGATGGAGTATCTGAGCCACATGATACACGGAGAATCATTTATCCAAAAAGAATGAGAGAGAAAAATAAAAAGAGAAACAGGTTGAACTGTGTTGGCTCTATAATACGTATTTAATATGCGTATGAGAAAGAACTGAAAGAATTTTTATGACAACGATTTCGATGTATCTGAAATGGAGATGAGAGAAAAAAGGAGAGAGAAATAAAAAAATAAAAAAATGATGAAAAATTAACAATTTGTCAAACGTTATCGCAGCCTCTTGATCAGTCGATTAATTAGTGAGATATAAAGAGAGACGTTAAAGGGCTTTTAAATCATCTGAGATGATTATTTGATTTTTTTTAAAAATCAATTAAAATTTGATAATTCATTAATTAACCGAGATATTAAAAACAATTAAATAATTATTCCATTTACTTAAATTTAATTCAAATTGATTAAATATTAAATTCATGAAAATTGAAATTTACCAAAAGTTCAGACTAATTTAATTAACGTTTGGAGATTAACAAATGTTTCATTTGCTTTTTAGTAAGCGCAAGGGGTTGAGAGGGGTCGAGGGATAGAATTTCTATTAAAGTGGTATCAATTCATTCATTTGCGTTAATTCTGCTGAGAGAATGCTTTATTAATATTGAGATCCAATTTCACAAGTTACACACAACTGAATTCACTTAATTATTATTAATTATATTTAATCAATAGTATTGTCCTCTACTTCCCAATTACTCTATTCACTGATTGATTTCATTTTTCCCGAAATTGGCCAGAAAAAAAAAACTATTTTCCACAAAACCTAAGAAAATAAAAATGAATTTCCCATCAATCAACATGATCGACATATCAAAAAAACCCTCCAAAAAACCTCAAAGAGAATAAGACGAGAGCAAAAAAAAAGCCCCGAAAAATGAAAACAACGATGTATCACTTTTGGGACACACTTAAAATATTCCGACGTAAATCGATGCTTCAATTCAGAATTCCCGGGGAGAGTCCCCTTGTGCTCGAGTATTCGTGGGATTTCGCTAACACAAGCGCCCAGCTTATACCAAGTGATGGCAGAGAGCCTGGAACAAGGGGTTTGCCTCTGGAAATTAAAAAATAGCAAGAGCCCATCCCCATCTTTATTTTTATTCCGAAACTCTGAGTTTGTCAAGAGCTCGAAAACAGGCTGAATTAAATTTCATCCTTTTGTAGATGAGTGAAATAATATTTTCCCGAATTATCCGTCAAGAGCCGAGGAATTGTGTTATTTCAATTGAAAATTCTCCTATTTTTCTTTTGAAAAAAAAATGAAAGGTGCTTTATAAAGTGTTTAATACCAGAGTGACAGTGACAGCAGTTTACCGCAAATTTCCTCACCGTTTCCTGTGTCGTACGACACTTTCCCTCTCTCTCATCCCAAAAACAGGCGTACAAAACGTCATGAATACAGAGACTCGTTAACACGAGCCTCCGAAACATTATACACCACCACTTGCCCATGAAACGAATTAATAGTTTAACCAACGTAGTTTAAAATGAAATGAATAAAGACAGAATAACACGCGCATTCCCCGACGGAGGATCTGTTTGCGAGGCCATTAGGCATCAGCATCGTAAATTCATTGATATATTTACTGTGTAAACAGACGGGCACACAAAACCACGAGGAATTCGCAAACTACATGCCATCATCGTCTTGCAGGAAAACGCATTTCACCACATGCCACTCGTGTACGTATAAACACTCTCGACTACTGTGCAACACTCTGGCTTTTATCTATATCTTCATTCGCTTTTATTTTTCTGGTGCTTCTCTTTCATGCGATTATATCGATTCAAATGCCCATGATTCACGCCCTATCTTTCAACGATCTTTACCCTTTTTTTTTTCAATGAAAAAAGGTGGAAAAATTTGAGAATATTCTGGAATAGTTTGAGATTATTGTGTAATTTTTTCCGATTTTTATTACGAGATTTTTCCTTTGAAACAATTTTTTTCCCCGATTCAACGTAGAATAGAGATATCCTGCAATCTCCATCTTGAAACGGATAGATCCCGTATGAAATAGTTGGGAGTTTAAAATGGAAACAGACAGAAAATCCTCGTGACGATGAATGAAGGTGAAGCAGCCATAGATACTGAGCTTCTGCACTCTTTTTTTTTAAATGTAAAAAGATGTATATAAAGAGAAATCTGATCGGAAAACCCGGAGTTCTCTTCTATATACAGAAGCCAACATTAGTTTTCCGTAAAGCTTCCCATCTTCCATAAGCCAATGCCGTGTTATTTACATTGCGTCACGTGATACCGGGCGTTTTCTTCACAGGAAACGGCCCCTTGAGGAACACAAGAGAGGCGAGGTGAACCGCACCTTGTTTCTTCACAGGCTCTGAAGCTGATCCGATCTGGCATCTAAATACCGGAACGACATTCATTAACTTTACTACTGAATTCTTTAACTTTTTTTAGTTTCCCTTTACACTTCATTGATTTTATTTATCAATTTGGGGCGTTTTATCGAGGCAATTACATCGTTAATTCGATAGCCGTAATGACGAATTGAAGAATATCAAAAGTGAAAGCAAATAATTCCCCTTTTATTTGCAAGCATTGTGTTGTGTACGCCAATAGCCTTGATCTCCCCTCAATTTTCCGTCTAAATTTTTTCCATCGTTTATACTATACTGATGTGTGTGTGCTCTCTCGTCTGGAAAATTGCGGGCTTATATATTGGTCATACAAAACGCTCATCACGACACGGATAAAACTGCACAGTCTCTCCCATCATTTCAGCTCTCTTCACTGACAGACCACGACGAATCGGTAAATTGTTTTCATATTTTTCCGGCCCCATTGGGTATTGATATGTAATTCCCACTCGGTGAACGTGAAGGTAATGGTGAATGGAGGGTTTAGTCTGATGTCTCTATTCAGGGAATTTGTCCGAAAATTTCTTATTTTATCAATGTTGTATACATCGAGATCAATTACATCGATAGATTTTTTGTTGATGATTCCATCGGAAAACTGAGGAAATTTTAGGCGGAAAACATGTGTTGAAATGATTTTTTTTGAGTTTTTTGAAAATTCGATTTTTTTCACCCAGATTTTGGAGATATCTCGGGTTCTATTGGTCGTAGGTCAAAAATTTCGATTCGAGGTGAAAGGTGAGCTCATTTGCGATGAATTCATGTGGTTTTAAGATTAAAAATACGATTTTTTCAAGGACTCGAGATATCGCCAAAATCTGGGTGAAAAAAATCGAATTTCCAAAAAACTCGAAAAAATTAATGAAGACACATGTTTTCCGCCTAAAATTTCCTCAGCTTTCCGATGGAATCATCAAAAAAATTCTATCTCCAATATTTTCCTCGTTTCCTCGTAATATACAATTTCAAAGTGAGCATGTGTTCATTTTATTTTACGGAAACTTGACGGTTTCTTAATTAAAACCGCATCCATTTAATCTCCACTCAATAATGAAAGGAAATCCATCAAATTCATCTTGACACTGTAACCTCAATCGTAATGGTCCTCCTCCGGGGCGTGTCACGTGACGCAATTCGGCCTCAAAGGAAGTCTCGCCCAGTGTATCGATGCATTATCGACTCTGCAGATCGCTCACGAATTTCGGGGAATAATTAAATTTTTATCAGGAAAAATACAGTGAGTGCTCTTCACTAGAGAAATGGGGATAAATTGAAGATGAGAGAGGGATGCGCACGTGCCGAGCACAAAGAACACGGTGGATTTTTTTTTTGTGGGTATAAGAATCAAGCGCGAACCACTGGCAGCACTAATCTATTTTGGCCGGAGGGCTGAGCGTGCCCCTGACACGGGCTATACGCTTCCGAAGGCTTTTTCCCCGTTGATGTGCACGTATCGGGCATGTGTGTTTATGCTCTATGAAATACAGAAATCATCCCCGTTCAGATGAGTTGTGTACACGAGTTGAATCCTGTGTGGGATCAGACGCGAGTGCCTACGGGTGAAAAAAGGGTTTTATAGGGTCCGGTCTAATGTAAGAGTTCACCCCTTGAAAACATCGACTTATTTTCATTTAAAAAAAAGGGGTAAAATGGGTTTATGAATTCTAGAATTTAGGGAATAAAAGGAATTCAATGTGAGAGTCCTTGCACCTTTTTTTTGAAAGTTTTTCTTGAATTTTCAGAAAAATCGAATTTATTTCATCATTCGTTTTTTAAAGATATCTCGGAAACGGGAAGAGATAGAGAAATTTTTGTAAATACCATTTTTGTAGAGAATTTCAAGGGCTACAAAAAAGGTCTCTATGAAAATTCCTCTATCTCACTTAGTTTCTGAGATATCTTTAAAAAACAAAGTGTCACCACTTGAATTTAAAAGTCTAGGTTAACAACCGACGAGACACTATTTGGATTAAAATGTAAACAAAGAGAGAGGGAAAAATTCTGCAATATCCGGTGCAACTTTGATAGCCCTTGGGGTATTCTATTACACAAACGTTTTCACGTAGACGTAAACATCGGTTGATAGAAATAATATTGAATTACAAAGTACCATTGGAAATTGAAAAAAATAATAATTTAAATATCGTTAAAATCATGATTTTTCTTTCACCGTTTTTGCAAACGTGTTTTATACGCAGATGCGAAATATTCTCGGCTTCAAATACGTTTGAATACGATACGTGAAGGATTTGACGGGCGTAAAAGAAATTAATTACTGGTCGAACACGAAGAGGAATGGAGAAAGAGGAAAAAAAAATAGCGAGGCCGAATTCCCGGGGTTTCGCACGGATTATATTCGTCTCGTTTTGGAGAGCAAAATGGAATAACCCAACTCTGTACACAATTTTTGATGCACGTTATTATTTCATCTCTAGATGCTAAATTTGTGGAGGAAAAAAAAGTTTTCACATGTTTTTTTCTTCAAATCATTTGCATTTGTAAATTTGATTTCTCCGAAAGTCTCCGTGGAGAATGAATCATTTGAGTTTTAAATAAAATTGTGAAGATAAATAATGAAAGAAGGGGCAAAATATAATCATTAAACAATGAATTTTAGAGGTTTTCTTTTCTTGTAGATTCTATTGAATGTATTTGTGCCTTTTAATTCCATGAAAATCTCCATTAAATTGAGCCCGGATTTCTCTCGAAAATTCCTTCTCACCTTTTCAATCAAGTAAATCCAACAAAAGGAACATAATAGGGCAGTAGCATAGATGACCCTGCGGGTCTCTCAAAGGACAACAACAATAACAATAGACTCCCAACTGAGTTCGCACCTTTTTTCCTCTTTGTGCACTTAAAAGCCCGAGGAATTCCCCAAGTTCACTGTTGACACGTTGGAAAATATTTTTCCCCCCAAATTTCCATTGGTTTTATTTTTTATTTTATCAAGTGTCGGTGAAGAAATTCCTCGTAGAAGAAAAATAACTTAAAATTATTTTTCTTCTTATGAATTGGAATATTTTCGTGGGATGATAGATTGCCCGGTAAAAAAAAGCACTCTTGACATTTATGGTAATACAAACATTTTTTCATTTTTCAAGAGAGTTTAGAAAGCGAACATGAAATATACGGAGTACTGTGTTTGGTACTCGTTGAATTTTCGTGATCGATATTCAGGAGAATCGATTACGACAAAAGGCAGAATAAAAGGGAGAAGAAACTCGGGACTCTTGCTACGTAGACATGTCATCTCGATGTAAAATATAAAGCCAGTGGGAGACCACCTTGGGTGACATTTGTCATGGAGATTGTATGTATTAGCATTGATAGTAATATACCAATGGAGGTAGATTTCATCTTTGAATTTAATTAATGGAGAATTTTCCATTCAATTCAGCTGTTACTCAATCTGAATTTTAAAATCCCTAAAATCAGAAAAATGTCATCATCACTTTTTTAAAGATATCTCGGAAACTAAACGAGATATCGAAATTTTCGTAGACACCTTTTTTGTAGCTCTTGAAATTCTCTACAAAAAAGGTATCCACAAAAATTTCTCTATCTCTCTTAGTTTTCGAGATATCTTTAAAAAAACTAGTGATAAAATAATCCCGATTTTTCTGGAAATTTCACAGTCGTAAAGAAGAAAAGAGCAAAATTAAAAACCTCATTGAATTAACATTATTGCGATTAAAAGCAACGATTAATCCTCTGCATTATGTAAATTTCATGCATACAATTGAGCAAGACCATTGAGCCTGAGAACGAGAAGAGGAGAAAAGGTATTTTTTTCTTTCCTCAAAGAAAAATATATAATCGCATACTCATGGACATTATTGTTGTAACGCTGTGACGGGGTACTTGTGCGTTTGAAAAAATGAAACGAGAGAGATAGAAAATAATAATAATACGGGAACGGTAGAATGCCCCGTGTGGTCCAAGCGATAGCGTACTGACGTCCCGATAACCACTGCCACGGGTGGTCTCCGTCCCCTTACGCACTTTACGTGCCAACGCCTACGCTTATTCTCACACCAGTGTCAAGATTGTAACGACAATACAGAGCAGAAGCCCAATTTCGTGTGCATTAATTTATATTTTTATTTATAATAAATTAACGAATTTTTTCAAATAACTCAAACGCATCTAAACATCATTTTTATGAGATAACTCGAGAAATAATGGAGATAGAAGAATTTTCATAAGGACCTTTTTTGTAGAGGAGAATGAGAGCTACAAAAAAGGTCCTTACAAAAATTTCCATATCTCTCTTATTTTCAGAGTTATTCAATGATAATGAGGAGTGACAGTCGATGGTTCGGAAACCCTCTTTTCTCCGGGATAGAAAAAAGAGCAGAAATGCTTCTTTCACCTGTCCTCATTCAGTGAAATGCAATACACGATAGTTTCACAAGCTGTGATTTCCGATAATTTCCGTTGAAGGAAGCTTGTGAAGTCCATAACCGTACAAACGCCCCGAATGAAACCAACCAGAGTCCATAGACCTCGAATAGGAGGTCATGTACTTGTGCTCAGTGATATCGACGTATTGAACGTTACATGTATCGTCACCTAAGCACAATCACACTCTGTATATTGGCGGTGAGAATAAAAGAATTAAAATGACACGACGATAAATCCCTGAAGCCTCATAGTGTTGATTAAGTTTCTCAGTGAGGTGTCCGATGGAAAAATAAATCTCTTTCAGTTTCAAAGAAAAAGGGGGAAGTTTAAAAAAAATGCGGAACATTCGTAAGAATCTACTGGTGATGTTTGAGCGTTTATTTTCCCCCTCCCACTCGTTTCTTTGTGGTCTTCAATGACTTTTTCTACTTCAAAGTATCGGGCATTTATTTACGCTGGAGCAGCTGGACCTGTGCCGCTACATTCTCGTGAATATCTCGTAAACAGAAAGAGATAGAGGAATTTTTGTAGAGACCTTTTTTGTAGAGAATTTCAAGAGCTACAAAAAAGGTTCTTACAAAAAATCTCGTATCTCCATTACTTTCGGAGATAAAAAATAATAATCCGAATTTTTTAAAATATAATTATTGTTAATACAGAATAAATAATATTGAAGTGATTAAGATTACGAAAATTGAGTGAATCAAAGCACAAAGAGAATTACTCGACTTCATAGCACAAGATACATCCTCGAAACTTATGAAAAGAGCAATCGAGAAAGAGCTGAGGGTAATAAAGTTGCATTTCTGTCTCCCTCGAGAGTCCTCTTGATTTTCCTCTTTTTTTTGTTCATTCTCTACCCTCTCATTCTCTTTTTAAACCCAGTCCCGAAGTTATTCCTCATCCGGAGGCACGGTTCGTCGATTCCTGCGGGAGATTGGAGGGAGCCAGTGGGTGTCCAATAAATTTGAGGTAGAGGAGCGAAGTGGAAGGCCTCTATTGTCTTGTCACGCGGATTGCCCCGGTCCATCAACTTTTCGACGTGATAATAAAAAAAGAATTGCTGATTTATTTTCAGGAAAAATATTGTTTCAATCTGTCCATTAGTCTTTTCTCAATTTCACTTGAAACTTATTCAAAAATTTAATAATTATTTAAATTCACTATTTCCATTAAATCCAAAGATCTTAAACTCCTGCAACCTTTCCACTTCAACAAAAAAAAAAAAAGCTCAGAAGTAGAAAACTTTGACATTGTCTCTAAAGGGATATCCATGTAACTCGAAAAGTGTTTAGCCCAAAATTGCCTTTTTCCCTCATGAAAATAATTCACAAAAAAAAACGAGGGTAAACAGAGTTAATGAGAATTGAAGCATCAATTTGATGGGCGAACTGAGGAAATATCAAAACGATAAGCAAATAAATGGGAACGAAGGGAAGTGAAAGAGACGAAGTCGAAAAAAAAAAAATAAGAAGAGTAAACCCTGTGGTCGTTAGTTATGCAGGAGGACAGAAACCCCATGTTGTCGAGTTTCTTCATCGACTAACAAAGCAAATAAAAGGCAGAGACTTCGAAAAATATGATAAAAAGATGAAATAAAAGTGAATAAAAATTATTACATGCCACTGTGAGTTTATCACAGGATCTGTAACAAGTGCAGATTGTTCATGATAATGAGGTATTATTTTTTTTAAATAAAAAAGAAAGCAATTGGCCTTTTTAATGAAAGAAATGTCTTAATTCTTATCTCATCAGTGATTCAAGGATATTAATACCCAGAGTTTGCCTAAACTCGAGTCAAAGGTTTCGAATGTCTGTGGTTCTGTCGGTAGCATCCAATAAGGATGCCCAAGGCTCCAAATGTAAACGCCAGAAGGCACATCTCTCCCTTTATCCACTCTCTCTCTTTCTCTCGGTCTTTCAAACAAGAATCAAAGTGACACCTAAACCCAAGACGTTAGCGGATAGAACAGAAGCACGACATTCGACCTAGCCTCGGAAATTCTATAGTGCACGAATAACGCGTTGAATCCTAAAACGATATATAACGTTAGAACGTCGAAACTCCAGTTCAAAGTCTGGTAAAGGCGGTTCACCAATGCGCGTTCCGCGCTAGTTGTTTTCCAGTAGGGAATTTAGTCTCGAGAGTTTCGTGAAGGGAATTTAGGGATTCGGATTTATTGATTACTTCGGAATTTTTATCGATTAGAAATAATGCATCACACAGGAATTTTGAAAAAATTACACGATAATGTAGACAAATCCGAGCATTTTCTCGAATTTTTTCAGATTTTTTTGTGAATCTCTTCACTCTGAAAAAAATTCTGAATCATTGGAGAATAAGAGGAATAGAAATATCTGATTATGAGACTTTGGAATTTTTAGAAAAGAAGCAGGTTTATGGAAAAATTTGAAAAAATTACACGATAATGTAGACACATTCGACAATGTTCTCGAATTTTTTCCGATTTTTTCCCGGATTTCCTCAAAATGAATTGAATTATTCAAGAACGAGTAGAATGAAGAAAATGAAATAATTCTCATTTGAATAAATTGAAAAGAATTTATTGAATTATCTCAACTAGAATGAGACATCTTTTTTTCTCTCCATCACAATATCCCTATTTTTCCGCAGTCAGTTCACTCCTGTCTCTCAAAAGTTGGATAAAAGACTCCGCGGTTGCTTCCCCTCATTCTCCCTTTTTTTCTCCAACTTCTTTTTTTCCTCCACTCGGTTCTTTTTTTTCTCGGGCAAAAGGGCAAAATGGGAAGACGGAAAAACCTTTACCAAGATTCACGTCCTGAGGCGACATATACCTGTATATTTTCGTCGTAGAAAAGTTGTTGAGACGAGAGGAAAAAATAAAAGTGAAGAATGCAGTAAAAAAGTGAAATAAAAAGGGAGAGGGGGTTGGTGGGTTAAAAAAAGGAGGAAATACGGTCCAACTTAAGCCTGATGGCCAAGAAGTTTTGGAGGAGGGGGAGAAAAACTGGCAGAGAGCCCTCAAAACTTGCGGCTCAGTGACCGTTTAATGGACCAGCTGGTGTCACTTTATTGATTCTATGCAAAATAATTTGATTGAGAGTAAATTAGATAATTCATTGAATTAACCCGTCTTTCCCTTGAAATTCTCGAGAAAAAAAAATAATAAAAAAAACGAAAATTAATGGAAAATAATTGCAATGTATCACTTGCCTCAATTTCACTAATTCCGCAATTTTATTTAATTCTCCTCGCTAACCCAATTAGCGAAGCAGACGCGTTAAGAGAGTGGAGAGGAAACCAACAAAACACAGATGAAAAAAAAAAACATAGGAAAAAGCCACGTAACATTTACGTGATACTAGCCGTTGCACGTCTCTTTTACCAGTTGTGCAGAGTCTTGGAAAAGGCTCTGGGCTTTCGTGGCCAACACAGTGACGATTTTATGGCTGACCGAGGCACGATTCGCTCTGTAGCGGCTTACCATCACTGGCCAGTAAACCGGCGTTCGGCTTTTATCTTGTTTTTTTTTGTTATTCCGTTAAATTTGTGTTTATTTTTTCGATTTTTCGTGACTTTCTCACGATATTTATGCTGTTGTGGGTAAAAGTGAAGAATTCAGCGGTGAATTTTCATGGGAAATTCATTGGGTTTTTCGCATTTTTAAGAAGAAGGAAATGGGTAAAAATAATATTAAAATGTGGAATTGTAGAGGGACTTTTCGATGGAGAAACGATGAGACTCATGGGGAATGTAACTAGACGCGCGAAAACGTTTTAAAACCAGTTTTGTGGGGATATGGGAAGGCACTGGCCCGGATTTCTACCCGTAAATGGCTTCTCCATCTTCGCAATTACCTTTAAAAGAATTATATACCCACGCTCCTAAACTAAACGATGTGAAAGAAGAAAAGATACTATTGTATATATATGTTTTTTTTTGGATTTAGCACATTCTCTCTCTGTTCCCTCATCAAGTCATCACTTTTATACCTACAGACATCGATTCCACCCATCATCTCTGACTTTTACCGCTCTTTTATTCCCTTTCATTCACCCTTTTCATCTCAATCCATCGATTTCAAAGAAATGTTTGATTAGGAGAGACTCGGGAATTTTTAAAAAAGGAGCAGGTTCATGAAAAAATTTGAAAAAATTACATAATAATGTAGATGGGTCCGATGATTTTCTCGAATTTTTTCAGATTTTTTGGAGAACCCCTGCACTCTGAAAAAAAATCTGAAGTATTGGAAAATGAAAGGAAAGAAATATGTAATTATGAGCGACTCCGGAATTTTTAAAAAAGGAGCAGGTTTATGGAAAAATTTGGAAAAATTACACAATAATGTAGACAGATCCGATGATTGTCTCGAATTTTTTCAGATTTTTTGGCAAGCCCCTTGACTCTGAAAAAAATTCAGAATCATTGGAAACTAAAAAAAAACGAATTACACAATTGAGGAAAGAAGGAGATACCAGTAATAATAAAAGTTAACAATTGTGATATTCATTTTCGTGCATAAGAGAGGTGATGTTGGCGCAGATAGACCACGGAAGCACCTGCGCTCCCGTCGAGTGAACGTCGAGGATGAAACGAGTCCCCGGGCGACGTTCCAACCGTTTTTCCCTCTGATATTCCGCAACGTCTCTGTGTGCGAATGTGCACGTGCATTTATTCCGTATGTTATAATGTGCGTGTGCGACGAAAATGTGCATTGCTCAAAGAGAAGAAAAGAGACGGAAAAGAAGGAGACATGGGACACGGCAGACCGCGTGGCAGCCGACTACTACTCTTTCGCCGATTTATTTATACTCCTCGGCCGCGTGACTCGATCTCTGATTTTACCCAACTCGCTTTGCAAGAAACACCGATGCTTTACGACAAGGTGTATGTTATTTTTTATTCAAATGTTCCTTCGTTTTCTTTTTTTTCGAGATTCAAGAAGGATGTTCCAACGTTTTTTTTATCAAGTTATTTAAATTGCGAGGAATTTCAGCGATAAATGCTCAACGTTTCGAGATAAATTCTTTTGAATTATTTTAAATGAGAAAATTGCGGGGAAATTCGCTCTCTTGATTAAATAAATTCCGTGATTTTCACGGATGTAATTGGAGAAAGGGTTCTTGTCTCCGGAAATTTTCCCTCGGATTTCTCGGAGGAAACACTCTCCAATTTACTGCACTTCTACTTGCTCAATTCCTTTTCCTTCGAATTCATTGTAATTGTTTTCGTAGTCTATCAAAAATTCGGAAAAAATTGGAGAAAAGTCTCTAATATATTTACACTATTCTCGTAATTTTTTTAATTTTTTTTATCAACTCTTTGATGCAAAAAAAAATTCTCAAAATCCTCGAGAATTGTTATTTTTTAGTTCCCCGAAAATCTGTCTGATGTTTCGAGGAATATGATTGCCTCGAATTAATCTAAAAAATGTAGCAGATGGAGGGGGTGAGAGGGAATAACAGGTCGCTGAGAAAGCCAAACTATTTTTATTTGATTTTATTTGGACTAACTGGTTGCCGTTGCTCACTGCGCCACCACAGCAACAGTTCGACACGGAGAGCGCGATGTCTCCCCCACCCGCTGTGCGTATATAATTACTTAATTAAAAACAGGCAATTTTTATATTGAGAAAACAGAAGTGGAATTTTTCAATTTCCTCATTAATTAAAAATAATCCCATTCAATTAATCGAAGATTCTGAGTATTTGTTGAAAACGTCGACTTGAAGAATTTATTACACATGAGACTTTAGAATTTCTGAAAAAGCAGCAGGTTCATGAAAAAATCGGAAAAAATTACACAATGATGTAAACAGATCCGATGATTTTTTCCAATTTTTTCAGATTTTTTAGTGAACCCCTTCACTCTGGAAAAAATTCAGAATCATTGGGAAATAAAAGAAAAAGAAATATCTGATTATGAGAGACTCTAGAATTTTTAAAAAAGAAGCAGATTCATACAAAAATTTGAAAAAATTACACAATAATGTAGACACGTTGGAGCATTTTCTCGAATTTTTTCATATTTTTTTCTCATTAATCAAAAAGAATCCCATTCAATTAATCCAAGAATCTTCGTATTTGTTGAGAACGTCGAATTGAAGAATTTATTACAAATTGGAATTTTTTGCGGACTTTTCCCAAACTCAAGAAAATCCCTGGAATTCATACAAATGTTTCATCCTCACTGGCTTGTAAGCAAAGACTCCCTGACCTCTTTTCCCTTCTCTCTCTATTTCCAAAGGAAAGAGAAGGAAAAAAAAGGAGATTCAATCGCAAGCCTTTCGATCTCTCGTCGACGAGCACTTATCGTATTTTCCAGAGCCATCCTGTGAAATTTATCGGCTCGTCGAAAGCCAAACCCACCCCCCTCCCACTTTCCAAACTCCATTCTTCCGTTCCAAGTGCCTTTCTCATCTTGCCGAACATCTGGTATAACAGCCTCTCGGTTTAAAGCAAAATAAACGTTTAAAAACCCGAAAGAATTAGGAGTTAAGTGATTGTTCTTTGAGTCATTAAATTCTTTCGAAATTTCATTAATTTCTTTCACACCCTTCGGACAAATTTTCTTTAAATTTTTTTAAAATCCTCCCCTTTATTCTCCTTCAGTATCCATTCTCCCTCGTCAGACGCGCAAAATACCATTTCACGTTTTTCTTTCAATTTTGCTTACACAGAAGAGAGAGAGAGAGAGAGAGGAGAGGGGGTATGAAAAACCATTGGAGAATGGCGGTATACGTGGAAATAGTGGCGAGAATTAGAGGGGTAAAAAGCTCGAAGCCCGTGCAGTTTGCTCTCAAGTAGCAAGAAGTATCCAATTTAAAATGTAAATTACGAAGAATATTTGGGCGACGAGATGCGACGAAAATATCCGCGAAATTAAAATGTAATTTAATTCGTAGACTTGGGAAAGAGGGGCAACATTTTTACGGTATTTCCCCTCTTTTTTTTTTCTTCGTTTATTTTTATTTATTTGATTTGGCGAGAAATCCTTGGAAATCGCGCCAAAAGGGAAATAAATTCGAGATTATTTTTTTTTACATTCTTTTTTTTTTGAGGAAGGGGAGATGTTGACACTTGCCCTACGATTTATTCAATTTTGAGGGGCAAATTTCATGGTTTTCATCGAATTTTTTGTTGAGGGGAATAAAGTGATATTTTATTGTTTCATTAATTCTCAATTTTGTGAAGAATTTCATAAAATTAAATTAAATAAATCTCTAAATTCCCAATAAATTCCTAAATTTTTCAATTTTTCCATTAAAAATACTTCGCTTGATTTATTTTGAATCGAAAATTCTTCATTTTCCATTTTCCTCCTTTCAATCTTTTGTTATTGAATGCAATGGGAAAAAATCGGGAGCAGCCGCCGTTTAGTACATCAGTTAGTACCAATGGATGGATGTTAAAGGGAGAGAGGGGGATTTACGTAAAAATTGATGCTGGAAAAAGAGAAAAAGAAGAGAGAGCAAAAAAAAAACGGTCACTTTCCCGCGTCGAATGGAGGTAGCGAACGAGGGAATGGATCCATTTGGGGAGGATGGCCTATTCAAAAGTGCCGGTTGAGCATCAGAGGAGAGGGGGAGAATGCCGGTTGACCTGAAACGTGTGTCCGATCAGTTTTATTGAGGAAGAGTCAAGGGGTCGATTATCGAGTGAATCTATTGGTTTCAATACTCCTATTCATTCTAATGTGTTCTACCTTTTCCTTTTTCCTTCGGGGGAGAGAAAATTCCAATGAAAATTCTCAATTTTCACGAATAACGATGAATTAAACATCAAATCACATTTTCCAAATAATCTCAAAAACCATCAGAGATATCGAAAATTTCATAATAACCTTTTTTGTAGCCCTGATTCTCCTCTTCAAAAAAGGTATCAACAAAATTTTTCCCACCCCTAACGGATTTCGAGATATTCCAAAAATCCTCTCGACAAAATGAAAAACTCCACATTTCTCTCCCCCTCCACTTAATCCCCGATTTAATGAGAATGACGATGACGTCATTACGCAGATTGCAATTACTCTATGCTCCTCACTCCCCTGTCATTATTTTTATGGCGTTTTTTTTTTTCCCTCATTCCCTGGGAGAAAAATCTCTCACGCATTTATATACAAACTCACTGTTTATCGATTCGAAACGATTTGAGAGGGTGGTTTTGCACCCTCGGAAGCTTTTGATTTTGTGGATGCGCCGATGGAGGAGAGAGAGAGAGAGAGAGGACTCAACGTTAGATACCTCAGGTCTCAGTACAGAAACATACTCACGGTTCGCCGCGTCGAATTAAGGAGGGGTGAATGGGCCAGAAGGGAATGGAGAAAATACAGTGAGGTAAGCGCAGTGAGGAGACACGATCGTGGAAGTGAACCCAACACTGGCATTGCCACACAAACAAAAACGCCAACTGAGTTCCTCTTCATTCCTTCTTCTCCTTTTTTTTTCACAATTCCCCTTGGCACATTCCCCGTGCCCATACGAGTGAATGATCTCACAATATTTCTGTACACCTTTTACGATACAACAACAGTGGATTCCCTGTGTTGACGAGGAAAAAATTGAGAGAGGGGAAATGGGGAGAATAACATTGAGAAATGTCATGATAAGTTTGTGTAAAGATTTTGCAAAGTTGAATGAAGTTCTGTGGGTAGGTTGGTGGAGTTTTGGGGGTGGGAGAGGGTGAGTGGGTGAGTTGGGTAGCTAGGGAAATTTCCGATAAAATCAAAAAAAAAAAGAAAAATGCCTGTAGCTCTTGTGGAAGCGGAGATACTGAGGATAATACGATGCATGTTGTTGGATGCAGTGGAGTAGAGGGATGAGATTCCCTTCAGGATATCTCGGATTCTGAGGTAGATAGGGAAATTTTTGTAGAGACGAGAGGGAGAGAGCTATTTCCCTATTTCTAATGTAAAAAAGTTAAATTCACTCAGAGAATTCATGATTAAACATTTTTTTAAATTCATAAAAACTCAGTGAATCAATTATTCTGAAATAATTCATTTTCCCTCTCAAATCTTTCTCTGTACCAAAGATAAAATCCCTCTTTTAATTGATTATCAAAAAGGAACGAAAAATGAGGAAAAAATTGATGGCAAGATGCAAAGTTAATTGATTTCAATCAGTAGCTGACGCTGAGGTATACCAGATGAATGAGGAGCTCGAAAAATAATAAAAAAAAACTAATTAATACTCCCTCGAGTGAAGTGGTCTTGGTTCAATGGCGATCTTGACCTCTTTATCGAGATACAGAGCCATGAGAAAATTTAGTAAACGAGAATAAGGGGGTGTGGGCTTTGTACGAGTAATTAGTCCCTCCAGGTCGCCAGACCTACGTCAGCCGCTTATTAAAATATCTCATTGCTCGTCTCTAGATCGTCAGTGAGAACCTTCCTGTATTGTCTCTCCAAAGCCAATCAGTGATCTAATTAAAAAAAAGCTGATAGACTCAACGTCATCAGCAGCCTTTGCTCTGTCGATTCTGTTCTAATTTATCCACAGCAGTCATCGATTACCTCCGATTCCAATAATCTCCCCCATTCTCCAATTAATTCCATAAACATGAACTACTCACCCTTGCACTCATTAGCATCTCTGGCAGTGGCCCTAGCCCATGGCCTATCAAAATGAAATGGCTTACATCTCTCACAGTCTCGTCCAGCCGTATTGTGCTTGCAATCACAAGCCAACTCTCCATCCTTCCCAACTACACACCTGGATGCATGTCCATTACACTTGCACCTTCCTCCAACAGCAAAATCAGAGACAGCATAATGATGTGCCATGCTGGTGCCACTGCTCGAAGTGACAACCGTAGTTGGTACAACCTCAGGCTGAAAATTCATCTCCTGAGTGTCCAAAGCATCATTGCTCACCATCTCCTGTGGTGCAAGAACCTGATGCACCGAGGGAATAGCTGTCACCAGCGTGTCCAACTGCAGCAGATTAACTTTATTCTTCATCTTCTCCTCTCGCTCCCTCTCCCTCTTCGTGAGCTCCTCAATGCCCAAATCCTCGTTGGCCATCTCCGGTTGGGGCATGTGGAGACGATTGAAGACAACTCTGATGTCCGTAGCTGTCACCCAGTCCTGAAGAACAGGCGAGTTATCAAAATCAGCGGCTGAAGGTCGGCCCTCGAGTGTGCTGAATGCTATTCTTCCAATTGGTCCTGGACCATCGCCACCAGTGAATCTGTGGCTGTCTGTGCATCTTGCCTCTTGTTCATTGGCCTTTGTTATAGTAGCACGATTTGGTCTGCCGTAAACTCTTCGGCACTGGGATGAGTAGAATTGAAATGGCTGCCAAGTTTTTCCATAATCCATTGACTTGTAAATGGCGATTGAATCGGGTTTTGCTGCTTTTGGACAGAACTGCAGACTCACGTATGTCAATTCGTATTTCTTGCCCAATGACAGGGTCAGTGTGACGTTGTCCGGTGGTGCATTGAATGTCTGTGGTGTTAATAGAGGCTCCGAGCGCCAACAGGTTACGTTATTTGGATTATTCAGATCAGTCAAATGACTGGCTGGAAATCTTCGGCGTGGTGTACTGTCGTCGCAAACGTGACACTGACCTATTCCAGTTAATCCGGATGATTGCTCAACAACGTCGCAGTAACGCGTTGGCCCACCAACTCCACACGTGGATGATACCTCTACAGCTGCACCAAATGCCGCATTAACAAAATCGGGGATACAACGACGTGGACGATCCTCGTCGTAGCATGGATCAGTTGGTATTTGCTGGCTTGAAAACATTTTTGCGTAAATTTCACTGCCACCGGCGGCTGCCTCTATTGTCAACAGGATAAACACGAGGCCCCACATTTTTCTAGGGATTTTTTCCGACATTCTATTGGCTTATGAAAACAGTCAGTTATTCTCACGATTATTTTACTCAATTGTGTCTCTTTTTTTTCCTGCACACACTTGTTTTGACTCACTTTTTTTTTTTATTGGATCACATAGTCTCTTTATTTTTACATAAAAATTCACTCAATTCACTTTGTTCATATACTTTTTTTTCTCCTTACATTATCAATGATTTAACCGTGATTTTATTTGAATTAATAAATTGTTTAATAAAACGGAGAATTTAATAACGTAAACTCTGCAACACCTCTGTCAGACTCCTTTCGTGGTGGCGGACTGCCGCTAACTGAGCGGCGATCACAGTGCACGTCCGAGTCAAAGTCCCTCCCTTGGAAAGCTCTACTCCCCTACCGTACGTATCACGAGGGCCAATCGGGGAGTCTGTAGTGACTTGAGTTGCGTTATCCCCTCTCTGCCCCTCTCTCTCTCGCTCATCTCTCATGCGGCGCGCTTCTGTTCTTCTGTCCTTGTTTGTTTGGGTTAACAGTACACACGCGTTACAGTTTTGGGGAAAGGATCACGAGGGTGGTTGCGCGCGGTTCAAATGTTTAAGAATGAGGAGAAGTGCGAGAGGAGAATAAGTTCATGTCAATGAGAGAAAGGCTCACAACAATGAGCATTGTGGGGAATTTTAATTGTTTAAAGTTCATTAACTTGGAGGTTTAATTTTGGCGGGATTTTTTAGTTACTTTTATAGGGAATTTTTCTATCTATCGAATGATGCCTCTTTGTTATTATTATTCTTCGTTATGAAGTGTTTGAAGCAGAGAAGAGGCGATGGTAATTCACTTCATTCATTTCACTTGCAATTAAATATTAAAAGCAGCTGAGATTAATGCTGATTAAGTATCCGCCCATAATCGTCACGCAACTCTTGTATGTGAGGGTTTATTTGTGTGTGTGTGAGTTGAAAGGAAGAAAGCCGATGGGTTTGCTTCGTTGAATAGTTGTTTCGGGATTTTAACAAACGAGACAAGTGAGGTTACCAATTTCATTCTGAATCTCTCACAAACCGTGTTATTGCCAGGCGCCTCTTTTTTTTCAGAATAGCCGGTGTGTTTCTTCACGAAATTGGCAGGCGGAGATTGAAGAAAGAGGAAAGGAGCGAGCTGGAGAAAGACGAATCCAATGAGAAAAGGGTGGAATTAATGGAGGGGGAAGTTATAACGAGAATGCCTCAAGGCCACTGAGGTAAGTAGAGTATTTTACAAGAGGTCTAATTATTGAATAACGTTTTGGCTTTGTGTACAGAAATATAAATTATTGTGATTCCGAGGACGATTGGAGAAAACTTCTTTTTTTTTAAAGATTTTTGGTTCAGGAGAAAAAGTGAATTCTCATTATTTTTTGGAGAATTTTCAACGAATTATTGCAGAAGACTCAGGATTTTTTTTATTGAAAAAAATTGAATTATGTACTCTAGACTATTACAGCTAATATTGTAAATTGAGTATGCTCATCATCCAGCGTCACGCGATCCTTCGTCCATCATTCAGAAATTTTAATAATCTGATATATTGACTATCGCAAGTCCTGTCATCTTGGATAGTTCATTGGAAATTATTACCTGGATTATTGAAAGCTGAGTGATAAATTGGAGACGTGGAAAAAGTGTAATTTACTTGGCATTTTGTATGAGAAATGAGCCTCTTTGTTAAATATTATACGTCTTTTTTAAAATGGAAAATTACATTTTCGCGTACGACAAAGTAAGTAATGAGACAAAGGATAATTAGAGAGGATAGAAAAATTCAATTTTATTAAAGTGTGCTAAGGAGTAATTGCATATTGTTGTGAAGCGTCTCTCTTTTATTTTCAATTGAATTAATAAAAAATTCTTTGTTCCTGAAGGAGTGAAGATAAAAGGATTTTTTTAATTTCAAGACTTCGTTGTAATGAAAAAATCTGGATTTTTCTTTGAGAGTTAATGAAGTTGATGGATTTGTAGTCAGTTTTTTTTAATTATCTCGGAAACTAAGAGAGATAGAGAAATTTTCGTAATTACCTTTTTTGTAGCTCTTTAAATTCTCTACAAAAAAGGTAATTACCAAAATTTCTCTATCTCACTTACTTTCCGAGATATTCAGAGAAAACGATTTTATCGAGTAATTATTTTAAATAAAAAATGAATAAACAAGGTCAAACAAGCTAGAACCAATGGGAGGGACTTCCGGAGAGGAAATGTAAATTGTAGCAAGTATCAAGTATCCTGGGCTTCTCTTACGTTTTGCTAGAATTCTCAAACAACTTTGTGCGTTATTTCTATTCATTCATTGGATTTTCGTGTAATCTTCTGGATATCAGCTTAGAGCACGGGCTCCAGGCGTGATAGTGTACCTGACGTAGGGATTAAGTATTACCTTTTCCATGGGCTCCTTGTACAACAAACTCCCTTCAGTTTTCTCACCCGATCAAAGACTTGACCGCGCTTTCAACTCAATCCCTCATCATGTATATATGTATATACGTAAGGCTCTTTCACAACTACTCCAACAGCTCCTTCAACTTCCGGCAAATGAATCAAAGACTGAGTTTGATCAAATAATTTATTAAACCCTTTCTTTTTTGTTGCTTCTTACGTTTATTTTACAATGTTACAGGGACTTTGGAAAATTCTGGAGGTACTCGAATTTAATTAATTTTCTTGAGATTAAAATACACTGGAAATTTACTAAAAAAGGAGCATCCGTAGGAAATAAAGGATTTTTGGTAATAATATTCTTTGTAGCTCTTCTTTCATTCCCGCAATGAAGATTATTATCAAATTTTCTTTATCTCTATTAATTGAGTATAAAAATGGAGTATGAGATCTTTGATTTCTCATTAATTCATGGTTTTCATGGAATATCTCGGAATCTATGGGAGATATGGAAATTTTGGTGATTACCTTTTTTAAAGCCCTGACTTTTCTCTACAAAAAAGGTCTCCACACTTTTTCCTCTATCTCCAATGGATTCCGAGATAATCACTTGCTTTTAATTAAATTCCCTCGAAAATTTTCCAATCTGCTGAACGTCAATTTTCGTATAATTAAACCCGTGTACTTGTCTTAAAAAATACACGACTTACTTCGTTATAATTTCTGTGAAAAAACACATTGCGGTACTAGTTTCAATAATTTAAATTGTCAGTTACGATGTATTGAAAGATAATTGGAGGAAAAAAAAGAGTTTAATTCGATTGGTTTTCAATTCATCGTTACTCGACAGTTTTCATTAATTTTTTAAATCCAATTGGCAAGTTGTAATACTTGTGTCCCCTACGAAGCTTGTGTAATCCCTAAATGTATATATATGTATATATTCGGGCCAAATGCCTCGTTGAGTAACGCGTGATACTCAGGCAAAGCCCACGATACTTATTTACACAATTTTTGCAGATTAAACTCATCACAATGTGTGAAAAATTGTCAGAAGCACAAGGAATATACATTAATTACTTTTTTAGGAATATCTCAAAATCTAGAGGAGATAGGGGATTTTTCAATAGAACCTTTTTTATAGATCTTTTTCCGCTCTACAAAAAAGGTCTCTATAAAATTTTCTGTATCTCCCTCAGATTCCGAGATATTCTCAGAAAACCAAATGCACAAATATTAATTGAGAAATTATTTAACGAAATAAAAAATATGCAATTTACGAGGTCTTCCTCAATTCAATTTTTTCTCTTCCTCGTGATGATTGGAATGGATTCTACCTTTTTCGTCTTGGGATTTGAGAATGATTTAATGAGGCTTTAAATAATAATTAGGGATTATTGAGCATTTATTATTCATGAGTCAGCCAAAGTATCACGTATTTCTCGCATCCGCATTTGACACAAAAGAAAAATAATAATATGAGAGATATTTTTCTCTCTGATGTTCATCGACTGATTTTTTTTCAAAAAATTTCCCTCTCCTCTCTTTTTAATTCTAATTATCTAAATATATGTTTTCTATATATAATATATATCTTCTTAAATTTGGTGTAGAAATAATTATTCTCTCTTATTGTATGCGTAAGTTAATATTTTTGTTATTTCTCTTTTTTTTCCGTCATTACTTGGTTTGCAGAATTTTACATTTTTAATATTGAAGTTTCCATGGATTCAATCACTTTTTTCAAATTCACTTGAGTATTAATTTCATATTCCGAAGTTTCCATCACTTTTGGCACTTTTTTTCTCTTCATTTCACTCGAAATTCAGGCAAAATTAAACAAACCAAGTCTCGACATTTACGAATAGATTTTCATTTTCTCGTTTTACTAAAAAAAAAAAAAAAATCACTGATTTGCTCCTCTCAATTGATTTTTCATTTCCCATAAATTCATATTTTTGATTTCAAGCGAAAATATGAATTCAAGCCAAAAAAAAAACATAATCAACTAAAGATATGCATTATCACGCAACTGTGTTCCCATATCATCAATTGATGAAAAAAAAAAAAGAAAGTAAACTGGAAAAATAAAAGAAAAGCCACAATTTTCCAAAATTTAAATTCATCTATTTCATTATTCCACTTGACTACAGAATATGATCATTTTTTCTTAAATTCATCTCCACTTACGAATGCCAGCAATTAAATCTCTAAAATACGTATCGTCGGTATTAATTTTCACGTTACACTTTCACGAAAATAATTGAATGGAATTTTCCCTTTATTCATGACAAATAAAATTGATTTTCCATTGAAGAAAAAAAACATAAACAAAAAAGACATTAAATATAATATTTTTCTCTCCTTTTTTCTTTGTTATCAAGTTGTTTATTTCCTTCTCCTTCAATGAGTCACGTAAAATTCTACGTTAATACGACTTACATGAATGTTTCTTTTTCTTTTTTCAATTAAATTAAAATTTAAAAAATAATCATACTATAAATTAATAAATTAATATAAGAGTAAATGTTATATGTTATATATTAAATCGCAATTAACGTGCTGTCTCTTCTTATCAAAGAGCAGAAATGATAATAATAATAATAATGATAATAATAATAGTAATAATAATTGAAAAGAATGTTTTGGTATTTGTGAATAGGGAGAGTGACTCTTTGAAAAATATTCCATTACCGTTTTCATTTTTTTTTTAACTTTTCCTCTTTTTTTTCTCTTCAAATTTTATTCATTAAAATTCTTCATTCTCATTCCTTATCTCCAAAACGGAAGAAAATAAAAATAATAATAATAATAATGATAATAATAATAATGAAACTTAGAATCTAAATTTGATATATTAGTTAAACAATGATAATGACAATATATTAATTTGAATAATAATAAATTTGTTTTCTCAAAAAAATTAACGCCAAATTTCCTTCATTCTCATTATTTACTTCTCAATTATAAATTAATAGAGAATAATTACGTAGAAATTACGTAAATTAATTTAGAGATAATAAATTTTGATAAATAATTTAATTTGATAATTTTTTGTTATTGAGTTGAAATGAAAAATGAATTTGATTGAAGATTTTTTTTAAATTTTTATGGTAAAATTTGTTTTTCATTAATAATGATTTCACTCGTAAATTCTACTCAACAATGAAAGTACAAGGGAAATTTAGTACCGAAGGGGTAAAACGAGATAAATTGATTATTTTAGTATATATTTTTGATTTTTGGAGATGAAAATTTGGTAAAGACGTTTCTCTTGTCGATTTCATGCTCTTAATTATGAAAAATTCCCCAAAAATCAATCGCAATTCTCTCGCTTTACCTCTATCCACCAAAATAATTAAGCAGATTAAAAGAAAAAAATGTATATAGTTCCACAGTCACTCCACCACTCATTAATATAATAGTGCTTCTGTAAAATAAAAATTCTAAAACATCAGCGCGAGAAAATTTACAATCACTCGTTGATAAATATTCATTTTGTATAATAATTTTTTTCTTCACATTTCTCGAGTTAAATCTATTGCATTTTCATTTAAAGATACAAAAATTGATAATTCGATGCCACTAAACACTGGGATCCTACATCAGCACAGTTACTTCCATAAATCAATCAATGATTCACCGAAAAAAAATAATTAATTAGCAAAACTCTGAGGGAAGTAAATTCAATATTTTATCTCATAAAGTAAATATAAACTGAAATAATTGATTTTCATGTAAAAATAACTAAAAACCTCTCATCTTCACACGTAAATTTCAAATATTTTCCCTCAATTTCATATTTTCCACTTTTAAATTCATTAAATTAAGAAAAATGTAATTATTAACATCGCAGAGGGACAATGGAAGTTTATCACACACAAAGTACGTCCAGAATCTACATCGTATTCGCCGAATTTACTTAGAATTTATCATAAATTTTATCATTTCTGTTTTCACTCTCATCTTTCCACTAAAATGGTCATTTATTTTTAAATACTCATTGATTTTCCCTTATTTTCCTTTTTCTCTCTCTTTTGATTTCAATTATAAACTTTCGAAATTTTCTCTTCAATCATAAACCAATTCGAACGAAAGCACAGTTTAATTATTATTACTCCATTCTTTTTTTTTTTTAAGATTATTTGTGAGAAAAATATATCAGCTACCCTGCGAAAAATATTCATTATCTCTTCCTATAAAATATAAAATTCTAAATGCACTAAAAATCTCAAAGTTAACTTGTGCTTTTTTCCTTTATCCTCTCACTTTTCTTCATGATCAACTTATCCAATGAATTCTCCATGAATTTCCAGTTTTTCTCTCATTAAAAAAAAAAATTAAAAAAAAAAACATTCGTCTCATTATTATTTACTTATGCTTGAATTTAATAATTGAAGAGAAAATTCCAGAGTTTCTTTCATTCATTAACTCTCGTGTATGAATTATGATTTAATTAATCAATCTTTTGTGCACTCCATTGATTCCCAAATTCACAGTTTTTTTAAAATTCAACATTACGTCGAGTCATCCAGGATTTTTCACAAGTTTTTTCCCACGATAATCATAAACACGCCTGCAGAATAATACCATATCCGATGGTACTGGTATTGGTGGCTGTCTTGATTCACGTGGATATTTGTGATCACCTGGGGGAACAATGAGACCAGGACACTCCAAGCCCTCTTCCATTCTTCTCAAGTTCTTTCGATATCTGAAAAAAAAAAGAATAAAAGAAAATGGAGAATAATGTTTCATGAATTGCCAAAGTTTTTGGGATAAAGTAAATTTCATTTGTTGTCTTGCGGTAGAAAAATTCGGGATTTTTATGAGAATTGAAGATATCCGAGAAACTTTGCACTTTGCTTCTTCTTCTTTTTTTTTTTCATTCATATTAAATCAGACTTGAACTTGTTTTTCCTTCAATATCTCAGAAGCTGAGAGAACTCGTTTTTTTAGAAAAGAAATCATAATTTCAAAAAATCCACATAAAATTATTCTACCTCAAGATTGAATTTTTTAATTGAGAAAAAAAATGATGTTTCTTACCGACAATACTCGTTGAACGTTAGAATATAACATTTATCTTCTATACAAGCAACACTGTTTGCATCACGATGACGCGAGGCAAAGACCTCATCCTCAGTGTCGTAATCCGTTCTACCTTGTTCCGTATGCTCGGGTCTGTAGTACCAGAGTAACGAAAACATCATTTCACCTGAAAGCACAGTAATTGCAGGAACAATGAGTTTAAAAAATTGAATTTTAGCGTTGAATTTTCAACATTTCTTAATAAAGACAAATTAATGAAATGCAATTAATTCTCACCATCGTCCGGATTTTCCCACAGTGCTGCAATTTTAGCAACAAACGGTAGATCAGCCTTTCTTTGACCACTTTTGAGAAGCACGCAGTCTCTCGGTCGTAACACGTCACCACTCACGTGTCTCATTGCTGCGTAGCATCTCCGAATGGCTGATTCTTCATTCTGAAATGAATTTTACGAATATTCCATTAAATTCTTCTAAATAATGAAATATTGAGAGTTTCTGAATTAAAAAAAAAATAATGCATTTTTTCTCACCGTTAAATAAACTTTGGCCTCATACGACTCTCCCTCCCAGCTCCAGCCATTACTCCACTTAGGTTTAAGAAATGGCCTCTTAACGAGAATAAAATTCTCACTAACAACATTATTCTCTTCACTCTTTCCACTTTTCCTGTTATTACCTTTCTTTGTACTTTTTTTCTTTCTTGTACCTAAGGCAACTCTCTTAGAATCCTCAATTTTATCATCACAATTAACAATCCCATCATCAATTATTTTAAATTCATTTACCTTCAAATCATTAATCTTCACATCATTAATTTTATTATTATTTTTAATTTTATTATGACACTTATTTTTACCATCAAACGTTTTACCTTTTATCTTTGATTCAATTTTATTTAATCCAACGTCTTTCGTTAATTTTCCCTCAGTCTTAAGTTGTAATTTATCATTGACAACAGCATTAACTATTGTCTTTGGAACTTTTTTTATTATTGATATTAAATTAACACTTTTTTTCTTAACTTCAATTTTATCCTTACACTTGGCCATTGCTTTACTATCTTTTTTCTTCGTCATCATGAGACTCTGCTGTATGACATTGTTAATTGTCTCCATAATCGACGTTTCACTCGCTGCATTTTTCAAACAGCTCAGTACTCCATTCTGTTTGCCCTTAATTTTCTTGGAATTTGATTCATTAGAATTCATTTCATCGGCTTTTCTCTTCATTTGGCTCTTTTTCTTCAGCCTCAGTTCCTCGTCTATGCACCGATTGACTCCACTTCCTTTATCATCCTCTTCCCTGTTAGATCCAACAGACAGCGTTCTCTTATCCACTTTTTTCTTCTTCGGTGAGTCCGAGAGACTGTCCAATGACAATTTTCTCTTTCCAACTCTCCCGCAATTGGGCAAATCAACGATAATCTTCTTAACTTCATCATCAACCTGTTCATCAACAGTCGCCTCATAATCCGGTTTATTCCAATTATCATTGTCCCCACCACCTCCATCATCACCACCACCGCCAACATCATTGATCTCCTCCTTAACACTATTATCATCAATTTTATCATCAATAAGTAGTATACCAGAATCTTTATCAATTTCAAGTATTGCTATTTGTCCCTCTTTGATACACTCCTCGCACTTAATCAATTCACATTTATAATTAGTTTCACACTTAACATTACAATTAGCTGTACAAGAAGATGTACCAGATGAAGATGATAAATTATCAGTTAATCCAACACTGCACGATTCACATTTAACATTATTATTTTCAATTTTGTAATTGTGAATAGTATCATTTAAATTAGTAGTTGGTAATGTTGCATTTTCACTTGGTGAAAGTGTCTCTTGTTTCACCTCACATGTTGATGTGCATGATAATTTTGAGCACGTACATTTTCTTAATTTATCATCGCTACTGCAATTATCATTGTTGTGCTCATTAGTAGTTATTGATTGGCTCTGATTTAGGTTGCGTAGAGTGTTTAATTGGACGCGATCTGTATCCCATGCATTGGCACCATGCGGTGGTGCTAGACCAGCTAAACCACGAGCTGGTGATGGTGGACCTACCAATGCACTGGGTGGCAATGACAGACCTGGTCCTGATGCCACTGGCGCCCCCTTACCATTACCAATAAGGGGTCCAGTATCCACGTTTTTTGAACATGATTGCATGGGGCACGGGCACCCTTGGAAAGCAGCGTGATCCACTAGTGCTCTTCCTTGGGCATGGAGATATGCTGGATTGGGTGGAGGTGGCGGTGGAGGCGGAGGCGGTGGATAACCACCGTAGTACGGTGGCATTGGATAGTCTCCAGGTGGTGGTGGCGGTTGATACTCCACTACGGGAGCACCCGCGGGACCACTGGGTCCACCTGCACCACCGCCAGATTCTGGATAGCTGTAGTATTGTCTGTAAATAGAGAAATTAGAGGTTTTTTATTATTTAGGAATATATAGGCTTTACAAAAATCTATTGAATTTAACGATTAACACGAAACGTTTTCCTGGAATTAAAGGTTTCAAAGGGAAAAATATCAACACGATAATAACTATTCGCACGTATTACTCAACGTGAAATGGTGAATTCTAAAATTAGATGGATCGAAGTGTAATATTACCATTTCGTTGGAATTGTGAAAACAATGAAGTTACAAAAAAACAAAGAGTTTTTACAAAAACTTTCTATTATCTCCAATAACAATAAAGGCATCAGGGAAAACTGAATTGTCGACTTTCGAATTCACTTTGACCTATCGCAATATTGATATAACGTGAAAAAAAAAATGACAAAGTTCATGCGTGTGCAACCTTTCGGGAACTTTGACCCCAGTGACACAATACGTGGATTTGAAAAATCTGGTTTTAATGAATTTTTCACAGTTTTTCTTTTACCTCCTGTATGCTGGAGCGTATTTGTAGTAGGGCGGTGGATGAGAGTGCGGATGGGGATATGTTGGTGGATAACACAACTCCTGGTATTGCGGCGGTGTACCGTAATATTGAGGGCAGTAGGCTCTGTAGAAACCGCCACCTGCTGAATGAAAATACTAAAATTAGTCTCTCGAGTAATACGAATTATTCTCGGTAATAGTGAGATAGGAGGATAGTCTCTCTGAGTCTCTATTGGAAAACATAAAACATATTGTGGAAAACATTGGGGAGATTTATTTAATAAATAATTAATTTACATGACGATAATTTTATTTTGAGAATATCTCGAGAACCGTAGGATTTATGATAATTTCACAAGAGACACTTTTTGTCGAGAATTTCAAGCTCTCTAAAAAAGGTATCTACAAAAATTTTCCTATCTCCTTTAGTTTCCGAGATATTGTAGGAAAATTGGGGAAGAGTATCTATGAGAAATGAAAAACAAAATAAATATCTCACTGGGAAGAATTGACGTCGATGGAATTGCTGAAGTTGTGAGTCTCGATTCAGTTTTAGGATACGAACGCCACGTATTACCTGTGCTGTTCGTTCCACCGGAAGTAGTTGAGGTAGCAACAAGATCGTCCGAGCCCTCTGAATTTTGGGGTGGCGTGGGTGTTGGCTCTGGCGGCGGCCCCTTAACCGGTGGCAACGTGGGAGGATGCTGTATTAGCGGACCAGCCGGCTGATAGTATCCTGAAATCATGAAAAAAATCATTTGCATTAATAAGCTGTGTGAATCTCCTCTATTCTGAACAAATTGATCAGTAACAAATATTTGACCAATTCTGATTTAATGATAATCCTGTGTTTTTAATGACGCAGCATGAAAAAGACCAATTATAAACATCACGGAAAGTTTGTCAATTATATTCTGTTTAAACTGTACATTCATAACGGGTTTAAATCAAACAAAGTGAAAATACTACTTTTCCCCCATTATTTGATTGCGGCTCTGTTTGATTACTCACTTATTATAGGGGAAGGTGGGGTGAAAAGGCCACAAGGGGTAAGATGGACTCATGCTCACTTTGAAATTGAATATTACGAGAAATCGAGGGGAATATTGGAGATGGAATTTTTTTGATGATTCCATCGGAAAGCTGAGGAAATTTGAGGCGGAAAACATGTGTCGAAATGAATTTTTTCGAGTTTTTTGAAAATTCGATTTTTTCCATTCAGATTTGAAGGGGTTTACCTTGGAGAAATTTGAAAAAAATGATATTTTGTGAGCTCATTTGCGATGAATTCATGTGGTTTTAAAATTAAAAATACGATTTTTTGAGTAATTCATAGTGGAAAAACTGATTTTCAAAAAACACCCCAAAAGTACTTGAAAAAATCGTATTTTTAATTTTAAAACCACATGAATTCATCGCAAATGGGCTCACCCGAGATATCCCCAAAAAAGTGATTTTTCCAAATTTTTCCAAGGTAAACCCCTTCAAATCTGAGTGAAAAAAATCGAATCTTCAAAAAACTCGAAAAAATTAATTTCAACACATGTTTTCCGCCTAAAATTTCCTCAGCTTTCCAATGTAATCATCAGAAAATCCCTATCTCCCACCGTTCAATCAGAATAATCCATTTTACCCCAAATGCATTTGATTTTGCATCAAAAATCATTGCAATTGTACTGACAATTAACAGAAGACTTCATCAGAATCCGAAATATTCCCAAAAAATCGAGAAATTCAAAGCCAAAAATCAACATTGTTGCATTTTCCCAGAAGAAAATTCTGAAAATATCATTATCCATCAAATCTAAAATGATAAACAACGCAAAACCATTGGCAAATGCTAGTTTCATCGATTTCATATTTTTTCTCACCCCCACCACCGAATGTTCTCAATGTGGATGTACAGATACTCGTTAACCTCCTGTAGTATTGGTCTGCGAAAAGGCGGGTAGAAAGAAGTGGAATTCATTCCATCTCCTTTCACCATCGGTACACCTCTCTCACACACACACACACACATAAAAATGTATTCAAGTCCCGAAGCGGCCCACGTGCCCACACCGAAGACTATCCCCGGCCATCGGCCTTTACCTCGTTGGATCGCCCGCTGTGCTTCGTGTTAGTACCTTATATACACCCAGGAGGAAAATAAAGAGAAAAAAAAAGGAGAGATGGTTAAAAGAAAGAGTTAAAAAACAAACGCTCGAGTGAACGAATATGCCAAGCAAAGCGCCTCTCTTTAACTACACTCTCTATCCTCCTTTGTGCTAACTCGTCCCTTTTACTTGTAAATTCTAGACGGATTCTAACACACCCCTCATTTTTATCAGGATTTTTAGGTTTAATTCAGTTTTTTTATGAATTTTTAGTTTTTTTAGAATATCTATGAAACTATTGGAATTAGGGGAATTTGTCAAGAGACCTTTTTTCAAGAGAATTAAATTCTCCACAAAAAAGGATTTCGAGATTTTTTTCGTAAAACCACTCGTTTCTGAGATATTTATCAATTTCTTCAGATTTTTTGTTTTTTTATGGATAAATCAATTTTTAAAGAAACTTTTAATTTCGACCCCGCATGTTACTGCTTTGTGAAAATGTGGAGCGATCGAGGCCGGACGAGAGAGAGAGGGAGATTGGTATGAAAATCCCCAGGATAGAAAATCAGTGGCCATGGATTGGAACCGCAACGGACCGATGGAGCTCTCGAGCTCTCCGACTTTTGGAGTGGAAAAGAGATCGACAATCTGTGCAACGCTCCGATAGTTTTAACGGATCCACGATGCCTTCATTTTCTTTGGAATCTTTTATTTTTCATCTAGTGAAATGGATGAGCCACACGATTTCATTTTTTTTTTAAATTTATCAGGACAATTCAATTGAATTAAATGTTTTTAAAAATGTGAGAAAATCATTTTTAAAGAATTTCCAATTTCCAGAAAAAATGTCTCTTTAAATTTTGACCTAAACCCCTTCATTTTAATGACATGAATAAAAGAAAGAAAAAACCGAGGCGATTAATCTCCTCTTATAGTAAGGATTGATTTTCAAATAATGAGGATGATCCTTATTTTGACATATTCATTAATTTCCAACGTGTTATCATGACTCAATTTTACAGATTGAAGGACACGGTTACCTACGCACAACAAATTCCCCGTCATATGTTAGAAATGTATTGGCCAGTGGCCACGAGACATTAAAGGCCCCTGGATAGTGATCGATGACCATTAGGTTACCGAGCGCTAATTATAAATTGGATAATTCGATTCGATCAATCTTCAGTTGAGGAAGGGAAGGGCTTTTCAGTGCTAAAACAGGAACGTATAATGCACTGGCTAACAAAGCACCACACAGACGGTTAAGCCTCTGTATCCCTTCATTCATTCGCTTCCTTGCATCAATTATGAATTGTTATTATATCGGGTAAAAGCAGTTCACGTTTTAGTGCCGAGTTTCACGTGGAAATCCACATAATTGCCCCCCCGAAAAAATGCACAATTCAGTGGAAAAAAGCAGGTTCAATCAGACCCTGTCTGCACCAAAATTTTCCCATTAATCCAACCAATCACCTGTCACCAAAATCCCCCATTAATCCTCAAACAATGGTCTTTACAATTTCGATTCAATAACTCCAGATACTCAAACAATCTCATCACTAATTTTCCAACGAAATCGTTAAATTTAACACTAAAAAAAAAAAAACAATTCAACTCAACGTTATTCACCTAATCATGGGCCTTCATTCAACCTGTCCATTGCAATGAATTGGACCACTGGATTTCTAATAATCCCAGTTTATTTTCGCTTCTCTCACTGCCCGCACTCGTACTCAATAAATCCCGGGCTCTCTCTCTCTCTCTCTCTTGCACTCGTTTGATCGGTGAGGGCCGATCGTGGGGATTACCTTGCGGAGGTGGCGCTCAACAGTTAACACAGTAGCTCGGGGTCTCGTGCCAATCCAGGAGTCAAGGACCTGGGTCTCACAAGACCAGTGCCTGTTACTACCGTAAAAAAAACCGTATAAGCAGTTGGAATGACGATAATTAAATAGACTTCATTTGACAATCAAAGTGTCAACAAAATGGCGGATTTCAGAGGAATTCCGGGTTTTTCTGCACGAACTGGGACGTCACATTGCTTGTTACTAAACAAAATGGCGGATTTCAGAGGAGTTCCAGGTTTTTCTGCATGTGACGTCACATTGCCTGTTACGACCGTATAAAATTAAAAAGAAATTCAATAGAGTTGATTTGATGATTTCAGAGAAGTTTTTGGTTTTTCTGCTTGTGACGTCATATTGGTTGTTACGACTGTATAAAGTTAAGAAGAAATTGAGTAGACTTCATTTGATGCTCAAAGTTTAAACAAAATGGCGGATTTTAGAGTTCCAGGTTTTTCTGCATGTGACGTCAGAGCCCCTGCATTCTGAAGGATTACATAGGCTGTGACGTCACATTGCATGTTACAAAACAAAATGGCGGATTTCCTGGTTTTTCTGCATGTGACGTCACACTACCTGTTACGATCGTAAACATTTAAGAAATCTAATAGAGTTGATTTGACTATCAAAGTGTTAACACAAAATGGCGGATTTCAGAAGAATTCCGGGTTTTTCAGCATGTGACCTGATCCCTCGGGCTGAAACTGAAGGACTGCACTGTGACGTCACATGTGGGAAGGTGAATGTACGCTTCAGTTCCTTGTTCTCTTTTCTTTTTTTATTGATCTCGGGGTTTTTGAGAGCGACAAATCCGTGCGGGTATTTTTGTGTTGACACGAGGCGGATGTAGGACTGGATCCAGAGTGTTTTCGAGATAAGGCGATTAGACGCGGTAGTGAAGTGGTATAACGAGATAAGTGAAGTTTATCTTGTACTGATTTCTTTTTTAATAATTGAGGTTTTGAGGATTTTTGTCGAGGAGAAAAGGTTATCGCTGGATTGAGCTGTCTCACTCAATAAATCACTCGGAATTCAAGCGAAATCATATTTTATTGGAGAAATACGTGGGAGGCAGTAACGCCTGGAATTTTTGATGTTAGAAATTAATTTCAGTTCATCGTGAAATGTTGTTGCGGTGATTTATCTCATTTCGTTTGGATCACTGGCAAATCGAGCGGTTTTTTTTTATCCAGAGATTTTAATGGAAAACACTAAATCAAATTGAGCCACGTGGATAATTGGTGAGATTTGGATTTATAGCATTGGATGACACTGTCAATTTCACTATTTCACACTCAAGAATATCAATGATTCGACATTTTTCAGTTTATTGAACATTCGAGAATTATATTGTGATTGAAAGATTTTATTGTTGGATTTTTTTTTTCCGTTTATTTTTCCAATAGTTCCCCTCTTTTTCGCGTCTCTTTAGTGAGTTGTCATGGAGTTCGTTGGCGTTTCGATTTGGCCTCTCGTTCAGTTGCCACTTTGGTATATCCGCAGACGACGTGCGCCCGGTTTGATACGTGCGCTACCAACACCACTTTGCAGTTCTCCTCACATCCAATGTTGGATTTTAAAAAAATGTCACTCTCGACGTATCGATCACAGGAAGTTTAAACGAACCGTTAAAATTTTCAAACCTCCATTTTTTCATAATGTTTCATCATTTAATAAATATTGTATTTTTTTATTTCGTGCAATTCTCGCAATTTCCGAGGAGAAAATGAAGGTTTTTGGGGGATATTCGGTTTAATGGTGATGAGAGCTATTCAACTCGGATAATTTCCGTAATTGACAAAGTTTCTACCAAAACTTTGAGTATCCTGTTACAATGAAACTTGAGATGACATAAAAATTCCTGTTTTTTTGTTTCAAGAAAGAAAAAACTGATTTTTATTTTCAATGAAATCAGAAATATGAAATCATCACTCGAGTAAATTTATTCTTCTCATGGCACAAATGTAGCTCGATTATTCCTATTGTTACAACGTGGGCATATTGGGCGTATGAATATGTTGACTGAGAATGTAACGCGAATAATACCAGCGACCTGCTTTGCACTATTGGCGTCGAACGGCAACCGAGTAACCTCAATAGCTTGGAGATTCGTACATAAGCCCTTGTAATCCCAAGCTGCTGCGTTCGAGCGACAATCTAGGCTAGTTACAAGTCACGGTTTAGCATCAAACTTCACTACTATCATTCAAAAATTGTGTTAAAATTTGATTTTCCTAGAATTTTGCCCGTGCATCATCTTGGCAGAATCAGATAATTCCAGGAAAATCAGATAATCCACTGGAATCCAATAAAAAAGAAAAGATTCCAATGTTTCTGATTGATCCAATGTCTCCAACGTCATTCTCAATTATCGACAAAGACTCAATTGTCCATTCGCATTCTAAATCATCAAGATACGAGTGTTTCTGCACTCTTCAAGGATGACCCTCGTCCGTCATCTCATTCCACCGATTGCCACTCCCTCTGATTCCTCTGATTCAGTAGCAGAAATTTAAATCCACTTGATTTCGGTTATTACAGGATATCTCGGAAACTAAAAGAGATACAGAAATTTTCATAGATACCTTTTTTGTAGAGAATTTCAAGAGCTACAAAAAAGGTCTGAACGATAATCTCCGTATCTCGTTTAATTTCCGAGATAATTCGGATAAAAGATAAGCAGGTGGAGTAAATGCTTTTTTACCTGAATCCGTGCTGATTGATTGAAAAAGAGTAAATAAACCGAATTTTCCTCAATTCCTTCGATTCCTCATTTAAAGAATTCTCCTGCTCCTTTTTCCTTCATGTGGAAGTGACTCTTGGGATCCTGGAAAGACTTCTCAATTGGGACAAGACTGTGGTTGATGTTTTAAGTACGTTTGTGTGCCCGAGGACTAAAAATACAATTTCTATTTCGAGCAAGAGGTACACAGAGATAGAGAGAAGGGGAGGAAGGTCAAGGCGTGCTAGAAACTCACTGTTTCCAAGGAAAAATGTGTCTTCAAGAGACTGTGGAGACACACCCTTTGTTAGCTTCGATTGATCACGTTTTTATGGAATCGAGAAAAGTCTCTCGTAGAAGCTCATTAATTCAGTGAAGTGATAAAGCAGTTCACAAGAAGAATAAAAAAAAAATCAGAGTGAATTTTTCATGAAAATCAAGTATTTTCCACATCACAGTATCAAACAAATCCAACTACTCTTTGATGAACTGCCTCTTCATTTATCCGAGAGTTTAAAATCACAGATATAAAAGTTTCACGTTTCTGTGTCTCAGTGACTTTCTCCACAGTGAAATGCCAACTGGTTAGGTGCAATCCGAGAGATTACAAGTGTGTACACACGAGTGTACCATGTGATTTATCCACAGACCCATGGATTCACAAATCTCTTACTCTTTCAGCATATAGCTGTCCAATTAAGCCGAGCTTGGCCTCCAGTTTCTCTCTCTCTCTCTCTTTCATGTAATCTGTCTGAAATCCCGGAAATCCTCGTTTTCCTGGATCGGACTGTGGCATCAGAGTCCATCATAGAGAGGCAAAATTTTCATTCAACAGCTTCAAGAGTCCCAAAATCTCCAACGATTCCATGCGCTTCATAATTGTCCACTGGATCCACTGGTAATTTTTCTTAATTTCTCAAGGATTTCACGAGAATTGGGACGAGCTAAGCCTTGGAAATTTGTACGAGTCTTTCGCAAATAGTTATTCTTAATTTTCACGTTCTGCATGACTTGAGTGAGACTCATCAAGGCCACCTCGCACCTACAGCCTCGACAAATTCGTTGACACGAGGTAGTTGAGGTCCTTGAATTCAAATACTGGTAAATAAGTGTCTCACGTGTCTGATAGAATCTCTGTATTTTGTTTATTTATTTATGAAGGAATTCGCTTATTTTTTTTGCCTCGGATTTTCACCGAGAGCAGACAGGGCAATTTAACATTCAGGACTCTGCCGTTTTTCGTGCTCTTATATTCTTTTTAAGATAGAGAAGGAGCGAATATCGTAGCGTTGAGGAGATTGGGCAAATTTCCAATGGAAATTACGGTGGAAAAAAAATCCTTTTACGCCAATTGGCTTGGGAAAATTTAAAAAGCAAATGTATTAAATTAAATGCAATTTTTTCTGCATTCTTTTTTTAATGAAAATTATTGAATTACTTTTATTACTGGATTTTTTTTTAAATTGATTTTCTGGTCTATTTGATGGATTCATTCAAATTCTTGTAATAATTCTGGTGAAAAGGATTATTTCCGCAGTTTTCTTCTTGGATAAGAAAGGAAATTATGAAAGAGTTTGGGAGAAAAAAAAGTGTTGGTTTAAGGAAAAGCCCCAGGTGGAAATGAAAGAGCCACTATGTACGATAACGAGCAGGCGCACATGCTATTTAAGTCTCGAGGGAGTTTATAACTACGACAGGCGCGTGACTCGATGGAATGTGTTGGCTAAAAACACGGTAAATTATCACTGAAATTATTGGAGAATAAATAAATTTAAAAAAAAGGAGAGAGAGGAAGTAGAAAAGTACACGGAAAACTATTTCGTGTGAATGGGTTTAATGTCAATGTTAATAAAGCCTGACGTGAGCGAGTCAGTGTGCAAGATTGAAATTGCTTCTGGCATGACAAAGTGTTGTGTTTTAAAGTTAGGAAGAATTCATTGATAACTTCCGAGTAACGGAGGGCACTTTCGTGTTTCAGAGAAAATCGTTGATTAAGGAGAATTTAAGAATTTCTTTATTTTTCATTCTTTCATTTATTCTTGGAATATCTCGGAAATTATGAGGTTTACGAGAATTTACCAAGAGACCTTATTTTTGTAGAATCAAATTCTCTACAAAAAAGGTCTCCTGATAAATTTTCCTAAACTCAACGGCTTCTGAGATAATCTAAGTTTTATTGATAATGGTGAATTTTTTTAAGTTCCTCATCTAGGAATTTCGCACAAATTCCACCAACAATTGCAGGAAAATTCTTTACCTCTGAGTAAGTAGGCCGCCAGCATCATGTCCTTGAGCTGCGGCAAATAGAGCCCATTCAGCAGACCATGGTTGGCATAGTTGATAGTTGAATTTGGCATGTAGCTCAAACCAAAATGATTCAACTGATGCAGCGTTGACAAATGGCATGGATCACTCAATCCATGCTCACGTGTTATTTCACTTTCACCAAGTATTTCACATATTTTACAGCGATTCTTAGTCATTTTTTCCGGCTCTTCGATTTCCGTTTCACTCGATACCATCACGTCAACTGATTATTCAAATTTAATGGGAAATATTGGAGATAGAATTTTTTTCAGATTTGAAGGGGGAAATTTTGAAAAAATCACATTTCGAAAATTGAAAAAGTTATGGGCCAAAAACTGATTTTCATAAAATGGCTTGTAACTTTTTCAATTTTTGATAAAAATCAATGGGAGTGTAACGAAAATGTGAGGAATGACGAGACCTTCAATTTGAACACAACCCCACTGCCCTACGACCAATAGAACCGGAGATATTCACAAAAATGTAATTTTTTCAAATCTGGGTGGAAAAATCGAATTTTCAAAAAACTCGAAAAAATCAATTTCGACACATGTTTTCCGCCTAAAATTTCCTCAGCTTTCCAATGGAATCATCAGAAAATCGCTATCTCCAATCGTTCAATCAGAATCTCCATTTTACCCCAATCTCCCCTACAGAAAATCCTGATTTACCGAAAAATTTCCTTCTCTCATTTTAATTCAGAAGATAAAGTAATTCTCCCTTTTGCGTAATCACATGAACAATCGATTTAATTCTTCTGTTCAATGTATAATTGTTTCATGAACACACTGATGTCATTGACCGTACGAACTACTGAGGACAGAGTCTCCTGTCGAGCGTCTCGAGCGACTAACGGACCATGAGGATTCGTTAAAACTTGAAGACCAGTGTGCAACTGTAGTTAACGCTTTAGTAACTCACCAATAGAGACAGTACAAAACGTTTTCCACTATTTAAGTGTACCGCAAAACTGTTAAACTACCACCCAAATTCTGACTAATTCAAGGGAATTGAGAAGAGACTGAAACGCAATTTTTTAGTATTTAGTGCAATGCAATTTAATTGCATTGCACTAAATGCAAAAACCTCCATCTCTCCTTATCGACTCACCCATACACTCATCGTTGAAATTTACAGTAAACAAAAGTGGCAAAAGTGGATGAGGATTTAGTGCTTGTTGGTACGGCATGAGATGGAAAAAAAATGAAAAAAAAAATGGCGAAACTCTCGAGTCAGCAGAGTTATACGATAAGACGACACTTGACACGCTTCGTCTATACTACCGAATGCGCACGTGTGTATATTCCCGATATTTTCTCTCTCTCTCTCTCTCTTTCTTTCTCGCAGGCGAGTCTTTGTCGTTGTCTTTCGTGTATTCTTGTTCTTGACAGTCGTAAAAAAATTGCTTCGCCATTTTTGGCCGCCAAAATGCAGGCACAAAGGACCAATAAAATCGGGGGGGGGGGGGGGGGGGAGAAAAAGGTAACGAATAAAATGAAATGGAGATGAAAAAAATTGAGAAATTTTTTGGTACATTCATGGGAAATTGTGGCGCCTGAGACGTAATAAAGAAAGTCGACGAATTCTCAAACTCGTAGCTTCCAACACAGTCGATCGCTTTCGGGAAGAATCGTGATTCGAGAGCACGTCGTGTCTAGATCGCTTGAGTACGTGGCTCGAGTACGCGAAAATTACTCCCCCTTCTCCTTTTTCCTGCATTTATCTCTCTTTTTTTTTCTATGTTCTGGTTTTTGTATTCTGGGGATCGATTTTGATGATTGAAAAAATTTGAGGAAAACGTGAAATTCATTCGTAATCAATTTGTTTTTGTTTTTTTTTTTTTTTTTTTTATATATCAAGACTTCATTACAAAAATCTGAAAAAATTCAGTAATATTGTAGATATATTGAAGCTTCTCCTCAAATTTTTTCAAATTTTTAAATAAATTCCTTGACTATAAAAAAAAAATGTGAAAACTGAGGATTCCAGTAAAATTTCTCTAAATCGAAAATTATCGATTGAAAAAAAGAACACATGACTTGAAAAAAAAAAAATCGAAAGACTCCCGTCATACCGGATTCGTACAGACCGGAAGCGTGACTCACGTGGCAGTCACTGCGCTTAACAGAGAGTGTGAGAGAGAGTGGCTTATCAGCTTTGCGATAAAAACTTTTGCGTTGACGTCTACTCGTATGCGCGTACACAAAATACCACAATGACAGAGCGAGAGAGGGGTTGATGTTGACTCCCCCTCTGAAGATTGAATTTGAACGATACGCCCAAAGCTCTCTGAATAAATCGTGAAAAGTCCCTCAAGGAAAGAAAAAACCAATAAAACTTTATTCGTTATTAAATTCTGAAGCAAAAAAGGCGTCAAATGTTTTAGTTGAGAAATTTATTCGACTGTCCCCCTTTTCCCCTCCCGCACATTTAACTGAAAACAAATTCCATTAAATTCTCCGGTAAATTTATAAAAAAAAAAAAAAAGTGTAAAAAGTTGAATAAATTAGAGGCACCATCAGCCACGCCATTTGCACTGGCCCAATGATGTAACTCAGTTGTGAATGCGAGGAATATATATGCACCGGTAATATTCCACGAAAGCCACACACACGAAAGTGTATGTGTTTCAAGGGAGTCATAAAGTCCATGAAAAAAGGAGCAGAGTAAGAAAAAAAAAAGGGGAATAATCGATAATTCACGTGAGAGGCGGAAAGACCACCGTCGTTGTGTTTACTCTCTCTTTATTATCCACAAAACACTGTACTCAATGAGGGGAGGTGGGGATTCAGCGAAAAAGAAGGAAAACTTGACACTAGACCAGGTCTCGAGGAAATAGTCAACAAGTTACATCATTTCTCATTCCATATGATGGGAGAACGGTCAAGTTGAGATGAACGGATATATAGTAGTGAAAAGCGTATTTGAGATTGTGTGTGTGTGTTGTGTATGATATTACGAGCGGTTCTTCAACCTCGAACGCGTGCGCCGATTTGTAGGCAACCCCTTTTTTTTCTGTCTCCATTTTTTTTACCCCGGGCGAATGCTCATTGTTAGGAGGATGACGAGGAGAACGGTTTCGGGGATGAATTATTACGTAATTCATGACAGTTAATGTTTTCAAAATTAAATTTATCGATTCGAGAGGAAAGTCATGATAAAATGGAGTTTTTCTTGGAAAATAAAAGAGATAGAGAAATTTTGGTGATAACCTCTTTTGTGCGTCTCATTTTCCTCTATAAAAAAGGTTCTATTGAAAATTTTCATACTCCTCATGGTTTTCAAGATAATCGAGAAAAAGTGTTATCAAATTTTTCTTTATTAGAAATCCCGTTTTTTTTATTAAAGAAAAATGATTCGGGTTTGTCGACAGCTGACGAAAATTAATGTAAATACATTCAGTTTTGTTTCACGATTTTGGACAGAAGCAAATTGCCATACAAATCCCGTGCAACCGAGATTAAACTAAACGCGAGGGAGTGAATCTCGGTTGACACCCGAAGGCACTAACTATGCGTATGTACATCAAAACTAGACGACAAAATTATGGGAACACACACATCCGGGTGGAATATTGTGGTTGGAGGTTCTCTCGGTTTGAGTTTCCAACTATTTGCGGATAGTATATGATACATTTTCATTTTATTAATAATTAAAATTGTGGAGTGGCATTGGCTAATATTGTGGTGAATTCAGTCGTGTTTGTCATGTTATTTTGAAATTATTCCGATGAAAAATTTCCAAAAAAAATACGAATATTTCCGTAATTCCTATTTGCGCCTTAAGACCGAAGAAATCACCGAATATACTTGAGCCCAAAATCCCCCCAATAAACATCACACTGGCATTTTTTTTGGGGGTTTTTGAGGATACTCGTGTTCTAGGCAACCCTGTGGCTTTTACGATTCACACTTGTTGCTTCGGTAACATTTAGCGATTAAAATCGCAACTGTTATACGAAGAGAGAGAGAGAGAGAGAGAGAGAGAGAGAGAGAGAAAGGCCAATTCACGCGCACTGTGTTTCCCAAGCGCTCTATGCGATTCGCTCGATCAATTTCATCCGCTATTATTATTATACACATGTGTATATCCAAACATTATTCCAGAGCTCTGTCCTCAATTTTCCCTCCATCAAACCCCCAAAAAAACACCGCAGAAACGTATACATTTAATGGCATTGAATTATACCTCATCGAAGATTCGAGAGAATTCCAAAACTTCCGTAAACTTCTTCCAATGATGAGAAACCCCTCAAAGTCCCTCGAGTATCACAGCACAAACCTCAAAACAATCTTCACAAAACACGTGAAAATATATCCATAAACTCACAGAAGCCTCGTGCGCACACTGTTCTGTCCGTGATAGCTGTGGAGGGGCGGAAATAGGGGGGAGTTACCGAGAAAGACAAGCAGATAAAGATAAAGTGAATATACCCGTGTACAATGAAATAAAGAAAAACCATACAGAGGTACACGCGCCACCTACGAGGCCTGCGATTCGACTGCGTACTCCGATGCCGAGTCGCTTTGACTACAACACACCAACACACACACTCCTCTTTCTTCTCCCACTCCACTCCACTTCTCTCTCTCTCTCTCCATTACCACATTTTAATGCCAAACCGGGGCTCAACTTGTGTACGCGTACGAATTCTCCCGCTTTTACCAACACAACTATTCAGCCCAGTTTGTCTTCTTTATTTTTTTTCCATTCCACTTGTGTTTTCCTTCTTTTTTTTTTCCCTCTCTCTCTTTTTTAACTGTACGTGCTTTATTTTATGATGGCAAGAGAACAGACGAGACGAGTGTCGAACTGCCACCGACTTCAACTACTAGCACACGCGCTCACTACCGACCAGCCAGTTTACTTCCCCCTTTTCCCTCTCCGCTCTTCCTCGCCCCTCTCTCTCCCATGTTTTCGCCTTTATACAGAAAACGTAACCCAACGATTTGCGCTACTGGATTCATATGTCGCTGCTATTCAGTCAATGCCTTTTGTCTCTTGCACCTTTTCATCTTTCAGGCCCTTTTTTTTCGTCGCTTTTGGCAATCATTAATGGGTAATTTTTTTGAGGGAAAAGTTTATGATTTTTTTTTTTTAGGTTTTTTAAGGGATGATAATCAAAGTTAAATCAGACGAATTTAAACAAAATTGAGACTTTTTTTTTAATTTTTTTTTTTAAAGACCATTGAGGTGAAGATTTTTTTTTTATTTGCGATTGACAATAGATCGCGTGATGTTTAAATCCACGGAATTTGAAAAGTACGATTAAATGAGCAACAGGGTACGTGCGAGAAGAGTCGTGTCATTCGTGCGGTAGCGCAAAAGCAAGCAAGGTCGTGCCACGAGACATCGGGCAATTCACAAGACTACAAGCAAGTTGTAGATATATATAGTTGAGTTTGTTCGGGTAAAATTCAAACGTTTGTGTAGTGTCGCAGTGTGTTAAACGTAGCTCAGAAAACCACTAGTTTTTATTCTCTGTATATTTCTCGCGCGCATCTGCGTATATACTTGTGTTTATGACCTCGGACTGAGCTCTGCGTACTTACAGTTACTACGTGCTTTTCACTCGTCTCTCTGGGATCGCATCATTGTACGAAGAATTTGAGTTTATGAGAATTCAAATTGTATACACAGAATAACTGAGATTTTCACTGATTTATCATGAACTGGAGTCGCGCGTAATGGAGTTGAGTATCATGGGGGCGATATGGGTCAAGTACGTTTGTCTCGACATACTCTCAAGGACGATGGAGAAAACCTTGACCAGAGAGTCCTTTATCCCTTTTTATTGACCGAATTTTTCAGAGAAATCAATTCTGTCTAATCACCAGTTTATTTTGGAGATATCTCGGAAACTAAGCGAGATAGAGAAATTTTTGTAGAGACCTTATTTCAAGCTCTTGAAATTCTCTACAAAAAAGGTCTCTATGAAAATTTCCCTATCTCGTTTACTTCCGGAGATATCTTTAAAAAACGTTTAATTAGATACTTGAACAATTTTTATTTCGATGAAGAATTTAACCGAAAATTCTGAAAAAATTTGAGCACATGCTCCAGAGTATCTGCCTTGTCTCTGATTTTTTTGAGACTCTTCCATAGAACTGCACGTGATGCACCGCCCCTCAACAATTGCCTCTTCACTCTCAACATATTACCGACATAAAGTCCATTAATTATCATGAAAACTACTGGAGTTTTGCGCGGAAAATGAGGCGGAATTTACCGAGGGGAATAGAGTGCTTGAATTAAGGACACAGTGAAGTCGTTACTATGGGATAGGTATACGAGGTCGATTAACTTGTCGTCGACGCGACAGTTCCCTCCGGGGGTTCCAGCCAAGGCCTGGATAACATGAAATGCGGAGGAAGAGAGACAGGACGAGTGAATAAACCACCGTACGAAAACTATCACAGATCATTGAATTGCAGATGCCGTGCGAACTGTCACGGACCATTGAATCAAACGTTATAACGCCAATGGATCCATTCCCCATCTCTCTCTCTTTCAAATGTTCATACATGGCTCTGATCCTTCTATTTTCCTGTGAATATCGAGTACTAAATGGAAAACTTGGTCACTGCGCATTTCCATATTCTGTTAATTAATTGGACATCGATTCACTGGAATTACTGACAAATTGTTACTCGCAACAGTTTATCCATTACATTCTGTTGATTTAACACTCAAATTTTGCACATGAATTATTAAAAATGCACATATCGTATAAATTTGTTTTTTTTTTTTTTTACAATAAAAGAAAATCTTCACTCTATTCTCTTATCTAGCCCATTTCTTCCAATGCAAGTTGAATAAAAATACCATAAACGTTTACTGCTACCCCGAAATTGGATATTTAAGAGGAATCATAATAACAATCCAGAGAAAGGCTCATCGAACAGTTCTCTCTTATCGGATACATGAGCACGTACAATGTACAACGGTTTCGCGTCTTCAGATAAACAGATACATATGTGTTAAGCCATTGTCCCCACTGTGCATCATCAGAATACATGACCGAGTGTCATCCAATTTGCATAGACCATTTGTAACTAACTATACAACACTCAATACATATCGACAAATATGTTCACACTGTTTAAACAATTGGGGGATAATTTCTCATCACTTTCTCCATTTACTTCATGAAATTATGAATTAATTATTGAGTTATCTCTGAAAGGAGTAGAGTTATGGGAAAATGTCAAGAGACCTTTTTTGTAGAGAATTTAATTCTCCAGAAAAAAGGTCTCTTCATAAATTTCCGTAAATCTCGTATTTTTGAAGGTACAGAGGAAAAACTGATAATGTCTACCAGGTGATGTCCATTGATATCAAAACGATCGAAGAAATTCCACCAATCAGAAGACCTGTAGAACAGTAATAAAACGAGAATCTGACATGATAAAAATGTAAATATCCTCTACTCGTTTTCCTCCATCGAAACTCGGAAAATATTCAAATGCATGCCCATTCTCTTTCTCTCTCTCAAAAAACCTAAAATTTCATGTTTTTCCCATTACCATTCCAGCAGAATGTGATTCACAATTCTCCACTGAACCACTATATATAACCACCGCATGTTGAGAATTTTCCTGCATTTTGCCTTCAATTTTCAAGCAAAAGTGTCCAAAAGCACCAGAGAATATCAAAATTCAAACGCCAAAACTTTTCCTCTAAACCTCATGAATGTTAAAAATGCATATGGATGAGGGTTGGATAACAACTGGACTCGTTTCCATATCCTCCTCTTTTTTTATTCTCTCTAGAATTTTCAAATGAATTGAAGAGTGCATGTGTGAAGGTGTCATCGAGAGAGGATGGGAGGTAGAAGAGGTTCTTGTTCGCTTCACTTGGAAAATTAGGATAGGCATGAAGAGAGTCGTCAGGGGGAAACTAATCAGGACGGCATTGCTCCATTTCAACGGCAATGGTACACACTGAGTGAAGTGAAAGAGAGAGAGAGAGAGAGAAGCCTACAGAAACGACGATAGAACGGAAGGAGATAGGGTAGCTATGGGTAACTGGAAATACGGGGGATTCCCCTCGGTTTGCGGAGAGACGCTGAGAGGGCGCTCGTGCGCAAGAGAGAGACAGAGGGCTTTGGAAAGCTGAAGGAGTAAGGGAAGTGGAGTTTGAGTATGTGTTGCAACATTGCCTGATGGCACACCGCAATGTCCCAATTCTGGCCATCCTATTTTTACTCATCTGCATTTTCTTCTTTTTCCCCATTTTTTTTTCTACATTCTCAATGGTAATGCTCTCTCGATCTATGTACCAGCACTCGAATCACTATTACAGTACGTTTTTTCGTGCTTTCATGAATGTTTCGTTCGGTTTTCCCTCTCTCGTTGGAGCAAATGGAATTATACTTGGGATGAGAGTGGAAATATTGAATATCAGGTGATACAAAGAAGTCCATTCTGCCCCTGAATCCAACGTAATTACCATAATCTCCTTCAATTAATTTAATTATTCTCACTATTGACCCTGGAGTGATAAAATCAATTGGATTTTCTATTCTAGTTTCCTCGCAATTATTCAAATTAATCGTTTCACCAAAGTAATCTGCTCTTTCAATTACACTGGTACTGAGGAAAAAAAAACGGCACTTTCAAAAGAGGGTATTTCAATGGAATTTGATTCTGTCCTCTGATAATCCAGAAAAATCACCGGTTTATCGACTTGGATTTTCACTTTCACGTGCGAAACACAATGAAAAGGATTATTCTACTTTTCTTCTCAACACACCTGACACTTCAGCACCATAGAAAGCGAATGGAAACAAAGGAGTAACCATGTTAGACACAGTAGCTTATCTCAACTGCTATTAACGTCTGAAAACACATTTTTTCCTCTTTCTCCAGATATTTATCCTTATCTTGAGGAAAAAATTACATTTATGCCAGTACTTGAGCACGTCCGGTTTCAGCATTGAATTTAACTCTTCATTGTTCATTGAAAAATCAAATCCCTTGAGCTCCATTTTCATTAAATTGATGAAAAAAATCCGAAATTAATTGAATACCACTAAATTCTCAAGGATAAAAATTCTTCACTCGGTATTTTTCAGTTACGTTTCTTTGTCTCTTTGAAATTCAACGGATTCTCAAGTTTCTTCAGCTAACAACGTGCACACACACACACACACAAGTGCATGAAGCCTGGGGTAGTTCAGGTATTCCTGGATCACAAATGCCGTATATACCGTATTGAGGAATTTCACTGGAATACCGGATATGACCGAGCTTACTGGGTGGGATAGTGTCCAGAGATAGATGCAGAGAGAGAGATTCTCGTGTCCAACCGCAGTCGATTGAGGTTACAAATTGTAACCAGTTGCAGGAATAGTGGCATCATGAATGTTGAATTGTTGGTACAACATTATGTTGATCGGTTAAATCGAAGCTCTTTATTCGGAATTATGGTGAAGAGAGTATCACTGAATCTCTCGTTATTTTCCTTATTAATATTCATTTCTTCTGCGATAAAGTTGGTGAGTGATTCAAGTGCTCTTTCAAAACCCAGCGACGAAGTTCAAGCCTGGAACTTTGGCTTCTTCAATCTTCAATGACTTCAGCAAATTGGAGTGTTTTCTTTTTCCTGTATTACGAATTCCTGCGGGAGCCTGTGCTCTCACCCAAATTAAAGTACCCAAACACTGCAACCTGAAACTACGGATAATTTTCATCAAAAGCTCTCACTAACTTGATAGCAATTGAATTTTCAAGATACGTGAATTTACAAAGTTGAGATCAAGTGCAATGACACACGAATTCGTATTACAGTAGAGCGTCGATTATCCGAAAGAGAATGGAATTTATCCGAAAGTCGATTATCCGAATGTTGATCTGGTTATCCATAAATATTAATGATCTAAACAATAATTTTGTTCATTCGAACGATTACACTCTGAATAAGCAGCATTCGTCTTTGGCACTCCAACAGTTTCAGCGCGTATGTAGTTAAGTTAAGTGAAGAATCACTTTGCCCGCAGACTCAAGCGACATCTAGGCTGATATATTTTGTAATTTCGACAGAATCAACTTTTTTTCCCCACGAAATATGAGTGTTCGGTTATCCGAATTTTTGATTATCCGAAAGGGGCTTGGTCCCAATTGATTCGGATAATCGACGCTCTACTGTACATGATCATCATTTTCTCCCATTGGAGACAAAGAGAATAGAAGAAAGAATTGATACAAGATTCAACATGGTTGATTTCTCATTCGAGGAAACGTATCGTTTTCCCAGTCAAATCAATATGTACCCATGTATATTCGACAATATAGTGAGCAGGTGTAGCTGCACTGTGGGTAATTTCCAGTATTGATATTCCCTCATATTTTTTCCACTCGTACGACGCACATTGGGGAGAACTGCGTCACTCCGGGAGTTGAGAAAGAGAGAGAACTGCTCATGCATTTGCTTCATCCTCTGCCTTATTTTATTTCAGGGTTATTTCCACTTGCTTTGATTGTGTCCGTACGTGTCTGTGCAGTGGAGAGAAACCGGATGACTTCACTCGTGTACTAGACTCCTGAAAACATGAACGCATCAACCCTCTCCAAGTCTTCTGCTGGTCAATGTCGTGTAATGTGAGTCGGAATTCTTTCTAGCTGACGGAGCTCGTGATCAATCTGAAGATTGTGTATATAGTGTTGAATAAAAAGTTTGCGTTAAAATTGATTGATTCATTTGATACGGAGAAAGGAATTAGAATCAGACATTCGACATTATTTTATTCTGGTGGATGGAAATAACGACGGAAATCAATACGAGTGAAGAGAAAAAGACAAATCTGTTGCTGCTAGATGAAAAAGAATAAAAAGAACATCCAACTTTGTGCAGTCTATAGAATCTGTCGGCTGTGCATTGAGCAGAAGGATCTACCCATTTTTCTGACAGTAAGCAATACTTCAAGACCGATGGAGTTTGAAGCGTTGAAAAAGAATCCGCATGAGTTTCGGCGAGGGCTTTCGCCAAATCTTGTGGATCTTGAGGATATACTAAGACTCGTGGGTTATATATATATGTTTTATAAAAATCCTTCTTCACGTATTTTTCGTCTTCTTGGCTCAACGCCCAGGATATTCTCTGCCCCGCGTCTTCCGATCGGATGTTACAAGGGTCTTCCGGTAGAAATACACAATATCTTTTTTTTATCTTCGCCTCCGTGTGTGTTTATTCGAGGGAGTTTATTTTTTTGGATTCTCAATAAGTTAATGTCATTGTGCAAGAAGTTTAGTAAATGTGCAAACTTCTTGGATGAATTGTAACTGATCCATTTACATTTCCCCTTTACTTCCCTGTGAAGATTAATGGGAATTTCGTGCAGTTGAATGAAAAAATATGAAAAAATTCAGGAAGACACTCTGACATGTCTCCAATATTGTCAAATTTTTACAAATTTTTCCATGATACTCTTCGATCCAAAAAAAAAATCACAATCACCCAAGAAATTATCCATCGTTTATTGCACATATCTCAGGTGCCTTTTCACCAGCAAGAAGCATTGAAAAACGAGGAAAAAAGCAAAAGATCCGCCAAGAAGAAGCGTAAAAAGATAAAAGCTGTATACTTATAAGTAAGCATCGCAATTCCGTCGTCTGTTTTATTCACACTGGAGGACAAAGCCACTGCCGCTTGTGGCGGTGTGGTGTATCCTTCTCCTCTATTAACGTCCAGCAGGACATAAGGTGTTTCTCGTTACTGCAGCATGGGAAACGTATCGTCGTTCATCTCCTCCTCTTTCTCTCCTTATCCACAATCTCTCTCCTTTTTATCTACTCTTCTTGCTCTTACGTTTTATCCTTTTTTTTCCTGGACTTTTAGGCGGGGGTAGGACGAGTCCCCAGACTCTTTATTTCCTTTTGCAGTGTCTAACCAGAGGCCGGCTGTGTGTGTGGGTTTCGGGATCCTAAAGACGTTTTCACGAAGCATCTGCCCGTTACCGCTGCTACACAGCTGCCAAATAACAACCGAAAACCTTTCGCCTTCCATCGCCCTCTTGCGGTCTCTCTCCACCTCGTGCCCGGATGCCTCATACACTCCTTATTTTTCAACTCATTTTTTTTTTCATCCACCATCCTCCCTCCTTTTCCCTCACTTTTCTCCCTTTCTCAGCACAATCCATAATCCTCTATTGAGCCGTCTCTTTCTACCTTCTCCTTCATTATTTCATCGTCTTTCTTCTCCGCCAGAACCCCAGGCTCTCTCGTATGAAAGATCTTTTGTTGAGCCCTCAAGAGACTCCTTCAGGTTTTACTCCGCTAGTTGGTAAAACCCAAATTCATCTCGTCCCTTTTCCATTGGATATTGCCTCGTGCCACTGAGGTACAACCTGGTGCGTGACTCGTGCCAACATTGGCCGCACCAAGTGAATGCTCGATTTGACGATTATCAATGATTGAGGAGGCTGCTTTCAATGGACTCTGGGGATCATTGGATTACGTACCTGAGCGCTTTCAAAGAGACCTTCAGGACTCATCGGCAAACTCACCCGGTTCTCTAACACAATCAGAAGCTCCTTAATACCCCTTTAACCCAAAAAAAAGAAACGTAATAATCATAAAAGTAATGATAATAATAAAGGCCCCAAGTAAATCGCCATCTGGGGCGTGTTGCCTTGTCGTCAGAAGCGATATAACTGAATACACCCGATTACGCTCAACTCCCATTTGCCAAGTACGGGTATTAGATGGTGTATAATTGGCACTGCTGGAGGCCTTGCACTGAACAAATTCCAGAGGTACGATATAAATGCGGAAAAAAGGGGCTTTATCCACCGCGGGTTATATTTTAAAATTGCCCCTATGATCGTCTTGCTGGACTACTGCAGAACTTTATCAGTACTCGATGATCGTGTTTGGTAGAGGGGATTCTTCGGGAGATCAGGAGGCTAGTTTTAATATTGAATATCTGCGGTATCAAGAATCTCGTGAGCCCCGTAACGAAGCAGTAAGTAGAATAATCAGCATCATTAATTCATCCACAGACTCAAACATTCTCATTCATTCTTTCCATCTCGCTTTTACCTGGTTCTTTTTTCTTTTCTTCTCCTTTTCTGATTCACTGAACCTCAAGAGAGAAGTGCATAAATTAGTTTAACTCTTTACATACGAAATCCTGGGAATTTCTTATGACATTTTTGTCGACAGTTTGATGTAGATGTTTAAAAATGGTGGAACGAGAGAGTTTTTTAAGAAAAAATAATAAAAAAAAGAGAGGGAAAAATTGACAAAGAAGTGGGTCGAGTCCGGGGAAAGCCAGAGGAGGTGAAAAGAAACCAGAAACTTTTACGTTCACTCCTTCATTCTCAACTTGCGAATACACACACACACACACTTGTATGTTTTCTTTTTTCTCATTTTATTTAATTCTTCCTCTCTTTCTCAGTTGGAGTACCGGGGTTTAAGAGTTAATTTGCACTCGTGAAATCAGCCAATTCAACTAAGATGGATTTGAGTACCCATACAAACTCAATCGGCAAACTTTTGCAGATTGTAAAACGTGAATGAAAGTTACTTTGAAGAGGGTGGGGGAGGAGCTAGAGAGAAGTAGGAAAACAGTGTGAAGGTGTTCTACTTAAGTTGCAGAGTCTGTTGAGAATTGTTGACGAATTAATTTGAAATTGATAGAAGAAAGAGAGATGTTTAACATGATGAAGAATGTGATTTACTTATGAGTATATAAAAGTTCTGCTGATAATTATATAATTAGAGATATCAAAAGTTTTATCCACTCAATGCTAATTACTGTATCTAAACATAAATCATATAATTAGCATGTCTTTTGACGTTATTTCACGAGACTTTTGAATTTTCTCAGGTCAATAAATGGAGAATGAGTATGATGAACTCAACAATGGCCTGATGATATGCAGAATTTGAAAATAAACCTCAAACTCGTCGATTCGTGACGAAAAAAAAACTAAGAATGAAGATACTCATGCATGTACGATGCTAACCGGTCTGCTCTTATCTCTCCCCTTTTCATGCAACGCCCCAGAGAATTTTCAAATGCTAAATATTTCTCATAACATAATATACATTCTCATTTTAAAAAAATTCATTCAGGTCTTCTTTGACAATGCTCAAGTCTCCAGAAAATGAGGAGCATCCTGTATTTGACGAGGCACTGAAAAAAATTAGGATCGAACGTAAAAAGAATAACGGAAAAATCCTCGTATAGGTCCCTGAGGATGTGACTATAAATGGAAATTCTCCGAGTCGAATGAAGAGGGGTCATGAGTCCAATGATGACGGAAGTGAAGAGCTCATTCGTTCGGTAAAGCGCATCATTGTGCTTTTTCCACAATCTCACTAGACATCTGTCCCATTTCAATTTCATTTCTTATTTTAACTTTCTCCTTTTTTTCCAACCCTTTCTCCTCCCCCGTTTTCGATCCCTCGGGGACTACGGGGCTTCCTAACACGTGAATGAAGAGGAAAAGAACGGAGTCTTGTAAATTAAGGGGTGAAAATGTGTACAGGGATACACTTCCGGTTACGGCCTCGTTTCTTTTCACTAGTTTCATGCGCAGGAGAAATAAAATTCAATGAATTTTAAGGAGGAATTGTGTCTGGTTTTTTAAACATTCGGAGAATTATTAAATTCGTTCAATTAAAATCCGAATTTTCGAGAGGAAAAAAAATACGGAATTAATCCCTCTTTTTTTCGACAACCAATTCACATTGAACGATTACTTTCTAATGCGGCTGAATGACTAGTAGGGTTGATCGGTTATTGATGCCCCTGTACCATTCTCCATCTCCTCCCCAATCTGTACGAAAATATAGGGTTCGCCGATTGTTAATCGAAACGTTCAATTTGGCAAATGATGAAAATCACTGGATTCCAATTGATACGAATTAGCATTCATGAATACACCATCAGGCATTAAATTTAATATTAATACAGTAATAAGAGCCGCATGAATAAACCGTCAGTTATGGGATCCAGAGATTTTGTGATAGAGGACGATAAAACATGTGCAGAGAAGCTCAAGTTTCTCTATGACATTTTAGTTACGTAGGTGACGACCCACACTGCTATGACGTATCTTGCACTCTTTCAACCCCACTTTTTTCACCCTCCCATAGTTGTATTCAACCTGAAGTGCGTCATTTCATTTTAATATAATTTTTTTCATTTTTAAATTCACGAAAAAAATTCCAGATAAATTAAGTGAATTTCATCATTATATTTTTTTTAAATATCTCGGAAACTAAGCGAGATAGAGAAATTTTTGTTGATACCTTTTTTGTAGAGAATTTCAAGGGCTACAAAAAAGGTTATTATGAAAATAGCTCTATCTCTCTTATTTTTCGAGATATCTTCAAAAAACTGAGGAAATTAAATCGAGTTGTTTGAAAACTTTAGTTTTTAATTTAAAAAAAAAAAACGTTTCATCTTCAAAAGTTACGTTATAATTCTCAATTTCCCTCATTCAAACCTAATTAAATATCTCTCAAGCGCTTTAACCTTTTTTCCCCACCCTCCACCACAATTTCTCTTCCTTTATTTACATTATTATTCTCACATCCTCCGTTTATCCACTGATAGCAAATAACGACTTGACTCAGCACATCACCATTATCAGCCGTCCTGGAATCATTATTCACTGGCAATAAAAAAAAAGAGAAAAAAAAAAAGAGGACACAGAGAAGAGGAGGGAAAGAAAAGATTAGCTCTCTGCGCAGCAAACACACCGATCTCGGAGATGACCTTGGGCCGAGCACGAGCACGTGGCAAATAAGTATATATCTATAGTCAAAAGTCAAGCCCAAAGAGAAAGAAAAAGAAGCGAAATATGGATATATATATATGAGAGAACGATCTGAAGAAGTTTGTATATCATTATCATCAATTTCACCATGAAATTACATAGCGAGAGATGAAAACTGGATTCTCCGATGGCCAGTCTGTGTGTGTTCGTGCATAAACAGATGCAGAAATCACGAATTTGTTTGCACAAAAATTAGCCATTTCTCTTCCACAATTTTATTATATTCCTTTTAATTTCATTGTTATTACGGTATTAACTGTGGGAAGCTGCGCGATCCTCAGATTATAAAAATTAATGAATCCATAAAAATGTGAAAATTATATTTTTTTCAAAGTGAACAAGACCTCCGAAAATTCACAAAAAATTCGAGAATACTCTTTAACATGTCTCCATTATTGTGTAATTTTTTTCCAATTTTTTCGAAATATTTTTTCACTAAAAATAAATTCAATAGTCACTTTACTCACTAGCACTATTTTCCCCTGATTCTCTTTAATAAATCTCGACTCTATTTATTTTTAAACTAAAACTGAAATAAGACTACAACGAAAGCTCCACTTTTCTGACCAAAGTCTAGATGTCCTTTTGCACAGAGAAACGACGTTTTACTTTGTTTCAAAAGTAGAATAAGAAAGATACAACTAGTTCGGTGTTTAAGATACTCCCGGTGGTGTAAAACTACTTTTTTTTCTCCGTTTATCTGATTATGAGATAGGGTCGGTGTTTACAGTCCGCAGAAACTCGAGGAAAAAAAACGAGGAGAATAGAAAAAAAATAATGCAGAATCGACGCATTTACCTGTGTGTCACGTGTCCTTGAGTGCTCGATATATTTTATGTATTTTTATCGCCTTTTTTGCTCCATTGGAGAAGAATTTTACGGTGATTCTAGTCACTGGGTCATGCGAGTGAAGGAAAAATATGTGAATAAAGGCAAATTCAATATGGAGATGATTTACAGCTGTATTTTGTTAAGCTGCAATTGAGCCCGGGCACAATGGAATTATGCGCTACAGTTTTGCACTCATTTGTATGCATAATGTGACTTTAGAAATATGTTGCAGGAATGGAGAACACTTGATTAGCGAATCACCGAGTGTTTGTTTGATAATTTCTGTAGTAAAGATATATTTTCCAATAATTTTACTTGAAAAATTCGAGAATTTTGGAGTTTTAGTTTTTTTTCAAAAAATTATTTTTGACCCAAATTTTCATAATTTCCCGGAATACCGAGGATTTTTTTAAAATTAATTCTTCATATTAAACTTGGCAGTGAGAAATCCGTGAGACGAGACGGCTGCTCTCTCTGCCTTATGTCTATGTGTGGTGAAAGACGCGAGTAGTTTAAAAAAGGAAGGGGAGAGCCCACGGCTCCAGTGGTGCTCAACGTAACGTGGAGCGTGAAAGTGCGCACGTCCGCCATTGCCCGAGTAACTGTGCACTTTCGTTAATCCAAAAGAGGCCCAATAATTTCCCTCAAAAAATCCATGAAAAAATGAGGAAAAAAGGGAAAAACTCGAAATTTCACACTTTCTCGTTGCGCAAAAAAACATCGAGAATTTTATTCAGTACGTGAGAATACTCGTGAATTAGTAGTGTGCAAAAGTACTTTGTCGATGTTCTAAAAAGGAATTTGAATACGACACGACCTCAGTTATGATACGTGTTCGGTGGATGGATTTCAACGTGTTCGCCAGTGTTATATTGCCGGCGATGAAGCCGATCGATAAATAAAATGGCCAGATGACCGTTGCACGTGTCAAATCCATGAAAAGCATATTGTTGATTTTTCGAGCACTAAAATTCGGTATTTTTTAACCTATCAACCCGATACATTCTATGAGGAATACATAAACTGCACGCGACTGAGTGATAAAACCTTTACGGGATTTTTATGGAAGACGGAGGAATATGAACGTAATTTTTCCGTATAAGATACTAATACTTGGATTTACGAGAATCATTGAGGTATTTCGGAGTATCAATGTATCACAATAATGTGCAGATTGAGGCAATTGAATGTTTTCCCTCTGTGCAAGATTATTCCGGATTGATCAAGTGATGAAAATCATCATCAGACGAATCGATTTAATCTAATCACCAGTTTTTTAACGATATCTTGGAAACTAAGCGAGATAGAGGAATTTTCGTAGAAACCTTTTTTCAAGCTCTTGAAATTCTCTACAAAAAAGGTCTCTATGAAAATTTCTCTATCTCATTCAGTTTCCGAGATATCTTAAAAAAACTGAGGGAATAAAATCCATTTGTCTGAAAATGTGAAATAAAGAATAATGGAAACATTGTGGAATTTCGTAACTGAGTGACTCTTATACTCTCGATTCACGCACTTCCGTTTACGAAAATTAATAAACATTATTATTATTTCGGAATTAGGAAAGACAGTTCTGGACGAGGCGACACTGACTTACGTCACTGGAGCAATAAAGGTATATAAACTTTGGCTCCATTTCGCGCCTGTCCGTCGTGTGTATGGATAAATCGATGCTCAAATGGACAATTGCCCCTCGGCCAAGTTTGACTAATCCGAGCTAACAGCCATCATGTTTATCCCTGTAGCATTAAACGTTCAGGTAAAATCAATTCTCAAGGTTTGCCCAATATCTTGGAAATTATTGGACCATAAGATTGTACGGGGATTTCAAAGTTTTGAATTAATCGAGTTATCAGTTGATTCCGATCGAACAATTTTCAAAAAATTACATTGAAAACTTCCGATTATTTTTATGTTTTTTGTTGATATTTCATAGAAAGAAATGGAGCATCAATTTTTCACTCCAATTTCCCAAAACTAAAAATAAACTCCGACACATGCTTTCCACCGGAAATACAGAAAAAAAAAAAATCAATCCCCGAGCTTTCTCTCAATCCTGCAATTTCCAAAAATAAAAGAATCATTCGTGACTAATCGAAAATCGATGGCAAATAAATGAAAATACTCACCCGCCAAAATCATGTCTCGTTCGTGCTTCAACAAGAAATCCAAAAATATATGAAACATATATCCAACGTTATTTTTTCCTCTGTTAAAATATATCTATATATATATATATATCTGTATGTAGCTCAACAGTGTCTCCTCTTATCTACAATGTTCCACGCTCCTCTAATCCCTTTGTTACGATTTCCTCCGGCACCACTACACAATCAGCGCTTGCGCACAAAAATCATTCGGAAATTCTCGCACAAACACACACAGACACACACGTAAACCCAGAGGAAAGATTTCCAAACATATGCACCAAATATTCTCCACTTCTTCAAATATATTTTTTACTCAATGTTCTACAGTGAGATACTGTCTAGCATCATTCGCAAGTTGTTGCACGCGATTTTCGCGCTATTCCGCTTGTATCGATTTATCACCTATCGATTGGACTATCGTAAATTATTGAAGCACCATTCGAGCACACTCCTGCATTCGTATCTTTTATTTACTCTTTTATCTTCCCTTTATTTTCCCCTCTTTTTTTTATGTTACCACTCTTTTATTTATCTTCTGACAAATTTTGTCGATCCAACACAAGTAATTTCAAAACGACCCGAGATATATCGTTCTAGTTGCTAAAAAAATTCTCACGTTCTTTGGTCGAATGATCGACTGCAATTACACCACCCCGTTGCACTTCCGCTCCTTACGGGACTGCGTCTTATTTTTTTTCTTTTATTATTATTATTTTCCTCTATCTTTATTTCACGAAACTCCTCGTGCAAGAGTCCTTCCCAGGGAAGGTCAATGATGTACAGCTCTTGCAGCTGCGAATAGTGAAAAAGAAGTAGAGGAATACAGGAAAAAAAAAAAAGGGGCAAAACGAAAAAAATTTAAGAAAGAGGATCACGCGACGCTGCACCAAGACACTCGAGTTCAAACAAATTAAATAGATAAAAATAATAATAGTAAGAGAATACAGAGAGAAGTACTTCTCTCAAAATCCTCCAGAGTCAATTTTCAATTTCACCGTCCGGTGGTATTCTCACAACAATTCTCAAAACGTGATCAACAGTCCAATTTCTTGATAATCTCCGGATTATAAACGCAACTTCCTGCGCAGTTGAAACACAACGCATCCTGTTTATCAACGCACTTGAGTGTCCCTGTGTTCTTCACTCAAAAAAAAAAAAACGTTGAAACTCACGAGGATTTATTTATCCTGAATTATTCGGGGCTCATTTGAAATCATGGACTTTGTGTGTCGTCAACGGCCACAAACACACAGGGCAAACTACTCTCGTAAACCGAGAGAGAGATAGAAAATCGTATGACGTCAATGATCACTAGAACATGCGGGGTTACGTGCTTTGATGCGGTGATTTGAGGTGAAAAATTCGAATAATCATAATCCCCAATTTCTCCAAAATTTCCATAAACCCAAAAATTTCATTGACAGAATAAAATGAACATTTTCCTTTTCCCTCGGAAAAAATTCAAAATCTCAGTCGATAACAAGAATTTATCCATACAATTCCAATAACCTCTGAAAATGCATAAACTAAAGTGATAAATCGTCGAGTAAAACCGGAAACTCCATCACACTGTATTATCTCAAAAGGAAAAGCCTAACCGGTAAAATAGGTGAAAACGATGCGCGCGCGCACCAAAGACAAGTTTAATAAACACGCGATATCCTTGTTCATTTAACTTATTACTCGTGCACTATCCCCCATTATCTTCTACCACTACATATGACCGATCATACCGGTTTCATGAGTGAGACAGTAGTATTGCAGGTTAAAATGTAACTCCTCAGTTTGCTTCTCACTGGTATACTAACACCGTCAGGTGGTGAACGGTAGTTATATGTGGTAGTTGTATATTTTCACATTGTAGTTTGGTGCCCAAAGAGAGACACAGGGGTGGTGGAAGGAAGGAGGAGGAGGGGAAGAGAAGAACACAGTATTGCGAGCAACAAACACCAACCGTTCCACGTTGTGTGATCCGGCTCGACTGCGTAGTTAGAGCCAGCACGCTGGGGTTTACATAAAGGAGAGAGAAAGAGACAGAAAGGGGAGGGGAGGAAGCGGCGCGAGGGGAGAGGAGGCGAATGCCTGTGTATCATCTGTATGTGTTGCCTCCGTCTTTTTCCTTCTCTCCATACTTGCGGAGGCAAAAATTCACGTCTGTGTGAGTATGAAGAACGTGACAAGTAGCGTCGTTGGATAAACGTGTATATACCCTGGGTTTAAACACGAGAGAACAGAGTCTATGGGGGTTGGATTGAGTGTGTTGGTGTTGTTGGGGGCTTCTATTGGTGGAATGAAGATGGTTGCAGTTCGGTTGAGCCCCAGGCCCATGAGACTGAGAGAGAAAGGGAGATTTGTTTCAGTGGGAAAAAGGGTGCGCGCGCAGATGACGCAGGGACGTATGTATTACGGAGTTTTGGAAGAAGAGAGAGAACTTTCTGGGCGCCAAATTAATGGAGTTGGTGAGGTATGTTTTTGTGGGTATGTGTATTCTGGAAGGAAGGATGGGGATGAATGGAAGGGGCAGGGACAGGTGGGCTGGTCAATTCACGTGAAATTTAAGGAGACTGCGAGAAGAGGGGAAAGGCTTTTTTCGTCTCTTTATTTTTTATAATTTTTGGGTGGCTTTAGGGTTTTTTTCTTTTTTTTTTTTTTTGAGTTCTTGGTTGCTTGAATTTCGGGGATATGAGGTTGGATAACAGGGCGGTTTGTTTGGTAATTTAATTAAGGGCAAATGGCATGTTCTTCTTGGAAATTGGGGGAATTTTTGAGCTGTGTCAATTGAATGATCGAGTAATTTTCACCTTTTTTTTTCTCGTTTCACAGGGTTCATACTTATTTTTTTTCATGCTGAGGCAGTTTCAAGTTATTCACGAGAGTTATAAACTGTCGAAGTCTTTGACTTCAAGAATTTGTTCCAAGAACTTTAACAGATTTTGTGGATGAAAATAGCTTCGTAGCCCAACATTACAGAATTCTAAACGAGCTTAACTGTACAATGAAGTACTTGGCATTAACTGCGAGAGCTTTGGTATCGTTGGATAATTTAATTTTCAACACTTTATCCGTGGAAACTTCGATAGATTGGCTCTTCGAAGTTTCAACAATCGTTCAACATCATCTAATTCATGGGTTTTGGCATTGGTAGGAGATTGCCACTTTAGAATCGCCAAAAAAAAAAAAAATAAAGTGAAACTTTACTTAACACTACATCTTTGGCTTGAGAATGACGTTCACGACTTGGAGAAACATTTCCTGAACGATTTTTTCCAACGATTAATAAAGTTAACTTCATCACTAAATATCTAAATTAAGAATTTCTCTTATTTCCCAATAGTTTTCTCCACAATTCACGATTCATGGAATATTTAATCGAAAATTCTCTCCTTGAATTTCCCCCCAACTCCAATGACTTACAGAAGTTATAAATTTTTCAGAAAAATTGTACTCACCATGCTGATGAGGTGCACTAAATGCTGAGTGTCTCCGAGGTGACATGTTTGGATGACTCCCTTGGCTTCCAGGTGGCTGCATAGAGGATAAGGCCCCAAGGGGTGTATAAGACTTACACGGCTGTTCTACCTTCTGACATATAGAGAGTAGTATTAAAATTCTACGGAAACCAACTAGACTCTTGATGTGGTCTTTGTGCTATTTTATTATTTCTTTTACTTAATTCAGTCGAGTGCTCTAATGTAATGGGATTTCAGAAGCATCTGATGGGCATACATCAGGATATTTTGTGTTTACCTGTTCATGAAGCTCAGTAGCCACAGCAGTAGCAGCAGTTTGCGTGTGGCTAGTTGAACTGATTCTATATTGCATTCCAGCGATACTGCAGAAACCCTCGTGGTGGGTTGATCTGGTTTGATTAACATAGACACCTGCATTGAGAGGAATTCAGTGTAAATTCAATCAATTACGAGGCTTGTATCCACTATACACACGTATGAAATCGATAGGTAATGGTGAAGGGAGGGAAATTAATTAATTACTAATGTTAATCGCCAACTGTAAACTGTTATCATACATTCAATTGAAAATTCGTGTTAACATCAATTTTTGAGATTTAACGGTATTATTGAATGTATCGTTAATAGAGTATATTTTATCCAATTGATTTTGTAGAATGTGTGAGTTGAAATGTGGTTAATCAATTCATCGGTTTTTCATTATTTTTTTTATTTTTTTTGGAAACCAGAGATTTATGGTAATGGAGCTGTATAAAGTTACTATGTGTATGCGTGAAAAGCTCTACAATTCCCTTTTATTTTCAAACTTTTTATATGATATACTCTATTGTTTCGGAATAAAGAGATTTTATCTACCAGCATGATTGTGTTAGCACGTGTTATTTTATTATTATTAGCAATTAATTCACATGAAACTCACCAGTAATTGTAACATCAGTATCCTGATTAACAATAACCACCTTCTTCCCCGGCTTCAGTACATCGTCATCATTAATCTGTCTGCCTTTTCTCTTCTCTCCATCATTATCAATGTGTTTCCTTCTCTTGATAATCTCAACCTCGCTCGACTCACTCTCCTCCGTTTCATCCGAGCTACTCTGTCTGTTCTTTTCATCCGAATAAGACGCTGCTAATATAGCTGATGCATTTAAACTAGCCATTCTCTTGCAAACCACCATGTCTTTAAGATCCATAACCTCCTCCGATTTTTTTCTCCTCGTTGTATTTTTCTTCCTACCTCTCTTAACATTTCTATCATTCCTCTCACCAGTATCATCATCCGATGATGAAGATGATGAAGAAGTACACTCCATCATGTCCCAATGTTTTCCCCTCAAACCCGGGACATTCCTCAAGTTTCTCTTGGACGTATTATCCGTTTCAGCTTTACCACTAACATCTGGTTTCTTATCTTTCTCTTTACGTACTACTGGCTCTTCCTTCTCTTTGTCATCCTTCACTGCTGGCTTCTTTGATTTATCCTTTTCTGGCTTCGGCTTGCAGAAACCACCCAGATAAACACCACCTGCTTCATTCTCATAGAGGCAGTGGACTTTAGCAAGTGCATTGAGTGATGCAACACGATGGCGCTTTGGTCCACTCCAAAAGCCAAATAATCTCATGCGTCTCGCTCTCTCTTCATTCGGTGAACTATCACGATCCTGTCGCTTCTTCTGTTTATTCCGACGCTCTGAAGCGTCTATGTAGTCGTGATCAGAGTCACTGGAGGATGGTGGACTGTCACTGCCCGATGTGCTGGGGGTCATCTCCAGTTTTAGGTCCAGTCTCGGTGGACTCTCGGGGCGATCTCTCTTTACTGATGGAGATTTCGTGTCCTCTGACTTTACGGACAGGTCTTCTGGTTTTGGTGATGATTTCTCGTCTTCTTCCAGTGATTTTGACGGTTTTACTGGCTTCTTTACTGGCTTTTTGGGCTTGGATTTTGGCGGGAGCTTCGGGGATTTCTTGGGCTCGAGGGGTTTCGCCGGTTCCTCGTCGTCCGGAAGCTCCTTTTTTATCTCCTCTGTGGCGATTGAGTCGTCGGAGATTCTCTTCGGCTCTGGGGTCTTATCGGTTTCTTTGATGTCGAGCTTCTTCTTCACTATTTTCTCCGTTATCTTCTTCAGTTTTTCTTTCTTCAGGACATTATTCAATTTTCCATTCTTCGCTGGAAGCTTTGCCTTCATTTGTTTGGCTAATTTCGGTTTTTTCTCTGGAAGAATTTTGGATTTTAGGAGGAGAGACTTTTTCTTTGATTTCGGAGGATCTGAGTCTTCGGGGGAGGAATTGTCCTCCTTGGATGATCCACTTTTGACTAGTTTCAATTTTTTCTCAATCAACTTTTTTGATAATGGACACTTTTTAGCGACAACTGTCTTCTTTGCTGGTAATTTCTTCGGTTTATTATCTTTCTTCACAACTGGTGCTTTAGGCTTCTTACTAATGTCCAATTTTTTCTCAATTTTCTTGTCTTTGGTCGGAGTATTACTCTTTGCTTCTTTAGAATCTGACTTGATACCTTTACAATCTTTCTTCTTGTCATCCTTAATTTTTTTCTTGACTACTTGAATCTCCACTTTTTCCTCGATTTTTGATTCTTCAGAAATCGGAGAATTTGGCATTGATGCAGTCTCACTAGTCTCTTCTTTACCCAATTTTTTTTTATCCTCAAATTTATCAAATTTTTTCTTAACATCAATCGACTGCTTCTCTGTTTTCACTTTATCATCCGATTTTTGAGATTTCTTTTTCTCCTGAGCCTGACTCACCTCGTTCGTTGAATCCTCTGGTTTATCATTTCTCTCAACTTTTTTCTCATCAGAAGCCTCAATTTTTTTCTCCATCTCTTTAAGTAATTTCTTCTTATCATCAATTCTCTCAAATTTTTCTCTCTTCTTATTATCCTCAAATTTTTTTTTCTCCTCAATTTTCTTAGCTCTCTCTAATCTCTTTCTCTCGTACTCCAATCGCCTCTTCACCTCATCTGGTTTATCAATTTTCTTCACTTTTTTATCATTTTTAATGTCAATAGAAGATTTATCGTTTAATGTACGACGTTTGTTGGCAACCGTTGGCGACTTTGGCGCCTTTTGCGCAACAGTAGCCTTCTTTTGTGGCTTCATTACGTACTACCGCCCGTAAGTTCACATCTTTGGTTACAGGGGTGGGGAAGAGTCCTTTTGTTTGTTGATTAAATTCACATTAGATGAAATCCATTGTGGCTTAAACTAACTCTTTGCCATTGCCAACGGACAGAAATTTATGGAGAATTTATTCTCTCTCTTCTCTGATTTATCCTGAAAGCTGAGAGTTATTTCAACAAAAAGAAAACGATAAATATTAGTTCTTTCTTTCAAATAATCACCTCAACTCTATTATCAAAATATCTCAGAAAATACGAGGTTTAGAAGAATTTATCAAGAGACCTTTTTTGTAAATCTCAAAATTCTCTACAAAAAAGCTCTCTTCACATTTTTCACTAAACCCAATGGCTTCTGAGATATTCACAAAAGACAAAAAAAATATTCGCAAACTCCCACAATTAATATTTCATAATTTAACCATAATTATGTAAATGATTTAACGATAAAAGTACAAGACTTGTTTTGTATAATTAAAGAGTCAACATGACGAGTTGAACTCCAATAAACTTCTTGACACTTCATAGAAAGTTTCTGAAAATAAAAAAAATGAGATAAAGAGAGAGAGAGAGAGAGAGAAAAAACAAGAAAGAAGGGCGACTCTCGAATATCTCAAATGTAAATTACAACGGACTAAATAATGCGGTGAGAAGATTCTCACCGTGATAATAAGCTCTGAATACACATGAGAAAACGTAACGGTCCTCTCTCTTACTCTCCATCATCTCAGAATGAAGCATCGTTTTCATTTAAAGGGCTCAGGCCGAGTTAAAAAACTTATTTATCCAAGTGTAAAAAAGAAAAATGAAGTTTTCCATTTCTCCAAATAAGAAAGAAAATAATTAAATAAAAAGAAAAACGAATATCCTTTTAAATAATAATTAATAAAAAGCCTCGATTTCATTAAATTCCCCCCAAACTTAATTCCAATAAACCGCAAAATTCATTAACCTTCTCGGGCCCAAAAAAAAAACCATTAAAAACTCCTAAACAACTGGAATTATCCGTAAAAGGCCACAAGTGGCTGACGTGAGTCGTCTCGTCTGATCAATGAATCCCTTCACGAAGCCTCGAATCCCGAAAACCCCTCAAAAACCGCCCCTACACTCTCTCCCCCATGAGAATAAAGAAAGAGCCTCCCTTCCACGTAAAAATATCCACCCCTCACACAGCCCTGCAAAAAGAAAAAAAGTACAAGACAAGGAAAAAAAGGAGAAAAATTACCTCACAGATTCTCCAATTCCACTTATCCGTCTCGCTCCGTTATTCACAATGATTCAATTCTCCTCATAAATGTGCAGCAAAATCACTCGACGAACAAAGGAATTCTAAAAAAAAATACAGGGAAATAAAATATACAACGAAAAAAAAAAAAAGGGTAAAATGGAAAAACCAATTTCCAACCACCACGCGGTCACAGAAACAAATGTAAATAAATAAACAAGTCACTCACTAAATAAACAATTCAATTAACTCAATTATTGAAAAGTATTAATTGCATTGCATCCGCAACAATTAATCCATCATCTCGGACTGTCCGTTTGAGAATTTCCTTTTTTCCTCGATTTTTTTTTTTTTTTTTAACAGTGACTCTTATCTATTGGAACGTCCCTGCCCTTTTACCGTAGCACTGTCCGCCATTTTCTTGCCTCCGACTGCGAAGGACCTCTGTGTTTCCGTCACAATTTACTAGTGTGTGCAGCAGCGTTTTAACACACAAAATGAAAAGGAAAGAAAATAAACGTAAAAAATTCAACGCTCTCTCGCTCACACACAAACACACACACACATACACACACGCAAAAGGTTGGAAATGAACGAACCGACGACAGGAACGGTCGGTAAGACACTGACGTTCCCTTCCTCACTTCTGTTTTCACATTGTGCTCGATTTCACACGGATAGAGACGCACACATTGAAAGGACACGCTTGTGTGCTGTATTTAATGCGTATTTATACTTCAGTGGCGCCACCTGTCGGCCATTTTGTGACGCAGCTCATGGGGGGATAGGGTTAGGTTAGTTTCTGGAGATCGGATGAACAGCTGATTGTCGAAGTTGATTGGAAATTTTTTAGTTAATGGAGATTGATAGAAGAGAATGCGTTTCTGAAATTGTGAAGTGTCAAAGTGAGACATTAATTATTATTATTGAGGAATATGGAGGGAGGTGAGGGAGAAATTGGGGATGATTATTATCTGGAGCTTTCGGGGGATCCAGTTAAATTTGAATCCGTCAGCAGTCTCACCAATGTTTTTTTCGATGACTCAAAACAACAGGTTAAGAATTATTTGGATTATTATTGAGAAAATGGTTGAATATATTTAAGCCGATTGCATTCAACTGTGGAATAATTTCTTTAATTTTTCTAATGAATTTTTATGTTTTTTAAAATAATATACAGGTTTTTGCTGTGAGATCTGGTGGAGTGACTGGAGTTCTTGTCAAGGGTCCAGACCAGAATCTCAATTTCCGAATGGACGACAAGGGCCCAGTGATATCGATAAAGTTTTCACCAAATATGAACATTCTGGCGATTCAACGAACGACAACGTCAGTTGAATTCGTAAATTACTCGCAGAACAATGGATTAGATAACGTAGAGTACTCGCAGAATTGCAAGGGAAAAAACGCATCGATACAAGGATTTGTTTGGACACATGGGAATGAGATACTCGTGATTACTGATCATGGAGTTGAATTATTTTCGGTAATTAAATTGATTGAATCATGAGTTTCTCCCTTTTGTCAATAAATCATTAATCAATTGTGATGCAGGTAAATCCGGCGAAGAGAAGTGTTAAAGCTCTGAAAGCTCTGAGCCTCGGTGTAAACTGGTACGTCTATTGTCATCAAAGCAACATGATCCTCTTATCATCGGGAACAATCGGAAATCAGATGCAAGCGTTGCACATAACTCCTGGGAATTTACACAAAATAACTAAATTTGAGAGTACGTAATTGGAGTAGAATTGGCATTGTTTTAGTATTAAGTTCTCTGGAATATTGAGACAATAATTCACGTTTTTTTTATTCAGTGGAAGCAACTCCACCAAAACCCGGAAAACTCGCTGTTTCCGAGAGAGACGTTGCTCTGGCTGTACTTTATGGAATTCCTTGTATTATTGTACTGAGGCATCAGCACGGTGCCAACAAGTCTGTTGGCACTGCCTATGTTTGTGTATATACTGTTCATAAGTAAGTTGAATTGCTGCAATATTGAATTGAATTTAAATCCTTTGATTTATTTATTTCTATTGATTACAGAATGTTGACAATAAAAAAGAGTCATATATTGAAGTTGGATATGAGTGGGAGATTTGCTATTAATGTTGTGGATAATTTGATAATCGTTCATCATCAAGCGTCAAAGGTAAAGGCAGATGCTTAAATGTGAATTAAATAGTCTTGTTTTTTTGCTAATGTTTTATTTGATTTTTAGACATCAATGATTTTTGATATCATGCTGGATGGTGTTTCTGATGGTACTGTGATGCATCACACTTCTGTGGCAGTACCAAAACCCATAAAACCGTATAATCTCAAGGTCCAAGGTGCTACATTGTCAGAACAAGTCGTTCAACCTTGTCAACTCTGTATCCTTTCAAGAAATCTCTCATTTTTTTTAGATAATTCATTTTAAAAATCTTCCTATTAATCACATCAGATTCACCAAATTGGGTTGTCTTTCAGCCAAATATTGTGATCGATGCCAAATTAGGATGTTTATGGTACATAGAACTGCGATTAGAAGCTCTCATTAAATTAATCCAAGACAAAGTGCAATTAGTTGAATTTTTATTACAACGAAAAGAATCAAAACAAATTCTCCTTCAAGTTTTACAAAATTTTGTGAGTGATTTACCAGCGACACTTGGTGACATGCCAGCTGTTTTCGATAGATTAAATGTCGTTTACAGAAATCATTTGGAGAATGAAATCCAGAGTCAAGTAAGAATTCTTTAAAATATTTATTTTTTATGGAATATTCAATTTTTATTTAGTTATGGGAATTTTTGAAATTTTCAGATGGGCACACCACTGCAGAATGTTGCAAAGAGTCCACAAAATTCAATTGACAATATTTCGTTCAAATTGTTGATAGATCAGAGCGATATGTATTCTCATATTCTCTCGAAATTCTCATCCGGTGAAATTATTGAACCAAAGATGATTGTTTGGGTGCTTTTGGAGTACATAAGGTATTTATTTAAATTCATTGACAATTATTTGATAGAATTTGCTGACGTTTCATTACTTTTTTTAAGATCTTTGGGAGAACATGGCATACCAGTGCAACACTATCTGCACGAACTAGTGATAACGACACTAGTTCAACGAAGAGCGTACTATCAGCTCCACCAGCTCCTCCAGTACCACGTGGTTGCTGATTCTAAGCCACTAGCCTGCTTGCTTTTATCGCTGGAGAATCTTTACCCAGCGGCTCATCAATTGGCACTGGATATGCTAAAACGTCTTGGTAACGCCCACGAGGAAATAATAGAAGTGCAGTTATCCAAAGGACACATATTGCCTGCTTTGAGGTGAGCCTCATTTTGATTTTTCAATAATTTGCCTTATTCTCAGAATATCTCCGAAACAGTCAACTCTAGAGAAATTTATGAAGAGACCTTTTTTGTAGGGAATTTCGTGATCTCCAGAAAAGGTCTCTTCATAAATCTCACTAAACTCAATCGTTTTCGAGATATTCATAAAATTCAATTTTCTTTCAATAGATACGTTCGATCGGTTGGCATGGTGGACCAAGTATCAGCTCGTAAATTCCTCGAAGCTGCTAAATCAATAAATGATCCAATTCTATTCCACTCAGTCTACAAATTTTTTGAACAACGCAATATGAGATTACACAATACAACATCATTCACAAGGGGTGAGCATTGTCAAGCATATGTTAAACACTTTGAAAATTTGTTTGTTAAAATGGACAATTGCTGTGATACCAATTTAAACTCAAACATTTCCACTGTTTCGTCGCAAGACTAGTCCCAATAACGAGATTGGAATGGAAAGAAGGTGAGAATTGAGACATTAAATTAATTAATTTCATTGGACTTGAAGGAATTCATTGATTTCAATGAATTTCTTGATTTCATGAAATTAGATTGATTTAAATTTATTTAAAAAAATAGAAGATAATTAATTTATTAGCCGATAAATCGAATGTAAAATATTATTATAATTTATAATAAAATGAATTAATGACAATTTATTAATAATAATTGCTAACATTTCGTTGGAATATCATTCATGCAAATGAATTTTCATCGGCAAAATGAGGTAGCACTCTAATAAACGAGAGAGTCCAATCAGTGCGTCCAATGGCCTGTAAAATGTTTTATCATTGCGGCCACAGATCCACGTGCTCTCAGAATGTAGTACATTTGATGGAAAAAAAGGGAATGATAAAAAAAATTTAGAGATCAATACTGAGCTTTGTCTCATTCGGTGGATCCGAAAGTTATCAGTGAATTCCAGACTTCGAATGGGTTTTGACTGATTACATGAAAGAGATTTTTTTAAGAAAGAGGAAATTGCAATCAAAATGATTTTCTTTATTGACGTATCATTAAATCACTTTTTGTCTTTCTTATTGTTGTTTTTTTTTCATAACAAAAAAAATAAAACAATGTTTTACAGATCACGAGTCGTAGTTCATAGAGTACAGAAGAATTCTCAATTACGTGAGAATTGAACTTAATTTTTTATTCGAACAATTCTAGAAGATTTTTCATCTAGTTGATTTTTAGTGAATATCTTGGAATCTGTGGAAGATAGGAAATTTTTTGTAAGGACCTTTTTTGTAGATTTTATTTCCCTCTACAGAAAAGGTTTCTATGAAAATTTCGGTATCTCCAATCGATTCTGAGATATCGTCGAAAACCAAGTCGATTTGTCTCTTTACTACCTAAAATATTGATTCTTCCTAAGAGATTTTTTCTTTTCTCAATACAGAAAAATTTGTGCACAATTTTAATTACGTCCCTTCAACTAATGAAAAAATAGGGGAGATTGGGGTAAAATGGATATTCTGATTGAACGGTTGTAGATAGCGTTTCTCAGATGATTCCATTGGGAAGCTGAGGAAATTTTAGGCAGAAAACATGGGTCTAAATTAATTTTTTCGAGTTTTTGAAAAATTCAATTTTTTCACCCAGATTTCACAAGCCATTTTATGAAAATCAGTTTTTGGCTCATAACTTTTTCAATTTTTGATAAAAATCGATGGGAATTCAACGAAAATGTGGGGAATGACGAGACCTTTCATTTGAGCACAACCTCACTACGCTACGACAAATAGAACAGGAGATATTTACAAAAATGTGATTTTTTCCAAGATAAACCCCTTCAAATCTGGATGAAAAAATCGAATTCTCAAAAAACTCGAAAAAATTAATTTCGACTCATGTTTTCCGCCTAAAATTTCCTCAGCTTTCCGATGGAATCATCAAAAAAATTCTATCTCCAATATTTCTCTCGATTTCTCGTAATATACAATTTCAAAGTGAGCATGTATCCATCTTACTCCTTGTGGCCTTCTTACCCCACCTTCCCCTACACTTAATTAATATTTTTTCAAAAATTTCCAATACTCAAGCGAATAATTGTGATAAATTGGAAATATTCATTCATTTATTTTCTCTCATTACTACGTATTTAATTACTGAGGATATGTTAATTAACTGATTAATTAAATCAATCAAAATCTAGAAATAATTTGTACCTCAGTAATACTCAAAAGTTTCCAAGTTCATTAAATCTGTTCCCTCAATTAAATTCAGCGATTAACTTATCAATTACGCATTTAATTAAATATTAATTATTAAATATGTTCTTGTTGGTCTCTTGCTCCATAAGAATTATTTCAAAACTTACTTAAATTACTTTTATTCTTAATATCTACATCTCTCGGAAAATACTTATAAACAATTTTTATTTCAATTTATTCACTTTTTTTTTTGTCATTTTCTTTTGATATTTCAATTCTGCTCAATGGTGCGAAGATTCGTAAAAGAGAATAAAGTGTGCATTTATTCTAAACAGAGACAGCGAGACACTCATTAGAATTTTTTTTTCTAAATAATTGAGTAATGCAAATGATGGAGAAAATTGAGTTAAATTACATGTTCATGATTTTATGAATATCTCGGAAACCACGAGGTTTAGGAGAATTTGTCAAGAGACCTTTTTTCTTCAAAATTAAATTTCCTAAAAATAATGTCTCTTGACATTTTTCCCTAAAACCACTCGCTACAAAGATATTTCCAAAAACAATGAAAAAAAAACTCATTATTCTCCAGCACTTCACTTCAGAATTCCTTTAATTTCTAATTTCTCCTTTAATGATTGAATAATAGAATTTACCATGAAGATTGGAGAAAAATTTCTGAGCATTTTTTATCCGAAAAAATAATTACTTTCAATTTTACCATTTTCATTCTAAATAGCCGCTCATTAATTATGTTTATTACTTTTATCATAGATTTGTTTGAATTCTTTTCTCTTTTTTCATTATTTAAGATTGCTTGTTTTTGATTCATTGCTTTTATCAGCCCTCGGGTATTTTTTTCCACTCAATCCTGTTATTTTCATCCCCCGAGTTTATTACATTTAAATTTACTTAATACAGGTATGTCATTTTGCGCATAATAATTCATCCAAAATTGAGCTCTACAATTTCCAGTAATAACTTATATTTACATAAATTTCATCATTTTCTCGTATCATTGAATCGTTAAAATTGTGGAGAAAAAAATTGAGTGGAATAAATTGATAAATTGGAATTTCGTGTAATCCAGGGGTTTAAGAGTATTTTATGCAACAATTCATATGGTGATAATGGGATTAATTGTGAGAGCAGGTTTATTCGAGAATTTTCAAATTTTTCATGGTTTTCTTTTTGGTGGAATTAAAGGGTAAATCTAATAGGCGCAAAGTTCCGACAATTTCCCACTGATTTCACTCGAATCAAAATGCATTTCCTGAAAATTAAGTAATTCTTAATTGTGAGGAAATTGTCTCAGTTAAAAAAAAGAATAAAAAAATTCTCCATTAATTCTGGAAATATTTTCACTCATGGGACGGTTAATAATATGTTAATTACGCATAATTAAACATTGTCTAAAAAAATTATCGATAATATTTTTCACAGTAATTCCTTAATTCTCCTTAATTTAAATATAACTTTATGATTAATTTAAAAAAAAAAAATTCTAAAATAATTATCATTAATTAATGAATTCTACGGTTCACAAGTGTTATCATAATGCCATCTAAAATTAACATCATTTTAATTCGATATATTAATTTATGCTTCTTGATATCTGATATATTTAATTATAATTTCAATAATTAATCATTTTCATTTTTAATTTCATTATTATTTTTTGGTCGCTATCAATCCCTTTCGTGCATCGGTTCAGTGTCTGTGGGAGCCCCATTTTTTTTCCTCTTATCACTGACAATTTCCTCTTTTTTATCAGCGTGAAAAAAAAATTGATAAAATATAAATCAAGATATCAGTTTTTTTTTTATACCGAAAAAATTGGAAATCGTGCAATCGTGATAAAAATGAGAAAAAAAAATGAAACTTCCACCGGGCCATTTCGTATCTAAATAATTCTACCGTTATCACTAGATTTTACAAGTAATTATTTATCCCTTTATTTATCCTCAATTATTATAATCGTTTATCTATGAAAAAAATAAAATTAATAGAAAATTTTCTATAATTGAGTGAAATTCATGAAATTTTCCAATTTCAATTGGAAAAATAATGGAGGGATCATTGATTTCATTGGTAAATCATGATTTTAAACGTTAAATTAATTATTCATATCAATTTAATGTCCATCAACAATTTTTTAAACAATTCCTCCAAAAAATTCACATTTTTTCTCTTTTATTCCACTCAATCACAGAATTAATCCAATGGACTCGTGTCCCTCAAGAAATTTCTTCATTCTCGGGGTATTTTTCAAATACTCCAATCTAATTTACAATTCAAAATAAATTATAATCACAACACTGGATTTCATTGAGTGAAATCTGAGTGATTCTTTCTTTTATTATTAAATTTCTGAGTGAGACTCAATTCGGTGTGAATCTCGTGTTACTTTGGCGAATGAGGCACAATGAAACGAAAAAAAAAAGAAGTTGAGATTTGAGAATTACCATTTCATTGAATGTCTGAAGAATTGATTGACATTGATTCAACAAATTTATCAGAATTTTATTCTCTCTCTTTTTTTTTCCCCTCAATTCATTGACGAATTTATGCTAATTTCTGACATTCAAGAGACACGAGAATTATCATCAATATCATTAATTTTATTATTATTATTATTATATTGAAATTAACTCTTGAGTATTTTTATTTATTTATTTTCCATAATTTTAGAATTTTTTCTAAAATTAAAATTTTATTCTCTTCCGTTTCATTTATTTTCAATCCAAAAAAATATTATTTTCATTCAAATACATCTGCACTGCAGATCCCATTAAACTTTTACCATCTTCTCTTTTATTTATCTTATTTCTCTCATTTTCTGTCTTTTTTTTAAAACTTCACGAAACACACTGTCGACTGTAGTTACTTCATTTTTCCTTAATTACAAAATCCTCTTAATTCCTTTCAGAAGCATCAGAAAATAGAGGAAAAAGACTTTAGTCTCGTGTTTCCATTGTTGCATTGGAATTTTCGAGATGATTTTATCATAAAGTGGTGAAGAAAAGTGAGGATTTAAAGCAAAAAAATGAAGAGACAATTTCAAGTAAAATTTCCCAAGGTTTTTCATGAAATTATTGAAGAAATTCGATCTCAAATAATCTCGTTTCTCCCAAAGGATTCTCATTACGTAAAATATTCAATGTACCTCTCGCTTGAAATCCGATAGGTTTATTCTCATCAATGTCCATTTCCAGTCTACAGAATTCCATTCAAAAAGTACTCATAATTATTTCAAAATTCGGTTGATTGCGTTAAAGCTCCAGAGAACAAAAAAAAAATAAATGGGAAACAAAGAAAATTCAAAATCCATCAAACGTATTCAGCCACAGGATAAAAAAAACGAATCAAAAACAATACAAAAGCCCTTTAAACCCTCGCCTTTTTCATTACACAGTCAACTTTATACAATTTATGCACACGCGCTTGTAAAAACCAACAAAAGCCCGGCCCCCGTCTCCTCAATTGCGGAGGGAAAATCTTTTGACTATGCAGCGTTCAGCGAGAACAAAAACCGAAAAAATGCGGGGAAAAAAGAGTAAAGAGGGAAAAACATTCTGTTCGCCTTCGCCGTCAACGACAGACGGCTTTTGCGGAGCCTCTAGAACGTCGCAGAGTGCTAGTGCAGATAAATCCCTCAAGAGAGAATGCGCATTCGTTTTATTCCTATCCTTCACAGCATCGCGGAAGTACTTTCAAACAAGAGGCAGAGACTGGAGAAATAAAAAAAATGAGTGCACAGTCTTCACTTTGATCTCAGTTCCTCTTCATTCATTTTTTTCTACACCTTGTGATTCTTTTTCTCCACAGGGAATCGTAATTCATCAGGTATTGTTGGAGTTTTCTATCAATCATGACCTCATCCTGTTTTTTTCATGAATATCTTGAAAATAAAGAGGTCTAGGGAAAAATGTGAAGAGACCTTTTTTCAAGAGAATTAAATTTCCTTGAAAAAAGGTCTCTTGATAAATTCTCATAAACCTCATTCTAACGTGAATTTTCTTTGATTATTGAAAAGAGAGAGAATAAAATCCTCAGAATACGAAATAAATTTGAATAATTGTGCCACTATTTCGTTAATTTCTGTAGAAAATTAAACAATTACTTAGGAAATGTTGCAGTCGTCAGTATGAGATTCACGTATTTGTTGTTTAGTTTTTCTCGAGGCACGCCTTATCAAACTTCTGCTACGTGGTTTACTCTTGACTTCTTCAGCCACTGCAACTACACTTGTACCCTGGGCTGCGAGTACCTGCTGAGGTGGTCCTGGTCCAGCACTTCCAGTTCTTCCACCAGGACTTCCAGATCTTTATTTTTTTCATGCAAACAAGAGAATTTCAATTACTCGTGAATTGGAAAAAAATTGAGTGGTAAAAGAGTTCTGAAAACTTTTACATTCTTTCACCATTAAAATTTAGGAAACAATTAAACTTTGACATCCAGCTCCAATGAACTCTTTAAAATTATTGGAAAAGTTCTTACCTTCGTGAACCATAGGCAGAGCATCTTCTCCTGAGGCCAGAATCATCAAGTTCACCAGTTGGATTTTTCGGTACTATCTTTGATAGTGTAACAAAACACCTGAACATGTCTTTGATATTGTAATCATCTTTTGCTGAGCATTCCATAACTTTAGCCCTGAGTTTTGGTAATTCACAGTACAGCCACTCACTCACGTCCTCAATTGGTACTTCTCTACGTGCTGATGCCAAGTCCAGCTTATTACCAGCAACGACTATCGGTACTTCCTTGTGGTAACAATTTTTTTGTAAAATCACCATTAAAATTAAACGTTAATTACGTTATTCGTTTTGGTGTTTTTTAATTAAATTTAATTTAATTAGCGAATACAAACCTGAAAGTCAGGACGTTGTTCCCTGACCTCCTCGAAGCACCTTTTAACGCACTCAAAACTCGGTAATGAGGTTGTTGCATAAACTAATAAAAAAGCATGTGCTGTTGCTATACTGAGTCTCCGCATTGCTGGGAATTGAAGGTCACCTACAAATTCATTAATAAATTCAATTTGTGTCCATAATTATTGGAGATTATCTCGGAAACTAAGGGAGATAGCGCAATTTTTATGGAGACCTTTTTTGTAGCTCTTTAAATTCTCTACAAAAAAGATCTCTTGCAAAATTTCTCTATCTCTCTTACTTTCCGAGATATTCTCAAAATAAAAAAAAAACATGAAAGTTGAAAAAATTAAAAAAAATGAGTTCTTCCATTCTTTTTTGGTGAATATCTCCGAAAATAATGGAGATACGTCTTTTTTACAGGAATCCTTTTTTGTAGCTCTTAAAATTTTCTACAAAAAAGGTCTCGTGGTAAAAGAGCGTAACTCCATTATTTTCCGAGATAAAGCAATAATTTGAGGGAAAAACAAATCAAGGATACCTGCAGTGTCCAGCAGATCGACTTTCAGTGTCAGTGTACCAAGAATGCATTCTCTCGAGTAAAGATCCTCGACAGTTGGTCTATATCTCTCAGTGAAGCCCTGTCCCAGTAGTCTCCTGATAATAGCACTCTTCCCAACACCAGCACCACCAAGCACCACAAGTCGTATTCTCTCATAGTCTGCCATGCCTATCCTCAATTATTCCTCAGAATTTCTCTCTTCAGGTCATAAATAATTCCAGATTTTTCGATATCAAACTGCCTGATTTTTTCATTATTCATTAATTTATAGTGTATTGATCCTCAAAGTCCTCTTCGACATTCATTTTTCTACTGAAACTCTTGTGAATGATTTTCTATGAATTAATTATAAATTAACGATCATGAGAGAATCCCAATAAATTCATAAAATTAACGTTTTTCATAATTCTTTCATTGAGATTGCAGCAAGTGAAGGATGAATTGAGTTAGTATGGCTGAAAGGGATGTTCCACAAGCTCTTGAAATTTCAAGTGACTCCTAGAGCGAAAGTAACGAGTGGATTCACTGTTCTTCACTGCCTTTGACATTGATGGACTTGTTAGGGGTACACCTTTTCTCTTCTCTTTTTACAGTTGTCCCTTCATCTTCCGCTTCATGAAAATTCTGGAAACAGAATTGTGCTTGAATTATTCAAGGGAATTAATCAAGTGGTCACTTGAATGAATTCAAATTATTTCATGAAATCCTTTTTAAAAAAAAGGACATCACATTTTACAATTTTTTATTGAAAATAAGTCAAAGTTTTTCGTTAAATTAGTTTCACTCGAATTTTGTTAATTAATTTAATTGGAAAATTATAAAGTTGGAGATTGGTGAAAAATTCATGTCAATGTAATCATCAAAATTGAATCACATCCAATTAAATAAGATTCAATTAATACAGAGTGCAAGTATGTTTATAATCTACCGCAGATAATTAGTTTGACCGCTGGAATTTGTGCATATCACATTACTGAGGAAAATCGATTAATACGATGAATTCAGTGATGAAAATTGGGGAATTTTTGATAATGTCAATTGGGAAAAAAGGGAGAATTTTCGTAATTGAATGATATTAATTGTACAATTGCAGTTCAATGAATTTTCTGGGGCAATTAATGTCAAACAAAGCTTAAACTTCATTGTCGAGATGAAAATTCAATGAGGTGTATCTCTATCAAATTGTAATTAGGAGTCGAGGGTTAATGCGTGACAAAGAGCAGCACGAGGGGGTTTTAAACTTTATAAGCTTCGAAATAGGAACAATGAGGTTTGTGCTTTAATCGAGTTGAAACTTAATTCATGTCTTGATTAATAGAGTCTTCAATGTTGAATGAGTAATTAATGAATTTAATTTTTTTTTTATTTTTTTTAATATCTCGGAAACTAAGAGAGATAGAGGAAATTTTGTAGAAACCTTTTTTGTAGAGAAAAAAAAGATGTACAAAAAAGGTTTCTACAAAATTTTTCGTATCTCCAATAGTTTTTGAGATAATCCAAGAAAACTAAATTAATGAATTTAACTATTTAAATCCTTGATTTTACTGTTTTTTCAAATATCTCGGAAACTAAGAGAGATAGAGAAAATTTTGTAGAAACCTTTTTTGTAGAGAAAAAAAAGATATACAAAAAAGGTATCTACAAAAATTCTCGTATCTCCAATACTTTTGGAGATAATCCAAAACTGAAGAAACTTCAGTAAATCAAGATTTATCCATTTAATAGTGATTCAAATCAGCATTCTCTCTCTCTTCATATCACAATAATAGGAATATATCAAGAAGCACATTCACGATGAATGCAGGAACTATGCGATTCCATTTGCCATTTCTCTGGCTTCGCCTATCGTTCACAAGGATCGCAGTTGGCATTAAAAAAGAGCAGTGGAATGAAAAAAAAGGGAAATAAAAAGGAATAAAAGTAGCTGCGGAGACATTACAGTTTTCCATCAGTTCCGCTTGATGATGTGAACTATAACCAGTGACTGTGGGATTTATTATCATTGAAAGATATGAAAGAAAAAAGAATAGTACCTCAGTGAAATAGAAAAATATTCATTTTCCTTTTTTTTCCTCGACGTGCATGAAAGATCAATGAGATTATTTTTAACCTGATTCTCTTTTTAATTAAAATGGAAATAGAATGAATTCATTGATCAATCAATTAAATGTCATTTTTTAAAATTAATTCTGGATTTATCATTTTCAGGCATGATTGACATCCATCAAAATTCAATATCAATTAATATAAAAATAATGAATTAATCCTCTGGAAAATCACAAATCATCTGTCAATAGAATAAATAATAGGCCAATGTTATTCCCATTGGATTTATTAATGTAACACGATGACTAATGCATTAATTGCTCCCACGTGTCAATCCCCAGTCGACTGCCACGAAGAGAACGATACTTCTGGGAGCACCAGTCATTTACTTGTTTCACTGCATTCGTTCCACTGTTTTTTGTCGGTCCCAGTGCACTCACGAAATTGCATTGAATTGGCAAACGGCAGAGGGTATTGGGGAATTAATTTAATTGTGCCTGTGTTTATTCTGTGTCTCAAGTGATCGCGTAATGGCGGAGAACATCGAGGTGAGATGGACCGAAGCAGTAAAATGATTCTGAATTTTTTTTAAGGCGAAAGCTTCTTCCGAAAAATCTGAAAAAAATCAGGAACAATGTGGACATATTAAATCATGTTCTCAAATTTTTTCAGAATTTTTGGATGAGTCTTTCATTAAAAAAAAAAATGAATTATATTGTACGAGAATTAATGAAGTTTTTTTAATGTTTTTTCAGTAATTTTTGAATAATTATTTGGGGTTTTGATTAATGATGTTTCAGTGATGATGGAATACCACTGATTGGCGTATGATTTTCTCATTAAATATAATTGGAATGTCACGAGCTAATGGACCAATTAAATATTTCAATGCTAGATAGAATTTTCGAAGTTATTTGGTGGAATTAATTATTATTTAAGTGAAGTTTAATACAAGCACATTTTCAACGACGCCCAGCGGCTCTCGTGCGACTTCGGAGAAGCAACTGGGTAATTACGCTTTAGCATCCGCCGGGGCATAAAGGACTTTGGAGCCAATAGCAAAAGAGTCTTCTCTCTCTCTCTATTTCACTTGTTTAGCGAGTGTCTTGACGTTTCAAACTTTATAGATTGAAACTTTCTCCAAGTTTTCCGTTATTTCGAAAATTTCAATGGAGAGATTACACAGTACGATGTACAGAGAGTTGTATTGCAAAACTTTTCTACAGAATTGAAATCGCCATTTAATGGAAACGCGAAATGAAAATATTTCTTAACTTTATTCACTTTGAAAGGTCATTTTTCTTAGAATATCTCGGAAACTAAGAGAGATAGAGAAATTTCTGTAGAAACCTTTTTTGTAGAGAATTTAAAGGGCTACAAAAAAGGTGATTATAAAAATAGCTCTATCTCTCTTAATTTCCGAGATATTTAACGAAAACTCGTATTATCATATGTTTTTTGAGAATATCTCGGAAACTAAGCGAGATAGAGCTATAATCATAACAACCTTTTTTGTAGCTCTCAAAATTCTCTACAAAAAAGGTTTCTACAAAAATTTTCCCATCTCCCTTATTTCCCGAGATATTTCCAAAAACCTGAATGACAGTCTGAAAGAAGTGGAGTAAACCGGTTTTGTAATAAAAATAAATAGTGCATTTGAAGCCGGATGGTTTAATCGAGTAAATCCATTTGCCTGAAAACTGAATTAACGGAACGCCACGAGATGCGTTAAAGTCGGAGCATGTAAACCGTATAAACCCTCTTCGTAAATGGAAGTGAATCTGTATCATTCTGACTGTTACTTCTCGTGACTGAATTAGAGCAAATAAAACGTATGCGTTCGTGTGCGATAAAATTTCTACCGATACAAACACAGTTATGTGCCCCTGTGGCACATGATTCTGCTAACTATCTTCGTCTGCCTTTATTATCTAGAATTTTCAGTGGAGTAGAGTACGTACGATGCGACAATTGAGTTTCGTGTTATTAATTAGTGACATTAGAGGAACGGAAGCGTATTACAATCATCTGCGAGTGTATAATTCATAGTTTTTAGGGACTGGAGTGTGAAATCAAGTTCATGTTAGTCCAATTAGTGTATTTATGCGGAATTTGCAAAAGTTGAAAGAAATATAATTATCGTGCATCACTTGGTAAAATTAATTATTCACATTATTAATTTAATTTTGTCATGCGTTTTAACTAGTATTGGCTTTCAACGGAAATTCGATTTTTTTTTAGGAAATTGGTAATTGTTGGTTGTTAACAAGTTTTAGGAAGTTTGAGGGAATCAATAGGTTCAGAGTAAACTTGGGAATTACTGATTTTTAATGAAATTTTAGTTCTTTAATTTTAAGTGAAAATTAAGGAAATAATGGAGATTTATTTCGAATTTATCGATTCTTAAATGAAGGCAATGATAGAGTTTTCATTATTTTTTGATGATAAATTGAAATTTCATCTCTTTTCATTCATTATTTTCGTTAATTATCAATTTTACATATTTTAATTAACCAATTATTACAATCCATTCATTAGTCATTACGAAACAACACTTTGTCCTCCAAAAAAAAATTTTTTTCTTCCCAATTACTGGAAAAAAATGACAGAAAACAATGCATCATTTATTTTATTTTTCACAGAGTGAAATTGTGGTATTTTTATAACGAATCTCTCGTGTCTTCATTAAATAAAATGGAAAAAAGTGAGAAATTATGTTTTTTTCCAATTTGTAAAGATTTGATAACGAAAATAAATTATAATATTTCATAATTAATCAACAGAATAAAATAAATTAAAATATTCAATAAATCTGTAGTGAATTGGTAAATAAGGTTAAGTCATATGCACTTAAACTTGTTTACCACTTGACAACTAAAATATTAAAAATATTTTTCAATGAATTATCGATCCCAAACTGACTTTATCATTATCACCAAAAGGGCAAGTAGTGAAAAATTGAATCCCAGACTTTCATCTTGACACGCTCGATTAACACTACCACGTGTTATATAAATGTGGTTAAAGACACTATTTTTCACCTCTTTTCCCTTTTTTTCCTCGTTCCTTTCATTCTCTCAGGGTTTGGCGAAGCCTGAAGCCTGTGGTGCAGTAATGCGAGCAGACCGAGCCACGTGTGGGATGCTCATACTAAATCGATCAGCTCCCATTCCCCCAACACTCCCCCACCCCCATTGCGTCATTTCCCAGTGCTGCGAACACCTGCTTTTGGATATCGGTTTACCCCTATCAATCGCACTCTGAATCTTTGAATAAATGATCTTTTGTGGAAAGTAAAAAAAAGAAATTAAATTAATGAAATAATTGTTAAACAATTATTTTTTTTAAAACCCTTTTTTTTAACTCTTTAAAGCGAGAAGAAAGGGCGTATCTCCATTGTTATTTTTTTCTTATTTTTCTGATGATCTTTAAAGATGAATATCTCGGAAAATGAAAGAGATAGAGCAATTTTGGTAATGACCTTTTTTGTAGGTCTTGAAATTTTCTACAAAAAAGGTTCAGGGTGAAAAAGACGTATCTCCATTATTAGAAGAGATATTCGAGAAAAAAGGTGGCTGTTATTGGAATATTTTGATATTGCACATTTTTTTTTATTTAAATGTTAGGAGAATGTTTATTTTCGGGTGAATTTGAATTAATTCAGCCGAAAGTGCACTCGACCATGAGTCTGTTCATCGAAGCACACAAAGTCCTCCGAAATACCCAATTTCCTCGTTTTCCCAATTTTTCAACAGATTTTTTTCAATTTTTTTTTCAATAAAATGGTTTTATACTCTCGTATAGAGAGAATTCATGGTACTTGGGGAAATTCATTGTTTACGGACACCGGCGGTGGTATTTTCAGTTATTCTCTATTGTAAACTCTTGTTTATTTATTTTGTATCTTTTTCCACGATAGTAACACTAGGTTTTTTTTTGGCAATTTCGAGAGTTCGAGGGAAATTGAGCGAAGAGAATCATTAAAATTTTAGTGAAAAAAAACATGAGTTATTTTATTTTTCTGTCAATTTGAGAAATTTTTATTTTTCTTTCAATTATGTCCTCTATTCCTACGTTTCTTTTTTTTCATTGTCCCAGGAATTTTATAGTTAATTTGCGTTGGTAACAATTCACTGGACTTTTTCTCCTCTTTTTAAAGGATGAAAAAAGTTTTTTGCCCTCATTGCCACGGATAATTATGAAATACTGGAAAAGGTAATAAAAGGTGAGAATTTTCCATTTTTTTTCATGAAAAAGAGAAAATTTCAATTTTTACATTTTACATTAATTATTAAAAACTATTTTATTTAAAAAAAAGAGGAAATTTCCTCGATTCTTCGTCTCATAAAATATCCATTGAAAAACCCGTTTTACCCCGCCCCTTAATTCCCTCCACCTTATTAATATCCAACTGCAAATATGAAGTCATCGAAAATTCTTCATTAAATAAAAAATTGAAATTTCCCGTTACGCCTCGAAATTTCCGCTTTCTCATGATTAAGTACATGGAAGATTAGTCATATACTACATAGGTACCGAGGCCCTTCATGTAATCCGTTTGATTACGCGAATTCTTGGACGATTAAATCCATCGGGATGAAGGCGCGTTTTGTCTTCCATTTCCTCTCAAACGAAGAGAACTTCTCTCTCTCTCTCTCTTCACTGATAATACATCATCATGAGGGATTTGCTGAGATTATTAGGAGATTATTGATGAAATACTTATAGGAGATAATTAATAACGTAATAAGTGAATCGAGAAATTCGTGAAAATTGTGGAAAATTCATTTTCCAAAGAATTATTTAAAAAAATTCATCATTTTTTTTCATCATCAGTTTTTCAAAGATATCTCGGAAACTAAAAGAGATAGAGAAATTTTTGTAATAACTTTTTTTGTAGCCCTTGAAATTCTCTACAAAAAAGGTATCTACAAAAATTTCTCTATCTCTCTTATTTTCCGAGATATTCAACTCCGCAATAATTTAACCCCGAATTCTTTAATTCTTAAAAAAAAAAATCTTCCACTTCACCTTTCCCATTTTTTCCCCTTTTCTCTCATTTCCGGAAATGAGCAAGTAGAGTGGTGCTTTTGAGTCTAGATTATGGCTCTGAGTGTGTCCTTGAGAGCGGTGAAAAGAATCTCTAATTCCGCATTTCACAAAGAGACTCGTTTGCACCGATTCTTCCTCGAGATGAAACATGAAATGTTTTTGCCATAAAAAATTCACAAAGAGAGAATTACGGAAACCTCGAAATTTCAAATTACTTATTAATCAATGAGAAAAGGGATTATCACACTTACTAATAGAATTTTAAACATTTTCTACCACTCATTTTCCACAAAATTATTTTTCAATTCTCTTTACCTTTACAAAAATAGGAATTAATTATTGTTTTAAATTATTATAAATACTATTTCGTCATTTTTGGAAAAATTTGGACTTGTGCATGTGAAAGAGCCCAAAATTTCCTATAAAAATGCACTTTTCTTCAATAAAAAATTGCTTTGAATATCGATGAAATGAAAAGAATTAGGGAAATTTGTAAATTCAGTTTAATAGAATCCCTGAGGACTGTGTTGCACGAGTAGTTGACCCTCATCCCTCGAATCGCCCATAAAATCCAAGGAATTCTCCTCAATTGCAACTGTAATTCTGTATTGGCGTATACATGCCACGTCTCATTTAATAGCTCACTGGATGTAACCACGATATGTGGGGTAAAACGATGTTTCTCGAATTACAGAGAAACGTAGGCTATTTAACGCGGATGGCTCATGAAATTGGAATTTCGATGACGTTTCAAATGTGGAGAAGATTGGCATTTTCATGGCGTTCATTAAACAGCAATTTAGCAGTCATTACAGGGCAGAATGGAATGAATGCTTTAATTTAATTCAATTTTCTTGAAATATCTCCAAAAATATTGGAGATGTCTCCAAAAATATTGGAGATATCTCCAAAAATATTGGAGATATCTCCAATATTTTTGGAGATATCTTCATTTAATTAATTTTAATTAATTAAAATACTTAAAATCTTCGACTTTTTCTTAATTAATAAGACTATTAATTTGTCCGTCGATTACTCGCAAAGAGATTGGAGTCAAACGCCAGAAGGTATTTATTATCCAGCAGAGTCTAGTACAGAACTAATACTCAATATACTGTCTCAGGCATCTTCATGACCTCGTAGTTGAATCTAAACCTCAAGTCCTCTGTTTTTCCATCATCAATTGCTTCGTAAACTGCTTCCGGCAAGAGTCGATAATAATTAAATCAACTGGTACAGCGTCAACGTAGTTTGAACTGAGCTCCTTTACCCAGTGGAGATGTAGGAATCTTTTTTTCTTCATGATTTTATGATGGAGAAAAGGTCAAGGAAGAAAAATTCGTACTCGACGGAATCATAATTTAATTTTTCTCCCCCTTTTTTTTTTTTTTTAGAGAAAAAGTGCTGAGTAATAGAGAATAATGGAAGAAAAATTCTGTTGAGTGCTGATGAAGTTGATGGATTTCTTGCTTTTTAGGAGGAAAAAGGGAATTTTAAAAAAACCCAAATTTAAATAAATGTACAGGGAAAACGGAAAATTAATAGTTATCAATTTAAATCGACTGGTAAAAGTTCATTATACCCAGTTCCTCTTTTATCAATTCTTTTCTTCCTTCAGAATTGGCTACAGTGACCGCGTTTGAAGACAATGGCACTTCTCAATGCGTTGGCATTGTGCACCAGTGTTCAATACCGATGAAGAAAGAGAATAAAAAAGAATCTTTAATCGAGAATGTCATAGAAATATTCCTATCTCCATGAAGAAAATGGAATAAATTCAAAAAAAATTCATATAAGGTATATTTAACAGTGAATTAATTATTCTACTTTAAACTGAAAAAAAAAACCATGAAATGTTTACGTAATTAGAGTGACAGTACTCGAGAGAGTTTTGCGGTTTAAAGTTCCATGAGACAAAACTTTATTGAAATTTCTCTCTTCCATTGGCTTAACGAGACGCAAAAGCGTCCATGAGAAAATCCCCACTCTCAACTGTCCTTGTGGATTGCCTCTGGATGAGGATTTAATTCATATTGAAAAAGCCAAGGACAAGTTTTACCAGAAAAGAAATTATCCTTATAGAGATTACAAACTTTTCTTTGTTTCTCGTGTGCTTTTTCATCTCTAATTTATCTTTTCCTGTTATTGAAGCAGTCCTTTGAGTACTCGAGAAGCACTCACAATGAAATTGGGAAAAGGGGGAAAATTGTTTCAGTGAATCTTTCATGAATATTCGAGGAATTCTCGAGGTGACGAATCCATTTTTCATTATTTCGAGAATATCTATGAAATGAGTGAGTTTAGAGGAAAATGTTAAGAGACCTTTTTTGTGTAGAATTAAATTCTCCACAAAAAAGGTCTCCTGATAAATCCCCCTAAACCTCTTACTTTTCGAGATAATCCATCAGGAGTCATCAACAACATCATGAAACTCTAAATAATTCAAAAATCCATAAATTTCACAAGACCACATCTTTTCTCACTGCAGTGATAATGCAGACCATCAAGTGACAACAACGAAACTGAAAGTATTCATTACATAAAATGACAGGGGATAAAAGTATTCATTTTTCTGTTATATGAATCCACGAGTGTAGCATCTTCACACGTACAGATTATGGGCCTTTCAGTGTTATTTTTTTACTACAGTCGTTATAGATTTTATTCCCGGTGTCCCTTCCAGTGGTTATCATGGCTGAGAGTATCATTCACCCTCTGTTTATCCTGGGATAATGTCACCCCTCGATGCTACACTCTTCTTCAGCACGAGAGGGATAAATATAATTAGGACGAGGGGATCGTATTACTCCGTGTCAACACATAAAATGAAATTCAGGAAGCATGTTCCTTGGCATTTTCTGTAAATTTATCAATACACTACAGTCACCACAATAAAAGTGACCAGACTATTTGTTTCCGAGTTTCCTCTATTCTCTAAAAATTCATGAAAATCTAATGTTTTTCCATTGAAATAAAGCAAAGGCCACACAGAAGCCTGTGATGGATTATTTTACAGGGAAAAGCTTTAACGAGCTTCCATGGTAGTCAAGTGCAGGGCTGGAATGGACAAGAGATGCGGATGCGTCGGCAACACGTTTATTACGATGGCGTCTGGCTAATGGCTGGAACCACTTGTTGAAAGCTGATCCCCAATGGAAAACCCAACTCAGTTTGCACTATACCAATTTCAATGGCCCCAAAAGGATCCCATGTTATCATTAGTTTTAAGTACTAGGGATGAATGATAAATGTGCTATGAGAGAATATTCAAGATTTGTTAGAATGAAATCACTGTATTGCTGATGAAAGAAAAGTGTCTTCGTTAGTGTCTCTGAGAGTTTTCCATTATCCCAAGGATATCTCGGAAACCATTGGGTTTACGGGGATTTATCAAGAGACCTTTTTTCAAGCTTATCAAATTTGTAAGAAAAAAGGTATCTTCATGAATTCCCGTAAATCCAATGGTTTCAGTGATATTCTCAATATTACTGAATTATGATAATTAATAACTTTTCACTGGAAGAAAACTCGATGATAAAAAAAAGAAATTCTTTGATAAACAAGTACAGAAGTGCATATTCCAGTTTTTTTAAGTTCAATCAAAAGTTGGAAAGAAAGTTAATGAGAGTTCAATACTCAATTATAGACTTCAATCCCTCTGTAATTAAAGCGAATGTAAAAAAGAAGAATTTGATGAACTAATTAGAATTTTCAATCACTTTCATATTATGTCACAAGTTTTTATTTAAATTCACGTAGTTTCAGTTGTTCTGGGGAGAATTTTATTGGAAATAAATGAGAGCAAAAGCTCTGGGGGGTTTGAAAAAAGGAGGAAACAAGATGGAATAGTTGGCCTCGTCTGCACCAAAGAATGGAGCACGAACGGTAGTCAAGGAGGTCGACTACTCGGATCTCTTCATCGTAGTTGAGTGGATGTACACAGTTTAGAAGGCGGAAATAGTAAATGAAGAAGGGGAGAGAGAGAATTTTAGATATGAATGCTTTCTCTATTATTTATGCCTTCGTTATCACGGATTCGTGGACGTGGAATTACAAACGATCTGCATTTGAGTGAATGAAGACGGTGATTTATCGTCGGCCTTTTCATCGACTCCAGAGGACAATATATTATTTCAAATGGATTTTGAGTACTTGGAGATGATGAAGTGAGGATTTATCAACGTAAATCCGAAGACATTTATCATTCTCCCGAGGAAAATCACAATTTTCTAGAGTTCTTTCCAAGCGTCACACGAGTGCGAAAGAGATAGCTGAAGAATTTTTTAGTTTTTTTGGAATATCTCGGAAACTAAGAGAGATACGGAAAAAATTGTAGATACCTTTTTCATAGAACGTAAAAATATCTACAAAAAAGGTTTTTACAAATTTTTTCGTATCTCCAATAGTTTTTAAGATAATTCAAGAAAACTAAATTAATTAATTCGATTTTTTGAATCCTTGATTTTACGGTTTTTTGAGAATACCTCGGAAACTAAGAGAGATAGAGAAATTTTTGTAGAAACCTTTTTTGAAGAGGGTAAAAAAATCTACAAAAAAGATATCCACAAAAATTTTCGTATCTCGTTTAGATTCCGAGATATCTTCCGAGATATCTCCTCTTAATTAATTCAGATTGAGGAAAAAAAAATAAATAATTGGAGTATCATGAGTGCTTGAGGCCAGATGACAAGTGGCATCGTTTAATTGCATTCTGTGGACAAAAAGCCACCCTCATTCCTCTTCCCTCATTTCCCGATGATAAACGCCCTCATCAGCCCCAAAAAATCATGCAGACAGTGATAATAATCTGGGTTGAGGAAACAGGGATAGAGGTCAATCACGTGGAAGACCTTTTCCAATTAATTCCATTAAATGTTCCGAATAAAAAATAATAAATAAAAGAGGACAATTTTTTGTTTAATTTGTGAGGAAAAATAATGTGAATAAATGTTTTAAATAAACCTGTTTAATTGCTGAGAAATTTTAAATTAAAAAAAAAAAGGAAAAAAAAAACGTTGTTTTTATTCTTCAACGTTAATTGGACGCTATTATTATGATTATTTGAATACTCAATTTTTCGTTAATTGTTGGAGCAGTGAGAAATGTGTCTTACGTGCTTGTACTCATTGGATTGAATATTTCCCATGGGAAATTACAGGAAAATTAATAATCCAGAGGGAATTAACACAATTTTAATTATTAATTAATTATTCAAAATTTTCGATTGTTAAATACACGAATTTCCATAATTTAATTAATTTAATTAATTTTAATTTGAGTAATCAATAGTTACATTAATTATTATTTTTTCGTTGAAAGAAAAATTCACTGAAAAATTCTTTCCTGAGGCGAAAATAAAAACAGAAAAAGAATTGTGAATTTATGAAACGAAAATGAAAGTGAAGTACAGTGGAAAATGCGAAGAAAATCCTTCACAATTTCATATAAACGTACATTTCAAAAAAACGTTCATATTAATTATTCTCTTTGAGACAGTGTCACTGTGTGTTTGAAGTTGATGGTCACGAATGCAGTGGAAAATGGGGGAAACTGCCTCACGGCTATTGGATACGGTTTCAGAAAGGAATACATGGGATTAACGTGTGTATTTTGTGTTCTCTCGTATTTTCTATCTTTCTCGATAAACTCAGCTTTGAATGCACTGGAAAATGCAGTATTTGCAGGAGAATTTGTCTCATTGGGTTCATTATTTCTTCAGATTAATTTGAAAAAAAAACGAATTCCTTTTTTTTATCAAAAACAAATTGAGGAAAATAAAATAAAAAAAATGTTTTATTATTATTTTAAGATTCGGCTTCTTTCATGTTTTCACTTTATTTCCTTTTTTATGAGAGGAAAATAGAACAGATCAATAATAAATAAATAGTTTGAGTGGAATTGAATATTTTTGTATTTTGTGAAGGGCGCAGTTAAGCTCTTTATATTTCCCCTAGTTTCTGTAAAAATTGATGAGAATAAAATTTTCATGAAAATCCATTGAGTCTTTCACTGTATCGAGGGGAGGAAAAAAAGAAAGAGTGATCATGTATGCATTATTTCCTGGCGGATATACAACCGGATACTCGATAATATGTGTATTTATTTATTGGCTCTATAACGAAGGGTATTAGTATAAATTTTATCCTTAGAAAGCCTTCCGCATTGTTTGAATTTATTCAATTTTTTTATTTTGTTTTTTCCAAACAAAAAAAGAGTTCATTATCACATGATGAATATCTCGGAAACTATTAGGTTTAGAGAAAAAAGTGAAGAGACCTTTTTTGTAGAAAATTTAATTTCCTACAAAAAAGGTCTCTTAATAAATTCTCGTAAGTCCAACGGTTTTCGAGTTATCTTCAAAATAATCCACACTCCACTGTATATTCTGCATAAGAGCAATTCTCCATTGTTCTCCAGGATTATAAAAATAGAATTCCACGTGTTTCCCCTTTTTCCCCCCAATTCGATGAGAGCCTGACAGCCACTAACATTGTATATAGATGATAACAAAAAAAAGGAGCGTTAAGAGAAAACCGGATATTTTCCCTCAATTCCAATGGCACATTCGAGTGCCTTTTTCCCCTCATTTTTTTCGCCCATTTTTTTGCGCGAGAATAAAAAAATGAAAAGGGGATAACTGAATGCCAAAAGGGGGCTAAAAATATCTATTCAGCAAACACACGCAATCCTACGTAAAAAATGTTTGAATGGACGTTACAAACAATTCTCGATGGTGAATAAATTTCGAAATTTACGTAAGTCCAGAATTGTTAGAGAATAGACATAAATCTCTGCGATAAGAGGGCAAAATATATGGGAGAGTGGTTTAAAAAAATAATTGTTATGGAGTTTGTCCATTTGCGATTGTATTGGTATTTAAATTCCCAGGTTATGACTTTCTGCAAGTTTTAGTTTTATTTATGGCTAAATTTACGATTCTTTTATTTCTTTTATATTCGTAACTCTGTTTATAACGTGGAAATGTATATTTGAGGCGATTCAAATTTTCATTGTTTCATCGTCCATTCGTTGAACCAGAGTGCCTTTGTTCCAGTTCAATTGTGGAGCAAGTGGAAAACAAAGAAAGTGGAGAAGCTTTTGATTTCTCGTCCTCCCAATTTCATCAAATCCAACTTTACATTGAAATATCTCGGAAACTAAGAGAGATAGAGCAATTTTTGTAGAATCCTTTTTCATAGAAAATTTCAAAAGCTACAAAAAAGGTTACTAGCAAAAAGGTCGTATCTCCAGTGCTTTCGAAGATATTCTAAAAAAAACAATTGAAGAAAAAAAACCCTCTTTTTCACATTTTTACTTCATTCCAACTTCTCATTAAAATATCTCGGAAAGTAAGAGAGATAGAGCAATTTTTGTAGAATCCTTTTTTGTAGAGAAACTCAAGAGCTATAAAAAAGGTCATTAGCAAAAAGCTCGTATCTCCAATAATTTCGGAGATATTTTCAAAAAACAATAAAAAAAAAACTCTTTTTTCCTGAATTCATCAATCATACTTTCCCACGATAAAATTCTCGAATAATTCCGCATTCCTCACATATTGAATAATAATAACAGCAAAAAAAAATCCCATTAAATTCAAATATCCACGTTATACCCAGTGAAACATAAAATTCACAAACAGTTATATCCTCTTTTTCATAACACACAGTCTCACCAATAAATAAAACATTCCCCTTTTGTACATTTCCTCATCGTAATGGTTTCTCTCATCCACGAGGATAAAACGTATATATATATATATTTTGCATCCATGACCTCATATCCATATTGGAATTCGTAATAAGAATCCAGAGAATGTAGACGAATTTCATTGCCAACAGGTTGTGTGACGAAAAGAAAAAGAATAGAATGAAAAAACCCAGAGGAATGAGAATTTTCCTTTTTTTCTCCAGTGAAAATGTGGAAATAAGGGAAACGAGGAGGAAAAAAAAATGGGGGAAAAATTCATTCTCTTTGATAAGGAGATGGTAGGAAAAATAGAAAGGAATTTACAGAGAGGAGAATAATTCTGCCACTTGTTAACGATGGTGATAAAAATGTTGGACATTGTGGGTGAAATAATGAAGGCAAAGATTGCTACTCAGCATATGCTACTTTTCCCATAGATGTCCTCTGGCTATCACATTTTATCATGCAAAAACAATGGCAGATGGATCCAAGATATTATTGTTCTCATAAACACAGGATGAGGATAATGAAAAAAAAAAAAAAACGTGAAAATAGTGTCTTCATCTTCTGCTGATTGAATTGGTTTTAAAAAACAAGGAGGATGGAGAAAAAAATGGAGAATTCACGTCTCGCATGGAACAAAGAACCTTTTCCAGAGATGAAATACCATTCCACTTTGTTTCCAGCAAAGGCTGAAGCTATCAAAAAAAAAAGACAAAGATAAAACTACGAAAACGTCGAGATTTCCTTCTTGCAAGAGTCGTCAGCTCTTCAGTTTATTCAGTTCTCTCATTTTCATGAGATTACATGTCGTCATTGCAGTGAAAAAAACGTTTTTCCACATTATTCATCTCAATTTCAATGTTTTTGGGAATATCTTTGAAGCGAGTGAATTTATAGGAAAATATCAAGATACATTTTTTCTTCAAAATTTAATTCCCCACAAAAAAGGTCCCATGATAAATTCTCCTAAACCCAATAATTTCCGAGATATTCCAAAAATAATGAGACAACGATTTTTATACTTAATTAATTGATAATAAGAGCTCAAGAAGGTGCACAACTCGACTTTGACTCTTAAAAAATAATGGCATTTTTATTTCAATACATTCCAAAGAATAATGATCAAATGTACCAATCCAAAAGGGAATTCTATTGGATCTTTTGAAGAATCCTCGAGACAGGCAAGTACACATGACCTCATTTTCCTTAAATCACTTTTTCAAGGATTTAGTCCACGAAATTTTTTAAAACATCAAAATCAAATAAACGAGTTCACTAAAGTATTCATAAAACAACTGGACAAAAAAAAACTAAATAATCAATACTAAAGTGTCAACTGCTCTTGATAATGAGGTCGTATTGATTCTCTGAATGAATGGGAATTGACAATCTCAATTGCCATCCACACAGCCTCGATCGTCATATCTGTTTACCAGTGATAGACAACAGGGATTTCAGTACTTGAGTAATGACAATACTGAATCAGGTTGATCGTAATCTTAACAGCTGTAATAATCATCTGCTCTTGCGTGAACGAATCAACGATGAAAGGGGACAGTACAAACTCTGGTGAATTCGTAATTGCTTTGATCCCTGAATTGTCCAAAGGTATCAAGGATTTGAGTTTAATTATGGAATCAGCTGTGACAATGAAATCCAAGAATCTCGTATTTTCATGAATTGCTTCTGCTTTTTTGTTCATATTTTCACGAATAAAGGTGTGAAATGATGCTGAAGAAAATGATGGAATCATTCAGAGTTTCTTCACCTAAAAGAAATTCCCAATATTCTTGCTGAATCAGCGAATCTACGTTATACATAATACTAACACGAAAAATATCGTTGTAAGTGATTGCTCTGAGCTATTCTTCCCCAATTCTTTATAATATTGGGTGTGTCACGTTTTTATCATAGTCGTAAAGATAGTCATCGTGAGCTTTTTTTTATCATCAATTTTATTTCATTTTTTGTGTCCCTTCCTGCTTTCCTTCTTCTTTACATTCGAAATTCTGGAGGTCACTATGATTATGATCATAATGGGTTTAAATTTTCATTTGCCTGTGGCAATAGATTCAGTGGTGAAGAAGTTAAAGTCGATTTTATCTTGAAATACTTTTTCTTATTTGCATATTATGAAAATCAGGAATTTAGAGAAATATTGAAGATATATTTTTTCTGAAAAAATCAGTTTTTTGAGATATTCTGATTGAACGGTTGGAAACAGCGATTTTCTGATGATTCCATTGGAAAACTGGTTTTAAAATTAAAAATACGATTTTTTCAAGTACTTTTGAGTTTTTGAAAATCAGTTGCACTATAAATCACTCAAAAAATCGTATTTTTAATTTTAAAACCGAGAAAAGTGATTTTTTCAAATTTTTCCAAGGTAAACTCCTTGAAATCTGGATAAAAAAAAAATCGAATTTTCAAAAAACTCGAAATAATTAATTTCGACACATATTTTCAGCCTAAAATTTCCTCAGACCGTTCAATGAGAATCATTATTTTATTCCCCATTAATTCCCTAAAATTCGTAAAAAATAAAAGCAATCCAAAAAATTAATAGTTATAAACTTTGTGATAAACCAAAGTGCCATAGTCTGTCCAAGTAATTCCAGTAGGCTTAAGTTTAAGCCCCAGGGTAAAGTAGGTTATGTGCCATAAGTGCGAGAGCACCAAGAGCAGAGTGCTGATAGGAATGGAATGAACGTTTGAGAATCAGGGTTGAGAATCGGAGTGTGCTCACTGAGTTAACAGTATAACATATCACTGAGCAACTCTTTTCACTCTTTATGATGATGTACATGACTCATATCAACGCCTACCTCCACACACACACACTGATAATGTGTTCACCAGTTTGCTGGCTCATGTTGTGCAGTGGAGACAAGGGGGAGGCTGTCAGGTTCTATACTAGTTCACTACACCTGACGATTCTACCGTGAAATTCATCAAAGGCCTGAACCAGTGACCGGTAACACGTCTGTATCGTTTCTGCCATGAACCTCAGGTCGATACACGTTTTTTCACTTCACCGAGAGAGATAGTGATGAGATAATCACGTTTTTTTTAAATTATATATTTTTATGGGAAAGGGAAATTTGTTGGAATATATTGAATTATTTAGAGAGAATCAATTGAATAAATTGAAATATTCTGATTGTACGGTTGGAGATAGCGATTTTCTGATGATTCCGTTGGAAAGCTGAGGAAATTTTAGGTGGAAAACATGTGTCGAAATTAATTTTTTCGAGTTTTTTGAAAATTCAATTTTTTTCATCCAGTTTTGAAGGGTTTAACTTGGAAAAATTTGAAAAAATCACATTTTTGTAAATATCTCCGGTTCTATTTGTCGTAGTACAGTGGGGTTGAGCTCAAATTAAAGGTCTCGGCATTCCTCACATTTTCGTTGAACTCCCATCGATTTTTATCGAAAATTGAAGAAGTTACAAGCCATTTTATGAAAATCAGTTTTTGGCCCATAACTTTTTCAATTTCTGATAAAAATCGATGGGAGTTTAACGAAAATGTGGGGAATGACGAGATATTCACAAGAATGTGATTTCTTCAAATTTTTACAAGGTAAGCCCCCTTCAAAACTGGATAGAAAAAATCGAATTTTCAAAAAACTCGAAAAAATCAATTTCGACACATATTTTCGGCCTAAAATTTCCTCAGCTTTCCAATGGAATTATCAAAAAAATTCTATCTCCAATATGCATGTGTGTGTTTTCTTCATTTAAATAGGTAAATTAATTCAGCAAACAGCAATGCAAATTTGCCAATTTACCAATAATAATATTAGCACCAATCATTGCTGTTAAATACGTTGTAAATTGGTAGTTGAGAGATACAATCAGCTTGATGGATAAAAAGTAGTGAAAAAAAAAGAGAAAAGTGAAAAAATAAACATACACTCGATGTCTCTTTAAACCTGATAGGGGAATGAATTTTCCAGGCGATGGGATTCAACACGTTTTCAGTGTGAAAATTACGATGTGGAGGATAGACTCATCTACGAGCGACACATTGTGGGGAAATTGACTTTTTGGATGAACGATAATGGCTTTTAGTTTTATACGAGTGAGCATGAAATTTAATCGATTATGATAAAAAATTTCAAAGGATAATTTAGGTGTGAATTTATTCGTTTGATAAAATCATTTACTCGATAATTATTCAATCGAGTGAGTTCTTTTTTTTTTAAATCGTAAAATTTGTGATATTCAGGGGAAATCCTTTGATTTGCCGGATAATTTGAAATTCTAATTACAATTTTCACTGGACATTTGACGATAATACAAGGACGTTTACCATTTTATGCAGTGAAATGAGGTTTTCAGTTAAAAGTGACATTGAAGGCAGTTCAATACAGTTTGCAGTCAAAAGTACCCTTCAGAAATAAACCCCCTTTATCCCCACTTCTTTCTCACTTCTGCAATAGCTATTTATGTAAAGCCACACGTGTATTTGGTGGTAACACAATTGCACAACTTTATTACCGCTGAGTCAACTTCAGGTAATTCTCTGGTTTATTTTTTTCACTTTACATTTCGTTTCATGGGAATAATTAAATTTTCATATTAATTAATTTCTTTGTTTGTTAAATTTGAATATTGAGGAAATTGCTGGAAATTCATTTTCAATTAATTTTTTCTTTTCTTCCACTTTTTTTTATCTAAATAACGTGAATTAGTCTCGAGGGGTGAAAATTGATGCAGCCCTCGGATTTCATAGTGAATAAGTGGAACAATTTTTTCTCATCTCGAGGATGAAGCTTTTGATAATTCTTCGTTATCCAGCTTCTTAAAATCGCTTTTCCTTACTAATGCCACTGAGTATTTTCTCATTATGGATATTTCCTCTTTATTTCATCCTCGAGATAATTTGAAATCATTGGACTTTTTATTGAAGGAAATTTATCAAAATTACGAGGGCATTTACTCTGGTGTGAGAAAATCAATAAAGATCTCAAACTAAAAAAAATAGGAAAAAGAGACAGGATTTTTATCTAATTTTCCAGTGACCTTGAGCTCTTGAATTATCTTCATTTGTGAATTTTTCAGGTTTTTCTTCTTCTGCAGAAGTGATTGGAGAAAATTGAGGTATTTTAAAATTCTCCAGAAAGTTTTGAAAATAACGAGGAAAGAATAAAATTTTCATTTTCATCTATTATTTCACATGAAAGTCGAGAAAACTCTGAGAGTCACTGCATTGTGGAACTTTATTTAAACTTGTTTAATTAAAATCTTTAATCACAATTATGTGATAGCCAAAGTTTTTTTAATCAGAATCATCTGTTTATTCATTACCCCTCTTTCCCCCTTTTTTTTCCGCCACTTTATTTGAGCACGAGAGTTCACTATTTGGATCAATGGAAAATTGCGAGAAAGGTAGAGTCTCTCCCGCAGTGACGGTAAATCAAGGAGTAACAGGGATATTTTTTCCTTATTTTTTCAGTGTGTACATGATGAAGGCGCCATGGATATTTTCTCAGACTGATTGGAAAAATCCAGGGGGTAAAACGAAAGCGTAATAAAAAGTGGAGAAAAAAGGGAATTGAGAGGGTAATCGCACTGCAATTACCTTTTTCCTGTGGCTTATATAAATCATGAATATATTCAACAGATGGCTGAGTCAAACTCACCTACAACAAAAAGGCTTCAATCCCCATGTACTTTTTTATCCTCTCTATTCTCTTTATTTTCATTGAAAAACTATTTTCCTCTGGTATTTTACAGAGTTTCTTAAACTACAATTGAATTTTTATGATGATGATTCAATTTAACTCTGAATATCTCCAAAACCACTGGATTTACGAAAAATCATGAAGATACCTTTTTTGTAGAGAATTTTGTCCTCTTAAAAAAAGCTCTCTTGATAAATCCTCGTAAACTCATTATTTTCAAAGTTATCCACGAAAATATAAAAAATTCGAGGTTTTGATGTCTTCTGGTGGATCAACAGCATCACCGATTTTCCCTCACTCCATCAACTAAAAAAGATTTTCCATAAGACTTATCACAGTGTAATCAAGTGGACACATCTTTTTTGAAGATGACTGATCATCCATGATGCCAGGGGTAGATTTCCCTGAGGCCTTTTCCAAGCCACACTGATAGTCTCTTTTATGTAATTTTGTTTTTATCCCAGCCAAAAGGAGTTTGTGTACTTTTCTCACTCGGTGAAATGAGAAAAATAGAGAATTGAAGGAGAGAAAAAAAGGAGAAGTATAGACACCATCAAGAGTTATCGATAGCTGGAAATGGACAGCAATATACTTCACTTTCATTTCTCGCTCCTTGTTTCATTTCCCTTTTTTCTCCACTTTTTTTTTCCTCTCATTCACATACGTCCTGTCTGTCGATTCTATCTTCTACCAGTGTTTGTTGAGTTTTTGATGTTGTCCGAGAATCGATGGAGACGATGAGCCCATTCCCCTCGAGAAGAACAGAGCATCTGACGAGAATTGTGTATAACATTCAGACTTTTTGTGTATATGTACATTTGGCTCATCCTAAAAAAAAAACGGAGACTCGTGTGAAGCTTTTCTCTGAGCTTCCCATCAGCCTGAGAGACATGGGGAATCGATTGAGAATGGGAGAAGAAAAACATAAAGTCTATTGTCACTTTGCTCCACCATTTTTCTTGATTCTTCAAGCACATATGGCTTTGATCAGTTCTAAATTCAGGGAATTCTGGTTTGGGAGAAATATGGCACTGGCTTTATTGCGTTTGTATTAAACATTTGTTTGGATTTATTTGTCAGGCCATAATGGAGATTGGAGGAATGCTTTTGTTTGGTAAATATCGAAGATTTGTTGATTTTTCATGTAATGGAATGAACGTAATTGAAAATAATCAATTTATTGAAGTAAAAAGAGCATCATAGTTTTTTCCAAATATCTCAGAATCCATGAGAGATAATGAAATTTTTGTAATTACCTTTTTTGTAGAAAATTTTAAGAGCTACAAAAAAGGTATCTACAAAATTTTTCCTATCTCTCTTATTTTCCGAGATATTTTTAATAAACTGTTCTCTTTATTCTACAATTAATTAATCGCCATTTTTCTCAAATCGTTTGAACCTAGTGAACAGATTTTCACGTACCATAGTTTTACAAGAGCGATGAGATTTGAGGGTGTGAAATTGATGACAGTACGATCCTGTCGCGAATGCCACAGCATTAATTAACTCTCGTAGTTCATGAAAACTTGTAATTTACGTTCTTCCATTTATTTTATCAATGCTCAAAGCTTTTCCTTTGATTCAGAGAACCCTCCCTTTTTTTTATCTCCAGTATTTCCTTCATTCCCCTTTTTTTTTCTTTTTCGAGAAATCCCTCTTCTCATTTCTCACTCCACTCTTATTTTCAATGGAATCAAATATTATTTTTTAATCTCTTTGACATGAAATTATCCATTAATTCACCAGAAATACTCTCGACCCATTTCTCATGTAAAATATTACATACTCCCTTGTAATTCAATTATTTATGTATGAAATTGTCGACAGTTAATAATTCATAATTACGTTTAATTCAGTTAGTAGAAACTGACAATTTACTAATTTAATGAATTTCATAGATTATTAATGGTAATTGAGTAAATTATTTGATATCCGTAATCCAATCTCCATTTTCACCTCAATTCTCAAATTCATGATGACGTCATTGGATTTATGTAAATTAATATGATTTTTAATTTTTGTTTCTTACGATAATATCCCCTCCCCTCAAAAATTAGTCAGAAAAAATTTGTACTTCCCAATAGATTCAATGCACGTCTCTTTCACTTCGTACTTTTTGACCCATCGAATTCCGGTGAATCTGTTTCAAGCCTTTCACGTACTCGTTTCGTTCAATGGTCGCAAAAAAAAGAGGCACATGGACAAAAAAAGGTTTTGAAACGACTCCTGCAAGTGGAAATTACACTGTGTACCTGGCGAATCGAGTGGCACATTTTTCCCTTTGGTTTTCAATGACAAAAAGCCATTTGTTCTAATTTTCTCTTCTTCAAAACTCTTTTCAGAGTTCAAACTAAATTCATCCAATTGTCCATGGAGAGAATGAGAATTAATGTTATTACGTGAATCGCTGGTAGCCAATCATTCAGCCATTTGCATTAGCACAATGGAGATTAGCAGTTTCATATAAAACTTTTATTCTGGAGTTTTACGGGTTTTTTTTTCCCCTCTTTTTTGTGGAATTTTCATGTTGATGGACACGAGACTATTGTGGAGTGCTTCTGGGTTACTGCAGAGGGGAAAACTCATTTTGAGATGATGGTAATCCGGGAATTGGCCCATTGCGGTTGGATCCTGGTACACTGTCAGGCATAATTGAAGAAAGCAGGACGCTTGGGAATTACTGGCAGTACGTGAACCTCTTTTTTTTTTAATGTAATCATCATTGTTGTTATAATGATGATGAGGACGAGAAATTATTGTTTTTATTGGTCGATTTCATCTGTTTTCTGATTAGTTAAAGTTATTAAAACTCTATGTTTTTGTTATTTTGAGAATATCTAGGGGAGGAGTAGGTTTATGGAAAAAAGTCAAGAGACATTTTTTGTAGAGAATTTTGTGGGGAACAAAAAAGGTTACTTGAGATTTTTTGATAAATCCACTCGTTTCGAAGATATTTGGGATTTAGTAATTTTTTAAATAGTTTTCTCTCATTTTTTAATTCAATTGTTCAAAATTAATGACAATTTTATTATCCTCACGTGCTTATTACGTTGATCAGTCTATTAATGTCATGAAAATGTGATAATTGTGATTGACTCACTGATTAAATCAAGGCAGTGATGATGTAATTGAAGTCATTGTGAATTCATGAATATCTTGAAGGACAATCTTATTATCTGATAAATTTATTTTCAGACATTTTCACGACTATTTTGAGACACATTGTGCCTCAATAAATAAGAGTTGTAAATGGGGTGAACGAATATTTCAAGAGCCACAGAAATAGACTTGGATAATTTCAGTTTAAGGGTCACTGACAGAATGAACGAGAAAAAAAAATCGAATGAAAGAAGAAATAATGGAGAAACTTTAGAGCGGAAGAAAGATTCATGAAAAAGCCTTATCATAACGACCCCATGTCACGTGACATCTGTCTCATTTCCAAGTAATTAAACCCCTGTTAATTAATGCCTAATTAAATTAGAATAATTGAACGAATTCATTGATACAAATTCTCGAAATCAGTTTTTTCAAAATATCTCCGAAACTAAGAGAGATAGAGAATTTTTCACGGAAACCTTTTTTGTAGAAAAAAAAAAGAGCAACAAAAAATGTATCCACAAAAATTTCCCTATCTGCCATGGTTCCCGAGATATTCCACCAAATCCGCTGATCTCCAAGATGCTAAATGAAAACATGTAAAAAATCCACCACAAATGTGATTAAAAATGCCCATTAATGCATTTCCGTTCAGCATCAGCATAAAACGCTAACAATCACCCTGACAGAGGGAACAAGTGCAAAAGTTTGTTGGGAACAATGAGCCAGAGTGATCGACGTACAGCTCCCCACGGCGTTAACATCAGAGCTTTCGAAGGAAGTAAAGGGATCGCGTGATTTCTCAACCAACATGAAACTCCTCTATTACTGCTGTTCAGGCCTCAATCCATATATATATATATATATTCACCTGGAATCGTTATACAACCAATTTATGTCAGAAGCAGTGGTATACACGTCTGCCACTATTTGGCAAGATCAATTCGTGTATTTATTCAGTGGGGAAGATTTCTTTTCTTTATGCCCTTCATTTTGATATTTATCGGGGGATTATTTTGTAGGGGAGTGACAATAACCCTGGATGTATTTCAGCAGGACACGAGAGCTGATGTATTGGTTGAAAGGGAATTCCAGAGGAGAATGGAGTCGTTGGTTTTAATTCAGAATGACGCAGGTTAAGTAGTTGAAGACTGTTTTAGGTCAGACATTTGAGGAATTGTAGGGATTTCTCTTTAATAATTTGGGGAAATTAATAATCTCGGAATAATCATTTTGTTTGGGCTTATTTTACAAATTTATTTGCTAATTCCTGCACTTGAATGTCGATCCTTCATTTTCCTCTTTATTTTCGTAATGAAATTCTGCATTCTACATTTATCCCTCGTATTTGCACCTTTTTTTTCCTAGTTTTATCACTTCACCTACTTGTAAATGCAAAGAATATTTCTGAGTAAACTAACATCTGGAACTTACATCTCGAGAAAATCCTAGGAAGACTTGGATTTAAGCCAGAGAAATGGATCTGGTGATTTGCTTAGGGTTGAGAGTGTCTTATCCTATATTTCACTGAGTGCAGAAACATGAAATGTTGTCTGTTGCTTATACACACCAGTATCTCATTTTTATGAATAAAAAATTGGGGAAAAATTCTGGGAAAATGAGAAAATAGATGGGAGATGGAGAAAATTGTTGGGGTAAAGTGAAAACGCTTTTTCTCGGATTTTCTCGTATTTAAAAATGAAGAGGAATTTAGTGAAGTGAAAGAACGTGATAAATCAAATTCAGTTTCCCTCCAGATTCCTCTGAATATCTTGGAAACTAAGCGAGATAACGAAATTTTTGTAATTACCTTTTTTGTAGCTCTTCAAATTCTCTACAAAAAAGGTTTTCACAATTTTTTTCCTATCTCCCATAGATTGCCAGATAATCCTCAAAAACTATGAAAAATCAGACTAAAATGATTCAGAATTTTTTTTAGAAGTGAAGGATACCTCAAAAAAAAATTGAAAAAAATTCAAAAAATACTCTTTCATGTCTTCATTGTTCCACAATTTTTTCAAACGTCACGATAGAACCTTTCACTGAAAAAAAAAAATTCTAATGGAAAAAAATGATTAATTTCGCAAATTAAAATAAGCCACAAGGATAACAGAGTTTAATTCAATAAACCCAGTGGGATACCAACAAACGTGTCAACGTTTGGTCTCCGTACTTCCTAGTTTCCGTCTACTCGACGCTCTTTGTGTTGATATTGAATGTGGCTTGCGGGGCGTAGGCTCCACGAGGTCGCGCCGTCGTTCTACAGCTGAGAGAGAAAAAGGAGGAAAATGAGAATGGCCCTTTGTCCCAACGAGACTTATCGACGCAAAACGAATGCTCTTCTACGGATGTGAAAATTTTTAAGCCTCTTTATGTCACTCCCCTCAATTCCAACTTGTACAAAAATAATAATAATGCTAATGATGAATTGTTAATTTTATTTGATGTTTCTGCATTTTTGCTGGATACAATTGAATATTTGAATTGAAATTCTTCAGTGACAATAAAAGTTCAACCCTTGAACTTTAAAAATAACTCTCGTTTCTCAAAAGTTTAAACATGCATTGAACTTCCTTTTCACCAGCAACTTCAATCTATTTCCTTTCAATTCAATCCAGATTACGATGTCATAAAGAGAGTATGTGATAAATTACATTCGTTCATATGATTCCTTTTTTTTTCCAATAATTCCATTACGTCAGAGTCCTTCATTAGCATAAAATATTCAAGTGCATTTGGAATTTGATGGAATTGAGAATTATTCTGTGATGATTAAATATGGAGGGAGTAGATGAAATTAACTTTCCTTTTTTTCTTTAGATGTGCATTTTTTTTATTAAATTATGCAAATGCCTAATTTAATGAGAATAATTGAACGAATTCATTGATACAACTTCTCAAAATCAGTTTTCTCGAAATATCTCCGAATCTAAGAGAGATAGAGAATTTTTCATAAAAACCTTTTTTGTAGAGGAGAAAAAGAGCAACAAAAAAGGTTTCTATAAAAATTTTCCTATCTGCTATGGTTTCCGAGATATTCCACCAAATCCGCTGATCTCCAAGATGCTAAATGAAAACATGAAAAATGAACTTTTCTTGTTTTTTAGGACACGTGCATTTTTTTTATTGAATTATCCATAGAATTCTGGTGCTATTAATACAATCATGAGTTTGACCCTGTTACTGAACCCAGCTGGCACTTTGCCAAAATAAAATAAATAAGTAATCAATCCCTCGTATCACACAGGCGTCTCTACGTAGAGAGAAATAATTCCTTTTCTATTTCGAGAAAATTGTTACAATGGCCCTCTTATCACTCCAAAAACACTTTATTTTTATCACAACAATAAATCGACACCTGGTGTATTTGCCAGAGTGTGATTGCATTGGACAATGATGAGAGAAAAAGGAATTAAAAAGTTGAATGAACAGAGGCAAACATGAGGACTGAGTTGATATGATGAATAATGGAATGATAAATGACAAAACAATTGAATTCGCGTGCAACGAATCGTTGGAGTATTGAAATTACCCAGTTATATTTTTTCATAATAGATTAATTCAATTTTTATCATAATTCACGTATTTTCGCAATATGAACACGAACATTGAAGCTCATTATTTATTGTTCTCTCAGTTAATACGTGAAAACTAAAAAATAAGACAAATATTTGATGAACAAATGAATGTGGAATTATTGGAATTTCATTGAAATTTTAATTAAAATTTTATATTAATTTTAAATTAATGAGAAACTTTGAAATATCTGAGCCACGAATAATCAATGAATAATTGAATTTTCAAATTAATTTGGATGTTTATTTGAAAAATATTCATTTATGTTATTAATGAATTTTTTGAATAGCAGAGAGTGAAAAATTTGTTTATTTTGAAGATATATCAGAAAATATGAGATTTACGAGAAATTATTAAGAGACCTTTTTTATAGAAAATTTTATTTTCTACAAAAAAGGTCTCTTGATAATTTTTCGTAAACCTCTTAGTTTCGGAGGGAATCAACCTCAAAGACTCGATTTCTTCGAATTTTTCTGATAAATATAAAATAGGTCTGAAAGAGCATGATCCACTATTTCTCCATTATCTCCGAAACCATTAGATTTACGAAAATTCACCAGAAGACCTTTTTTATAGAGAATCAAATTTCCCACAAAAAAGTATTAATAACTTTTTCCCCTCCCCTTTCTCATTCTCGAGATATCATGGATTTAAAATTCCGTCTGGCTCTCTGTTACCATTTCCACTGAATGCTTTCATCCGCATAAATTGACTCATCAATCATCAATTATTTCTCACATTGATGCATAAATTGAATGAAATTGCGGTGATGGATAAATTGAATAAAACTGTTTTCAGTTAAATTTGATTAAACTAACAACAGCGTAAAGGGTGCATGGGCTCTGATATACACAGTTTTGCTGGGCGTAGTTTACATTGAGAGCCAATGGGTTTCAGGTACAGTGGGTGCACATGAGAGAGGGCTTTTTGGTTGAATATCAAGTGCCCCAGTGCCTCATCTACTTCTGACTTTAGTCACCGTAATAGACGCCTCGGAAATTTCGTATTACCACTCCATTACGCGTTTCTATGCAGTAGAAGTGTGCAATTATGTGGGTTTCTGTGTGCCTTTTGTTGATAAATATGTGGAGTTGATTGTGGAGTGAAGTTTTTGAATGGAGTGCTTAAATTCATTGGCAAATTGAATTAATATTGTAGCTTAAAATTAATTGAATTTTCTTCAATTAAAAAAATTAATAAAAAAAATCACCTGAATTTTTATTTAACTAATTCATTTTTCTTTCAAAAAAAAAATAGGAAAATAGCGTTTTCTTGTGGGAAATTAATTTTTTTCCTCCGACAACTCAATTTCAATTGATGATGATGAAGAATTGATGGATCCAAGGACATTGGGGAGTTTGTTGTATTTAAGTTTGAGTTGCACTACTTTTTAAAAAAAAAGGGAGAAAAGGAAAGGATTCAGGGTCAGTTGATATCAGGCGTTTTGGTGGAATAACCGTTGCCGGATACATGCCAATCCCTGGCAACTGTATGCACTAGTCCCAGTGGGTATTATCCAGAGTACTCAACCTCTGGGAATAGACTTTTCCCGAATGGTTTTCTCCAAAGTAATGGAATTTTAACGCGAGTAACTGCGATATTATACGGCTGTATTGATTCCATTGATTTTGTTATTATTACTGAATCATCGGAAACTGTTGTATTAGAGTCGGTGAATTTAATTAACAAAAGCTGAGGAATAATTGAGAAACTTGAAAAAATCACTCGATTTTTGAGCAATCAGTTTATTGAGTATGTCTCGGAAACTAAGCGAGATATGAAAAAAGTGGAGAATATCTTTTTTGTAGATCTCGTCAAGATCTACAAAAAAGAGATCTATAAAAATTTCCGTATCTCGCTTAGTTTCCGAGATATCGCAAAAAAACAAATCCACAAATAGAAAAAAATTCGGAATATTTTCGTAATAATAATTGTTGAAAAAAAAAACATTTCCAAAATATATTCCACAATCTGTTATCTTTTAATATCAAATTCCCTCACTCGTACATTTTCCTATTACTCTCTTTTTACCTTAAAAAAATAACAGAGATGATAAAGATGAGAATCGGTGGTTTTCGATATGAAAACCTTCTCATGACCTTGAAAACCAATATGCTCATTCTCCCAGAAATCTCTATCTCTTATTCTCCATTTTTTTTCATTCACATTTCACTGTTTTTTGTATCAGCAAGGAAATGCTTGTTTCCACATTTTTCCTCATTTCCATGAAAATAAAAAAAAAATGAATATAAAGTTAATATGAACAGTTTCATCAGAAAGAATCAAAAAATTCTCATTGTTGAAGTCAAATTTTTGCAGTTGAATTTACACAGGAATGAGGAAAAAATTTCATTTAAATTCAATTTCTACTTGGAATCTCATGAAGCAACTGATTAGTACGTCTCCACTCTGATAAACTTGTTCCACTAGTTTTCTCATGAATCGGAGAATAAAGTAGAGGAAGAGTAGAATAAAGTAACAAGTTTAGGGAATCGGAAATTCCTCTCGCAATACTTTATTTCCCAATCAGTCTTGAACTTATACTTTCCCGATAATTTCATTCTATTTTTGCATTAGACCAATAAGTAAAAAAAATACAAAATTTTTTCTCAAAAAATTGATGAAACTTACCACTTAATAATTCTCCAAACCACAAATTCACCAAAAAAAAAAAAAAAAAAAATAGAAAAAATCAAATTTTCTCTTTTTCTTTTAATTCAAAGAAAATTAATAAACTTTATTATTCACGTAACACAATTGAATTTAATGAAATTCTCAAGAGCCGAGTTGCGTTCTGACTTATTGACGATGCGGCACTGAAGCATCGGGGAAACAGCGTCGTCCTTCTGCCACGCCAAACTTGTAAGCGGCTTTTACCTATATAGACTCCGGAATATACATGGATCATGCGCGCAGGGTTGAAAGAATCACCTAAAACATCAACGGCAATTTAACGTACATTGTTCATTATTTATTTTTTTAATTCTCCCCATTATCCTCAATTTCATGGGAGAGAATCTCGTTAAAACGCCTGCTCATAATTGTGTTATGCTTGTGATGAAAAAAAAGAGTGGATTTCAGAAAGAAATTTTGTGTTTTAGGTGTCGGTGGCTTTTTTTCAGGGGAATTTTCACGCCCAGAGAATCTCGGGATATTAGAGGCCTCAGACAGAGAGAAAATGACATTATTTTAATGAGAGCTTCTTTTTTCAACAAAATCACGAGACTGGAGGAATTTAAATGGTTTTAATGGGGTAATTAAATCTTTTTGTCTCTGATTGAAGTGAAAGAAAAGTTTTTTCAGATTAAATTCTCGATTTTTTTAAACTAAAACTTTTATTTAATTTCAATTGTTATCAGTATTGCCACCGGATTTGATAAAAATAAACCGCTGCTATTTAAAAACGCAAATTTCTATTCACTCGACTGATAATAAACTTCCTTTCTCACTTGAACTCGGGGAATTACAAAATTATGAGTAATTTCTGAATTTCATAATAAAGTACTTACATGCACTTGGATGATTCACGATCACTTCCACATATTTTCGACTGTCAAAGCACCAGTTAACAGAACAAAGAGGAGGAGGCATGAGTGTCATGGTAGGTGGTGGCTTTTATGTAAACGTATCACCATAAATTCATTTTGAAGCAGTGTGAATTTTTTATGACTTTTTTCTTTTACCTTGGGGTTAACGGTGAAACGGACAATTTATTCGTGGTTTTGGTGTTATTCGTGTCGTTGCGTATGTGTGTCAGGCGCTGATATATTCATACAGTTATTTCCCACTTCATGAAGTTGATAAATCGAGGGATTATCAAATTATTCTCAAAGAGCTTTGAGTATCTCGGTAATGAGTGAGTTTAGGAGAATTTAGCAAGAGACCCATTTTGTGCAGAATTTAATTTCCGATAAAAAAGGTCTCTTGTAAAATCCTTCTAAACTCACTCGTTTCTGAGATATTTACAAAATTATACATTAATGATTTTTCTTCTTACTTTCTTCATCACAAATTGATGCAAATCACCAGGAATTAGAGTGAATTATCAGAATACTGCATTAACGTGATATGGGTATTGTTCCTTTTGTTCGTGTTACGGTATTTGAGCATCCTTGATTGCCAAGGACATGGGTCAGCCTCAGTGTGCTGTGGGTATGGTTATGGTTAAGATTGATGAGCAAGCTTCGGTGCCACATGAAATGTCGAGGTGTAAGATCGATCGTAGTCACCTATTATCTCCCAGGCGCTACCGTAGAAATCATTGGCTCCTCCACTTTGTCCTTCTCTCTCGCACGAACGAACAAGGATGAGCTTTCGAGTGCTTAAAATAAATTGAATTAATGCGATATAATTTTAATTAGTAATTTCAATTCTCATTATTATCTGAGCATTCATTGAATCGAGACATGAAATCTTTTAATATTTCATTTATTGTATAAATATATCACCAAATAATATTATAAAATACAATCGCTTCTTGCGCAACGATAATAATAGAGCGAAAGATGGTGATTATTTTTTTTTTCGCGACTAACTTAAGGGTAAAAAGAGGAGAAAAAGAGTAACGGAGCAATGAGTATGTACGTAATAAAGTTTTATCAAATTTTCATGAAAACGATCAATTACATTCTGTTAATTGAGCTTTTCCAAGAGTTTGAAAACATTTGTTCTTCGTTCCTTAACTTTCTTCCTCCCTTTATTTTCTTTACTCGAGTGGCATTCTGCGAAACTTTGCTTTCATTTACAAAAATTTTCAAGAGTATTAAAGAAAAAAGAGGGAGAGGATTTAAAGAATAGAAGTGCAAACACAGGAGAAAGCCCAATTCTCAAATAATTTTGTGGGAACTTTATAATTGAAACTTCAATCGCAGGAAAAAGTAATCAATAACATTGAAACTTCACAATTTTTCGCTCTTTACATTATAGTAAAAATATATCTCTTTATATTCTATCAATCATTTTGTTGTTTCTTTAATTTTTTTAATTTTTTTTCTTTTTTCATTAATTTATGTAACTAAACCCAGACTGGCTAGCTTATCACTGGAATGAGTGAATTTTAATCATTTAAAATCGATTTATTTTCACTCATTTCTGTACTTTCTATAATTAGTCAATTGTGATGTCGGTTTTCGTAAAATATCTCTGGAATCATTAGAAATACGGATTTTTCCATGATAATCATTTTTGTAGCTCATTTTTCAATCTACAAAAAAGGTTTCTATGAAAAATTCCCTATCTAGCTTAAATTCCGAAATATTCTGAAGAAAATCAACTCAAAAAAATCGACTCATCTCGTTACACTCTCTCGCACTAAATTTGTGAATGATAATTTATTAATTAACGTTATCTCTATCCAGAATCTCATTAAATTCACCTCCGGACGGTTATCCACGCTTCTCCATTCTCTCAAATCAACAATTGATAAATTTGCTTTTAATTAAACATCATAATTATTATCCTAGGTAAATAGCTAGCAAGCCCAGTTGGAAATAATAATGTACAACATATTTAATATATTTCTAGAAGAAAAAAAAAGAAGATCTGCACGTATTTTTTCATTATGGCAAATTGCGTAGAGTCATCTGATGACTGATAATTGAGAAGAAATTAGTTAATGCATTTAATTATTTTAAAAACAATAAATTAAAAGTTCGTGTCGTAACGAATTGGTTGCCAAACGCCAGTTGCCTCATCACGACGATAATAATGAGGCCTGTTGTCCCGGAAGACTGTCACAGCCGGAAATTGATTGTCCTGAATGTACTTCAGTGTTGCTCTTATCTATAAAAAAATAATCAAATTAATTAATTGATTAATGATATAATCCAATTTACAATGAGATTGATTTTATTGGAATTAATGAAAATACCTGTGAAACAAAATGTGGCGGTTCTACATCCGGTGAAGTTGATAAATGCTGCAGAATGAATTGATCAGACTGAGCAAGCCACAGATCAACTCCGCGCAATGGATCGTAATTGAAGGGGCCGATTCTCAAGAGTCCCAGTGTACAGTCATAAACATCGAGAACCTGAAGAGAAGAATATATTTTTATTTTTTGGCAAAAAAATTAATTAATTGAGTAATTAAAAGAAGAGTAGGGGAGATTGGGGTAAAATGGACATTCTAATTGAACGGTTGGAGATAGCGATTTTCTGATGATTCCATTGGAAAGCTGAGGAAATTTCAGGTGGAAAACATGTGTCGAAATTGAATTTTTCGAGTTTTTTGAAGATTCGATTTTTTTCACCCAGATTTGAAGGAGTTTTCAAAAAAAAAACTCGAAAAATTTAATTCCGACACATGTTTTCCGCCTAAAATTTCCTCAGCTTTCCGATGGAATCATCAAAAAAAATCTATCTCCAATATTTCTCGTGATATACAATTTCAAAGTGAGCATGTGTCCATCTTACCCCTTTTACTCCACCTTCCCCTACATGGAAAAAGATGGGAGAAAGAAGAAAACGTCACCTGTTGTCCACCTGTCAGGTGTCTAGCAGCTCTCAGTGCTTGGTCAGGTCCCTTGTCAGGGAATGTAGCTGGAAATACTTCTCCAGTTTTGACATTGACGCCAATTCCATAAATGACAGGCCAATGAATGCCACCCCTCACTGTCGTATTCAACTCGCCCACGCAACACAGTGTCAGATCAATTTCAATTGGTTGCTTGTGAAAGGCAGCTGAAATAATTCATTTAAATTAATTAATAAGGAAATACTTCAGAAGACAAGAGAGCTAATAATCAGAGATAGAAAACAAAGTTATTAGGCAAACTACTCTATCTCCATTAAATTCCACGATATTTAATCACAGAGTGAAGTAATTCAATCTAGTTTATGATTTCATTGAATTCGCATAAATTTGCATATAAATTACACTTAATTTTTTACCGCAACTTTTTTCAGTTAATCAATGACACGAGAAATAGTGGAAAAACTTAATTTGTTACATGAATAATTTGCTTTTTTTTCTTTATCAATTAAATAAACTCACAGAGAATATTGTAAAATAATTCCTCAGAATAATTCCTAGGATCAGAATATCCACCAACTAGTTGTAATTCAATTCTTCCCTCGGGGAATCCCATGGCTAGTTCATTTACCCTCTGTACCATGGCAGTTGCAGCATCCTCAGTACCAGCACCGTCCAAGTGCGCAAGTGCCACTGCACCAGAGCCTGAAATAGTGAAGCATAGAAGAGAATAAAATCAAAATGAAAAATGAAAAAATAAATATGTTAAAGGTAGTGAGGTATTTCCTACGGAAAATGAATTCTTCAGTACCAAGGGAATTTTTTCTCTTGGGTTATGTGCCGAGGTGGGATGATGAAGAGCATGATTTTCATCCACGTTGCAACGTGCCGCTATTCGGTTAGAATGAGACAGAGAAGTTGAGAGAGAAAATAATAAATTAAATTAAATGAAAATAATGAAAGAATGAGAAAAACATTTCCTCTTTTTTTCGTAATATCTCGGAAAATAATGGGGATACGGATATTTTTATAGAAACCTTTTTTCTAGATCTCAGTTTGCTCTACAAAAAAGCTCTCTATAATTTTCCTCCAATCTCCATTATTTTCCGAGATATTACGAAAAAAACGAAAGAAACTCAGAATCCACTCTTCACCTTTGACTTTAAAGAAGTTTTTTTCATCCGGAAAATGTAAATAATAATTTTTTTAAAATGAGAGAAGCCTCCGGGGAAGTGCCAGAGAGACGAGGATGACATTCAGATAAAGAGGAGCACGATGAAAAAAATATACTAGAGAAATCGAGAGAAAAAACGATAAAAGCCCGACGCATTTAATCGAGAATAGACCCAGAGTCATGCTTCAGATAATATTTTCCAGTCTCTCCTCATCTCCCTATTTTCCACCCTCATTCTCCCCCATTCCACCTGTTCTCCTCCCCTCCATTCGATTTTTCCAATCTACTGAGCAAATGTGTGATAAATCAAAAATATTTATCACACACATTTCCTCAGTATTGGAGGGGAAAAAAATGATTTAACAATTTTCAAACATCCTGGATTATCATGTCAATGATTGAGGGAATACATTCATAATCCTCTGACGTATCGGCGACAGGTTGCCATAAAAATGGGACAGAAAAGAGATTTACATATTCGAATAACTGAAATTGAAATGTCAATTATTGACAATTAAATTAAATTCAAAAAAAAAAAAATTAAATATTTTATGCTCACCTGAATGTTTGACAACGACAATGATGCACGTGGTCATGTCATCCGAACCCAGAATGCTCACGTTCTCTGCAACAAGATTGTAAAATAAAATAATAATAATAATAATAATAATAAGGGGAACGTAACAATAGAGGATATAACTGTGGAGGGACTGGAGAAGAAGACTTGAGGGGATTGAAAACGTCCGGACAATCAACTTTTCTCCTTGAACGATCTTTTCTCTTCTTTCTTACGGGGTTTATATATAAAATTAGATGGAGGTATTCAGTTCGGTGTTCTGTAATTGACAGTCTTTGGTAGACTCGTAAATTATTCGATAGAAGTCTCTGGGACAGGTATCGTATTCTGTTTTAACATTTTATTGACAATGGTTTATTGGATATGTTTTTACAATTGGAAAATTGTCAATGGATTCTTGGATTATTGACGTGAAACAAAAACTGAGTGATTGGGTCATTCGACCTTTCATTTGACGAATTTATTGATTTTCGTAATTTGAGGAATAGAGAAGGCGTACAGGAATAATTGATTTTACTACAAAAACTTGAATAAACTAAAATAAATATAAATACTAACTGTCATGCGGAAGAGTTGCAGCCATTTCTCTCTGCTGCACATAAAGTAAACCCACTGGACCAACCAATTTTGCTGGCATTGAGTGTAACTGTGCTGCTGATTCCCTGTACACTGGATGCACCAAGTACAAGGATCTGCTGTCTGCTGGGGGCTCCTCCTGAAGGACCCCATTCACAACCAGCACCATTCTGCGAATAAAATGAAAGAAAAAAGGAATTAATAAAACGTTCATTCGCATTCCACTTAAATCATTGATTCAAAGGTGCATTTGAATTTATGATAAAGTATGAATTAAAGGTATTTTATTTGATGGTTAAAAAATGTGGGGTTTTTTTGGAGTCTGCTTCCTTTTTTTTGGGGCAAAAGGCATTACCATAATATTTTATACGTCGTGTATTAAGTCGCAGTTTTGGGGCATCAATTTTAACACCGATTCTTTATTATTATCATGATTTTAGTGTGAGAAATTGTTCGTGAAATCGTATCAATTATTTCTCGAAATAAATAAGGGATTTAATGACATTCAATCATTTGGCTTTCATCGCATGACTCGGTAGTTCCAGAAACTCGTGAATATCTAAAGTCCATTACACAACTGTAAAAATCAAATGATAAACGTCACAGTTGATAAGAATTTATTGTAATGAATATTATTTCATATTAGAATATATTATCACTGCAGGTTCCTCGGGTTTTTGAAGAATATCTCGATAACACTTGGAGATAGGAAAAATTTCGTAATAACCTTTTTTGTGGAGAAAATTGAGAGCTTTAAAAAAAGTATCTATGAAATTTTCTGTATCTCCAATGATTCTCAAGATATTCTCAAAAAACTTGGAAAATTGGTTTAGTGAAATGTGAGAGTGATAAATTGAATTGAAAATAATTGAAGTGAATTAAAAAAATTAATTATGCCAACAACTGCCTCCAAGGTCTCGATTCACATTATCCAACGACCTGATTTGTAAACCATTCACAAGTGAAAAAGGAGAATGAGAAAAAATGAAATTGAATAGCCATGTTAATGCAATCTCGTTAGCCTGACAATGGAGTCGTCTGTTGTATCTTGAAATGATCTACTTTTACGAACTCATGAATTTGTTTATGACAATGGGCAGGAGGAGTTTGGGAAGATCCAATGATCCCTATTGGATAGAAATCACCAGGCCCACTTTGTGACTCTGAGAAAGGAGAGATCAAGTCCTGTCAGCTCGAGGTGTCACTGCACAATAAACTTGTTATTCACGTGTTCAATTCTTTTATGAAAAGCTTCAATGGATGAATAGAGAAAGAGAAGTTCAAGTGTCACTTTTTTTCACGAAAAAATATTTCAATTTTATTTATTTTTAAAGAATTCAATATTCTTCAATATTCATCGCTCACCTAAATTTTTTATTTTATTGATGATTTACTGCACTAATCACTGCACAATTTTAATTGTGATTCTTAATGATTTCCTCGTGATTTCAGAATTATTGATTCGTCGATGAGACTGAGAAATCGATAGAGCACTGAAGAACGTTCATTCAGTTGACTCGTGTTGTCTAGTGGGCTTATTAACAAATCGAGCTAATTATGGCCACGTTATCATGCACTGCGTGGATTGGACGAGACACTAAAGCTGATTGGAGTGGTGGGGGGAGGAGAATCGAAATGGTTCAACCAATCGACGCCCAGCTGACAATCAGATGCAGAGACTCAAGAGAATAACATGTTTGGGAGTTTTTTTTTTTTGGTTTCACTCTCGATTTCACATGGTGATAATGAGTTTATTCAAATGGAGTTTTGGATTGTTTATTTTTTCATAAAAGTAGTTTTTTTTTTGAGTAATGAATAATTCAGGAATCATTAAATTTAGTTTTTATTGAATATCTCGGACACTATGGGGTTTATGGGAATTTCTCAAGAGACCTTTTTTGTGGGAAATTAAATTCTCTACAAAAAATATCTCTTCGTAATTTTCCTTAAATCGCTTGATTTCGGAGATATCTTTGGGTAAAGATTGAAATAAAATAAAACACATGAAAATAAATTATGAAAAAATAATTCAGAGTGTTTATCTCCAGAAATTTTAATACAAGGGGATAATATCAGCTGCCTAATCAATTCTAAACATGAATAAATCTAATGACCGAGACGAGCACAAATGTAGACCCGAAGTTTCGAAGATCTCATGGTTGGATTGCTTTGGTTGAAGAATAAAAAAGAAGCGAGAGGAGAAAGAGGAAAAAAACGGGGGAACCCATGGAGATAAAACGATGGGAAAAGAGAGGGACTGTGTGGCGATAGGATCTTGTTGGGAAACGGGCAGAGAAGGATTAAAGCGCCCATACGAAGACGCTGCTTCTTTTTCTTTTTCGAGATAATATCTAACCGGACGGAATGGACGTAATGTCGACGGGGAAAAATCCGTAACATCGTATTGAGAACGTACGTCTGTGCATCATCATGGAATCTTTCAAAACATCAAATTTATTTAATTCATTTGCATTTAAATCTGTGTTTTTCTCTTTTTCTTGAATATCTCGGGAACTAAGAGAGATACGGAAATTTTCATAGATACCTTTTTTGTAGATCTTTTTTCACTCTACAAAAAAGGTCTCTACAAAATTTTCCGTATCTCTCTTACTCTCCGAGATATCCATGAAAAACGGTAATCATTGAGTGAAATTTAATTTGAGGCAATTATTTTTTTATCAAGAAAAAAAAGGAGAATTCATCCAAAAATAATTCCACAAAATTGCCCGAGTATTATGGAAGAGTGGGGGGCGGTTGAACCAAAGTAAAATTAGCAGACCACACTAAGCCAAGCGCATATATTCTCCAGGTATGAGATTACATGGCGGCGATGGCTATCGCCATTGTATCGCCACGAAATTACACTCCTCGAAAATTCATTGTATCAAACGAGGCTACGAGCACAATGCTCGTGTTCTTTTTATTTTTAACTTCAATTTTTTCCCATTGGGACGCCAGAAGGAAAAATTCATTAAACAAAACAAAATGAGAGGGCATTTAGCACACTCCGATAGAGGGGAAAAAAAGGCGGTGAAATGATAATTGCGGAGAAAAATAAGGTGTACAATGTAGTAAACATGACAATTAAGAAAAATATATGAATCACTGGATTTATCATTTTTACGTGATTTCAGTTTATTCTAATTGGAGGGGAAAAAAAAGGGAAACTCCATTTTTTTAATCTCTCCCCTCTGGAGATAAAGAATAAAGGGGAATCGATGCGGGTGTATTTAGAGCGAAGATAAGGAACAAGTGTTTCTTGATTAATGAAAGAGTCCCAACAGAAAAAAATCATTTTTCTCGAATATCTTTAAAAATATGAGAGATAGGAAAAAAATGGTTATGACCTTTTTTGTAGAGAATTTCAAGAGCTACAAAAAAGGTCTCTATAAATTTTCTCCTATCTCTCATATTTCCAGAGATATTGGGGAGAAGCAATGATCACTTTCTTCGAAAAAATGAAGAATAAATTATGAGACAAAAGAAACTGGAGTAGAAAAAAAGGTGAAATAAATTGTGAAAAAAATAAAACTCTCTCGAGTCGAAGAAACGATGTCGGTTTGGCTTCGTGACCGTAATCGGTGGGAGGCTGTATACGGATCGAGCCACACGGAAATCCACTTGAAAAGTAGCCATTACCTTAATTATTGGTGTCTCGAGTGCCTCACAGTCTCTGGGATACACATATACTCCCCCTCAGTCACTCAAATCGCAATGGGATTTTGTATCAACAATTCCACGGACACAAAACAATTTGGATTGTTCGAGTGAAAATAATTCTCGACTTCTCGTTGATTTTCTCCTCTTTTTTTACTCAATTAAAATGCAATTTTTCTCGTAACCAATGTACCATCTGCACTCGGGGGCAATACGGTCTCACATTCTCGTAAATCTTGTCTCCAAGCTCGTGATTCACTCGGGACAGTAACGGGAAGTAAATTTCCACCAACGATGCATTACATGGAATATATGTTTATCCGTAAAATCTTGTTGCCTTTTTTTTTTCATGAATTTTTTGTTAAAATAAGTGATGATTTAGAGGCGGAAGTTCATTGTAATTTAATGTCTTCACAATTATGAGAATATTTCGGAAACTATTGGAGATATGAGAAAAATCGTTGATACCTTTTTTTCAGATCTTTTTCCGCTCTATAAAAAAGGTATCCATGAAAATTTTCGTATCTCTGATAGTTTCCGAGATATTATTAATAATGTAATTTTATTGTTGAATATTCGAGGAAAAATCGAGTTCTCATTGATTCATGAATTATTCTGAGAAATCCCTGGGAATCTCATGAACAAGAGACAGCGGTTGCTCATTCAATCGTTGAAAAAAATACGTACTATAATCGATTATTCCCTTCTAGGAATAAAATAGTAGGCTCTTCAGTTCGTATTCAAGGAAATTCTAACGGTTGATAAAACGGTATTACCACCAAGATTGATCCAACGAGATTGTCGATCATGAAATGCAATTTTTCCGTGGGATTCTTCAGGTTTATTTCCTAACAATTCAATACACCTCGAGAGAATCTGATTTCCTCGAAGAAAAACAAATTACGTTTTATCAACTAAAACTCCAAATTGAATTTTAATGAAAAGAAACTTTTCACGTTGAATTAATGAAATATCCAAATATCTCTGAAACTAATCGAGATATCGTAAATTTCCTAATGACCTTTTTTGTAGAGCGAACCGAGATCTACAAAAAAGGTCTCCACAAAATTTTCCCCATCTCTCTTAATTCCCGAGATATCCACGAAATAAGAAATACCGAATTTCTGTCATTAAATAAACATTCAAAAATGATCATGAAGATATTTCATCATTACTTTTTGTCAAATATCTCTAAAATCAAGAGAGATAGAGAAATTTTTATATATACCTTTTTTAAAGAGAATTTCAAGGGCTACAAAAAAGGTTATCATGAAAATCGCTCTAACTCGCTTAGTTTCCGAGATATCGTCAAAAAACTGACGATGAAAGTCAAGTTGTCTGAAAACTTCAGTTTCTTATTTAAAATAAACATAAAACCAATTTTCTCGTACATCAAATACAATCAGCGATAGATTTATCGCTTGGGCATCTCATGAATTAGCATGAGCCAAGATGTACGTCGCGTGAATTCCTCATGGACCCACCATACCCTCCCCCTTGTTCCCAATGATTAATTAGTTGAGTTTAATTAGAGGCCTAATTACCCAAGGATAAGAATCTCCAGGCCACGTAATCATGAAGAGGGGGGAGGAATTGAGGGATTGAGGTGCGTGTCTGCCATCTCCAATGATCGCTCGAATCTTCCAATTGATTAAACACAGGGGACCAATAATGATTGAATAATTAATTTTCTCCCTTTCAACGTGAATTATTATCAGTCAACTGGCGTTTGATGTATTGCCCATTGACACTGGATATTCTCCAATATTAATTGTTCATTTGCCTTTTTTTAAAGTTTTATGTGATGAATGGAAAGCCAGTGGAGCTGTGAACCAGTGAATTGAGCGCTCATAAATCGACACTGATTGGCCAATAAAATTCGAACGAGATTTCCTTGCCGCCCACGCTATAACGAATAGTCGACACGCGCCAATATAATTAATGCTTATTATTTCCTTTGAATCAAGCGAAATTTATGAATTTTTTTGGTTCATTTATTTTTAGGTAATTTAGTTTATTTTCTGTTTTTTTGAGGATTTCAGTAGGAAATATAAGTTTTTTTTCTCGAGTATCTATTAGAATATTGTAAATAGGAGTATTTGAAAATCCTTAGACTTTTCAGAGTCTTGAAATATATCATATAATCCTCAGGAAGTTGGTGGAAGAATGCTCGAGCCGATCAGTTTCGTCGTTGAGACGAAGCGAGAGCATCTGAGCTTGTTATCAGAGAAGATCTCGAATCTTGAGAATTTTTTTAAAGAAAAGGAGATGAAAGTTTTACGCAGGACCTCTTGAACCACTAGGTCCATCAAAATACCCGGTTGAACCGAAGATCGTTCGGTTTAGTTGTGGAAGATTGATGAATTTATGAAAGAAGGTCATCTAGACCCTGCGATGAAGATTAAATCGTGAATATCTAAGAAGCCATTGGGTTTAGAGGAAAATGTGAAGAGACATTTTTTGTAGAGAATTCAATTTCCCATAAAAAACATCTCTTGACAAATTCCTCTAAACTCAACGGTTTTCGTGATATCTTTAAAAATAAGAAAAAGAGGAAGAATTTCATTTTTATCCAGTCAATTTTTTTTCACTTAAAGAATAATTGAGTTCGACAATGTTATTGGATCAACTCATCCCATCTATCTCGAAGGTGTCTCCTAATTTTATTTGCTCTGACATACTCCTCATTCCTGTGGGAATAGAGTCGAGTGGATCGAGTGACAAGAAAAGAGAAATAAATGTTTCAAATAAATATTTACCAGAGCATAAATAGGAATCATTGAAGGTATCTCATTTATTGTGTTTTCTTCCCTCGTCCTCATCGTTTGTCTCTTCTTTTTCCCAAAGAGAAACAGGGGAATTCAGCTTCCGCCTGAAAGGGCTCGAGGCACCACTCTCTTGGGCTTATCAAATTCATGAGCTCCTCGCTTTTCGTGGAGGAATTCGGGGGAAGATAGGGCGGCGTAACAGTCAGAGATAACAGTGGACAGTTGAATGTACGGATTTAGATAAATTCAAGGGGCCATTTGAATTTTCTAGGCTGTAAATAACACTTTCCTCTCGAGGTTAATCCCTTTTGGAGGAAATTTCAGATGAAAAGTGTGTGAAATTGATTTTTTGAAAAATTTACATTTTTCTTAACATTTGGAATTATTTCAATTTCTCAAAGAATTCAATTCGGAAAATTTATTTCTATTAAAGAGGAGAAAATAGTGAGAATTATCGGTGAACTGAGACAACGATGCTCATTGAGATATGTATCAGTTCCGGAATTCACGGTCGACCTCTACATCTTAATCGTGGAATACGTTGTACATTGGATGTACCAACGTGAAACACACGATGAAACGAGGTGTTTTCACGATTCGACGCCCCTTAACTCTACCTTATTGTTCTTATCACAGTTCGTTGGTTACCAGTTCACCCGGAAAATACACTAGAATTTTCTATTAATTTCTATTCCATCGATTACCCACAATTTCTCTTTTCGTTCTGAATTAAGGGAGAAATAAAGTTTCATTGACTTCCACCGGATTTTCTCGAATATCTCGGAAACTAAGCGAGATAGGGGAATTTTGCATAGAACCTTTTTTGTAGCTCTCATTTTTCCCCACAAAAAAGGTTCCTACGAAAATTTCTCTATCTCCATTATTTTCGGAGATATTTGAGAAAAAATGAATGGGGATTTCTGTATTTTTTCAGGTTTTATTTAATTAATTAAAATAAAATTATTCTTACCTGGAAATTTATTTATTTATGTCCAGGGCGACGTCCCAGCCGCCATTATCATGAAAAACAACCCCTTCTGCCCCACCAGCAGTTGATTCCTGTAAAAAAAAATACAAAATACTTCAATTATTTGACAATTTTTATGATATTAAGTATAAAAAATTAAATTTCTCTGTTTCACCCCTCATGACCTTTTTCCCCTATATTTCCTCGATTTAATTGATCCTCATTAAAGTCCACCTGCTCATAAAAATTCGATAAACCCAAAAAAATCCCCTAAACTCCAGATATTTATCACCAAAAATTCGATCACCTGCAAAAACCTCAGTTTTTATTAACTTTCTTATTGTCTTTTTCCTCATATAAAAATCATCATGTTCTTCCCCCTCTTCTATTATGCTAAAGCCTCCATTTGCATATCATCCACATTTACTATCCATCTGTTCTGCATATTTATAAACGTCTACTTCCTTCGATTGTTCTTCACAGAAAATGAGTATTCTTCTTTTTCTTCTTTTTAAATACATCGATAAATATTTCCAAACGCAATTCCCATTCGAGATAAATGAATTTAAATAAAACGTTAAATTAAAAGAACAAAAAACGAGTCATTGACTCGATTCATTGACCAATGAAAACGTCATTTTTTCCTTCATTACCTCATTGAATCTCTGGATAATCATATTCACCGATAATAATAAAAAAAATTAATTAATTACGTTCAATTTTTTTTCCCACAAATCCGCAAAAAAAACATGTTTAATTAATTTTTTTTTCTATTTCCTTGAATATCTCGATAATGAAGAGAAATAATTTCCGATTGAAAACACAGCAATAAAACTCCAATTACCCCTGGAGATATAGAAACTCATTAAAAAATGGACAAAAAAAATTCTAAGAAATTAATCGATGGAAAAACCTTTATCATCATCAATTAAAAACGTAAATTTCCCCCCATTCCCTCTCCCCGAAAAATTGACTAAGAAATTGAATGAACTCATCCCATTAATTTTTCGAGAGAAAAATCTAATTGAATTTATCGTCGACAATAAAAGAAAAAGCTTTGAAAAAAATCATTCTCAATTATTCTTCAAGTGCACATACAATAAAAGCCCATGGAAAACGTCGGTGTGCGCGCGCACATTCGACAGCAATATAATTGTACCCGGGGAGATCCAAAGAGAGAGAGAGAGAGACAGAGATACGCGGAGTTTTGTACGTAGACACACACGACGGTCCGCATTCCATGAGTGGAACAACCGGTACACGTTCTCAGGGGTTCTCACTTGTTCCTCCACGGTTCAACACTAGCTTAGTATACACAGTGCGCTTTTGCCCCCTTCTGCCTTTTATCTGTCCACCTTACTGGTACGTCTCATCGGGCGTCGTCGAAACAAACGTTATGCAACTCCTCCCCGGGCGAGTGGCCTCTTCTTCGTTTCACGGAAGTCACGAGGATTATTTCCGGGTCCGGGTCATTTTTTTGCCGCCATTTTTCTATTTAAATTGTTGAATAAACTCGTTATTGTCGAGGTAATTCCGGGGTTTTGAGGGATATCTTGGGAAATATGGGAGATGGAGGAATTTTATGGAAACGTTTTTTGTAGAGGAGATTCAGGGCTACAAAAAAGGTTATTACGAAATTTTCCCTATCTCTTATAGATTCCGAGATATTTTCGAAAAACTGAGAGCTTCTTTTTTTTTACAAATGAAGTAAATTTCGGGATTCATCAGTTTTAGGGGATTATCTCGGAAACTGAGGGAGATAGGGAAATTTTTGTTATCACCTTTTTTGTAGCTCTTGAAATTCTCTACAAAAAAGGTCTCTATGAAAATTTCTCTATCTCTCTCGGTTTATGAGGTAATCTCAAAAAACTATGCATAAGAGATGACAATTGTCATTCGTCATTGGAATAATGAATTTAATGACTTTAATTCATCAATTGACTCATAAAAGGCTCTCGGTTCTTCATGCACCATCACCTGGCAAGAATCTAGACACTTTGAAGCATCACTTCATCAACGTGCCTCTAACAAGACATCTTTTTATTCAAAATATTAATTTAATCTCTTCATTTAATTTTCTCTCACTGAAGACACTCGTTGTATCTAGATTTCTAGTCTCCCAACCACCGAGAGACTCAGTCTGAGTCTCTGATTTATGTGACGGGGCAAAAGGGGGTCTCGGTTGCCATGGACACATACATGTACGTGCACACAAAGCACATACACTAAATTTAAAATTACGATTATTCATTATTATTGAAATGAGAATATTTCATTTCTCCTTTTGTCTCTGAGTTCAATTGAAAAATTGATAATTAAGAGATTTTTATGGATTCATCAATTTAAAGAGCAACGATACCTTCTGAAACAAATGATGAGCCAGAGAATTATTATTATTAATGATTATGATTATTTTTTAATGAGTTCACGATTTTAATAATCTTCTCACCATTTGTTTTTGGAAATATCTCGGAAACTAAGGGAGATAGAGCAATTTTGTTAGAATCCTTTTTTGTAGAGAATTTTAAGAGCTACAAAAAAGGATCAGGTCAAAATTTTCCTATCTCGCTTAGTTTTCGAGATATTCTCAAAATAATGATGGAATAAAATTTATATTCTTTCTATTGTTATTTTTTTTCTATTGGAAACATTGAGTACCCAATAACCCACATAAATTCCTGGAATTTCATTGGTATTTGTTTACGTTTCGCTAATGTCTTCATTGAGAGTCGTTTAAATTTCTGGAATTCTTTTGCCAGATAAGAAGAGAATAGGATAAAGAGATCGGAAGGAAAAATCGAATGATTGAATTTTATTTATTACATCAGCCACAGTTTCCAGGAAAAAAATAAACAGATAACGTTTATCTAGTTCGTGGAAGTGTTGAGTTGAATTGAGAAATTGATGATTAAATTGATAGAAAATGAAAGTAAAATCAAGAAAAACCAGTCAGCACGTGGTCGGAGACAAGATCTATTAATGTAGGTGGACTATCAGGTGTCTGACCATTAGCACTGACGTATCTAGATGTCTAGTGACGTGTGTCCACGCCCGGGATGACGCTTGTCAACATGAAAAACTCGTATGATGCATTAAAAATAAATGAAACTATCAATTAACGTCACTACTTATTTCTCTTCACTGCCCCAATTATTATTTATAAAGTGGTACAACTTTTTACTTTGATTCATCCTTAGTTTTTTGAGAATATCTCAGAAACTAAGAAAGATAGCGGATTTTTCATAGAGACCTTTTTTGTAGAGGAGAATGAGAGCTACAAAAAAGGTAATAACAAAAATTTTCATATCTCTCATAGTTTCCGAGATATTCCCAAAAAACTAAACACTAAAAGAATTAATTGAAAAAAATAAATAAAGTAAATTCAGTTTTTTGCGAATATCTCGGAAATAAAGAGAGATATCAAAAAAAATTATATAACCTTTTTTCTACCTCTAATTTTTCTCCACAAAAAAGGTATCAACGAAAATTTCTCCATCTCCAACGGTTCTCCCGTGAAATTCGATTGAAGTAATCCATCCGAAATTGGATGAACGAAAAAACAATTTAATGATGAACGTAATGCATCGGGTATCGAGTAACGAGCGAGTGTCTGATTTACCTCAGGGACTTGAAGTAAATACACAGAGCCGTGTCCACGTAACCGTCTAATTGGAATCCATAATGCATAGATACGTTTGAACCCTCTGTGCTATCATGGCTCGTATATACAGGACTCGTTTCTCTACCAAAATTCGCCTCGTTAGTTTGCGTTACTAGTTTTACTGTAGTAACGTGTGCCAGTACATAGTACTGGTACATGAAGGACGAAACCGTAGCCGTGGGAAACTCTCTACGGGTACCGTTGTACAGTACCAATTCTCTATGGCAACTGTATACCTCTGCGTTTATAACTTTGGTATTGAATTCAATGGTGAATTTAACTGGATTTACATTATTTTTTTTTTTCATCTGAAGATGTATCTGTTAAATGTGAAGGATTGAGTGGGAGATTATGTTCTCGATGGAGAGAAATTTTAATGGGAAAAATTATAAAATCAAGGAAAAAAATTAATGTCGATCAATAACCAATGAAATTACTCGTTTCCTCAATTATCAGAGAGAAAAATCATTCACGTCATAAAATTGAGTATTTAAAAAACAAACTTAGTACTCGAGTTATATATACTTTGTACTACTTTAATGGCATCCTCGTGTAATGCCTCTCTGTAAACGACGAATAATCATTTATCCTGTTCTTCAGAGTGCAAGAATTTTTTTTATTCTTCATTCTCCTTTCATCTCTATGAGATTTACTCTTCTTTTTCCATCAAAGATACAACGTGACACAGAAGAGTATTCGTTTCGAGTACATCGTTTGCCTTTCTCTGATGCTAAATTGCAACCGTATAATCCTCCTACATTCTAAAAAATTTATTTCTCTTGTCTACGATTTCTAACAATGGAGAGAAGTGAATTATCCTTTTTTTTACCTCAGAATTTTCTTTAAAAAATCAGAAATATTCATAAATCAATCAATATCTCAGAAACTAGAAGAGATACGTCCTTTTTACACTGAACCTTTTTTGTAGAGAATTTCAAGAGCTACAAAAAAGTATCCATACAAAATTTTCCTATCTCCCTTAGTTTTCGAGATATTTCGAAAAAAAAACTGAAAAAAGTTGACCTCCAGTAAAAATATGATTCCTAATTTTTTTCATAGTGAAAAAGTTGTCACAAAAATCTGAAAAAATTTGAGAAAATCCAAAAACATGTCTACATTATTGAGTAATTTTTTCAAAATTTTATTAAGAGTCCTTCACGGTAAAAAACAATTTCGATGAAAATCCTCGAGGTTTTTCAACAAAAAGTGCGAAATCAAGTAATGAGCAGTGTCTTTAATCAACAATTACTTGTTCTCCTCACCTCCTTTTTTTACCTCCCAACCGCGGATTACATTCATAACTATTATATATATATATATATTTGATGACCACACATTGCCTCAACTCAACGCGCATAATTTCCATGGTAATGCATGAGATATACATGTGTGTTTAATGGGTTAGAGGCAGTCTGTGTATATAGGTACATCTACTACTCCTCTATCTCGACTGTTAGTTGGACTCGAGAAAGCAAGTGTACTGGCTTTAAATTCCGTGGATAAAGGGAGGCTTGAAGGGGGAGGGATGGGAGTGATGCGGTGGGCAATACACGTAGGAGCCGGTGCGGGATGAGGCTCCAGGCGCGGCCAGATTAATGAAACTCATGCGGGGGACAGTGTCGCTCAACTTATGTTAACCGCCTTTATTTAATCAGCTCGTATTACTTTCATTTGATACATTGTTTGGAATTGCATTAATTCCCATGTACCCACATCTGAATACCGGATTTTTTAGTGATTTTATTTGGGGAAAAAATTGGCATACTCCTGTCTCTCCTTAAAATTGATTCTAACTCGGAAACTATGAGAGATAGGGAGATTTTGAATCATACCTTTTTTGTAGATCTCGATCTCCTCTACAAAAAAGATCTCCTGACATTTTCTCATAAATCTAATGGTTTCGGAGATATTCAAGAAAATGTAAAGACTTGAGAATTTTGTTTAATTTTTTTTTTTTAAAGAAATTCGCTTTTCTTTGTTAAATATTTGCATGATAAATAAATGTGAATTATTATGCTCGTAATATAAATTCAGTTCGTTATTTATCACGTGGAAAATCGATATCTCGCCCATATATACGCGTTTTAATCCTCGCGTGCCTCAAACAGTATGGTGGAGTTGCGAGAGGAGGCTGTTCCGACGTTTCTGAGATAAGAAAATGGTTGCGAATGAAAAAAAAAGCCTTGAAAAAAAAAAGAACATGTATAATAAAGAAAGAAGTTAAAAAAAAGGGAAAAATATTAAATGAACGTGGAATTAATCTGACCAGCCCTAGGCAGGGTTGTATATAACGCCGGTAAAACTTGGCATCGCCAATAGGAGAGGCCCCGTAATCGACTCCTCTCGCTATTGCCTGAGTTTATATACGTGTACTGATCCAACGGGGATTATCTCCTCTCTCTTCTATATTTATTCTCTATCCAATGAATGTTGAGAGAAAAATAATAAAATATGAATAAAGATAATTCTGTAATAAATTACTATTTTAATTCAATAAATAATTTCTTTCATTAAATAAATTACTCAATTATAATAAATTCTTCATGATAATTCGGTGATTTTTTGGTAAAAATAGATGACTTCTTTATTTCGAAAATTAAAATCAATGATAAGATAGTATTTGAGAGAAGAAAAAAAATATTTTCTCCGATTACGACTTATCACGTGTAATTTACGAGCAAAAAATACATCTTTTTTTTTTTTCCTCATTCCCTTTTGGAGAAAGAAGTTTTATCATTGATGAAATGGTTTGAGTTTTTTTTTCTCTCCTTTTTTTCATGCTTTCATTTCCCTTCGTGTCAACTTTTATGACTTGTCAAACTATTCGTCACTGGAGTTGAACGCTCCAGACGCAATATCTCGTGCTACGTGACTTGTTGCTCAAATAAGTTTAACTGCATATTCACGATGTTTTTTTTTCATTTTTTCCTTCATATTTTATTCACCTTCTTTCGCCGCCCTTTTCGACTCTTCTCTCTCTCTCTCACACACAAATACCGAGATGCGAGATTAAAAAAGATGGAAGAGCGAGAGAAAGAGAGAGGAAAAAGAATGAGGCACAGCTGTGCAGAGAGGATTCCGTGGCCACGTGGGTGGATATGTGCTCACGCGGTACTTGATGGTTTAAATAACACTTTCCCTTTCCATAAAAAAAAGGATTCTCATGAATTCTTTACAGCGTGACAACCACGTCAGATTTTAATGGAAGTGTCTAAATTCAGAAATTGAATTTATTCAAATTAAAATGGGAATTACTGAATTTGAGATTAAATTGCGGATATCTGTGAAGGCAGTGGGTTTAGAGGAAAACATGAAGAGACCTTTTTTGTAGAGAATTCAATTCTCTAAAAAAAAGGTCTCCTTGAAAAATATCCTATCTCCTTTTATTTCCGAGATATTCATGGAAAACTCTTTGATCAAGGAAAAAATAGACGAAATCACTTTTTTCCCCATTTATACTCTGCACCTCTCACGCATAAAACCATCTCACACATGAACATCTCGTAAGAAAAATAGTCTCATACATGTGTAGGTCCCTCGCGATTTTACAATACGTGCTGGGATTTTTAAGTGCATGCAAAAGCTGTGTTTATCATACCACGCCGGTCTTTGGTATCCCCAATGATTCTACATTATTATACCTCCATCAGCGTTATACGGCGCAATGTGTATAACGCACGCAATAATTCATGAGTTTAATGTCAGCGACAAAAAATCTCCACTACTCTCTTGAAGATAAAAATAAATATGTTAAGAATATATTCAATGAAAATATCAAAGTATTCTCAATTGTCAGTGAAAATATGAATTAACCATTAGTTTTTCATGAATATCTTGAAAGCCAATAAGAATAGAGAAATTTTCGTAATAACCATTTTTGTAGCCCTCATTATTTTCTACAAAAAAGGTATCTATAAAAAAATTCCAATCTCAATTATTTCCCAAGATATTCAAGAAAAACCATAAATTAAAATTTCCTCACTCACCAAACTCCAGGAAACAGCAAAGAAAAAAAAATCTCAATATTTGCGCATGCGTTTATCTTCCGCGATTGCGCCACCTTTTTGAACTTGGCGGGTAATTTCACAAACTGAAACAAAAAAAAAACAAGAATAAGTAAATAAAAATAAATAAACCACAAATAAACGTGAAAGTTCCACCTGTCAGTGCAAATGGATTTGCGTCATAATCCTGATAAATCCTGATATTAAGTACTTCATTATACTTGAAATGCATTACCCAATAGCAAACTCTAATGTCTCTAGTTATCGTAAATTACCTCCCCCTCTCCTCTTATTCAAATTCACCCTAAACTATCCGAGTGTAGGACTGTGAATGAAACACAATCCAAACCAACTCGAAAAAGCCAATTGAAGTGAGACAGATAGAATATTCTATATATTCCTACTGTTACTATGGCTTTAGGTTATAAATTACATGAACGATAACGGTATCTAGTAAAGGCGCTCACGATGGCTCAACCGTGTTTGGTTAGATACATAAAACTCCTAATCTCTCGCAAAGCGAAAGTTTAGACTCACGATTATTTATCCCCTGCAACAATGGCAATAAATCGATGAGAATATTGAGTTAGAAAAAAAAATGACAAAAAAAATATTGACTCACCGACAGATGCCAGCAGAGGAGTTGTTGTCTCTTAACTGATGCTGACAGGAATTGAGACAAAATCTTCCGATTTTTCTTCAGTAATTAATAAAGAAGACTGGATCTCCCAATCTTCAATTTACTCATTTATACATTACGCAATGGAGCAACTGGTGGCACACACGAGAATGAAGTTATGTCAATTTGATATTTAAAAATACAAACGTCAAACGTCACATTTGTCCTTTTTTTTTTCTCAGAATCCACTACAATTCGAGATTAAAACTTTGGTCAGAACTTTTGGGGTTATGTTCTTCCTTACGGAGTCTACGATTTCTACGATTTGACATTAGATTGTAGAATGACGTTTTGTGTCTAGTTGATGAGACAGAAGAGAAAAGGGGGCCCCCGGCGTGGCCACACTCGGCCGCCACACTGCCTGCACTGCCCAACCGCATTTCACGCTCAATCCTCAGTCACAGAGGAACGTTGAATGCGTGCGCATTTGTGTGTGTTGGTCAACTGCTTCTTTATGGCTGTGTGTGCACACGGATTCCCGAGAGTCGGCGTCACAATTGAGGCATGCAGCCGCCATCTTGTGACGCAGGAGACTACTAATGGAGTGTGGATGCAGCGACTCCTGGCGGCCATTGACGAAACCTGCAGATTCATCATTGTCGTTAATAAGGTAGGAAGTTTCTCAGAAAAACTAACGAATTCTTTGGACTTTCGGTAATTATATTCCTGGGGCATTGAAATCACTGCTCACTCATGCCCAGTGATTCGCCTAATTTTTATTTTGGAAGACGCATTTTCTCAGACATTTTTCTCATCAAAAAAAGGGTAAATATGTCTTTCTCCAGAATTCTGATAATTAATTTCAATCAATATCATTAACTTATTTGCTGGAATTCAGGTGCTGTTTTTATTGACATAAGAAATTGTCTTGGAAGAAAATGGAGAATAATGAACTTACAAATGTCTCTGGATGCCAGTGGAGCGTGTAATAATTGCATTCACGTGCCTCGGTTAAATCGAGTAAAAACGACTCCATTTCATGTTTACCAGTGCGTGTAAATAAACTCCATCCGCCGATAATGTAGGCAGCACATTGCCAGCAAGTTTTTTTTTGATATTTTTTTCTCTTCGCTTTGTTATTGGAATGCTACCCCTCTAGCGGGACGAGCTTTAATCGTGATTAAAGATGGCGGATTGTGAGTCGGGGCATACGTGTCTCTGTACGTTTGATTAATAATTAATAACGTTTTGGATGGAGTTTGGAAGATGGTAAGTGGAGAAATATATTACTTGGTTATTTTAATGATATTTGATGAGCTTTGGGTGAACGTGGTGATGGAAGATTCTTTCTTAATTTATTCAATTGTGGATAACTCGATTATTGTTTTGAGAGCAGTGGAGTTTGGATGAACTACAGCCACACTTTGGGAAGTTCAATGCGCACAAACGTGTGTCACTAGAAAATGAATTTCGGAGTAGGGATGAATATTCACTGGTAGAGGAGTGTGTGAGTTAATCGAGGGAAGCATGTGCTTTTTTTTATATGAAAGAAAAAAGGAGCAAAAAAAACGTGGACACACGTAGGTGGAAGTTTAGATAATTTATGAGTTCTCGTATGAATTGAGAAACGGTTTTATGATCAATAAAATTGGAGGTTCTTTCAATTCCTAGGATAATTACGTTATTTTTTTTTTCATAGCACAAACAAATTTCTTGTACTCAAGAAGGAGAGAGAAAAAAATTTTGCAGCATAAATAAAATTCTGCAGATTATTTATGAATGTGGAACATCCTTGGTTCAAAAATAAACTAAATTTCTGGCACTTGAGTTTATTTTTTCAAAAAATCAATGAATTCTTCAGTTAACCGATAAATCTAACACCTTTGTAATAACACTGTATTTTAAAATTCATTGATTCAAGAGGATTTTACAAAAAAAAAAAACCCACCTAAATCTGATAATTCAATGGATCGCCACGTATGCAGTATTTTGAATGCATCGAGGCCAAAGCTGGTATTCAAACTGACGGCTTTTAGAGCAAGGCCATGATTATATATATTCGTCGTCATGTTTTAATCCCTCTCGGACTCACTGCTCCTCTCTAGCAACAGATAAAAAGAGAAAAACGCAAATTCCACTCCTCTCTACACCGAGTTAAATTCACACACAATAAATGCATTCATCTGTGCAATTTTCTAATTCCAAATGGCGCAATGAAAAAGAAAAAAAAAGGCCAAACACTCTGGATCATTTAATTATCTTCAATTACCTCACTCTCATCTATTTCATGAATGTAATGACTTTTTGGTGAAGGCTTTAACAAAAAATCTATTGGACTCTTTCTTTGCAGATGGTGATGGGCTCTTTCACTCGGACTATTATCTAACGCAATTAAAAATAATTAAAAATCACACATTATCTGTAAAAATAATGCGGCTTTAACCCAGTGAATTTAATCCACAAGTCTTTGAACCATCTCTCCGTTGAAAATACCGGAAGTAGTTTAATTAGGCGCGGCCAATAAACCGGAGGGGCCACATACACACGACCCAAGCAAACAAGATCGCATTTATTTCTCTCCAGTAGCTCAGTCAACCACGTCACAGTAAGTAGTTTAATAAAAACATCAAGTCATCATCTTGAAGCAGTAATGCCGATGAAGATGGTACAATGGAGCGGGTCACGCGATGTTGTGTCTATCGATTGCGGAAATAATGTGAGCGAGAGTATCCAGTAAACGTGAGAATAAATGTCACAGTATTTAGCGAATTGAATGACAAATTGAGCGGCAGTAAGTGACATTGAATTCAATCGAGTGGAGGAGTGTGTTGAAGCGACATCGATGCCCGAATTGCCCCAGCTTGATGCCATTGATCCTCGATCACCACGTGCCAGACCCGTGCGACATAAATTCAATCAAATTTTTGGGCTCAATAAGATGGAATAAATTACGTATTGGATCCAAGAGCAGACGCGGCAATGTGAGAGGTCACGGACGAAAAAGGTGGAAGAGGTGAAGCAGGAGAGGGAGGCTGGCTCGAGGGTTGGGTTGAATGGGTTTTCGAAGCTCCCGTGTGTCGGCCACAGTCTAGCCGGTAACAAATATCGACCTATGGATTGCGCTTGCGCACACGAAAAAGCGCGGAACTGTGGGTGACACAAACAAGGATAAAATAGGAGTCAGAGTAGAGGCAGAAAGCTCTGAGCTGCTTTCGTGAGGCTCAGTTGTGCCTCGGAACATTATCGAGCCCGGGTTTTCCGGCTTACGGGTGATTCCAACGCCCGTCTTGTGTTCAGCAGTTGTTGCTTCAATTTTTCCACGTACTTTGGAGAATTCCGGGTGACTCTGATGCAGAGAGACGAGCTGGGGTGAATTATCGAGTGATTTTCACGGGATTTTTTTTGGGATTCCTGGAGCTAGTGATTCCAATGCGCGTTGAGGAGACGAGGAACCAAAGGGAGTACGTCTGTTTGGAGTTTTCATATTTTTTTAATGAATTTTTTGGAGGGGAAGACAGGCGAGTCACGAGAAGCACGATAACGCCCCGATAAAAAATAACTTGGGAGTCTCAACAAAGTCTCCCCACCTCTGGTTATATTCACATGCACGTATGTGTGCCCTGGTTTTTTTTTCTTCATCGATGTGGATACGACAGTTGGTGATAAGGGACAGGAACGTGTGCATGAGTTTTCCGGGTGTGGACAGTTTTTTAGTTTGAGTTAACTGCTCATTAAGCAATGTTCATCGAAAGAAAAAATTCGATGGAAATAATTGAATGCTCATTGTGCTTCGAGTTGGGAAATTACTTGAACGCTTATTTCACAATCTCGTGGTAACGATAACAATGAGTAAAAAGTGTTGATAATTCCGTCATGTTTGTTCTGGAGTTGATAACGTGGAGAGCGTTGAAGTCACTTGTACTACGCACATGTTAATTTAATTGAATAAAACAGAAATTTAAATATTTCAAAGAGCCAAAGATTAATTGATAAAATGACAAATACCCAGCAAGCAGTACTGGCGCAGGCCACTGGTACTGATCAGCTTCAAGAGGAAATACAGTTTACTGAACTCGTGCCTGTTGAACAGTCGAGAATCAAAGATACAAGTGATGATAAGGATCAGGAGACAACTGATGGACTCAAAGTGATAAGAAGCTTCACTCAACAAGACGATGAGTTTGGTATTCCGAGGATTGAAAAGCAAATTATTGAAAACGGAAACTGCAAGCAAGTTGATGAAATTAATGAAGAGGTGGATGAAATAGCTGTGGAAATTGCCAGAAAATTGAATGATCGAAAGCTACGTAAAGGCAGAAGCAACCGTTTTCCTAAAGACGAAGTGTATTATTTCCGGAATGAGCAGGGGGAATTTTCCAGTGACGAGGAAAATTCCGAGGGAGCCGTGAACGTTCTTGCTGAAGAGACTGGAGATTCTGGGGTCTCTAAAAGATGCCGGAAATCACCGAGAAAGAGCAAAGAAGCAAAAGAGGGTAATTCAGAGGAATCGAAGAACGAGGAGGAGAAGGACCTGAGGCAGAATATGGATGACATAATTAAAGCGAGCTCCCTCCTCGAAGAAGACGACAGCAGTTTGGAAAGTTCATTAGATGACGAGCCAATGATCAGGAGAATCTGCTTGTTAAGTAAATCAGATGATTCAAATCCAAAGAAATACATCTGCATAAAGTGCGGTTCTAGATTCAAGGGAAGCGGTGGCCTTCGAAATCACTACAAAGTAGTCCATAGAACAGGACCAATGTTCAAGTGCAACGAATGCGGTAAACAGTTTCCACTAAAAGAACGTCTAAAACTTCATGTTAGAACCCACACAGGCTTTAAACCATACAAATGCGCAGAATGTGGTAAGAGCTTTGCACGAGGTGGTCAATTGTCACAACACAAACGTACACACAGTGCAGTTAAGCCATTTCAGTGCGATCTGTGTATGGGCACATTCACCTGTGCTGCTAATCTAGCATTACACATGAAGAGACACACTGGACAAAAGGATCACACTTGTAGTATCTGCGGTAAGGGCTTCATTAGGCGTGATGCTCTGAAGAAGCACCTAGAGTGTCTGCACAAAGATCTCAAGTCTTTTCTATGTGCTATTTGTAATAAAACATTCAAGGGACATTTGCCGCAGCACATGAGGACTCATGCACGTGATAGGCCACATGCTTGTACCACTTGCGGACAGAAATTCGCGCAAAAGTCACAGTTGACTGTTCATCAGAGGACTCACACTGGTCAGAGGCCCTTCAGGTGTCCCGTTTGTTGGCAGGCTTTTGCTCATTCAACTGCTCTGAAGCTTCACACCAGGAGACACACCGGCGAAAGGCCCTTCAAGTGTACAGAGTGCAATGTCGGATTTACTCAGCTTCCGCATTGGAAGAAACACATGAAGTGTATACACAAGAGGAGCAAACCGTACAGCTGCAAGAACTGTGATAATTTCTTCAAGAAGAAGAATGATCTGGAGAGCCACGAGAAAGACTGTCATGGTGATGAACTCTCCGATGAGACTGACAAGACTGATACGGAATTGGGCAAAGATCAGGGTAAATTTAAGGCGATGTCTTTGGAGAAAATGAGACTCCTACTGGCAGCTCTGTTGAAGAGAATTTCGAAACCTGAGAGGCTTGATGAACTGGGATTTGGAAAGAGGCTCATTGATGAGATACTGCAGGACTCACTGGTTTCTGCTGGTAAGGTACCGGTGAAAATTGGTGAGCTCAATGAGCACGAAACGCTGAGGAAGAATCTCGAGACTTTCCTCGAGTGGACTGTGCCCAAGCAGCACTGGGTGAAGTTCAGGAAAATGAAGAAGAGCCCTGAAGAGATACTTGAGACACTCACCACGACTTAGAGTATCGGTTTTTTCGTATTTCTCGAGGGTGAGGGTAAATATTTTCGGGAGTGGAGAGGTAACACGAGATGGGACTATAGAGAGGGAATCTGTGAATGGGGGAAAGTGGTTTGGATTTTATTTTGGAGGATATCTCGAGAATCTTCTCAATTCTTATTATCTTATGAGATATTGAAATAAAAATTAATGACCCAATTCAGATTTATCTCGTTTTACATCTGCACTATTTTTCCTAGGTAACAACCAAAGATATATTCTATACCAAAATTAGTAATTAAATAGGAACATTAGGTAACTTCTTCGGTTATGATTTAGGTGAATGTATTTTTTTGCTGTGTGATTGAAAGAGAAATGGCTGAACATTCAATACCTGCCATATGTATCACTGTGCTAATCGCTTCTTATCAATTAATTAACTATTTTCGAGAACATTAAGACTACCTTTGCCTTGCCATACATTTAACCAATGATACTTGTTCCTTTTTCTTTCTTTTTTTTTTTTCTCAAATTAAACATCAAAATTCATATGAAGAAAAGAATACGTTATGTTACTTAGATAAATTTTTATCAGATTATAATATTGTTAATGAGCTTTGAGCAATTATTCGATAGATAATTCATCAGTATCTCGATTATGAAAGAAATTTTGTTGGTAATTATCCACAATTATCATTACAATTAGTGTTTAATAATTAATTATTTAATAAAGCAACTGCGATAGTTAGATAGGAGTAAGTGAATGTGAGCAGACAATAACGAGAATTTTTTTCCATATTATGAAATTAAATTGATAAGATTAATGTTTCGAGACGTCTTTATCTCTGATGCATAGATTTTTTGCCTCACTCTCCTTTTTGCCATTATGAGGTGCTTCAGATTAACGACGGATTTCGAAGAATAGAAAATTAATAATTCGAAAGAAACACTATCATCATGGGACATCGCAACATTATTTATAAATAAATATCACCGGAAATATTTATTCAAACTACTTTTTTTTTTCCTCTTGTATTATCGTTGATCAGAATTTTTGGCTTTAGAATGTGAGAAAAAAAAGAGAGGATTCTTGTTAATGGATTTTATTTTTTTTCGTGGCGATCGTTGAATAAGTGAGGTCACTGAGGGCAATATTTGAATTGAATATGAGGATGCTTCATGCATTATTTTTTTCCTAAGTTTCGATGCCAAAGTTTTGAGTTTGAAAGAATCGTACAAGATATCTCTTTAAAAATTCATCGATGAATTTATTATGAAAATAAAATATTAGTTATGTTATTATGATTTTCATGAGTGCCATAAATGTTCAGATGCTTGAATATTAATGTAGTGTATTGATTGAATAAAAAGAAACTTTCAATTAATTTATCGTTCATTTATTTAACTTGGAACGTTGGAAAATCTGTATTTAAAACTATATATATGAATATTTCATAAAAAATTAATTGTTTGATTATTTTAATGTATAAAACCTGTATATTATATGAAATCACAAGTGGAGCAATAGAACGAAATTCCATGTAACTGACCAATTTCCTTTCATCTCTTTGCCCCTGAGGAATTCTTCAACAACTTTATAATTGAAAAAATGTCCTCAAAATCACAGATAATTTAACGCCAAGATACTCTCAAGTTATCGTCCAAAGAAACTATCGATTCCATATCATGAACGTTGATATACAAAAGACTCAGAGTTTCATTATAAGAAAATTTCGATTCATGCCCGTTAACCATCACCTCTGTAACCTCCTTATGCACTCCCCTAACTTCAATACCTCTCAGGTCAATTGGATGACTCAATAAGTACTGCCTGCATGGAGAATGAAACGCATTGGTCAACGTATTACCCTGAAGAACGAAATCCGAATACAAACAATTTCCACCTTCATCGACTGCCAAATCTTCACCGTCATCCCAATAAAGAAATCCTGTGGAATTTTCATTGGAAGACGCAGGCATTGTTATAATTAATTCAAAATCGTTTTCTCGACTTTTGACCGCTGTTTCAGATGGTTCTTGTGCTGGTATGATTGAGCCAGCACGAATGAAGAGAGGTATTGTATCGAGAGGAGCGTCAATTATGAACCATTTACCTGGGGACTCAATGATCGAGTAATCGTAATAATTGTGCCAGGTGCCTTCCGGTAGATACGCTTTCATCTGCGTCTTACCCTGATAACGAAAATAATTAATGAATATTTTTCACTATTCTATTGTTGAATTTGTTAAATTGTTTTACCTCTTCCAGTACTGGTACAATCATCAGCGACTCGCCCCACATGAATTGAGTGTCTATGTCGAGAGTCTGCTTTTCATGGAAATATCTGGGGAATGAATGAAATGAGTCCACAGATTTCGAGATGAAAATGTTAGAGTGAGTACTTATTTTTTGAACTTACGAGAAGAATAGAGGTCTCAGCACAGGAGCACCGTACTTGAAAGCTTTGAAGAATAGAGAGTACAAGTATGGCAAAAGTCTGTATCTGATTGCTAGTGCTTTTTTTGAGGATTCCACGACCAAGTCGCCCAATGCTACAGGGTCTTGTTCCTGGAAATAGAACAATGTGCTTAATGAAGTCTGCGATGAGGGATTCAGATTAAAAAAAAATTAATTACTCACAATCGTGTCATCGGAGTTATGATTCCTTGAGAATGGATAAAATGCACCGACTTGCATCCAACGGCTGCACAATTCAGCTGTTGTGTTACCATCGAATCCACAGATATCTGCACCGACCATTGGTATTTGGAAGAGTGAAAAGCGGAGAATTTCAGGAATGCTCATTTTGAGATCATACCTAATTGAGAAGATACGAGAATTAGTTAATGATACGAAATTCTGATTAAAACTCTCGTTAAAATTCCACTTTTTCCTATTTACCAGCTCGAATAAATGTCTCCAGTCCAGTGAGCAGAATATTTTCCCAGTCCAACCCAGCTAGCACGTGATAGAACGAATGGGCGCTTTTGTCTTATTTGAGCCAGTGCTCTGCAAGAAAATTCCATATCACAGTGAATATTGAACGAAAAAAAAACATTGATTGCACATCAATGACAATCAGAGGCATACTTATATGTAGCAATGGCTTCTCCAACGGCATACGTATTATGAACATTGTAGTGGGCTCCTGCGGCGTGTCTTGCATTCATGCACAACGTTTTCGTAGCCAATTTATGTCCAATGACGTTTGGAAGATAGGGTGGATTGTCCCAGGCATTATGGGAGCAGCCATTCTCATGACCATCGTGGAAATTCGAAATTTCATTCATGTCCTGCAAGAATATAAATAGAAATGAAAAAAATTGAATTAATTCGTGAAGCACATTTCACTTCGATACAACTTACAATCCATGCTCCATCGTACTCAAACTCTTGATGCATATTATTCATCATGCTGTACCAGTAGTTCAGAGCTTTTGGATTGGTGAAATCGGGCCATACTGTAGATACTCTGTTCCAAACTTTACCAACAAATGGTCCTTCTTTGTCACCGTCTTTAATAAATACATCCAGACTCATTCCTTCATCGTACGGTGGATAACTGCCAGATATCTCTGATGCTGAGACGCCAGGATCAATCAGAGGTATGTAGTGCATGTCAGCATCATGAAGTTCATTCACGAAATCAGGGAGATCTTTGAACTTGTCCTTGTTATAAGTGAAATCATTGTTGTTCTCCATGTAGTCGAGATCATTCCACTGAGTATCGAATGAAATCCCAGCTTCTCTCGTTCTATTCCAAACTTCCCGAGTTTTCTCCAATGATCCGTATCCATATCTGCAGAGATGGAATCCGAGAGACCAATAAGGCGGCATGAACGGTTTACCAATGATCCTCGCGTACTGCATCAGCACATCATCCACAGTTGGTCCCATGAAGAAGTACATATCAAAAATTCCTCCGATGCTTCTGAATGTCAAGGCCGGAGTTGGCTGCAGAATAACGTCCATCGCATTGCTGTTCAGGAACAGAACTCCGTGCCAGTGTCCAGTTGGTTCAAGAACCATGTAGAAAGGATGGGATCCATATAAATTAGCATTCTCCGTTGGCTGTCCATCTTTATTGAATAGAGTGAACGACTGCCAGTTTGTGTTCAACTTCAACGGGCCTCTGTGTTCTCCGAGACCAAAAATATTGTCAGAGGGTAGTAGAGTGCTGATCTGGAGGAATTGATCCGCGAATATAAAGCCATCCGGAGTAATGGAATCGAAGATATCCATTTTTGTTGACTTCCTGGTAACCTGGAATCCTGGCTTTGGTTTCATCGTTACAAAAATGTAATCTGACTCCGAAGATTGCTCCTGTGGTTCTTCGATAATCGGCCACAGCGGCTCATATCTTTTCTCGTTTGCATCGTACATCTTGATTATTAGTGTTGAGATATGAAACAGATTAAAGATAAAATTTAGCTTATTTCGTAAATACGTTGTAAACTATTGGGTTTACAGGAATTTATGAATTCTCTTTGATTTTCATACCTTGACCTGCAGAATATCTTTGCCTCTTCCTGAAGCTTCCATCTTGATCAATGGAATATCTCTCCTGTAGAATGACGAACCGATGCTGTTCAACTCTCCCTCAAAGCCCGCTTTGGAATTATTCATCTTGGTGAATTCATAGAGGTGCCAATTGTCAGGATAATAGCAGTAAGGCTCGTTGAGTGGAACTCTTCCCATCTTTCTCTCATCTTCTCTTTCATGATGAATAGATGGATTCCAGCAGCATCCACGAGCAGTACAGGATAGTTCTGATGCTCCATCCTCGGGATGACAATCAAAGCGCATTTCCTTTCGTAGATTAACGCATGCCTCTATGAAATTGATTTTTGGAGCCAATTCTCGTTCAAATTCGTCTATTGTTTTCATTCCACGGTCGAATAATTCCATCTGACGACTCAAAACCTCTCGAAGATGACTCCATTTGTCTGAGGCTGTCGATGACTCTAATGCCTTACTCCAAATCAAGCAGATTAGTCCTACACTGATTAGAGAAATAGAAATACAGTAACAGATTTTCTGAAGCCATTCCCTGGGGCTTTTTGTTGAAGCCCTTGAGTTTGGGAGAATCTTTTCGTCCTCGCAGTTCTTTAATGATTCACCATCGGCTCCTGCTTTTGGATTTTTGAAGAATATCTTCATTGTTGATTAAGTTTTCTGCAAATTCCGGAAAATATTGAGATGAATAAATTATTACAAAATATTTTCTTTTTCAATGAATATCTCAGGAAATAAGAGAGATAGCGAAATTTATGTAGAGACCTTTTTTGTAGAGCAGAAAAAGACCTACAAAAAAGGTATCCATAAAAAATCCTGTATCTTTAACAGATTATGAGATATTTACAAAAAATGAATTGAGACGTTAATTTTTTTATCCTCACACATTTAATATTATTCTAAATGACTCAATTTTCTGCTTGAGTGGCAGAAATTAAATTTATATCTTTTCTCTCATTCCAATGTTTATCACTGAAACTGTATTCCTCTTATCGCAAATTACTCATGCGAGATAGACGAGCAATGCAGATGCAACTGCATGAAATTGCATTCTATTTTTATCAAATTGATGCGAATGAAGCGTTGAATGGCCTTTGTTCCTCACAACAATTGAATAATTAAAAATACATAAAAATCAAATGAATTATAGACTCATCCATATTTCTTACAGATTCTAACAATAAAAGAATATTCAAGTGATCTGAAAATAGCAACAAAAAAATAAAATATTCACCCTTCTGTCTTTATTTCATCGGCGCAGTTGACTTCTCCCTTGAATTTATTCTATATTTATCAACTATATTAATTGGTAATTGACTCAGTATATTATTTATTTAATACTTCTATCTATTCTTCGAGCACTATTGCATTTGACGCAAATAACAACTGCGAAGCCGCAAATGTCGTAAAATAAAAATATTGGACAACGCATGAAGCGACGTCTGGTGAGGATTTCATGAATCATAAGTTTTGTGGCGATGGCAGCACGACTCTCTTCCATCTCTCTCGTGTACTTCAGAGAAACTTCAGACAGTTGTCAATCACAAACAAAAATTATAATTACTCTTGTCATTGATATTCAATAATTAGTTTTGTGTATACGGAAATATTCGACGCTGCTGTGCACCACAAGATGGCGGCGGGGAGAGGGAGTGCTGCGTCACACGTCTTACGCCTCAGTTGTGGTCAGAACGTTAAGGTGAACGGACGAAACTCCTTGCAGCCCTTCAATTGTTTCATAACGCATTCTCAATCCATCATTACTTCAATAAAGTGGGGAATACGATCGAAAAAGGAGCAGACTTGACAAATCATCAGAAATTGGACACTTTTGTGAAGAATCCACAGTCCAAAGTAAGACAATATCTTTATTGGAAGAATTATTATCTCTCATTCCAATTGAGAAGAAAAACAATTGAAAAATGGGTTTGAATCCCCGGAAAGTCTCCATCGGCCTCAGAATATTGGAACTAAAACGAAGAATCTCATATTATCATGAAAATATTATTTTATCGAGCGAGGATATGCATCATTTTGCAGTAGCAACCGTCGGTAAAAAAATTGTTGATAATCGACACTAGATGTCGCTGTTTCTATCCATTTTTACGAGAATCTATCCTCCAATAATAATTTCCCATAAAATTGTATTGGGCCCGCAGCATTCACTCGGTTCTTCCGCAACAAAGAAATAACCAGTCGCTCCTACCTTCTGCAGGTAGTGCATTCAAAGAGACAAAAAAGAATGGAAAAAGGAATAACATAATCGTCTTAAATTCTTCGTGAATGCCTACCAACATGTATTGCGTAGGAATAATACGATATTCGTACAAGAGAATCACTTCTAATCGCATAATGCGGAAATAACTTTTATGCCATGAAAAAAACCCATCTATTATCTCCGCTAACTGCACCATATTTTTTTTCCTAAATTCAAACGAATTTGGAAGTGAAAAAAAAACGAGGAATTCACGGTTTTATCGCGTTTCCCTCAATTTTTATCGCTTCAGTATGTATTTTTTCCTTTCACAAAGAGACGAACAATTAGATGTAGCTCAGTGTACAGATACTGGTACTCTTCATATTCATGAGACATCAGCGCGCGTTTAAGTCAAGGAACGTTGGTGAGTTGATCAAAGAGCTTCCAACAATTCAAAGTCCTCAGGACCCCTCTCCATATCCCATCATCAGTCGCACGTTTTTTTTTTTTTTCTTTATTTCTCCGTCTCTCTCCCTCTCATTCTGTTATCTCTACTCTCTTCTTTTTTTTTTACCTTCTCTCATTTTCTTTTAAGGCCATCGTATTTGTCAACACTCGAAGCTCAAATAACTTCCTCAGTTAACTGTACTTTTTAAAATAATGACCCACGTTCCATCGTATAACTTTGCATGTTTGTTTTATTTTTTTGCTTCTCTCATTGATTCAATTTGAGGATTTTTTTTTTTTGGTTGGATTAAAGGAAAAGGGAGGATGAAATTGAAAATGAGAGATTTGTGAATTTGTTATGGAGAAAATATTACATTATTCATGGGAATTATTATTATTATTTTTTTTTTTTTTCATTTCGTAAAATTCTCGGAGTATCACTGCAATTAAATCTCCATGCATGGATATGAAAGGGTTTCTTTCGGCTTTTTTCTCGTATTATTCGCTTTTTCTTTTAGCAATGCGTCGGACCGTTTGCGATAAAATTTACTCTCCTCTCGTAATGTCAAGAGATTACTGTCGCAGCCCATCGCACTGATTGAAACTGTCTCTCTCCTCTCAGTAAAAAAGATTCCGAGATATCTTTCTGAATGTGTGACAATTTCAATGAATTTCGGATTTTTTCCAATTATTTGATGAATCTGGTTTTTCGGAAATATCTCGGAAACTAAGTGAGATAGGATAATTTTCGAAGAAACCTCTTTTGTAGAGAATTTCAAAAGCTACAAAAAAGGTCTCTACAAAAATTCCGCTATCTCCTTTAGTTTCCGAGATATTCCAATCAATAATCAGAAAGAAAATTCCAGTAATTCAACTGAATTTCCATCACACGAACAATGAAAAAAAAGTCACGTTCTCCATTCGTTAGACTCATCAGACAATGACGAATCGTCCCAAAAACCTTCTTTGATCCCATTTGTCAAGGACATTGGACAGTTGACAATAAAAAAAAATCTCAGAATTGAGTAATTAGAGACAAACGAGCGTCATTCTCTTCTTTCATCGAGCCCTGGAATCACGGGAGCATCGCAAAAAGCGAGAAGTGGGCGCCACATTGGATAAGTGGTGTGAGTAATAGAAAAGGATATACGAGTAGTTGACAACGGAATAAATGTGAGAGTTACGTAGGAATCGGCACAGATCAAAGTTCCCTCGGGGGTGACCCATACGAATACACTTCTTATTCTCTCTCTCCTCATCTTGTCTCATCGTCCATATTCTCCTATCCTTTCTCGCTTTGGCTCTCCCGCATTCGCTTACACTCCAGCTCGCTCAAGTGGCATCAACTTGAATCGAGGAAAAGAATATAAAGAACCCACCACGGGCTCATGCGTAAAACGATGCCACTGCAAACAATCCCCTGATTTGTTTAGGTATAACAATCTACCTTTCTTTTCTTATTCCACCACTTATTGTGAATATAGTTTGTTTATTTTTTTTTTTAACACTACTGTTTACATTTATTCAATTTTTTTTAAATTTATTAAAATGTCAATAAATTTTAATTTTTCATTGAAATTAAAGTCTGACGGAAATCCAATGTTTTCCCTTCGAATAAATTGAGCAATAAAAATCATTAGAGCGATGATTTTCTATATGAATCTATCGGACCTTTGATTACTCGTTAACACAATATAATAGCCAACGTGACACACACACTTGGCAATAACCAGTCCCCATTCTTCCATAAACCTTCCTCATTGTCTTTCCACAATTGAGTATTTCCTCCACGCCCATGTAATCCCTCTCCACTCACCCCACTATTACAATCGTCAATCAACTTCACCCCCGTCGAAATAATACGAGGGTTACCATATAACTAATATGCATCACGCGATGCAAGAAAAAAAAAATGGATTTATTTTTCCATTACAGTGGAATGGAAAGCGTATTATTAGCCTCGTTTCTCTTTATTTTATTGTCAAAGAGAGATAGACACGTTGAGGGTGATTACGACAATTTCTTTATGATTTCATAAAGTGCCAAGTGGATAATTAGCCAATTTACCCCGAGTGGGGTACGTGATATCCTGTTAAGAAATCCCTTCACTAGAATTTCATTTATCCTCTTGATTTTTTCGCTTACGATGGCAATTTTTTTCTCCTCAATTGTTCAATAATTCTCTCATTATTATTCTCGAATTGAAGCAAAACTATTGCCATGATTAACCCCCTTTTTAAACTCACTTTCGTCGGATTTCCCAATTTTTTTTTTCTCATTCTTTTCACACACTTGCCGGACGATTAAGCAGGGAACGAGCGAATAAAGAAGCGTTTTCCCTTTTTTTTTCCCACATCTTTTTCTCATCTCTATCCCCCATTTTTTAGCCTCATATTCATCCACCTCTTCCTCCTCTTCCATTTCTTTCTTCTCTCCTTTTTTTCCGGCGACATTCAACATGCTGAACGTTCCACGAAAGGCATCGTGTCCCGGGGGAGGGTTGAGCTGAAGTTTTCAAGATGGAAAAGAGGGAGAGGTGGGCGAAGAGAGCGAGAGTCCCTTGCGGGCCTCGCTCTCAGCCAACATGGCTTAAAATGGAGGCTGGCACGAACAAACGGCCGCGCAGCTCAACGTGGGTGTATTAAAGCGACGAAAGCTTCACTCTCTTACCCAGGGGATGCGACTGGAGTGGTTGGAGAGGGGGCACGAGATAATACCCGTCGGTTACCAATGGAAAATCGTAATTTTCAGCGCCTCTTCTCATGTGTAATTTAAGTATTTCCTTTTTACCCGGATAATTTCACTCTTTTTTTTCTATTAAATGATAATTAAGATTCAACGGAAATTAAATTGGATAATTTTGAAATTCGGGGAATGATAATCATGTGTTTGATAAACTGGATAAATTTATATAAACTCTTCCTGGATAATTGTGCGTATGTATTCGCACGAATGAAGCGAATCAAATCGAAATTCATGGTTTCCGGGCACTGAGGTTTTACGCGAGCATATGTCAATGTTTGCCTTTCGGCACACAAGCTTTACCCTCGCCTGGTTGCTCCCGGGCGAACTGCATTACCTCCCTCATCACCCCCCCCCCGTTCTCATCGTCCCCTTTATTTCGACCACCTCTCATTCCGAATGGATATTCTGTCTTTTTCTACGTCTCATGACCACTATAAACTCACTGTAAATATTACCCGTACTCTTTCAATTTTCTCTTTCAATAGATTCATTTGTTTTTGTAGAAATTCTCGTCTAACTTTTGAAATATTGAGTTTTTGAAAATTTTGAAAGAAACGTTTTTTGTAGAGAATTCAATTCTCCACAAAAATGATCTCTTCATAAATTTCTCTAAACCCAATGGTTTTAGAGGTATTTTCGGAATAATATGGATGTGTTGGACGATTTATTTTTCTTTTTATTTAATGGAAATATTGGTATTTAAAAATAATTAATAAATAACCCAATTTTTTTTTACGTCAAAATAGAATTTATTCACCAGCGGATTCTGTCTCAGTAACAGCATTTACGTTAATACCCGAGCAAAGCCAAAGGATTACAAGGATTAAGGGTGAAACGTAAGTCCCCCGAACCGATTTGTCTCCAATCAGAAAAAAAAAAAAAAAAGTGTACAGTGGTTACTCTCAGTGGGTTTCACTGGTTTAAGCTCTTTGTCGGGGTCACTCTTTCTCTCTTATTTATTTCACCTCGTTTACAACTCTCACGAGCTCTACTCCTTTTTCAAGCCAACAATGAGCCCAAAGTATTCACTGTTAACGTTTGTTGTTGTTCATGTTTATTCGAATTTTTGAAATGAATTATCTCCGGAAGAAATAGAGCCTGGTTGGATTATATTTCAAGGGTTAATTCCAAAAAAACGTAATGATCCCCAATTGTCCTTTAAATTCATTCAAATTGTATTTTAAAGATTCTGGTTTTCTTCGGAAAATCGTGTTCCACGGTTTATCGAGCTCGTTCATGTAAATCTTCTTGAAAATCCCCAAAATTCTTTTGTTAATTCACATTCTCGAGGGCTTCCACTCCGACAAACTTCATCAAAATCATCTCAATTTACCAATTGAAATTACGAAATAAAAATATCAATTATTTCATTATTAATTCTGGGATAATTGAAGAATTTATCGTAGCAACTGAAGCTCCATCGAATTCTTCAAATCCGCCCTCTATTATTTAATATTTTTATTACGCACTTGAGACCCAGTAAATCCCGGCATTTTTACGCTAATCAAGTGGAAAAAAACGTAATAAAACTGGCAAGAGGGAGACTCTGTACTCCATGAAGTTGCAGAGAGCAATAAACTCGGATTTTATGGGGAAAAAGTTTTTCCATTAAAAGAACTCTGGAAAAAAGTTAAATAAATTGAATTTTCATTCATTTATTAATTAATATCTTGGAAACTAAGCGAGATACGCGAAATTTCATAGATACCTTTTTTGTAGAGGAGAAAAAGACCTACAAAAAAGGTTTCTACAAAATTTTTCGTATCTTCATTTTTTAACGAGATAGAAGCATCAGAAGATTCCTCGGGAATTCACGAATTTTTCAATGCATTTATTTCTCTCACTTTGTAATTGCGTAATGTGAAAATTGCGGTTGGAGAATAATTGTACCATAAAATGCATTTGGACGGTGATATCCTCCCTGTTTAACGTCTGCTGTCGTCCCTCATCATCGTCACTCCTAAACAGTGGATAACAGTAGTCGACCCCAATATATCCACTCACTCGATTCTTCAACTTTTTTTTTTTTTTCATCCTATCCCCAGTAGCAAGAATCCTAAGCCGAGCTCAGCCGTTTACACATGTTACCAGGGTCGTGATCCCTCGCTCCACATTTACCTTTCCCTTGTAAACACTCAATTTCAATGACGCCTACTCGATTCCCAACGTTTTCATTGAAATTTCACATTGTTTCAGTATTTTTTACCCTTCGATTATTTTTATTTTCTCCATTTCAATTTTTATCTGACGGCAAAAAATTAAAAACAATCCACTGCACCTGATACCTGTCATTTTTTCCTCCTTTTTTTTTTCATATTTTTTAAATTTAATTCCATTTTCCTCACTGTCACTGTGCTGATTGACGATTTTACAGAATTCAATATCTCAAAAAATTTTATCCATAATTCTCTACGGTACAAAGAAATGTTCTGAGTGAATGGGTGGAAAAAAAGGGAAACTGTAAACAGAATAATCTCTCATTGGCATTGTCGATTATATAGAACGCAATCCGGATGTGAATGATTGTCCACTTGGGCCCTACGGGTACTGAAAAAAAAAAATCCAGTACAAAAGAGTCTTCTGTATACTCCAGAGATTCTAAGTCCGTTGATTATTCACGGATGAGATGATCAGATCGAGAAAAAAGGCTTTCACTCCAATGAAAAGAGACGAATGTACATTTCTAGCGGTTGTGAAAAAAAAGAAACTCAAACCCAAAGAATCCACCCAATTAATACCCCAAAGTCATTCAATTAACGTTCATTCCAGCGCTAATGACGTCACTGTATTAAAAAAAAAAAAAGACAAAAAGGAAATAATGGAAGATGTATACCTAACGAACGTCAAAGCCCACGGTACACAAGAGAACTCGAACGTTTTGCGAGGGCAAGAGAATGAAAAGGAGGAAAGAAAAATCCCGAGTTTTTTTCTCCTCTCATTTTTACTCTATTTTTCAGCAGAATCGTCGCACGAGCCGAGAATAAAAGCCACCGGAGGGGTGTGGCAAGCCGCCCCTAGAATTGGCGAGATTTCCACTGTCTGGGACAGAAGGTGAGAGAGAGAGACACACACAAATAAACCCCCACAATCCCTCCCTACCACCCCCCCTGCGAGAGCACCATCGGGCGTGTCACGCACGTTGTATTGTTGTATTGTCGACTGCAATCTCGCTAAGCGTTTCAACGAGTCGACACCCCCCTCCTCTTTACTTCTGCGCTTAACCTGTCCACCCACATGATGCACATGATTTTTTACCCTTTTTTTTAATGATAAAAAAAGCGTTGGCATATGAAAATGTGTGATTAAGTGGTTCTGGTGTTTTTTTTGGGAATTTCCCGGGGTTTTTTTGTCTCGCCGAGGGAAGATGTTTTCGAGTTTGATCGAAACGACATTAACAACTTAATTATCCGTCAGATTGAGTCTCTCACTTTTTTTATCGCTCTCTGGGATCTCAAGAAATGAGAGTAAAAGTGATGTCTTAACACTGGGTCGAGGAGATAAAGGGGCCAATTGATGCTGACAAATGTTAGGGGCGCATTTAATTTAATGGGGTCTAAACAAGCCTCCGGGTTATAAAGCCCTGCTTTTATTTTTTTTCAAATAAAAAATAAAGGGGCGAGAGGCAACGCACCGCGTGTCGATCGGTATTTAGTGGTGCCTGAGAGTGACACCGGGGATTCTCACCCCTTAATATCGAGGATAAAACACTAAAACCGGATTATTTAAAATTGTACCGCAACTATGGAAAATTTTCGGCAATTTAATTACAGTAGAGCGTTGATTATCCGAGAGGAAATAGAATTTATCCGAAAGTCGATTATCCGAATGTTGATCTGGTTATCCATAAATATTAATGATCTTAACAATAATTTTGTTCATTCGAACGATTAAACTCTGAATAAGCTGCATTCATTTTTGGCACTCCAACAGTTTCAGCGCGTATGTAGTTAAGTTAACTGAAGAATTACTTTGCCCGCAGACTCAAGCGACATCTAGGCCGATATATTTTGTAATTTCGACAGAATCAACTTTTTTCCCCACGAAATATGAGTGTTTGGTTATCCGAATTATTTGATTATGCGAAAGGCGCTTGGTCCCAATTGATTCGGCTAATCGACGCTCTACTGTATATGAATTATTTGAGTTAAACTCGTCACCTTTAAATCACAAGATTTTTCATATTAATCTTCGAATAATAGAATGAAAATTCGTGAAAATTTAACAAACCGTAATAAATAGATAATCATAATCTATTTGGTTGTTATGTGCATTAGTGAAATGATCCATGTCCCAATTTGTTCGTAATGATCTTCGAGAAAATAGCGCTCTTCAAAGGAAACCATTATAATGAAAGCGAAATAATAATAATAAAAAAAGCGGAAAAAAGCAGCCGCTTTGGCTCAGTGGTGTCGCTCACGTCGTTTTCGATCACCGGACGTCTCATTGTTGTGCCTTTTCACCCATCGTTTACTTCCCCCTCTCTTGCCTCACCTCTGTAATCCGCAGTAGCCGTTGTCGGCGTCCTTTCAATTTTTTTTTTCTTCATTCACTCAACAATAAGCATATTAGGCATTCTCAGTGGCTCTACATGCATTTTTCTATTCCAACAAAAACTAACTTACTAACTTGCCTCACTAATTTGCTCTCGATAATTTTGTTTTTCCTGTTTCCTTTTTTTTTTCGCCGTGAATCGAGAGTAAAACGGTTTCTTTTCAATTTACGTTTTTTCTTTATTTATTTTTCTTTTTTTTCAATGAAGAAATTATTTGAGCGAGAGAAAATCGGAATATGTACATAATAAATGGGCGGCTGTCCGCTCGAGTTATCGAATTGAGTTTGTTTCCTTTTTTTTTCGGTGAAAATATGGAAATGGAAAGGAATAGAGGAGAAAGAAGCGAATTTCAATGGAATAAATGCGGAAAAAACCACATGCATTATGAATACGTAATTCTCTCGTATGTGTGTAGAGTGATACATGGGAAATAATAATTGAATTGTCAGTCTCTGGGGCGGTTTTTTTTTCTCCGTTGTGTGGACATTACGAGACAATTCCCGGGGACATGAAAATTGCGGGGAAATCGATATGAATCTATGGATAAATTATTTATTTATACCAGTGGAAATGGAGGATGAGATAATTGGCAATTAGTGGGATACTTTGAATTCTCTCTTTGTTGGTATTATCCATGATTTTTTTTCTTCATCACAGGACAATTGGAGTCAATGCATAATTTTCTCATGGATAATTTCAGAATTAAAGATAACCAAAAAAATGAGGGATAATATTCAAGTGTCCGAAGGGGTTGAGAAGAGGTGAGGAATAGCACACAGTTGAAAATTCCTCGCGTTAATAAACACGTTTGACAGAGAGAAAGAGTGTCGGGAGGGAATTTCATCGTCTGTATGACACCAGTGACAGTGGCAATGTGGCGGCGCATCAAAAGCACTTCAGTTCTTACACTCTCTCAGTTTGCCAAGGGGGTGTGTCTCACTTTCTTTTTTATTTCCCACTTTTCTCACAGTGAAATCACAGTGATGCCCACTCTCCCACTCTCTCTTGAACAGCCAACGGCTACGTTTGAAAACTTTGACTCCCTGGGTTTGTTTGTACCTTTGTTTGATTTTACATTCAACGGAGATAGCTTTCACTTACGCGCCGCGGACCAAGATTAAACAGATTCGAAAATGTATGGCCCCCCTACACCAACGGACTCTGTTCCCCTCTGACACTTTGTGTGTGTGTTGGAGAGAAAAAAAAATGAACTCAGTAATACGTTCTCGGTGAGATGGGGTGAGACTCTTTTTTTCCTCTCATTTTCAATGGCAGAAAGCTGTGAGCTGGCGATTCTGCTCAGTGTCATACGGCCACTCGACTGTGGGCGTTGGTGTGCTTGGACACCTCTGGATGAAGGCCCCATTCTGTGTGTCATCTGATGTCTCGTTAAAGCCTTTTCTCACATTGAAAAGACCCTCACACACAGGAGATACGATTTTTCAAACGAATTACCCCTTAATTTAAATATCCTCGGAAGATTTTTTTCAAAGTCTCCAACTGTTTCTAGAGTTGAAGTAAATTGTGTTTGACTAGCAGAAGGATAAACGAGCACTTGACAGTCCGACAAGTGCATCATTACGATACACAGAGAGACTGAAGAATACCCTCGTTATTTTTCCAATGGAAAACCGATGAAATTGTAACCGGAGCACGAGAGTTTCCTTTATTCTCGTGTCTCAAAGGAGATTGAATATGAAGTAAAAGAGATTGGGATAAAAATGGAGATCTTTTTGGATCAGTTGATGCGAATGGGAGGAATTTAATAAGGTGAATGGGCTGTGGGAGGGGGTGGTGTGAAATACGTAATGCAGAAATGCGAGGCACAATGCCATGAAGAGGGGGAGACATCGAGGAATTGTAATAGCAGACAATGACAGTGGGTAATCGAGGAAGAGCGCAGTTTTGAAGGATGTACATTGCGGGCGGATAGTGTATATGGGTAGTAGAGTTGAAGAGGGTAATGAAGAGGTGTTGAACCGTGTACCATAAAGCCCTATTGCCAAAACCCGAAGGGTCCTGTGGCATAATAACGCGCAGTTCGCTCATCAGTTACGGGTTTTAACCAATTATACTGGCACAGGGGAAAGTGATATTAATGTTCATGTAAAAAAAAAGTATGAGAAAATAAAAAAAAAATCAATTGTTCAAGCGTCTTTTCATGGAAATCCAGTGGAGTTCACTCCAATTAACAACGGAAAAATTCAGTGGAAGAAAGTATGAATTGTTGAAGAAAAGAAAAAAAATCAGTAAGAAGGCAAAACTCAGCAGGAGTCCATGGGTCCAGGTGTCAATAATCCTCCCCTAATTGTCCAACTTTAAAATGGAAAAAGTAGCCTCTGTCCCTCGATGATTCTCCATTAAACGACGCTAAATAACTTGTTTGTATACAACCCCTGCTGATTTGTCCCGGAAGCTCATACAAATTCAGATTCTCTAGAATTAACACGTGTACGAGAAGAGACTGTACTTAATGAACTGAAAAATAGAAAATTAGAGATGAAGAAATAAATTAAAGTATATTTTTCACTCAATTCCTTCACTTCAATCATGCATTTCTCCATTTTCCTCAGAGTCAGAGAATTGAAAGGATAAAATGAGAATTACCAGACATTTATATACATATATACATGTATATGATACGAAAGGTCTGGAGTGCCTATCTGACTCGCGGGGTTTGTATAACGACGGAGATTGATAAGGGGTCGTTGGTGGCACGAGTGAGGCCATACGAAAAAGAGGCGACTGAGAGGAAAAGAGGCTTTGCCTCTGTGTTCATGAAGTGCCTGTATGTGTGTGGATAGTCTGGGCAGAGAGATCGGATTTAATGGGATGGAGGACTGATACCTAGCCCAGATATATCGACGAGGCAACGTTGTGTATCTGCGCCAATCATCAGTACGAAAGCACGTCGACACCGTATGCCATTGCCCCTTCTCTCTCTCTCTCTTTATCTCGTTTCGTCTCTATTTTACTCGATCTCATCTGCTATCAGTTACTCATCCCTTTGCGTCGCCCTCTATTGGCACGTACGAGAACATTACTGCTAATGGCGGATGAGGTGACACTTGGGCTCTCACTCCCTCTGTAGTTCTCGTTCGTGTTGAAAGAGTGAAGTCATCAGCATCTTTTTACGATCATCTTTTCTCTGTTGATCGATCAGGCATTTTATCAGGGAGATCAACGGGTTTTTGAGGTGTTGGGAATTTTAGAGAATAAATGATAAACTGTTAATTTTTATGATTAATTTATTGCTTTGGATCGAGGTACTTATTTACAGTTGGAGAGACACGTACATATAATATGCATCTTTTTCATCATCAGCTACAATTTTTTTTTATATCTACATATACAATTTATTTAAATGCACATGATTGATTTTTTCAATGCAAATTTTAGTTCAAATTTTCGTCTCTATAATGCACATTTAATGTGGCATGATTTTTAATTTAATCACTCGGTAATTTAGACAGTTTGGGATTAATAAAAATTCACTCGAGATGGAAGTTTGATAAGGGCGTAGTTTCTTCGTTTTTAAGAAATCTACTTGTTACTTTTTTTTGTTAAAAATTTGAATTCGAAAGATTCCTTTTTCACAATTGCAGGTAAATTAATGAGACAGTCAATGAATTCCTTTGAATTTTATCATCCAAATGACATATTTGCAACTATCTACTGTCAATTAATTTTTAATTTCTTTTTTTTTTTTATAATTAATATTTTGTTTTCTCTTAAAAGCTACTATCACACCAATTCGTACATTATTAATTTTATCTCTAGAAATTACACTTGTGTTCATTCATAGATTAATCTATTAAATCTATCGACAGAGTGTTTATTCTCCTTTTTTTTTTTCATTAAATCCAAAAAAAGCATAATCTCTCATATGTAATCCCGGCATAACATCTGCTATACACCTATAAATATCTTATTTACAAAATTTATTTACAATAAGAATTATTAATCAGTCATGATTGCACCTCCTTGAAAAATTTCAATAATTTATTCACATGGTAATAATTAAAGTCCTTCATTTTAATTCAATTAAGCTCATCGAAAAAAAAAAAAAAAACGAAAGAATAATTCTCAACAATTTGTGAATTTTCTTACATATTATTGAATCGAGAATTCAACCACAGGTGTTGAATTTCTCATAGCCACCGGAATTGCGCACTTGAGCATCTCACATGCATGTAATACAGTTCTTCATCCTAACCGTTTCTGTCACATTGTATTAAAAAAGAAGGAAAAAAAAACCCTCCAGTAGTCCTGGGATCAAATAGAAAAAGAAAATCCCAGTGGGGTTTCAAAGCCTCTCGCTTGACCTCTCCCAAGTACCACATTTGAAAGGCCAAAAAGGAAATACGTTTCACAATCCCCACGCAATGAGATCCAACGAATCATAAATCTCACCTAAACTCTCGATACACACTGTACAACCCTAATCCACCGAATCATTTCTCTAAATTCTCAAAAAAAAAGGGAATCTTTCACTTCAACGCTTGTGCTAAATGTCCAATGTCCCCAGAGTAGCCCATACCACCAAGAAAAAGAGGACACTGGCTCTTTCTATTAGCGTAATGAGCGCTCTCACTCTGTCACAACATTTTCGTTAAATAGCTCTGATGTGATCCAGGCGGTGGTAATAAAAATGGAGAAACAAATGCATGGCTCGTTGCACTATGATGAACACTGAATGAATTAGCTTCAGCATGTGATTGTCCAGTTGTACCACTTGCGTTGGAACTGAGAACAGGCGAGCCAATGTCGTGGAGCTTTCTCATGTGTTTCTTGAGATCAAAGTTCCTGCAGAATCCTTTGCCACATATTTTGCATGAGAATGGCTTTTTGTCGTTGTGCGTGTGCATGTGAAAGGTTAAATTATAAATCTGATGAAACGCTTTATTACATATGTTACATTTGTATGCTTTCTCACCGCTGTGGGTGAGTTTGTGATTTTTGTAGTTGCCCTTTTGATGAAAGCCTTTGCCACAAAATTCACAAACAAATGGCTTATAATTAGCGTGTATACGCGTGTGCGTGTTGAGCGTTGAGCTGCGATTGAATGCCTTGCCGCATGTCTGGCACTTGTGAGGCTTCTCGGCCGTGTGAATAATCTTGTGTCGGCACAACGTGCTGGCTTGGCGAAAGCCTTTACCGCATATCTTACATACGAAGGGACGTGCGCCAGTGTGAACTGGCATGTGACGCGTCAAATTGTAATGTGCATTGAATACTTTGCCGCATTCTGGGCATGCAAATGTTTTTTGTTTAGCTGGATTCAATTCTCGGCTTGTTGTCAGCTGTTGATTTATTTGTTGCGGTGATGTGGATGATTGTACGGCTGTTGATGGTAGTGACAATTGCACGGGTGTCGGTGATTTTTTATCACTCGATTCCAAGTGATTGGAGGGCAGAGATGGTACTGGTGATGTTGGTGATGATGATGGATGATTTACGGTTGAACCGTTGCTAGTTGGCACCGGTCCACTCGATGGAAATGCACGAAGTAAGGGGTTCGGATGGTAATACAGGAGTGGGTAGTGCTGCAGGAGACTCTGGTGCCTCAGTGCTGGTACGTACTTCTTGAATGCTGATTCTAAGTGAGCTGAGTAGGTTAGGGATTGTATGGTTGGAGCTGGCTGACGGAGGATCGTTGGATTAGATGGTAATTCAGATGACAAACGTTTGTCTGGCTCCATTATCTTCGCAATTGAGAATGTCAATGTTGATAGATTTCTGCAGGTAGTTGGTGAGCTACGGGAGCTACTCGAGTCCTCGGTTGATGGTGGTAGGCTTGTTGGTGTGTCTGATGCCATTGTGCTGATTGAACGCTCCAATGGCTGCATGGTTCTGGAAGTAATCTGTGGATCGAAGAAAATTGGACATTAGTACAATTAATTACTCAAATTTGCTAGGTTTATTTCTTTTGGAAATGTCTCAACTTTCCCTCAATAATTCTCATCAAATAAAAGAGTACTTGATATCTCGATTTATAATAGAGTCAGTGTTTTTGATGAACAACAAGCTTACTTGCTCAGACGAGGATCAAAGATACGGACACGGGGAATAGAGATGGTGACAGCTGATTCGAGTGGCAAAGAGGAAGAGAGAGAGAGAGAGAGAGGGACGGTAGGAGGATCCCAGGGGCTGACTCAGAGTATGGCCCTCCCTCGTGCACGCCACCGCCCACTATTGGCTCTGGTCGGTACTGGAGCATCACTATTTACATATCCTGCGGCTTTACGGAGAAAAACCGTCGGTCTCTCTTCCCCAACTCTGCGCTAACGATCGGCGATTAATGCCAAATTACCCACAGTCCCTTTTTCAACTCAAATGTCCTCCATGACAAATTAAGTCACTCTTAATTGTTCACCTCTCAATCCCTCTCTCTCTCACTTGATCAAACAGAAGCCAGTGATTTGTGTTGAGGTTTTTCTCTCCGGGAGGTTCGTTCAACGTTTTTCTCCATCCAAATGGCAGTAGTGAAAAGCCTTTTTTCTTCATTCCACAAGAAGGGAAAAAAATGAAGAAGCTTAAAGTGAAGCCAGTGAATAAGATGCGAAATGGTCAGTCAGAATTGTGAGGATTGCTACATTGAGATAGCACTGATTGGCTGACGTCAGTTGTGCCAAGCTTACATGGAAGTCGAGAATGTTTGCCACCAGTTGGAAACGAACTTCTGTCTCTATCTCCGTCTGTTTGGACTTGGAATGACGGTTGGAATTGAATGGGGAAGCCCCGAGTTTCTGTACATTTCTACGTACATAGCCTCTCTACACTGACTACCCCTCTACTTTATATATAAACTCGGTATATTTGTTCAGTGGATTTTTTTTTTTTTTTTTTTTTTGGGAAATGAACTTGATGGTTTTTTCTCTCGGGGCGTATTCCCTTTATTTCTCCTCTCTTTCCCTTAAAGCGAAGTACTTTTTCAAATAAATGGAGAAACGCCGTTTTTGTTTGGTTAAGTTGAAACTTATGAATGCTTTAAAAAATTCGGCTTTTTTTATTTTCAATGCTAAGATGTGAGGGAACACTGGGGTGTATCGGCCAGGGACTCCGCCCATTCACCGAGTTACTTTCGATTGTTCAATGTGTGTATATATACAGTGGAGGCTTGATACAATCTCGAAAGAGGGGAGGGAGACAACTGCGCAACTAGCAGGGGGATTCCCCGCAGTGTAACAAGCCACGGAAACTAATGTCAGGGGTTCTAGATGTAACGCCCCTGTGGCTCCATAGAATATAACACCATGGCGGAGAGCAACTGTCGTCTAAATGCCACCCAAACAATAGTGTCTAGGGCACAGATGAAGGGGGGGGGGGTGCGCGGGGGAAAACGCGGTTTTAAAAGCGGAGGAAATTCGCGGAATACTCAATCGGCAAAATGTAAAAGATCAGTGGACGTAATTGAGTCGACCTGATATCTCGAATACTTTAGAGAAGGGGAAATAACATCAGTATGTGGAGTTTATCGTATAACACGCGCAGTATAATTGACCCTTCGACAATTTTAACCAATTTGTTTCAATCTTTTCTCGTTCATTGGGAAATATGGCGGCATTATGCAGGGACCATTTTGCATAGAATTAGCTCGAGGAGCGCGTGACATTGTTTCACGTAATTTTGAAATGGAATTTATTGATGGAGTGGAGGATTTGCACTTCCGGCTAATTTTATAAATTTAAAAAGATTGATAAATGATGGAAAAAAGAAAATCATTCGGATTTTTAATGAAAAAAACAATGAATTTAGAAGACCCGAGTTTTCACCGATAATTGAGTAATTCAGGTATACATGGAATTGCATTGTAACGCGATATGGCTTTCGTTGGATGAGATCGTTAACAGTGGGAATAACTGATGAAGATGAGAATTGAAGGGGTGAGCTTTGAGCCCAATGGTTTATCACGCCAGGAGAATGGGGAATAGGAAACTAACGAAGTCGAGACGCGAGGCGCTAAATGTACAAAGTTTACCGATGGAGTTACGAATGGTCCGACGAATCCAATCACCGCTTCTCGTGCTAAACCCCTTCTCCAAAAGCACCTACAACACCTCTCTCTCTCTCTCTTTTCCCGGTTTCCTCTTTTGTTAAACTATTGAACGAGGTGGTAGGAAAGCGTTGAGCCGATATTGCGGGCATGCGAATTAAGCTTTAAAGAAAAGCACCCAAGAAATTGAAGGAGGTACCAGTCACTACGGCCAACTTGAAATGGCTTTGCAAATTTGCACGTCTACGTTGTTAGAATTCGTTAATTACCTTTTCAGGAGGCACTTGAAATTTTTCGTTTGTTGGAAAGTTTTTTTTTCACCTCTAATTCGTTCATTCTAATTTTTTTCGTGAGCTTGATGATTATTTTGGAAATATCTATGAAGCCGTTGGGTTTACGGGAATTTTTGAAGAGAACTTTTTTGTAGAAAATTTAATTGCCTACAAAAAAAGTCTCTTGGTAATTTTTGATTAAACCACTGGTTTCGGAGATATTCGTGATATTCATTTTGTTGGAGGGAAGAAAATTGAGAAGAAAAATCTGAAAATGATATAAGGACTTTTTATATTGGCTCCAATCTTTGTTTTAACATTTATTTTATTCAACATCTCAATTCACAAAATATAAAGAAGAAATACGTCATTTTGTACACGCCATGCAGCAATAACTCGAGATTCTCCAATTTTGATAAGAACAATGCCATTAGCATAGAGAAAAAAGAAAAAGAGGTAAAAGTCTTCTTCAACGATAAGTTGTTTCAATCTTCTTTCGATTTTACATAAACAATTTCACTCATGTTACTTCACGTTATCTTATTTTATTGTTTATTTTTTTTTTGTCATCAATTTATATGGGATTTATTTGTTATGCCTATTTCTCCGATTACTTTCACAATGTTTAAGTTCCTCTGTGAGCTCAAGGGGCTGAGGGAAAGAGGGTAAAACTTAGCACGGATAAACTCGCGTGCAGACGCAACATCAATCACTCGTTTTTTTCCCCCTCTCCCCTAACCATCAAGACTTGCACTTCAAACTCGAGTGAAGTACCGATTTGAAGTGATGATATTTACGTCAATAGAAAATTTCCTGGTCAACTCCTTCGTTCTCAAAATTTCAATAAAATCAATCTTAATTTTTAAATATTAAAATAACTCGAAAACAGTTATATTTACGAGAATTTATCAAGAGACCTTTTTTGTGTAGAATTAAATTCTCTACAAAAAAGGTCTCTTCATAATTTCTCGTAAATCGCTTAGTTTCGGAGATATCTGAATAGAAATAGAGAAATCTAAGTGATTAAGACGCGCCCACTCTTTCACATAAAACCAACAACATCAACACAATTCCCTCTCTCTCTCTCTCTCTCTTGATGTCAGTAGTCCAAGTGTTGAAGAAGTAGGGGGCGTACTGGTGTGCCATTGTGCTGGCTGTCATCCTCAGCCAGAGCGTTTTCCTTGTACCATATTCTCTCCGGAGCCCTCGAGTCCGTCTCTCTCTCCCCCAAATGCTAATTATACGTCAACGGTTTCGCCGTTTGACGAAGAAAGAGCTAACCCAGTGGAACAATGCTCGGAAGAAGGGGTCGAAGGTTCAACAGCCAAAGACAGTGGTGAGAGAGTTTCATACGTCAAACTGTCGATCTTCGCAAAAATATTCTCGATTTTTTATTTAATAAAAAATGAAAGAATTCTCAAAATTCTTTCTGTTGAATAAAACTACAATTTTTGCACTGAAGGAGAGGAAAATGTCGGGCACAGCTGTCTCACCTCAGATCACCCCTTTCCCCCCCTGGGGGCCTCAATGCCCGGGTTACCTCGTTATCAATCATTCCCAGAGTAATTCCGCAGAGCCCCCCGTTGGCGAATTACTGTACCCCTTTTTTTTTGCTGGTTAACTAGGACTACCACACGCAGCTTCAACGATTACTTCTCACCAATGCTCTGCCTTTTTCCAATTCCCTTTATTATTTCAAGGGACTGGTTTTGGGGAGGTGGAGTCAATCGTTTGGAATCAGTGGAGTTTTTGATTTTTTTAAAATCGCAAAAGTTGGGGAAATTCAGTTGGAAAAATTGAGTAACGGAAATAAAGGCAAAAATAAGAATGAAAGAGCATTTGGCACACGCCCACACAAGGCAGTCGCGTGGGTATAAAAATTCTTGTATGAATGCCCCCGTGCGCTCATTTCGGCGTTCTGGGCACCACAATGGACCCATGGGGGGAATAAATACACACAGAAATCCGAGTGTAACCCGAGACGCATCTCTCGGTGTTCCTTACAGTTTTATACCAGTGGAATAACGATGACATTTAACAATAACGCCCTGGCGATAATGATTCGACGTTGTGAGGGTTCACTTTTTTGACGGAAAGACATGAAGAAAGCGCAGGGGGATGGTTTTTTTACAAATGGAGAATAAAAAAAGTCAGGGAAAACAATTGGAGAATTAATTGTATGCGGTTAAATGCGAATGACGACAATTGAAGAGAAACAATGGAATTTTAGTTTTATTTCTCATCAATTCAATTAATAGAAAATAAATTTAAAAATATCATTAAAAAATCGAGATAGAGGATTTTTCATGATTTCATTGGAAAGCTGAGAAAATTTAAAGCGGAAAACATATGTTACATCATTTTTTTTTTCATAGAAAATCATGGATTTTTTAAAGAATTCAGAAAAATCCAGGAGACGTGTCTTTTTACCTTGAATTTTTCTCACCTTTTCAATGAAATTATCGAGAAGATTCCATCATCTCGCAGTCCCCCCCCCCACTTCCCCAAATAACCATCTGCCCATTAAATCTCCAGCCGTCTCCGCCTCAACCGCAAACTCGACTGATCTTTTCCTCGTTTCCTAATCACCGAAACAATAGCGAGAGAAATCAGATGGAGTAAAATAAAGAATGGTGAAAAAAAAAAAGAATTCCTGAGCATGTACAACCGTAGATTGACCAACAATGCCTCCACGACTGACAAATGAGGGAGTCGAATAGCAGTGGGAGGGAAAAGGGCATTATACAACGGGAGCATATGTGCTTCTGCTGAAAAAATTCGCATTTCCGCTCGTGCGCATTCATGGCACTAGTACCGGTGAAAAAAATAATCGAGAAAAGGGGCCTCCCCCTCTTCTCCACACACTCTGTACTCAAGCCACTCTGGTTATTTTTCTAGGGGGAGAATGAGAGCCTTGAGAACCCGATACCGGAAGTCTCGCGTGCCATTTGCATCGTATCCGATGTACGAGAAGAAGTGCGTAAGAAAAGGAAGCCTTTCGGTGAGAGGAATCAACGGATGAATGAGACTGGGAAATAAAGGAAGGAGGTGCGCCACTTGAGGAGAGGGCGCGTGCCCCAATGTCTCTTTTCTTATTCTTAAGGGTACGTATTTTGTAGAGATTTCAATGGGCTCGGAGAACGTCAGAAGAAAACGATTAATTACGTAAATTTCACATTGACATTATTATTCTCTTTTTTTCATCCGGAATTATTGAATTTTAGGAATTTTATCACAGATTTAAATTTATTTCCACTCTTTTTCTTTTTCTACACTTGGCACTCAGACTTCCGGTTTAACTCGAGAGGGGGCATTATTCAAATTTAATTGAGCAGCTGGCGTTACAATGCATTAAATTTTAAAGAGCAAAAAATTACACTAAATTCTGGAGAATTGTCAGATTAATGTGTTTGGAGTTTACAGTTTTTTCTTTTGGGATTATTAATTTTAAGGGAATTGAAACACTCGTGAATTACGCAATTTTGAGACATTTAGCATCAACGAAATTTCATTTGTACTCGTGAAAAGCCGCCCCCTTGCAAGCAACGATCGCCTCCAAGTGAGAGTAGAATAAAGACGCGTCAGGGGTTTCTCGAGATTCTCTTCCATTGAGACGTCCAGACCAGGAGTTCGCTTTTACCCAATAATATACCCCCTTCAATCTTACCTCATTCCATCGCTTAAACTCACCATTCCCAAAGCCACAATAATTTATTTCTCAATACTTAATAAATAAGTGGACTTGGAAAAATGAATTTCCACAAATTTCAAATAAAAGGAATTCATTTATTTTTTCCGTAGGAAATCAATTTATTTGTCGATTCGGAGGAAATTATTTCGGTTTGAATGGAATATATGTTTTCTGTGAGAGGAAAAAAAAAATCGAGTGGTTTTTTTTTCTGCTTCCTAAACGTATTTCATCATATTTCAGTCTTGAGATCTTGTGGATTGGGGTATGTGGCGCTGGCGTTGCTTGACGTGCTTATCAAAGGATCGAGTGAGGTAATAGACTACTAAATTGAGCGGATATAACACGTATCGCACGATAAGGAATCTCACATCGTCACATCATATTTCATTTCAATATTTCCTTGAGAGAAAGAAAGATTTCTACAGAAAGAAGTTCATGAGTGGAGTTTTTTGGAAATATCTCAGAAACCGTTGAGTTTAAGAGAATTTATCACGAGCCATTTTTTGTGTAAAATAAAATTCTCTACAAAAAAGGTCTCCTGACATTTTCCCCTAAACCCACTCAATCCCGAGATATTCACAAAAGAAGATGCGTTATTTTCAATCTGCACTTAACTGTTAGAAATAAATTAATTCCCGTTCATGAGTGGAGTTTTTTAAAAATATCTCAGAAACCGTTGGGCTTAGGAGAATTTATCAGGAGCCCTTTTTTGTGTAAAATTAAATTCTCTACAAAAAAGCTCTCTTGATATTTTCCCCTAAACCCATTCAATCCCGAGATATTCCCAAAAGAAGATGCGTTATTTTTAATCTGCACTTTACTGTTGAAATGAATTAATTCTCATTCAGTCTTCAAGCATATGTGGAGAACCCCACGTATGACTCCCCACACATGATTGAATTTACGAGAAAAAAAGTGAAATTGAAGAATTCGATCAAAAGTGACCACTCGAGGATCACTCAATCCAAGGACCAATGTGTTTTGATAAAGAAGCACGAAGGGAGACTCTCAAAAGTGGAATAAGTCAGGGAGTGGTAATCCTCGGTGGCTCGAGTGGTAGGTGACAAGTTTATTTAAGACGAAATCATCTGCGTCTATCGTCGATTAAGGCACAGGGGAATACAGTAATGTAGAGAGGGAATTTCTCGGGATTTGCGGTTGTTAGGGACTGGGATTGCGAAGTAAATCGCAATAATTCCGAGTTTCCAATTTATTTACAAAGTCAAGCATTCCCATTTTTTTAACTAAAATTAATGATTTAATTAACGGTTACACGCTCTTTGTTCTACAACTGATGCAAATTTGAAGGAAAAAAAAATCCCGAGAATAAAGAAATTGGGCGCGTGATAGTTGCGATAAGATGGAGATATCGATGTCAGTGGAATCGTGGGGCAGAAGAGACTGAAAAAAATATCCAGAGATAAGGGATTGTGAGAGGCGAGGGTGGACAATGGCCAGTGGGCATCGTTTGCTCTCATAAATATTTATAGAGTCAAACACGGGGCACTCGAGCGGGCACCGGTGCGTTCCACCTGTCATACATGCAGGAGTAATTCAGAGAAGAATACTGCAGGCTAGAGAGTGGGGTAAAATGGTGTATTTGAAATAGAATAGAATTACCATCAGTTTTATTGAAATATCTCTATAAATAACGGAGATACGTCCTTTCTTCACTGAACATATTTTGTAGAGAATTTAAAGATCTCAAAAAAAGGATCAGCACAAAATTGCTCTATCTCTCTTAATTTCCGAGATAACTCGAGAAAACTCATGGAATAAAATGAATTTTCTCAAAATTATGAATAAATTCTGAAAACAATTTTTTTCCCTTTCAGATAAAAATTCTTAAAAAACTTGAAGAGCTCTAAAAGCACTCGTGTTTGCAAGAAGTATCCAATCTTATCTGATGCCGAGTGTCGATTTATATCGCAGGGCCTATGAAGACACAGTGGAGTGCAAAAAAAATGGAAAAAAAAAAGAGAGGAGATTGGGGGTGAAGAAAAAAAAAAGCCTCCACAATCTCCGCATCATGCGCTCCTCCTCCCCATCGAGCCTTTATGAGCCATCTCGTTTTCTGTCTATACAACGTTGAACCCAGCCCCCGAGTATAAGCGATGATCGCTCAACATTTAGGGCTTCCCAGGCTAAGTACACATTTAATCATAATCTAATATTTAAAAGGTAATTTCACGGGCTGTTTACCCCCATTGCACAATATAACCGGCCCTATATATTCCCTCCCGTATCACCACCCTTTTACATTGAAAAATAGGAAAAAAAATATTCAGTTTATTGTTTTTTATTCACTGAATTTATGAAAATTTTGATTTTAAAAATAATGGTTTAATGTTTTTTTAGTTTTCTACTTTTTTTTTCGAGGGAATAATAATATTCCCACGTAAAATGCAGGGATCGAGTTTAATATGAGAGAATATTTGTGATCCACGTGTCGAGGCAATGAAAAAGTTAATTTATACTATCAAGGTGTATAAACAAGCGTTCATTGGTCAATGGTAGATTTTTTAGTCATCAGTAGAAGTTGATTTCGTTGGGGTTATTTTGGTGGATTAATAGTCTCCATGTTGATTCATTCGGGGTAATTTATTCGTGGATTATACTGGTACGCCCTTTCACAGCAAATAACTATGTACTTCCGGTTTTTATCATTAGTTAAATGGATGAGTGTTTTTGAGAATGAAAAAATCATGAAAAAATGGGGAATTATTTGAGATTGCGTGAGATTAAATTATTGAAATAATATTAAAGTGTTATTTCCGGTTAATCTCGATTATTTTAATTTTTAAAAAGTGTAAATAATTCATGCATTCAAACACCGCATAATTATTCAATATATCGAGGGCTTTTTTTTTTTCAAATTCAAAATTTCACCATTTCCATGCACTTCGAATTAATAAATTACGAATAAATGCGTAGGCGCGTTAAAAAACACATTCACCAGAGTGTGAGATAATGTTTTACGAGACTTTTATTTTTTTTATTTTCGTTAACAGGTTTATACGTCTGTTATCCACGCACCTGCCCTTGCCCGTCGTTCTGCAATACATAAAGTTGGATTCACCTCGTGTCAAGCCACTTAATTTATCCAGCATAACAAACCGTATACTCTATTTCATTGCGCAGCTTTCCATCGGTTATCATGCGAAATCTTTTCGGCCGGATACCATATACCTCTGAGCACAAAGTACAAACACAAATGAATACATAGGTCATTCCTTTCGGTATTTTTTTATTCTCCAAGACACTTCCTCGCTTTCGAAACTACGGACTAATTAATTGTGAGTAATTCACCAATTTTATTTAATTTATCAAGTGCATAATGAAAGAAGAAACTCAAGTTTTCAGACTTTATTTTATTTCATCATCTGTTTTTTTGAGATATCTCGGAATTTAAGAGAGATACAGAAATTTTTGTGAGGACCTTTTTTGTAGAGGGAAATGAGAGCTACAAAAAAGGTTATCATGAAAAATCCTTTATCTTGTTTAGTTTCCGAGATATCTTGGAAAAACTGAAAATCAAATGAGTCTCGGAATAATCTCGGTGCATTGATACATCCGGAAACTCGTAAACTCCGAATTTTAGATTGCGATGGCGATACGCAGGGAATAGGCGCGAAGGTGCACGAGTCATTTATATTTTGTGATAAAACTAATAAATAACGATAAACTTATGACAAACAAATTAGTTGGCACGGAGTCACCCCGGTTTACTGCACGTTTGCCCACTATCGTATATCTGTCTACAAATTAGCAACTGGCGCGCACACACATTGTACCGTCGCACCATGTAGCACCCAAAGAGGCTATAACCAACGATTATATTCATTGTCGTGGGATACAAATTGCGAATTTATTTTTTCGCATTTAATCCATTTTTATTAATCACTTTTTCCCTCTTTATAAAACCCCTTTCACAACAAAATGAGAAAACTCAAAATATCTCAGAAACCATTGGGTTTACGAGAATTTCTGAAGAGACTTTTTTTGTAGGAAATTCAATTCTCCACAAAAAAGGTCTCTTCCTATTTTTCTCTAACCTCAATAGTTTCCGAGATATCCTCAAAAAACCAGTCTCCCAGTTTTCTCATTTTTCCACCAATTTATCTCCAGTGACACTAAATAAAAAACCGACTGAGAAAAACTGAAGAAAAAATCACCTCAAACATTCTTGCACGCGATTAACCTCAGTATGCAAAGCACCCTCATATTTCACGCCTTCCGGTTAGATACCAGGCATACTCAGCCCTTTGGTACATTCCCTAATGCCTGAATTCTCTCATTCTCCTTTTATTTCATTTAATTCACTCTCCATTTTTTCAATAACTCTAAACTTATTTCTATTACTCTACTCAAATATTAGTCGAAGGAAAAATTGCCCATTCTCGAAGAAAGGCCCTCACAGAGAACTAAAACATTTCTATAGCGTAATAATCGGCGAAGACAGCTGGTGCGGAGCTCAAACGGGAAAATCAAGTAGCGTAATAATTCGAGGCCTTCCGAAAAATCTCTGACGTGCGGTGAGGATCAAGAAAAGGTCACAAATACATAATAATAATAATGCGTGAGATTTAATGTTATTCTCATTATTTTCCGATGAGTGAATGAAGAATATTAAAAAACAATCTTTCGTGTTTATTTCGAAATTCTGAGGTTCTAGATAATAAATTCTTAGTAACTTGCACAGTCCGACAATTAATGCCCGTAGGCAATGGAGGGTGTGTTGCTTTTCTTACGGTTAGATAAGGGCCTTGAGATATCTATGCTAATTACTGGTGCCGTCGCACGTCCACCACTGAATTTTATATTCACGTAAAAAAGTGAATTAAAATAGGGAATTAAAGAATAATGAAAATCCGTGAAGAAACTGATTTACATAATTAATTAATTCGTTTTAATTTAGTTAAATAAATGGGGAAAAAAGGTGAGACAATGTGAGTGTTTGAACACTCGAAAAATTTCACAATAGATTTTACTTTTGAATGATCAAGTGCCCTTGTCGATTGATGAAAAATTTGAAGAAAAAAAAAAACGTTTAGAGTGCCAATGAAGAATTAGGGAACAATTACTTCATTCATTACTCCATTTAAATATTTAGCAAACAATTTAAAGAGTTTATTCATTCACCTCTGTTCTTTTGAATTTGAAAAAGAAACTAATGGGCCCTCTATTATTTTATGCTTTTTATTTTACATTCTTTCATTCACGTTTGCAAGTGGCCAATACACATTCGCACGTACTGATAAATAATGTATGCAGAGTAGCAGAATGGCGGAGGAATAAAAGAACGAGGTGAAAGAGAGAAAAAAAATAATGCTTCTGGATAAAACGTACGTTTAATTTTGTATGTGAGACTTGTAACGGGGGCTCTTGCTCAAGTACTTACGCTTGGGCACAACGAGGGGGCTCGAAATGTAGGAGAAAAAGAGGGGCAGGGGCATTGAGAGATGTGTACCGTATTGGGAGGCAAATATTGGTTGTTTTAAAAAATCTTCAGTTCTTTTGATTGAAAGAAAAATCGTTTATTATTCGTTATTTCGATGATAACTTTGCAGCGGATGGATTTAGGGGAAAATGTGAAGAAACCTTTTTTGTAGAAAATTTAATTTTCTACAAAAAAGGTCTCTTGAGATTTTCTCGTAAACCTCGTGGTTTTCGAGGTGATTCCAAAAATGTAAATTATAGAGAAAGGAATATACTTACGTTGATTTTGAAAATTTCTCTCCAAGCTCCTCTATAAATTTTCCAAAATTCACTGTGGATAATAGTGTCACTGAACGATTCTTCGCCAGCGTAAAAAATCCCGGCACTTCATTATCAATTTTTTAGATTTAAAAAAAAATGAATTTCTTTGAGTTCACTGTCTGTTTCACGTAGTCGTTAAATCATCATCACTTCACGTCCAGGATACTCCAAAGAATGAGTGTCCTTTTTTTTGGGTATCGAGGCCTCTTCCGAGGCCATTCGTTCATCAAATCACACAGAACTCGAATTAAAATTCAAATAAAACCGTTAATTTATTAACGAATTAACCCTAAACTCTCTTTTTCACAGGCGCCATTTTCCCGTCGCTCAGATTAATTTACCATTAGAATTAAATATTTTTAATGAATTTAAAATCGATGAGAATTCCTAGATTTTCCTAAATTTCCTCGAAACTCTCAACTTTTCGCGTAATTTTTACCGAAAAAAAATCAACCAAACCCGGAATTTAGGTGTAGTTTGGTTTTCGATGTTCGCCGGGCAAAAACTCGTGTCTCAGTCGAACCCTTGGATCAAAAACGGACCAGAAAGCGACTAGCGAAGGGTAAAAACGAGAGGTGGGGAGAAGCAGAGAGAGGAGCAATACACAATCTGGTCAGAGTTGGGTTTAAGCCGGTGGAGGGGGAAGAAAACCGTGCAGATGTGCCCCCACGCTGGTTACCATTCGAGTGGGCGTGGCTTGGTCGTGGCACGAGCAGGAACGCCTATCGCAGAGTCTGCTTCTCTCTGAGCTGATATCCTTGGGATCCCGGAAGACTTGGATGGTGAAAAAATGAGGAAAAATTGTCGGATTCTATGAAATTCGAGATTTTTGATAATTTCAAGGAAAAATTGGGAATTTCCTGTATTAATTGACGATAATTATTAATCTGGGGAGAACGTCAGGTTTTTCCAGAATATCTCGGAAAATAAGAGAGATAGAGTAATTTAGCTAGAGACCTTTTTTGTAGCTCTTAAAATTTTCTACAAAAAAGGTTATTACCAAAATTCTCCTATCTCTCTTATTTTCCGAGATATTCCGAAAAAACTGGGATACTCCAAAATTACCTCCTTTCATTTTTCCTCAAATATTCAATAATAAATATAAATAATTAATATTGACTATTAATAATGATTTTTATTAAAAAATCCTTGGATTATCATTGCCATGGAATGCCTAATCCTTCTTTTCCCCTAAAAAAATCTCAATTTTCACCGAATGAAAATGATTTATCACGCACCTCCAATGATGCACTTTTTGGTTTTCCACATTCATCGCCAGCGAAATGCATGTGGCAAAAGGACAAACTCGAAGTGGCGTCTCGTGGGGTGGGAATGAGAGGGAGGGGTGAGATAGCCCAGGGGTGACTCTGCTTTTTTTTTGTTGCGTAATCCAGCGAATGAGGCGTCACCCGGAGCATCGAGTGAGTGACTGGGACTCGTCATGAGCCAATGGCGTGCGACCAGTTGCCCCTACCTGAACCCTCTGATTTTCTTTGCGTGAAGTGGAGGGGGAGGGTGAAGGCCCTCGCCAATCGTGGCGGAACCAGCGGCTCTGGGTGATCATTTGTGACGATGCGCAATAAAAAATAAATAAAACAAGGAGGATTGACGCGTTTGGAATAGTTAGAGTGCGAAAAGACGAGGGAAGATGAGCAGAGAGATGAAAAAAATGAGAGAAAAGTGGATGAAAGGAGAGAGAGAGAGAGAGAGAGAATTGCGATAATACGATCGACTCTCAAGCAATAATGAGGAAAATGGTTTTTCAAATGGAAAAATAATAATTATATTTATACAAATTTATTTGCATGTTTCATGTACATCATTATTGAATCTAAATAAACATAAATTCGTTGATTCTTCTAGGCGACAAGTTTGTCCCCATTGGCACGTGTCATCGGGACTTTTCAGTGTGTCGCGTCATGTGGCAGACGGAATGAATTCACTGGTCGGACGTGTAACACGTTAGTGTTGAATGGTAAACACTCTAGTCGGACATTGGGCATGAATTTTGAGAATGTCATGTGCTGCACTTATTCAGATGTTGAAATGATCAATTTGCCCCTGCAAAAAAATCACTCCCATCAATTCCCTCTAAACAATAAAGAATTGAGAGGAATTAATCCACGGAGAATCACGAAAAATTCCACGTTTCAATTAAAAAAATTCCGTTGAAACCCTCGACGAGTCTCGAGTTCCAAAAAAAGAAGAAAGAATCGAGGAAAAAAAATGGTTAGAAAGAGTAAGCATCGGGGCGCAATTCATATTTGTCCTCAGGCACTAGTGGAATTGCACCTTTAATCAAGATTTTCTACCAATTTGCGAGCGCCGACGGCGCGAAGACAAAGACCATTGTTGCCGTAACTGGTTGGGGTGGAGAATTTTTTTTTTTTTTTCAAGTGTTCCGTACTGAAACGGCCACGGGAGACTCGATGCGCCTTCTGCATTACCATCCACATGCACTGAATCATCAACAATTCACCAACAGCCCCAGCGAAAAAAGAGGTAAACCAAAGAAAAAAAAAATGAAATAAAAGAACAAAACCTAAACTAAACGTGAATGTTTCATTTTCAGAATGTAAAATCCTCGAGCACGAGTCTCCAGCAGAATTTTTTCCAAAAAAAGGACCGAAAATGAAACAAAGTCTTCAAAGATGTGAACAACAAATTCTTCCATTTACCTCGAGAAAATTATGAAATTTTCGAGTTTATTTAATTGGAAATTCCTCTGTGCATTTGGCCGTGGGGAGAAGAGACATTTTTCTTTTTCTCTTTCATTTGTATGTATACGTACTCTACTTTACGGGCAGGCAGACGCTCGGAGGCGGCTTTCAAGCCACTCGTACTCTCCGTGTTTGTGTTTGCTAATTGTGAATTGTCTACTTCTTGGCCGTATTCTCCCTTGTCCATATATACTAGTATGTACACGCGATGCACACATTCGTATGTAGACCAGAATGGTCGGCTGAATGCCCAGAAAATTGAGGACGCTCATGTACATATTTTCAAAAAAATATGTACATTCAAAATAGTATGCTCAGGCTTTTAATTTGTGTGTAAAGTGTCGAGGAAAAAGTGTAAAGAAATGTTAATATGTATGTACAATATTTATAGAAGATGGGGTAAAATGGCCATGGAAAAATCATGTATTTCAATTGAATACAACATTGTGATATTTCATGTAAGTAGCTGAAATATTCAATGAATGCATTCTGTATTATCCGGATGATCTCAGGGAATGGGCTTAGCTCGGTTATTTGATGGTATAATAATACTTGAGACCCTATGCGGGACGGGGGCGTTCTCCATACATGTTGATGTTGTTATTAAAGGGGATTTCAAAATTCGCCACTTGGCCAATCGCCAACCAACTCATGATTTCGGGGGCTTTATGGATGTGGGACAATTAAATGACTGATCTTTCCACTCTTCTTCATCTGAGGAAATGGAATGGAATGGGACAATTGGACTTAAAGCTATTATTTAAGGATTTAATGATTTTCTCAAGATTTATTTATGATTCTCCAAATGGGGGGATGAGTTAGAGATGCACAAATATTTGATGCATTCTGTGGAGGAGGATGGGAGTTTGAAAAATATTAAATAATTTGACTCTCCATTATCTTCAAATGAAAAGCTGGATTTCCGGTTTATCCTTCAACAGTGCAATTGAGGAAAGCGTGTTTTTAAAATAAATACATGATTTCCTTCTTTATCGGCTGCTAAGGCTGAGTGCAGTGGATAAAAGTTGGGTACTTGGTTTCTGCTCCAAATTTGAGCACAGTCGTACAATTATTTATTTTTACGCCGCTTTGTGTGTGATTTTTCTCACTCAGTCTCATTCATCCGACACTGAGTCATCATTCGTCTCTTCATCACATCCACGCAATTAATTAAATCTCCGAATAAATTCAGATTTCTCAATCTAACCTCAAAATCATCAAAACACCCGCAAACGTGAGTACTCAAGAATTTTCCAACTATAAAACTCAAAATTTTAATTACACTTATATTTACAGAAAAATTAGAGTCTCGAGAGAAGAAAAAATGGAAGACGGTCTCCTTGCGCATATTCTCATCGGCACAATATTCTACGTCTTCGGTCTGAAATGGTGCATCGAGTATGCCAAGTACTGGTCACTTCCACGACACCCAGAAGCTCCAGATGCCTCGAAAACTCGAAGATTAGCCCGTAAGTGCGAGAAGCTCTTCACGAATCATCCAATTGACGGTAGTCTAAAATTAATTGCAACAGCAATTGGATTGATCGGGACTATCGTCGGTGGTCTTCCTGATACAGTCATAGTGTCACCGAAGGTCGTTCATGCAACGATTTACCTGTTCTTCGCATTTTCCGGATTAATCGACGTTCTGACATTCTACTTTCCACGTAATGTAACAAATGGCCTCTCGAATTTAGCTCTTGCACAGAGTTTCTTCGTAGAGGGTTTTCTCTTCGTTTGGGCGAGTCCAGATCGCAATATGGCAAACGGCATTTTAGCGGGAATTGTCTGGTTAACAGGGATCACTGTTGGTATTGAATTAGTGTGGACCGATTTAAAATTATTGAGGGGCTTTTTAACAATCCTCCATGGTGGATGGATTGCTCATATGGTGCGATTATTCAGAATTGATATCATAACACCTGAGAGAATTGCACTCGCATTCTCATGGCACATTGCTGCTGCTTTCGGGGTCACTCTCATTGTCGTTGCTATTACGCGTAGTTGCGTGCCTAAAATAACTCCTGATGAACCACCGGAAATACCAATTTATGATTATTGCCATGAACCGCACGATATTTAATTTTCACGTGAAAATTTAGTTTCGTTTTTTTTTCTCTACGCTTAACAAGAGCCTAACAATTTTTTTAAATATGTTATTTTTTTACATCTTTAATTCTTTTTTCTAATCAAAAATTAGTAATTAGTTGAGGATAATGAGGGGACTGGAATACAACGAGCTTCCATGACTGATTTTTCTATTAAGTTTATTTCATAGTGAATTAAATAAGTAATTGTAGTAATGTAAAGTGTAATCAAAATGTTTAGTCAATTTGTGTAATTGTAAATGTGAATCTCTTGATTATACAGAAAGAGAATTGTCAATTAATATTTAATGCTCAAAGTGATAATCAAATGTGCGAATTTCCTACGATTTTTCTATGTGAAAATGTATTTGTAGTTGAATAAAGTATAATTATATTTGTACTTTTAAACGATGTGTCTTTTCTCATTTACATCATAAATAGATTCTTCAAATTTCCCGCCAATGCAGGAGCACGCACATCGAACGATGCTTCCTCATGTGAAAGAAGCCTAATGCTTCCTGCGAATTGTGACACAGTGAACGACCCAGCCCATTAGCCCACAGAATTCAATCGTAATGTGTCAATTTTCGTGTGTATACAAAAACAATCGATTAAATAATTATTGAGGAAATTTAATCGACAATTAATCTGCACTTGTAATTCATTAATTGTCATTAATTAACCAACGAACATGGTGAGTCACGATTTCTGCCGGTTCAAATAGGTTATAAATGTTATCTCTTCAAAAATCTTTCATTAAAAAAAACTGGAAAGAGATAAATATTAGATAAAAATTTAATAAGTATCAAAATTCTGTATTAATCCATAATTAATACATATTTTCTCATTTCCTTTATTTCAGTCGGGTACACTCAAGCCTTATTTGACAGCAGTCAGACGTACTTTAACAGCAGCAATGTGTATGGAAAATTTTCAATCTCAAGTTGTGGAGAAACATAATAAACCAGAGATTGAAGTTGGTATTAGTAAAGAATTGATATTGACACCAGTTATTATCAGCAGAAATGATAAAGAGAAAGTATTAATTGAATCAAGTATCAATAGTATGAGGATAAGTATAGCTGTTAAGCAAGTTGATGATTTGGAGAAAATATTGTGTCATAAATTCACGAGATTTATGATGATGAGAGCTGAAAATTTTGTTATACTCAGGAGAGTACCGATTAAAGTAATTATATTTTGTTAATAGTCAATTTCATGTTACAATTACTGAATTAAGTACTCAATGATTATTTAATTATTTTTTTATTTTCAGGGATATGATATAAGTTTTCTTATTACAAACATTCACGTGGAGCAGATGTACAAGCACAAAATTGTTGATTTTGTTATTCATTTTATGGAAGAAATTGACAGGGAAATTAGTGAAATGAAACTGTCGATGAATGCAAGAGCTAGAATTTGTGCTGAGGAATTTTTGAAAAGGGTAAATATCAAAATAATGAGGAAATCAATTGTATAATGATAATAATAATTCTCTTTTTTTCCAGTTCTAGTGAATGAAGTACTCAACGATAAACTCTCATTACCAGGAAAAAATAAGAAGTGACTAATTTTTTCAACGCAATATTCATCTCTCAATAATCAAAAGAATAATAATTGATATTCAGTGAAGAAAAGAAGCCTCAACAATATTTCACGAGGTCAAAGAATTAATTGAGAATCACCAACTGCATTTTCATTCCGATCGAACGATTTGATAGTCCCCATTCTCTTTTTTATATATATATATATAGATATACTTCTTTCTTTTTTTAAACACACCCACATCCGCATCGTTAACAAGTTGAAAACACGTGAGAGAAACACAAATTATTTTACCACCTAAAAATAAAAGAGAAGAAAGTGACAAAATAAGATTGAAGTAAAAAGCAACTGTAATTTTAATTAATTCTTAATTAACATACGATATTTTTTACGATCATTTTTTTTTTAATTCAGTAAGTCGGAAAACTTCTACAATTGCTCATGAACTCCAATTTTTTTCTGATTTAATAAATAAATGAACTAATTCCGATTGACTGCCGAGTTCATTTAATTCTCTAGGTGATAATGAGTAATAATGTAAAAATCTATTAATTATTAATGAAACAAGGAAATATAAAAGGTGCTCCTTAAATTCACCAAATTTCAGTTTTCACCTTTTTTCTCTTCATCAATAAATAGGATAACTTTTCCTTCTCTATCCCCATTCTCAAAGAAACTCAAAATGTTTCTTTAAACTTTACTAAGACAGTAGCAACGATGCAAGGTAAAAACACAATAAAAATCTTTATGCACAACGTGTATCGGTGCGCCAACGGACTCCTCACCACTCAGATTGCATACTCTCGTGGAGTGTGTAGGAAAGAGAAGAAAAAAGGCTAACGTTCCTTTTTTTAAAAAACTTTATTTCTACTATTCTACCATATAATACTTGGGTTCATTGGGCGAGAAGTCACCTGAATGCCGCATGCGTGCTCCTTAAATCGCGTCACGACCACGCGGTCATGGGCCTTCACGAACTGTGGAATCCATCACGTTCATGACGCTCCGTTCGTTTAATTCTTTTTTTCTCTGTTTATTTTTTTACAATTCTTTTTCCATTGGAGTAGGAGGAGGCCATGAAGTATCGAGTGGAGATGCACCTCAGTTTGCTCTCCGTATGCGTGTGCGAATGTTTTTTTTTTTAATTACTCCCTATTGCCTCTCCCTGTCTATTCCTCTTGATTCAAACACTCGAAGTGGAAAATTCGGTTTTTCCCAAAGGCCAAAGTTTTGGGAAGAGGGACAGTTAGAGCTCCAGGTGGAGGCGAGTGATATCAGGAGTTTCGCACTAACGTGAAATATATTTTATGGTTATTACTTTGGGTGGAGGATAGGTCGTAGTACCGCAAATTTTAGGGAAATTGGAGTTTAAATTGTTCGGAGTTTTCCTTTTTTTTCTAAAGAGAAATAATTGTGGATATTTTTCTCAGAGTTAATTTCGCAAAAAAACTCATTTCAGCAGATACCTGCAGTACCAACCCCCTAAAATCCAAGAAATCCCAGTATCTCCCCTCTCCCTCAAGCCAGTTGAATCCAAAAATACCCGAAATTCACGCGCAACTTCCGTTCGCCGGCATCGTGAAAAGCTTCTTCTCTCAATCCACTCAACGCCCCTTGAAAATCCCCTGCAAAAAAATCCCCGCAAAAAAATTCTGCAGCATCATCACCAAGAACTCCTCCATCCTTTTTCCAAATAAATAAAAAAAAAAAAATAAAAAATAAAAAGCCATAAAACCAGGACTGCGAGAGTGTGTGAAATGCTGAAAGTGTTTGTGCTCGTGAATTCCAAATCGAAATAATAAAAGTAATAAAAATAAAAAAGAGAGAAAATTCCGGAGTGTTACTGTGAATTCGGTTGTACGCCGACGCGAGTGAGGAACGTAGGGATTCGGCGTACTCTGGTTAGTGTAAACTGTTAATGTGTGTGTCACTGTCATCCACTGAGAGAAAACGGAATGAGTTTTACACACTACAACGTAACCGGGGAAAAAGCCACACACAAGAGTGAGAACAAAGTAGTGATAGTCGAGTTCAGTAGGACAAAGAGAATAAATAAATAGGGGCGGGTGAAGGAGGTGAGGGAAACAGTATCTGTTGGGGTGGGGGACGGAAAAAAGAGGAGGGAGAAGAGGGTACAGAGAGACACGGGGAAACGAACGGCAGATTATCAGAAATCCGCCGGACGGTTTCGGTGGAAAATTGGGGGCATTTTTTTCCAAGTTTATCCTTTTTTACTCGTCTGTGTGTGTGAATTAGCGAATTAACTGATTTATTTTAATTGTCACACGATTAAAGAGTCGAGGAGGATGCGTGTTACTGGGCGCGGTGTATCATCACCCAAATTTAACGTCCAAAAGCACAACAATAACAATAACAAGAGGTGTTACGGTGACGAAGGGGATGAATGTATTAATGAATTTATATCGATGAACTTTGATAGAATTTTTGGTAAAATTGTTGAGATTATTCAAGTTGTTTGGGCCTGTGAATTTTTTTCGGGACTCGAGGAAAGTGTGAGGAAGGGGAACTGGGACTTGGGGGATTAGGGTGTTTTCTCAATTTTTGTTACTGCCTCTTTTGAGGTTTTAATTGGGAAAAAAAAACGATTGTTTGGAGATTTTGGCGCATTTGCGCGAAACGGCTTCAGCCTGGACCGTTTTAGTTACTCATGTTCATCCCGGATACCTTGAGGAGCTGCATGGTGGAACCGGATGTCTCTACTTACCTGCAGGCCCCTTCCGTAGGACAGGTAAATTGATTTTAAAGAATTTTATTTAATTAGAAATTGAAATTTATTCATCTACACGATTCTTTGAATATTCGAATTCTTTTGGTACTTGAGAGAGAGAGGGTGTTTCTGCATGCTGGAGGAAACACGTGGGTGCGCCGATATCGCGTGCTCAGAGGGGCTCAATGCCAGTCAAAATCACAAACTATTTCTCTGTAATTTTCGGAGGATTCTCCTTTTTTTTCCACGTTTTACACAGGATTTTAAAACACTTCGGGGCTCATTAAAGTTTCTGGCTGTTCCGTTGGAACAAGAAGAGAAAAAAAAAAAAAAGAGAGCGAAATTTAAGGGGTCAAATTCATCACGCGAGTACTGTCAGTCTATTTTTATGAACTGAGAAAAATATTTAAGTTGGAAAATAATTGTCTTATAATTTTCACGGTGAATTTAGAATTAGAAAATAAATTATTCAACAAAAAAATCATATACTTCATCATCCTCTATATTCCCCCGGCAGAAAACATCCCCATTTTTATCTGCAATGATTATTATGGATTTCTGTGTTTACCCATTTTTTTGTTACATTTCTTTTTTATTTCAAGTAGTTTTATTTGATGTATGTATCCTCCCATCCTCCAGTAGGAGGGCAAAACTCTACATTGGTCCTCACACAGTGCCTCCCCCCCACTCCCGCAGTTTTCATGTATGCAACGTAATGTATAATCGTGTATGTGTGCGGTCTATGTCCCGCCAGACGGAGAGGAGTTTGGCTATCGATCGCCTTCGCCAGCAGCCGCGTGGTCGCCGTTACTCCTCCTTCCTCCTTTCCTCTCAATCTACTGCTGTCTTCCTCATCCCACCTTCTCCCTTCTTCCCTCCCCAAAAAAACACCGATTTTATAACCCCACTCTGTCTTCCTCCTAGCGCCTTTTTCTTAAATCCGCAAAAACATGAAAAAACATTGCAATTCCTCAAAACTCATTCAATTCTTTTTCCTCCTAATCACATTCTTACCTCAATCTCTCGAGGATAATCTCTCAAAAGAAAAGGGAAAATTCAATGAAACCAATTTTATTGTAACTCCGAGGACATTCTCCCTCGAGAAGCCCATTTTACCCCTATCCATTTGCCGCTGAAAATCACCGTCTCGGAGCCCGAAAAAAAGCGTTAAATGCCCACGTGACTGTTTGATGACACTCTGAAATGAATTTACTCTGTAAAAATAGGCGGTAAAGAGGGGCGAGTGGGGGAAAGCCAGAGTAGTGGGATAGGAAGCATTAGTGGATGGTAGTTTGGTTCGAGGGCAAATCTAGTAAGCTAGGACATGGGACTATTAATAAACAGTGTTTGGGGGTGCCGTACCTGGCCGCTTAGTATCTGGCCGCCGCGTGTGCGCCTTCTCTCTCTCTCTCTCTCTCTCTCTCTCTCTTTATTCCTCGGCATACACTGTATTTGTGGATGGCCGTTTATACAATACTAGTTGTCTCACTTGCACCGTATTTCTCGATTGGTGAGAAGAGCGCGCGGCCGTCCACCGGCGTCTCAGTGTCGCCGCGACGACCGACGTCGTCTACTACGTCGTTGGGGCTTTTCCTCTTGCCTTTTACAATAATCTCATTTTATTTTGTCAATTCGTTTTTTTTTTGTGTAAAAATAACATTGCAATTTGAAGACTAAAAAAAAAAAGCTTTTCACCTCAATTGCTCATTGCCGAGAGACTTTCGTAAAAATTAAATTGAAAAAATAAATATAAAAATTCTTAAATAATTGGAAATTCATAGGAAAATGTTGATTTTTACGTAAATCCTATCTGCAACTCTTTCTCATGACTTTTCAACCCCCCCACCACCACTCAGGGGCAACGACGCTGCGTTTTTAAACTCCTCCTCCGTGTTTACAAAGTTTCAAGTGCTGAGAAGTGAAAGAAAAGTTTGTCGGGAATAATAAATAATTTTCTTATTTATTTTTCGTAAAGTTTTCGTTAAAAAAATCTTGGATTCTTCATTTTCCGGGATTTTTCAGTGCTCTACTCCTCTACGCCCTTTTTTTCTCGTTTGTTTTTGAGATGAAAATTTTGTGAGGACGTGGATTGTGATTGTTCTGTGATCGTCGAGGATTAGGGGTGGCTTTTTTTTTTTTTCGTCAATTGTCTGTGTTTTAAATTTTCAACTGCGCTATTCTCTCGTCGCTCATGCCCTGCTGCTGGTGAGTGACAAAACGGGAATAGACAGAGGATAGAGACGGATTAATAAGCGACAATACGTGAAGCAGATGAGGCCACGATCAACCTGCGTTCAGGAGGTGGAGGAGTACCGATGTGACCTGCGCTACGGTTATTTCGGGAATACGTGTTTCTGACAACCAGACGAAGATAGAAACAGACATACAGTTGTGTGCCACAGCGGCCCAAGTCCTTGCGAGTACTCGATGGTTTGTTTCATGCTAAAATATTTCATTTAGAACCCCTTTGATCCCCATGATTTTCCCCCTTCTCCATCAAAAAAATCGATGAAAAATTCATTTCCCTCAATCGAGACGCAATCGGAGGATAGAATAGTGGTCAGGATAACACGTCCCGACCTCATCGTCTTTGTACCCTCAAAATTGCCAATTCCTCCGTGTCCGACCCACCTAAGACCGCAACTACTAAAGCTCTCTCAATCATCTCTCCTCTCCTTTCCACAATGCTCTGTAAAACCACCTTGGGTATCACCTCGAGCATCAACTCGATATATCCCAAGACACAACACAGTAATTTGTCATCGTGATGCAATAGCTCCAAAAAATTATGCAATTTTTTTTTTATTATTCTGGTAAAGTTTAGGGATTATTCATTAATAAGATGGAAATTGGTTTTTAATGCTTTCAGGATGAGTTCCATCCGTTCATTGAGGCCCTCCTACCATTCGTGAAATCGTTTTCGTACACGTGGTTCAATTTACAGGCAGCCAAGAGGCGGTACTACAAGAAACACGAGAAACGAATGAGTTTAGAAGAGGAGCGTCAGTGTAAGGAGGAATTGCAGGTAAATAATTATTAATTATTATTTTTTTTTTTTTTCATTAAAAAATGATGAAACCTCGGATATTTATTGAATTTCACAGGTTTAATTGTCGCCTTGAAATGAGATTTATTTTAAATTCGACCTATTAGTCAATTATCCCCGTTGACCTTGATGACATTTAATCACAAATCAATCTCCCAATAATTAACGTCAATGCTAGCCAATGAAAAATGAAAAGTTAATAACGAAATGGAGATATTTTCCATCCCCTCACTCGACAATTCGGAAAATGGACCGCGTGTTATCCCACATTAGAAAATAAAAATAAAAAAAAGAGTAAAATTGAGGAGAGCGAGAAAGGGGAGAAAAAAAAAGAGTAAGAAGGTTCAAAACTATTTCTGGCGCTAAACGACCTCGTGACGTTCTATCGCTTCAGCCAGTAGCTCTCATTCCGACGCACTTCTATCCCCTCGTTTTGATTCACTCTTTTTTCACATGATTTTACCCTCATTAATTTTATTAACGTAAACAAAGGGATCTTTCTCATTATGAAGAAAATAATAATTGACCCTCGGACTTTATCATCCAGTGATATTCCCGTTTTTTTTGCCACCTCCGGACTTTTTTTTTTGCTCGAGGGCTTATTTTTTTCGTCCATCCCACTCTGAAATATCACGAATTCTCTCTATTCACACGGCGACGGCTACTAGGCTCGATCGATATTTTAATCCCACGATGGTGCGGTATTTGGTAAATGGCCGGTCATGTACGGCAAAAAGGACGGATATTTTCCACGGGGAAAATGGAGAAAAAAATTGAAAAAAAATCCCCTTTCAAAAGAGAGTGAACGGACAAAAAAATTCAAAAAAAAAAAACGTACTGGTGAAGAGATGAATTTTTTTCTTCGCCGAATGAAGGATTCTATTCCTTTTTTTTTGTGGAGGCAAGGATTCTATGGAGTGTCATTGACGACAGGGTTTTATGAAAAACGAAAAAGATTACCTCGAAACAAACGAAATTCAATGAAATTAAAGGCAATCTTCAGTTGAAAAAACTCCCGAATCAATCAAGGATTCTCGAAAAAAAAAGAGGAAAAAAACAGAGACTCAAATGCACCGAACAAAGTGTCCCTCTCCAAGGCCCGCAGAGGCCACTCGAGGTCCATCGTGACGGGCGTACAAATCGTGGGTACAGACTACTTAAATTCCAACTGGCCGAGCGGCTTTTCCGAGTGCCTCCGCCTGCCCCAGCCGCATCGTCTCCTGTCGCCCATTCCGCCCCGATTTCACCAGTTAAAATTCCCCGAAAATCCTTCGAGAAAACAACCAACTGGTAACACTCAATAAAAACGAAAAAACGGTGAAAAATGTTCTCGAGCGGGGGCAGAATGGGTCCACGAAAGCGCCGAGTATCTCAATCTGCGAGTGTACGAGAGTTCACGAAGGATAATGTAACGAAAAAAAAAACAAGACGCAGCGACAAGGAAAAAGTAAGGACAAAGTAGAAATAGAAGTTGTATACACAGACACACACACACACGCTTATAGCGCATACGCCGTCGCGACGGAGGCTGCGGCTACGCGGCGCCTACCAACCACCATCTATAATCTCTATGCGGATATCGATTTTCCACCCTGTATTTCCTAAATTTATGCAAACTAGCAACCCTTTCCGTTTGCCCTCACCACCCCCCCCAAAAACTATCTATATCTATCTTGTCTTTCTCATTCTATCCCGTTCACGTAACCCCGGCTCATCTGTTCTCGTTACTGTCCCTGTACTACATCGTTGTATCCTGGAAAATGGTCGAGCCCAAGAGGCACAGGGTAAATGAGAGAATGAAGTGGAGAGAGAGGTGGCAAGCCTCGACCCATTCATCTAACGAGGCGAACCACTCGGGCGAGATATCGCGTCACACCTTTGCGTTATGAGGGGGAAAAAAATGAGGAAAATTTCGGAGGATAGATTAAAGTTTTTTACGGAGTCGTAGAGTTTTGGGTAACATTATTCTCGGGGTTTTTTAGGGTCTATTGGAATGTTTAGATTCATTGGAATTTCTCGGGAATTAAATCATTAATTGATCGGAACGAAGCGTGTGATGTCAGGGAAAACCACTTGATCCGGTCCCATCCCCCTCGGATGGAATTTACAAAAAAAAAAGGGGGAAAGAAGGGAATGAGGGAAACGACAATGCGACGCGACGCGATGCGACTATGCGTCGCTTCAGTACACAGTGAGAGCCGTTTGTGTTAGCACGATGGAGAGAATTGAGGGGGAGGTGAAGGGGTCGAATGCCAGAGAGCTGCACCGATTTAAAAATATTGTCGCCCCCGCCTCCCTGTTTCACGCGGAAACGCCGAGGTCGATCGTTTTATCGCAATTTTTTTCCCATTCTTTTTTCTCTTTCATTTATATCCTTTTTTTTTTGTCAGCCGCAATTTTTTTTTTTATATCTATATTTCATGCGGCTCCGGTGAATTTATGCAGATTGGAGTTTCTCTGTCCTACATCAAAACTAACGGCTGCATTACAAATCGATAATCCAGGGAGAGGAGTGAATGAAAAAAAAAAATGAGACACAAAAATAAATGATAAAGAAAAATAAATAAAAATGAGGGGAAAATAAATGGTTGATTGCAATTACGATAAAGAAAATTGAAGGGGTATTATTGTGCTGAATAAATTGTCGTTGTTTTCCATGTTTATTTGATTTATTCAATTAATTTTTTCCCATCGAGAGTATTCGATAATCGTAAATATTTATGAGATGAGACGATTTTCTGTTTTTTTTTTTTGGGGTATTAATGAATTTGAAATTTAGTTAAGAAATTATGAAACATAAAAATACTTAAAAACAGCCATTTACTTCAGGAAACAGTTGGGAATAAATTACTGTAATGCACGTCTTTATAAAAGAAAAAATTTAAATCTCCAGCTCATTTAATTCATTCTATAAAGCTCACGTGAATTTATTTCCTTCTCGAAAGAAATTTACACCAACTGAATCTCTCCCTCGAGAATCCAATTTTTTTCATTCCAAAACCATGGAAAAATTTGACAAAATCCCTTCAATCCAATCTCTCTATCTCTCCACTCCTCCAACCCATTCTACCCCAACTTTTACATAATTTCCCTCGCTCTTTATCTCACACTAAACAATAAACTCTCGATAAAACCCGAGGAAAAAAAAACTCGAAAATGGCAAGCACCCAAAAAGAGTAAAAAAAAAAAGGTCCTCTCTAAACTGTGTAATTACCCTAAAACCAACAAAAGAGACTGAAGCCCCCAATAAAATTACCGTCTGCAAAAAAAAAGTCCAGAAAACATTATCTCCAAACTTCATTTACTCCGTAAAAAGCCCGTGAGGCCTAAAAAACAAATCGTCCACAGAATAACATAAAACCTGGAGCCGAAAAAAGCCCGTTCGCATAAAGAAAGAAACTAAACGTAAAAAAAAAAGCCTAAAAATCTCTAAAAATATTCAAAGAGACAATTTACTTGAGGGAATACGTCTGGAACTGCTTGCAGTAATTTTTCTCAAACAATTGCCATTTCCCATTGCACATTTGGAGGGCTCAGGCATACGAAAAAAAAGGGGCATAAAGAAAGTAAAAAAGGAAAATAGAGAGAACAAAAATGAGGAGAAAAAAAAGAATGAAATAGAGAAAGAGAAGAGGAGCGTGGAAAATGCACGGACAGTCGAACGGTCGATCGTCGAGCCCTGTCCTGGGGGACGTGAAACGACGTTGAGAAAGGATGAGAATGAGAATGAGACGAAACTAGCAGTGGGATGAGGTGAAGGAAGCTGAGAAGCGTTTTCTTCCCTTTTTTTTCCCTATTTCACTCCCACTTTTCCATCTCTTTCAGTTCCTGATATTTACAGCGCTCTATGCAGACCCCGGAATTGCCTATAAAGAAATCGCAGAGTCGCTTTTGTTCGCGTCATAACGTAGTAACGTAAAAAGAAGGTGGGAGAGAGGGGTTATACACTCGGGACTGTTGCCAAATTAATAAATATATTTCCGCAATTCCTATGCCCAACCGAGCCCCATTATGTCCCTTCAAACATTATTACCTTTAATGTACATGAGAATTTTTTTTACCCCTCTTTTCCCTTGTCTTTTCCATGAGATTTGAGAAAGTTCTTAATGATGCAGTTCTTTTGGGAATACCTCGAAAACCAGTGGATTTACGAAAAATTGGGAAGAAACCTGTTTTGTAGCTCTTAAAATTCCCTACAAAAAAGGTCTCTTAACAATTTCTCCTAAACTCACTCGTTTTCGAGATATCCTCACTTTAATCTCCCGTGATTTTCCGACGTGATAAAAGCGTCGATAATTCCCCTGGAAAAAAAAAAAACGCACAACCAGAATATTCAAAAACTCCCGCAATTAGAACTCACATTACTCTCCCCCTCCCTCTGCACCTCCAAAAAAAAAACAACACGATGAGATAGAAGAAGAACCGTAGAAACGAGGCCTGCGCCCGAAAAACCAAATCGATAGGCGCATAGCTCGCCCGTTACACGTTTTATATCCCCCCACATATACACACATATATGTACATTGGCCACATTATACATAGAGATATATACACAACCGTTAACACGTACATGTAACACAAAAACTGGCTGGAGTGGGCAAAATGGCTGGATACGTATGTGTGTGTGTCCTGAGAACGTTTAAAAAGGAGAAGAGAAGCATTTTTGGAGATCCTTCTTCCACTAACGTTGCACTATAGATTACAGCCCCTCTGTATGTATACATCGGCCTGAATTTAACCCCTACCCCATTCTCAACAATTTCTCATGCATTCCACTCTCGAATTCGTCTCCTCCACTTCTTTTTTTTTTCGACGACAACTGAAAAGAAGAAAATTCCAGATACACCAAAAGACCAGACCGACAATCTTTTCTCTTGCAATTCTGCATAAAAAAAATGAGCGACTCCGTATTCATCGGGAAATTTCCAAGAGGATGGCTATTGTCAACTGTGCATGAACAAATTGCTGCTGTGGGAGAAATGAAACGTTTTTTTCTTATCCACCGGAATAAGGGGAAATACCCGAGTAGTGGCAGACTATTGCCCTAGACAGTTCTAAACACATTTTTTCCTCTCTCTCTCTCTCTCTCTCTTGGATGTTTTGTTTGCCATTTCTTTTTTTTCACTCAAAGTGCACGTGGCGAGAATCACATGGCCTCATATTGGCAGATTCTACTGAGTCAATTTATTTTGATTATTTTTATTTTTCTCATGCATTTGTTGCCATGAAAAGACGCCAAAATTTGTATCATTTTGTTCTTTATTTTGACGTTAATTCTGAAGAGTTAATTTTTATTTCAAATTGATATTTTGAATTATGGAAAAACCCTTTTTTTTTTGGGAATTGGGGATTTTCTATTTTGACGTCAATGCTCGGTTTTTTTCGGAGTCAAAAAATACACGAGAGTAAATGACGTGAAAACACTGAGCGTCTTCATAATTCGTCTGTAGAAAATAGATGCTCGGTGAATTTTTGAAGGAGACTCGGATATATAATACGGCAGACACAAAAATTCATAGAGTGAAGGTCTCGGAAAAACGAATTTTATGATGCTGTTAATAATTATATTTATGAAATATCTTGTTATGAGTAAATAATTATTACGTAATGTATTTTTCATATTTAAAAATACAATTAAAAAAGCCCGGATTCATAAAAATAATGTTTATTCTACTATATCCAGTCATCTGAGCCTTCAAATGAGAATACACAAAAGTATCCACACGATATAACTCCAAAATAAATTGGCGGCAGCTGTTTGCTTCTCGGTAGAAGCGCTTGCATTTTGCGTTAGTGTCAGAATCAGTGTCCATCCGACGGAGTAAAATCCCGCTGCCATTACGAACAAACCATCCACACAAATATGAGGCAATAAAAAAAAAGAGTTTCTCCTAATTTTACTCTGAATTTAAAGAAGAGAATCAAATGAAATTTCATGGAATTCCCGAGGAAACCATCAGTATTCTAAAGATATCTCGGAAACTAAGCGAGATAGAGTGATTTTTATAATGACCTTTTTTGTAGCTCTTTAAATTATCTACAAAAAAAGTTTCTACAAAAATTTCCCTATCTCTCTTACTTTCCGAGATATTTCGAAAAAAGTGATGATGAAATTGAGAAAAATCGGAAAATTTACGTAAAATAATCTGCAAAAAATTTCTACCATTTCACACGAACATATACGATTGGAAAACGCGCAGTGACTCCACAACGTACTTCACTTATTTACGTTCACGAAGGACAACTCGCATTGCATACATGATCATCCCACGATTCTTTTTTCTCCTTTTTTCCATTTTTTTTTCCTTCATTTCCCTCTGGCGCTCCCACGAACGGGAAATACGAGCCGGTGGTGCGACGGATCGACATGCAAAACACTGATTTCGATATGTAAGAACGTATTTGAGATATTTTCTATTCCACGTATGGCTTACATGAGGTGAAATGAAAAGAGATTGTGATTTGTGCGATGCATATAATCTGAGATACAATTTTCCCTTTTTCTTTCACTTTGAATATGTTTTCAAGGATTTAATTCATTTAAATGTTGAATTTCTTGGAAATTTTTTTTAAACAAATTATTTCATTTTATTATTCTGTTCTTCAATTCATTATTTTCAGAACGAAAAATTAGAAGTTAAGCAGAAATGGGCCTCGAGGCTTTTGGGAAAATTGAGGAAGGACATAACCCAGGAATACAGAGAGGATTTTGTCCTGAGTATAACAGGAAAGAGGCCAGCAATGTGTGTGCTGAGCAATCCTGACCAAAAAGGGAAGATGAGGCGAATCGATTGTCTACGACAGGCAGACAAAGTTTGTATTATTTTCATTTTATTAAAAAAAGGGATTAGAATAAAGTTTCCAGACAACTGAAAACTTTATTCTTTTTTTTAAAAATCACCTGCAGCTTTCCTCGTGAATATCTCCGAACAGAGTGGATTTAGAAGAAAATACCAAGAGACCTTTTTTCTAGAGAATTTAAAAATCTAAAAAAAAGGTCTCCACACTTTTTTCCCCATCTCCTTTAGATTCCGAGATATTTCCCAAAAACTGAAATAATGAAATTAATTGACAAAAATAATAATTGAATAGGTCTGGCGGTTGGATCTAGTTATGGTGATATTATTCAAAGCAATACCTCTAGAATCAACCGACGGTGAACGCCTAGAAAAGACAGCCGAGTGTGCCCAACCAGGCCTATGTGTTAATCCCTATCACATCAATGTCTCCGTCCGGGAACTCGATCTCTACCTCGCCAACTTTATTACGAGTCACGGTAAGTAATGAATTAATAAATTCACGAATAATAATACAACACCAGCCTCTTCGTTCACCACGACACAATGAACCTCTCGCAATTGTGAATGAAACGGGAAAAATTAGATGAAAGCACTGACTGAGGAACATGAAGAAGAACCAAAATTTCTGGGTACCGTTCCCATCGCATGCCAACGTGTCTTCCCTCGTTTTCATTCATTCTCGAGTTTGGATTCATTCAGACATTTTGACCGCTGGTTAAACTCTTGTAGCCCTTGCCAATTCTGCATTTCCCATGATGAAGATATTCGGGGAATTATCAAAGTTATTTACCTTTTTTTCCTGCTTCATTATTAAAGGAAGAGAACGAGAATTATTTGAGTCATTAAAGTCTCTTTTCTCTTCTTCAATTGAGGGAAAAAAAATCCTTTTTTCCCTTCAAATTTCTGAATCAAAGGTTCTCCTCAAATGGAAAAATCAATCGATAATCAATTGACATCTTGACAATCCCTGAATCACCATTTAACGAGATGAAAGTTCAAACCAGTGCTGGCATTCATCAATGAATAAACCTCGTGAGAGGTGGTGGCGCTTGGCAGCCTCATTTCCAATGTTTACAGTCGGTTGACGCAAAAATTGGCCCGAGCCTACCGCACACCCAGAGCCCAACAGATCAAAGAAAAAAAAAATCTAAATAAGAAAACGTAGAACAGAGGAAGAATTGAAGGAAAAAAAGAAATTGATAAATAAAAGAGGGGAAAAACTGTGCGTTGCCAAGCCATGGGGTAGGTTAGGCATCTGAAGAACCTATTCAAACTTTAGCACAAACTTTCATCAAGTTTATCAAACTTCTCGTTTCAGGTTAAACTTCGTTTAATGCATAAATCAATTTTTTTTCTTTAAAAAATCATGAAATTGAAGCAATTAAAGTCTCTTCATTATTAAAACACTCAATTTTTTTTTTCTTCAAATATTAAAGATAAATATGATTTTAAATCTTTAGAAAAAGGATTTTTATACTAAACTCTGTGAATTCATAAATGTTCACCTGTTTCATGTAGAAGAACCAGTTGGGACAACTCTGGTGGCACTAAAATGTCGTTTTAACTTACGCAACACTCACCTCGGCGATATTTAGCTCGCTGGGTGAATCCAATAGTGTCCCACGGCTCTCAAAACACCGGAAGAAATCTCGGGGAAAAAAAGGAGGAAGAAAAAAAGAAACTAAAAATACACCACGGAAATCTCAAAGCAAAACTCAACCCCTTTTTTCATCCTCAAATTTATGAATCGAGGAAAAATTCATTGAATTCCTTCTTTGCTCCATTGGAAAAATCAGATGCTGAAAATAAAATACATTGTCAACGACAAATTTCCAATTTGCTGAGCGTCTCAACCAAGAAACACGACGACTCCCTCAGACGTACTACGTACGGGTTATATATGTGTTTCGCCTGTGTCTCTATAAATAAATAGGCTCCTCTTCTCGTCGCAGTGTCTCTCGGTTATGTTGATTTACATTCGCCGTCATTATAATATCTCCGTAAAATCCAATTCTGGATAATTCAAAAGAATTTATTGAAAGACTCTGGGGATTTTAATCTCATTTTCTTAATGGACAAAAAGAAAATTAATTATTGTATAGTTTATCGATAATGAGGGGTACTTGTTAAACGATTTGTCTCTCCATGTTCCCTCATTCGCACTCACTCAATTCTCATCACTCCCCCTTTTATACACCCCAGAATGTTCCGGAAATCTTTCACTAACCTGCCACCTTGGTATTTTTGTGGTATGTTGCGCAATATTTTTTGCGTAAGCATTAATACCTTTACAACTTTGTCAAATTTATTATTAATTTTTCGCAATTTAAAGAGGAGAATTCATCGTTAGTTTACTCGAGATATCTCGGGGAATAAGGGAGATAGGGAAATTTTTGTAGAGACATTTTTTGTAGAGAATTTTAAGAGCTTGAAAAAAGTTTTCTACAAAATTTTCTCTATCTCGCTTATTTTCGGAGATATCTTTATAAAAGTGGTGATTGAGTAAAATCGATTTGTCTGAAAAATTCACGAAAATCATTTTTTTTGTTGCAGAAGTACTCAATGGGATTTGCAATGCAAGTAAAGAGGAGGAAAGACGAAGAAAAGGTAAATAAATAGGAAAATCCTGTAAACTCGTGCAATTCAAGTTTCATTAAAATTAAATTCGAGGAGTGAAAAAATAAATTAGAATCATGTTACAATGTTCGTTGGGTCTGTTCCCAGGTGGAGGGTATCACGAATTGTACAATGGTGTTGTATGTAACGACACGATCCTAGCTACCGGTGTCTTCAGCTCAAAGGAGCTTTGGATGCTTTCAAAAGGTACGACGAATGATTTTTTTTCTCCTTAATACCTAAAAAGAAGAGAGAGAAAGCGGAGGAAAATTCCAAGGGTTATTGTTGAGGGAGAGAAAATCTTTTGAGCACTGTGGATGCTTTCGAAAGGTAAACGGACAGGTATAAACCTTTTGAAAGCATCCAAATATTATTTCAAATTAATTTGAATTAATTAAATTTAGAGGTGAATTTTTTTCTTTCATTTTTGAAACAATTCAGTTTGAGTGAATTTAGTTTTTTGGAAATATCTCGGAATCTAAGAGAGTTACGAAATTTTTTGTTATTACCTTTTTTGTAGATCTTTCTTTTCTCTACAAAAAAGGTGTCTATGAAAGTTTTCGTATCTCTCATAGTTTCCGAGATATCGTCGAAAGATGAACTTCAAGATAAACTCAAGCCAACTACTGAATTATTTCATTAAAATAAAAAAATAAAAAGTGCTGTATGTTGAGTGCAAGTGCGAGTTTCTCGGTCCGTACAGTAGATTAGTATGCAACCCAATGGTATTAATAGCTACGAACAATGTTCAGGGGACGAGATTTAGCCGCCCAAAGATAGGAGACATTTTTATTTGATTTTATTAAATCCATTTAATTGTAATCCTGAAATTGTGGAAATTTTGGGAAAAATAATCCCTAAATTTCTCTCAATATACAATTCCCCAATATTCACATATTTTAACCATTTTCCATAAATTATTCGATATTTTGAAAAATAATATTTCTCAACAAACGATAAAATTCATTTGAAATATCATAGATTTCTTTATTTTCATCTCAATTAAAAAAAAAGGTAAAATAATTAAAGACTGAGAATAAAATAATACGACGTAATGCGTGCGTCTGGTTTCAGCGTCCATACTGCATGACCTCAGCGACATGCAGCCTCAAATAAACGCGATCAAAATAGAGCACCCGCCGTACTACTGCAGCAGCTACACCCCTCCGTCCGCGGCGTCCGCTGCGGATCACGCTCAGCCAGCGGCTAGCTTCAGTAAGTTCCGTAATTAATCAGCAAAAATAAATGAAGAATTGGATATTTAAAATTTTCGCTCCTCTTCAAACTCTGTCCCCAAAAAGAAACGAATGAATTTCCAAAAAAAAAGAGTATTCAATTTCAGTTTACTCGAAATATCTCGAGTTCTGTTGGAGATAGAGAAAAAATCATAGATACCTTTTTTGTAGCTCTTATTTTTTTCTACAAAAAAGGTTATAATGATTTTTTACCTATCTATAATAGATTCCGAGATATTCACAAAAATGTAAGACAATGATTTCGCATGAATAATTAAATATGAATAAATCCAACAGGTCCGCCTCCAGTACATCAATTAATACGAAACGACAAGACTGAAAAGCCCCCAGTTTCTGTATCAAGTGCACCAAGTTTCTCACCTGTTCTGAGGCCCGAGGATGCTCATCGTGGAATGGACTCGCCTCACTCCCAAACGGGTATGTTACGCAACAAAAATTTTCCCTCTCCTTCAACCAATTAAATGAAAATTCTAGAAAAATTAAGTCATACTTGAATAATTTAAGCAGCAAAGCAATAATAATAAACAGCGAGTGTCGTGACGAGGAAATATTATTAACGTTCCATCATTCATCGAGACTAATTGCGCTTCAATAATAAAAAAATTAAAAATGCGACCAAAAAGACTAATTAAACTTAAATAATTCAACTAAAAGCCAATTAACGATGCCGCCTGTTGACTCATCTCGCCTCACGCCTCATTCTTTTAAAAAATTTACTAATAAAACTCTTGTTACTTTGTAATTAATGAATTTTACCAAAAGAAATATTAATCCTTTGTTTCTTGATGAAAAAAAAAATGTCCAGTGTGCGATAGACCCATTCTGAGCTGACCCAGGCATCGTAAGTGAAAAACATCGTTTTTCAATCAATTACGAGCATTTTTTTATAGGACGGATTGAGTAATTTGAAAATGAGGATTTTCAGGAGATTAAATAGGCCGTTTTCTCAATCGTCGATTGAAAAAAAAAAAAAAAAACAAATCAAACAAATTAATTTATTGTAGGATTTAATTGGGAAACTAATCGTGGATTTACGCGTCATCTCTGTTTCAGTCTGAGCCCGAGCAATATTGAGAGAAGCTCGCTAACTCTACCAAAAGGTACATTTGTGATATGGTTAATATGATGTTATATCTATCTACCTATATGCGACATGTACACGTATTTTTCGTAGACGTATGTTCGCACGGCTATATATATAAATATTATATATATATAAATATCTATATATATTCAATATATTTGAGAATTGAAAGATTATAATGATTATTGTAACGTCTGAATATTTATTTACTTTTTCATTGGGGATATGGGTATGTTGAAAGCGTGCGTCTCTTCGTCATTCACAATTCAGTGTATTTTTATATATATTTATTATATTTAATTATTTACTTTTATTTATTTGATTTATCGTTTTTTTCAATCATTATTGTCTGAGTGTTTTGTGGTGCACATTTACGTCTCTATCTAGTGATTAATTATTTTTTTTTACGATTTATTGACGAATATTTGAGGAAATTAATTGGAAATTAATTTTCTTAAATTATCGTCAATTATTGTTTTACAAAATTCAAGTATCACTGGATCATTTTCAATCTAATTATTTTTTTTAAAATTAGTTGCACTTTAAATTTCTCTACAAAATCATATTCATCTCTTCCACATTTTTTAAAAATAATTGAGAAAAAAAAAACTATTAAAATTGAAGGAAAAATGGAAATTGGCCTGCAACATCATTAGCGAATGCTTGTACAATCTTTCGTCTGTGTGAATTTCCGAAATTTATTTAATAGGGGAGAGATAAAAAAAATTGCACATGATTTTTAGTTGAAATTGCCTCAGTTTTTCAATGGAATCATCAGAAAATCTCTATCTCCAATTATTCAATTAGAATATTAATTTAACCCCGACTTCGTCATTTCTTCAAAATTAATTCTTCAAAAATTACAAATTAAATCCACAGGATCTCTCCCCTCCATTCTTTCAAATTCTCTGACTCCTGAAATAACGAGAGTGTGAAATGTGTGAGTGTTGATGAAAAATTGAAAAATAACTGATAAAAAAGAGAAGAAAAAATGAAAAAAACAATATTTTCCTCGCGTTTATTATTTACGTTAGGAATTCCGCAAAATAATCGTGTAATATGTGTTGATCCCTTAAATGTCAGTGTTGCATTAATTATATTTATCGTATTCCATAATGTACACTAATAAATGTGCTGAATTAGCCGCCTGCCAAAGCTCTCTGCACGATTGTTTGACGCGATTATGCTGTGTATCTCACATTTTCATTAATTATCATTTATTTTTCGTTTCTATCAACTCTTTCCTCTGATCTCCTCCATCATCTCGTGCGTCAACAATTTAGTTCTCAAAAAAAAACCCCACAAATTTAACCAGAAAATCGATTATTTCAATTAAAAAAAGAGAAGATTTCTATTAATTTCCGATAATTTTTGAAGCTTCATGCGACAATTTATTTCTCCTCATAATCGAATATAAAAATTTTCCTTAGGAAAATCATGAAAAATCATTTGCGCATGTTTATTCACGAGAATAAAAAATTAAAGGGGAAAAATCACAAAAATGATTTTTCATTAAACAAAATGAAGTCAAGAGAAGCCTTTTCCATTTCCGTCTGTTTCCCACCGAATTCATTAGAAAAACGTCTTTTTTCCCCTCAAATTTATGATGAATATGATCTAGAAAAAGGCAACAGACGGATCGATGAATCGGCACAATAATCAAAACGACGGCACTAATTAAACATTCATATAATTTACTCACTTAAACACATATCATCAAGTAGCCTTCTAATCATCAATAATAAATCGGTAAGCTAGCTGTCGCTGTCACTGTCTGTCTAATCTGTCTGTCTTGTCTCTCTATATTATCTGTTATATATATTAAATATATATATATCTATATACCTCTTTGATCGTAATGCCTAAAATTTCCCCATTAAATAAATAATAGTGATAAACACCTCATTACCATTATTTATGTAAATATATTTTCTTTCAAATTAATAATAATACCCTCCACTCGTTACCACCATAATTTTATATCTTCAGCATTTTACAGTTTCGACTCATTCAGACAAAATTAAATTACAACATTTATTATAATAAATTATTAAATATGAGAATAAAAATAAAATTTCTCAATAATTCATTAAATCAATTGATTAGAGTCTAAACTGTTAATGCCCCCTATTTACTACTGTCATAAAACATTCTTATTATGATTATTAGATTTACGTATTCTGTCTCACTCACTGTACACGGCCAATGCTCTGGGTATGTCGTATGCTGGATGTCAAATTAATTGAAAATTCAAACCTCAATATATATATGTATAAATGGAGAGAGTATGAAATTTATTAAAATAATCCCATCTGAAATAAATACATATATATGATATGAATATTCGATTAAATAATTTTTTTAAATTAATCCGTACACTTAATCTTCACTTTTATATATTTAATCACTTTCTCTTTCACCTGTCTCTAACCCTTTATCGAAGCCAATTGATTAAAAAAGAAACGTAACCCGCCCACCCTGCCCCCATTCAAAAATTTCTTTGAAGAATTCATGTATATGTATATATGTTTTATTTATCACTTTAATGACACGCACATTATACATATATATGTTGATTAAATATATGTGATTTAAATAAGAGAGTTGTTGCGATGTTTGATGTTGTTTCCACTTATTAATTTTATATATATATATATTATACATGCAAATTTTATATATTAATCGTATATAATCTATATACGTGATAATTTATTATTGAAGAGATTTTTCATTATTTTTTTTTTCATTATATTCATTTTTACATGTATATAATTATATACAAATGTACAATTGTTGGTGTTGATGTTTTTTCATTATAATTGGTGTTTTTTCATTCATTTTTTTTTTTTAACGATAAATTTATTTATTGATGTGGTGTTTAATTGTTATCTTGCTGTTTGATGTTTGTCGTTGCACTATGTGTATATATATGTAGGGAAAGACGTTTTTTTTTTTCAAATTGGAAGAAAAATGTCAGAAGCTAAGGTAGGATGAGTCTGGAAGTGATTTTTATATTATTTTGAGAATATCTCGAAAATTATCAGGTTTAGGTCTCTTCTGTTCTTGTTTTTTTTTCTTCTGAATTCAATCTTTTAGGAAATATTTGCAGAAGAATTTCCAATGAATTTATTTGATCTACTTTTATTTCACTACTTTTTAGTGATTCTTTTGATGAATCAATTCATAAATTGAGAATTCTTCATTCTATTCAACTCTAGTCTTTCCTTATAGCGCATATATATGATACATGTATATATCTACCGTATGCAACGATACGTACATGTATACGATGACATCGAATTCACAAATTTTTTCCATAATTTAATAATGATATTTGAATTTCTCCAAGTATTAATTGATTATACAATAAAATTACATAGAAATTCATTTTATCAGAGTCTTCAATAAAATTTGACTTGAAAATACACATAAATTTGTGAAATAAATTTTATTCATTGTTAATTCAATGAATTTCTGAAGAAAAATCAAACACAAAATTCAATCAATGAATTTCATTTGAATTCAAATAAAATTATTTCTCTCTGACTGAATTGATAGAAAAAAAAAATGAGAAAAATTTTTGAGCTACGTGGCAGACATATACATGTACCCTTCCAGCCAGCCAAGCCAGTCAAGCAGCCTTCACGCTTCATGGAGTGCCTTATTACAGATATAAAATATAAGAAAAAAGAATTTAAAAAAAATCCTTGAAGTCACTGAAAAAAAAAAAGAAATCTTGAGAACTGCAGAATAATATAGAATCTCTCCAAACAATTTTCAAACCTGAAAAAAGAATTAGCAAAATCCCTGAATCTTCAAAAATATATTTTATACCCTTGAAAAAAAAAAAAAATATTCAATATCTTCAATAGAAAATTCATCGATTCCCCTTCTATTTAATGCTAATGGCTTTTGGAATTTGTTACAGGATTACACTCGCCTCACGAGGGCCTTGCTGGTGGTTCTGGTCAGGCCGGTGGTATGTCCGGTTTAGCCTATTACCAGCCAGAGCATCCAGTTTCAAGCGGTGTTGTTAAGTATCCAGAGAATGGTCACGACACACTCTCTGATTTTGTCACGTTCGTTTGTCAAGAGGCTGAGAACACTCAGCAACTACCCCAGGTAGCTTCCGGATCCTTCCAAACAAGGAAACATGTGTTTTCCGATTTTATTCCGTGCTCCAATCACTCTGGGAATTCTTCGTCAAGTGACTGAAAATAAATATCAAATATTCAAGCACAAAAGCGATAAATTGCTCTCTCCAAAATCATTAATAAATTCCAATAAAATGAAAATTAAATATAAAAACAAATCCCAGAGTGATGGGACCGGTTTAGTAATTCCAAATGAATGATTGGTATACGAATTATCCAGGCACAATTGACTGGTCAACGCCCTGGTGTACAAAAGTTCTCACAGTATTATCCGAGTTCAATGTTACCTCCACCACCACCAGCCCCAATGGCTAGGCCAGTTGCAATAATACGGTCAACTGGTGAATTGAGTGCAACTGGCTCAGGCTCACCACCAAACTCATCAACATCACCAACTGATCCATCTGATCTCAATGGTAGCCAACAGGATCAACAAATGGCAGCTGCTGCTGCTGTTGGCTTAGTTGGTAGTGGCTGCCAGAGTGGTGTGGATCCTAGTGGCAGGAAAAGCCCAACTAGGATACTCGTTGCAGCACCACACACAAGTAGAGAATATACCTTTGCACATTTTCATTCACAGCCTGGACAGGTGAGAATTCATTTTATTTTTTATGTTTTTCGACTCAGGTAAATAATACTTGAGAGGATAAATCGCTGGTTTATTGATTACTCCGATTAAATCTGCTCTTTGTCTCATGTGTTGCAGCAAATATTTACGTACCCAACTATTAGTTCAATGTCAGGCGTAATATCCCCAACGAATCTCTCCCTATTTTCGTCGCCGGTGTCTGTAACGAGGCCAGTAGCCACACAGAGATCGGTTGCTAATGTTCCACCACGCTGGAATACCGCACCATTCATCAACCTAGAGGACGATTACAACATGATAGCCCCTATCATCGCTGGCACCCCTGGCGAGCCACCTACCTCAATGGATGAGGGTGAGTAACCAGATGAATTTTACAAATTTGTTTTCTCAATATCTTGGAAATTAATTGAGATAAATGGTTATAACAAAAATACTCCATCTCCTTTAGTTTCCGAGACAATCAAGGGAACTTGCATGACTTTATGGAGTCAGTGATATTGATGATGAATAGATCATCCAAAAAAATTAAGAAAAAAGTGTGTCATTTTCAGACCGATACTTCCATCCAGTACACACGAGCAGCATGGACAAAGGCGGCTCCGGGGGTCTGATTGGCAATGATTTAGTCAATCAGGATCCAAATACTCATCATCATCAAGGCCAACAGCAACAGCAGCAAAATCAGCAAGTGCTTCAAGAAAAAAATGGAAGACCAAAGTCACCACCGTGACCCATGGATGCTCGTTGCGCGCGTCACCAAGGGGCGACCTCGCCAGCGGGATCATCGTTCGGGGCTCTCTTCATGCGAGTCTCGTAATTACCAAAATGAAATTATTTTATAATACGTTCATTCAAGTTATTCAAGTTTGCTCGGTAAAATAATGAATTCTCTCGTGCTCAACAGATTTTTATCAACTCAAATCATTTAGTTCTTTTTTTTTAGGAAATATTTTGAAATATTCTGCCACTAGATTTAGGTCTTCCAGAAGGTCTTCTGTGCTTCCCAAAAAATTATTTATTTCAAATTTTTATTGACTCTGTCATTTTTTTTTTTTCTTCATGATTTAACTTCTCAATTGCTTAATTCTCTGTATACCCTCGATAAAACACTATTAATGAAGAAAAATAAAATCTGAAATAAATGAGGGAACCGAGCTAAACTACTGAAGAATACAGAATTAAAAAAAAAAACATAACATGTTTAATCGACGTGAGATAAAGTAAAAAATTAATGATATTACAAATTAGAAAGTTTTTTCGATAATTATTTTGCCAAAAATGAATTTAATGGCAAATTAAATAAATAATTGTTTTACTACAATTTATGCCTATATTTGCTCAGACTAATTGCGTAACAGTCAACCAGAGGCTGCTAGTTAGTGAAGATAAAGGAAAAACAGAACAAAGTAATATTTATAGTTATTAACAAAAAAAAAAAGGATTTAAAAACGAAAAAAAAAAAAAATACATTAATAAAAATTGCTGACGTGAGAATAATTGAGTGAGAATAGAAATTTTGTTGAAAATTCAGTGAATATGCGAGGAAATTGAGAACGTGAAGTGTATGCATGTGTGTGTGTGACAAATTTCGTCTACTGATATTAATTAACAATAATTAAATTAAATTGAATCTAATTTAATGAAGAAAATAGTGATTGCTATATGAGCGTTTATTTAATCGCTTGAAATTTTCAAAAGAATGAAAGAAAATTAAAAATAAAAAACGAATTAGTGGCAGAAATTAATTGAATTAAAAGTAATTGAGTAATTTAAGAAAATAATTGAAGAAGAAAAAACAAACACTAAGAAATTATAAAATTATTATTTAAAAAATTGAGTATAAAAAATGGAAGGGAAATTTTTTGGCCCTGTTGATCCATTACGCTTATCGGCCCCTGTAAAATGTATATTAGTGAGAAGTGAAAATAATGAGAATAATAATAATATTAATAATAATTAAGTTAATGATACGATGAAATGAGTGAAGTTTTCAATTAATGGGGAAAGTAATGCTGTAATTAAATAAAATGAGAGAATATATTATTTTTAATTCTTCTTTTTTTTTTTTGTTACACTCAAAATGATGAGAAATTATTTTTCATCGTATTTAATTATATTTATATAAATTCAGAGAATAAAATTAATTATTATCTCATTTTATTTGATTGGGACAAATTGTAATTATAGTTACTGCAATAATTTATCAAATTCATATTTCCTACGGGCTTGGAATAGTTGATTAAGAGGAGAATGAAGGGGAAGAAGAGAAAAAAAAACATTTTTTCAAGTGCTTGTTACTATGTTTTAATTTTTTTTCTAAATTTTTTTTTCTCTCATTTTTTCTTGCAGATGAATGATAATTTTACCCTCTTACCCTTATTCCCATAGAAAAATGTGTTTCTCTAGATGATAATTTATTTCGTAGACAAATGAGTTTTCAAAAGAAATTAATGGATTTTGGAGATTAAAAAACGTGGAGGGAAGGAAATAGTTTAACTTTTATTTGTAAGATAATTAATATTTTCTTTCTGGATTTTTCAATCCTCTGAATCATCAATGATATCAATTATATTCTGTATATGGTTTAATTGCAAGTCCTTGGTAGTTTGGTTTGTTTACGATGATGATGAATGAAAAAGAAAATTATTGTAAGAAAATTTGATTTTAATTTACGAATTGTTGAACCAAAAAAAGAGAAAAAAAATGCAAAAAAATAATAATTATGAGGGATAAATCCTTTTCATGAAATTCATTATTTCTCTGATTTATTTATTTTTCAATCCTTTCCTCCTTCAATTCATTTTTTTTTTTGAGTCAAGTGATAAAACGATTGATTCTCCACTTTGAAATTGTTTTTCCACTTCACTATTATTATGAATTTATAATAAATGACTTTGCAATTTAAAAAAAAGTGCTAAGAGTGAGATATGAAATAACTGGCTCAATAATTGTTCCGTTAATATAAATTAAAATTAATTTAACTATTCTGTTATTAAATGGAAAAACAAAAATCTTCAATAAAATCATAAAAAAATTGATTTTTACTTATTAAAAAATAATGAACGCTTTCGAAAAAGAAAAATCGAAAAAAAAGAAGAAAATCTTCCATTTAATTACAGATTATAATTGCTAAAAAAAAACAAACCTATTAATAATACTGTTACTGGTATAGTCTACCAAAACCTACTACTACCACCACCTATTACCGCCACCACTTGATTAACAAAAATAATAATAATAATAATGATAATTCAAGAGGAAAATGATTGAAAGAGAATAATTGAAAAATCAAAAATACCGAAGATTCAACCACCATTTATCCACTGTTACAATAACAATGTATTTACCACTTTTTTGCCCCAAAAAAAAAACAACTTTACTATTATTAATTAATACTAATGATATTAACAATATTGATAACTAATTATCACAAACGCTTCCGCTGAAACTCAACTAAGAGACGAGAGAATGGCAATAATTGCTTTTATCACAAATTCTCCATTGTTATATAATTAATTCGACGATATTCATTATTTTGTAAATAATTAAATTAATTAATAATCACAAGGCGATGAGATGTAAACTAAAGCGACGCACAAGGAGGATTAAATGATGAAGGGAAAATGATTTTTAAAAAAATCGACGAAGATATTTATAGTGAGATTTTATGGAGAATTAGTGCTTGATGAATTCAAGGTAAATAAATAATATTTTATGAATTTGATTAATTTAATGGAAAATTGAAGGATAATACAACGAATGAAAAAATTATTTTTCGATTAATTTAATGAATAACTTTGAGTTTATTTAATAGATAATTTCATTGATTATTGAGACTAAAAAAAAAATCTGGTTGTGAAAAATAAAATCATCGGTCTCAATAATTCATGAGATTAAATAATTCATTATTAATTGATAGTAAATTAATAAATTTACGTTTTTCCTTGATCACAGAATGAAAACCGCGCGTTCACTTGTGATTGCAATTTCCGAAAATAATAATAATTGTGATGGTTACAAAGAAAAATGAGAACGGTTCATTAATTGCTTAGGAAAACTAAACTAGTAGATTTAAGCGAGTCTAGATTACAAAAGATAATTAATTTGATACATGGAGAAGAAAAAAAATGTTATTTTCAATTTTTTAAGATTAAAAAATGACTCAATTATTTTGTTTTAAGATAAAAAATTAAAATAAAGCTAATTACACACGTAAAATGCACTCGTCTTCGTCGCATTTACAGGGTGGCCCGGGACAGTACCATTAATTAAATCTAATTTCTTTGAAAATAATTAGAAATCACTGAAAAAAAAAAAAAAAAAAAAACGTTATTTCTCCATTTTCACGATTGAATTGTTTTCTCATGAGTTTCTAGAATTTAGAAAATACTGGAAAAAAAAATTTAAATGACTCATCAATTTCCACATGTTTACAACAAAATTTGATTAATTAAAAAAATGTAATTATGAAAGAAGTCCATCGGGTTACCCAGTAGAGCCTCTTGTACATCGTCTCGAGCTGCCTTGAACCGAAAGTGCATTATTATAAAAAGAAACCAGTTGAAAAGTTGCAGTGAAAACTTTGAATAAACGTAGAAACAAAATGCAAAGAAAAAAAAAAGAAAAAAAAAGAGCCAAACGTGAAAGTTTCCACGCCTCGAGGTACTATTTTGCGCGTGGAGTCGACTGAATATTAAAATAAACAAAACGAGGCATGAAAAAAAAAAAATTAAATAATACTAAACCAAAAAAAAAAATTAAATAAGAAAACTATATAAAAACGTGAAAATTGCGATAATGTAGAGCTTAACCAAAAGATAAATGAATAATTAACTGATAATTAAAAAATGCGAGTGAAGTAGCTCAACAAGTGTCTGAGGATTTGTAAACAATATAAATTATATTATTATATACAGTAATTGCAAGAGCTAACGAGTAGTAATTAAATTGTTAATAAAAAAAAAAAACATAAAGAAACTATTGAATTAAGACAGTAGAAGAGAAAAAAAATAAGAATTTTGGAATACACGAGATATGTAAAACTCAATGATATTTGCCCTTGAAAATAATTAAGAATAAAAATTAAATTATTCAATAAATTATTTTAATTCATTCGTTCTTTTTTTAATGAAAACGGAAAAAATGAAAATTTCAAGAATAATAAAACGTTCCATTCTCCTTGGAGCAGATGCATAACAATAATAATTTAAAAAAAAACGATAATTGTGCAATTATTATCGACATTAATGCGGCAAATACCATATAATTAATGAAGAAAAAAAAAATTAATACAAATATACATATAAATTAAAACAATATATTTATCGAACATTTATTGAGCAAATTTAGATTGATTGAGTAGTGCAAATTGTACAAAGTAGTTAACAAATAATAAATAATAATAATAATAATATTACTAAGATCATCGAAGAACGATATGAATTGAACAAGTGTTTACTGAAGACACAGAATGGCGCTGAAAACATGTGAAATTGAATTAAGTAGAATAATTTTATGACAAGTATAATTAAAAAGGACGAAAAATCGTGGATTTTGTTAGAGCTGAGAGTGAAGAAAAAAAAGAAGAACAATGAGCCGAAGAAATTGCATATTTTCATCTTACAGGATGTTTCTTTTTTCCCTTTTTCTTTTCGGTTTTTCTACGATTGTGAACACAGTTCATGTTATATATCAGGGATTAGAGTAAATAGATATGATACCACGTGAAAGGTGTCAAGGGAATGAAAAAAATAATAATAATGGAAATTTGAAATAATTTAATGGACATTGAGAGAATAAGGTAAAAGAAAATGGATCAAGGTGGTGATAGTGGTGGAGAGCTGAGTGAAATAAAATAAATAAAACGACGTAAATGGAAAAGAAAAAAAAAAACATACTGATGAAATTAGAGTGGAGAACGTGATAGTCGCCTAAATTTAGTCTCTGAGCATTCGAATTAAATGCAAAAGTGTTCGCGAGAATTTAAAATAAATGAGGAAGTTTAAATGATTAGTTAAAAAGTGATAGGACAAATGAGAAAACGATTGCGGAAGGATTGTTTGTCACCTTGCCGCGTCAATTATACGTTGTGTCCATACTGACTCAATTATTATGTATTATATATCCGACAATATTGATTATTAAAACCTCTTAATACATAAAATGCATTGATTCAATAATTATTCAGTTAATTTTATTTATAACTTTATAGAATTTGTATTCATCAAAAGCAAGGTAATACACGTGTCTGAATGAAGCACAAGCTATCCGCTGGGCGGAGGTACGTCATGGGACTATACGTAACTATAAAAATACTCCAAAAACATGAAAATAAGATGAGCAGAGTAGATAACAAAAGACAGAATAAAACGGTTGTTTTTCGAAGTCGAAGGCTCTCCGAGGAAATTAAAAGAATCTGTTCCTCCAATTTTTCCGGACAGTCCTTAATTTTAAATGAGAAATCATCATTCATTATAGCCAGGCACCATCAATACAGAGAACCGTAAGAAGTGGAAGATTCGAGTGCGACTTGGTGACCAAAGAAAAAAAAAGTTTTTTATCATCAAATTTCAATTCACAAGTCGCTTTTCAATTATTACCCTTGAATGTCAGCCGCACGTGTGTTTATTCAACTATGATTGCCGATGATTTGAATATCTTTCTTATATTTTACTATTACGCAAATACTTTTCAATGATAATGGTTAATTTAAGGTTCTTCCTCTGAAGAACACGAAAAACACTACCAATAATTGTGTAATTCAGAATTATTGAATTAATGAAGTTTTCATATACCATTTGTTTCTCCTCTTTTGTGCAGGCAATTTCAATAATAATTTGCTTTCAATTAAAGAATTCATAAATTTTAATAATATAGACCAAAAATTTATAATGAATCAAAAATTTATTCAATTTTTATTATCCCCATTTCATCACTTCACTTCAAATTAATTAATTTTAATAACATGATTTATCACAATTTATACATTGCCAAAATGAATAATTTCTACACATGTACAATTATCTCTTTTGATTATAAAAATTAATGAAAATAATTGATATGTTCAATAATTATCATTATCTTCCCTTTAAGAAAAATTACAAGCGACGATTCATCTTCAATGAATAATTATTTATCCATAAATTTCACTAATGAAAGGCAGGAATTCGATACAGCAAATGCATAATATTAATTCATCGAATTCAAAGAAAAAAAAAAAAAAAAACCAACAATAGAACGAGAGCACCTTTTACATTATCAAACAGCCTAAACTTAATTGTTCTATTATTCCCTTTCACAAATTCCATAATGAATTATGCAATATTAAATCTAGAAAATACTGTCCTATTCCTAATACCGAGAATTCCACCAATTATTGTTGCTATCTCTTCATTAAAAAAAAAATCACTTAAGTACGAAAATATTTCTCAATTTAGTTTCTAATTTCCTTAGAAAAAAATAGCAATCGAGGGGAATGAGCATCGATAATTAATCAACCATTCAAAAATTATTAACAATAAAATTATCGAGTTTTTCCTCAGTTCCTCTCATATCATCGTGGCAAGAGTCTCAGGAACTTGATTATTGCACTTCAATTCTGTCACTTAAGATTATTCAATTTATCCTTCATTCTCTCCAATTTCTTCAATCAAGGAAAACAAAAACACTTCGGCTGCTCTAGAGGTTCTTGCACTCTTCTCGTGAAAATTTTCAACAGCTGGCAGTGTACTCTGCAATCAAAACCAGAATTAATACATGATTGTTCAATAAAATAGAATAGTTTCTCCATATTTTTACCTTATTTTGACATCAACATTTTGTAAAACTTCTCCATCACAATTCCATACACTGACAGTTGACCCTGTATGACTTGTGTCAATTGTATCACTCGAGGACATTTGGGGAAAGGCACGGAATGTAAATTCTCGTGCTCTGTAGACCTCGACGAATGGGAGATCATACTGAGAATAAATTTTTCATGGTCACAAGAGTTGTTACATTAAATCATAATAAAAAGAATAAGAAAGCAGAAAATACTAATGAAAAATTTCATAATCGGAGACTTACAACATTCTTATTTTTACTGCTCAATCGTAGCAACATTCTGATGTTGTTCATTAATGACGTATGCCGGACTAGAATAATGTCAACACATCCATCACCAATGTGACAGTGTGGACTAAAACCCTGTGGACATTTTGAGCATGCACACGATAAATTTGCACCATTTACCATAAAAAATTTACCCCTTATTGTCATCCATCCTATAAAAATAATAATATTCTAATTAATACTAATATGGATTTTATCAATTAAAAATAGCTTGAATGCTTGATAAATAAGTTATTGGTTCCATTGATTTGTAGATGTAGATCAAACTCTCCATAATACTCACTCGACAATTCTTTGTCATCAATATCACTCTCCTCTTGGCCAATACAGCGATTACAATTTTTCATGCACCTAGTGCTCTCAGCCGGATGACATGGATCAGAGAGTAACTCAATTTCCCCCTCGTAGCCTTTATTAGCGATGATTTTTTTGAACCCTAGAAAGAAAGGAGGACAATGTTAAAAATCATGTGATCAAGAGGAGCAATTGATGGGAGCCATTAATTAATTACTATACCTGAATAATCATATCTCTGTGGTCCCATCCATCTAAATTTTTCGCTGTCCTTGATCACATCCCCGAGATACCCATAACTCAATACACTGGCATAAAGACGGTGTAATCCACGTTCTCCATGGACCGATGATAAATCCAAGCCTGCAGTATCACCAAAAATAATGTGAATTACCGCTGTCTGCACATCAGTTGTACCATGCAGACTGTAGGCAACTGTATCAGTGCTACCACTTGGTACAACACCGACTGGAATATCTGGCGATGGTAGAATTACGTTTGAATCATTAGGATCAACCTGATGATCCTTGGCTGCTCTCAGAACGAGACCGTTGAATACTTCTGAGAATGTGCCGTCTCCTCCAACGCAAACAATTGCCTAAAAAATGAATTCAATTATTTCGAACTCATTACTTTTAATTGTTTCATTAGAATTATGATTTTATACTACTTGACTGAATTTAATAAATTTTACTCACCTGAAAATCATCCAAATTCGAATTGAGCAAAACTTCTTTTATGTGTCCGGCCCTCTCGGTCATAATTGTCTTTGTCTCGATACCAGCTATTCGCATCAGTGGCTGAACGTCTTTTTTCCATATTTTTGCACCCCTCTTCTTGCCCCCGAAGGGATTCACGAAGATGAGAATTCTTCTTGGACGATGACGAAAACCTGAATGTTTTGAGCAGAACGTTAAATTTCATGATTCAGAGGATATCTCGGAATTTATGGGAGATAGACGATTTTTGCTAATGACCTTTTTTGTAAAGGAAATGAAGAGCTACAAAAAAGGGGTCTACGAAAAAATTTCTATCTCTCTTAGTTTTCGAGATAATTTGCAAAAATAGATTCAACTGTTGCTGACTCCACTTTTACTTATTAATTCATTGATAAAAAAAACTTTCTGCATTCATAGTCAACCAAAAAAAATGTCCACGTTCTATTCAATAAAAACTGAGGCTCAAGGTCATATATCAAATGCTTGTGTATTCAATAATTGAGTTTTATTGTTTTTTTTCCGACAGATTTTTTAATCTCAAACATTTCATTTACTCTCCACTCAGCTCATTCTCCCACTCAGAAATTATTCTACCGTATTATTCATCGCATTTCGACACAGAATTCTTTGTTAACTGCAAAAAATACCCGCTTTCCGCTACGACACTACCATTATTGTTAATAACAGTCGCTCAATGAGGAGATGTTATGAAACAATTTTTTCCTACAGTCAACAACAGCATTTGCTTCCGTAGCAAAATGGAATTGAGAAAAAAAAAACATAATTACATTCTTCTCTTTGCCCTTTTGGACTTTCATCATGGTACTCTATTGATTTTTCATAATTTTTCCATTAGATGCATGAAAATTTCAATGATAAAATTTTTCAAAAATGAAAAAACTTAATTTTTTCATTTTTCTTTGATATCTCGAAAACAAAAGGTAATACAGAAATTTTCATAAATATCTTTTTTGTAGGGAAAAATGAGAGCTACAAAAAAGGTATCAACAAAAATTTACGTATCTCCCTTATTTTCCAACTTATCGCCCAAAATATGAACTCATGAGATGATAATTTGAAAAAAAAAATCATTTAACATACTTAGAAGATAATTCCTAATTGTTCTGACCCATGAAGCAATTTGCCTTGGATCTGTGTGGCTCATGACAACACTGTGATGAGTCCATCGATTATTTGGTCCACGTGCTGCATAATGGAGTACGAAGCTCGTGGGTAATGATTGAGGAAGAACATTTGAATCTTTTTCCTTTTTCCAATTCTCACCGATGTAATCGTCACCGTAATTAACAGCCAGAGCATCTGTCAAGGGTAGAGTCCATCTGGCTGAACAATGTAAATATTACTTTAATTATCAGGCATTATTTATCATCATTATTTAATTAAACAAGAAAATATCATGAATAATTATGAGAATATTGGGAATATCTCGGAAGTTATTCGAGATAGAGCAATTTTGGCCTGATTCTCATTTGCAGAGAATTTCAAGAGCTACAAAAAAGAATGAGGAAAAAATTTCTCTATCTCGCTTAGTTTTCGAGATATTCACCAGAAACTTAACGTAAAATAAGAATCATCAGTCATGAAATTCATTTTTTCAATCGCAGCAGAGAATTGAACATTAAAAATGCATATTTACACGATACTTCAAGATTAATCAGAGAATTACCACTTCATACGTTTGACGTAATACAATGTCAATTCAACTACTTGAATTAAACACCGATAAACTAGGCATTTTTTCATAATCAGAAAGTAAACAAAGGAAATTTATGATGAAAATGTACAGATTGTTTCGTTCTTTCTCATCCAAATTCAGAAATTAATTCAATGAATTCCTTTCTCCTGGCTTTTTTTTTGTAATTCTCTTAATAAATGAATAACTTTTAGCAATAAATTTTACTTCTCCCTCTGTCAAAAATATGATAATCATTTAATTCCAGCCACGTTTAATTCAGACGTCACAACACAGGTCTATGAACCCAGGAATTCTCTACTTGAATTTGCCTAAAAATACTGAATCAACTCTAAAAAAACTCACTACGTCCAAAAGATAAAAGAATCACATGAAATTATCATATCTTATGTTTGCCCCTTCATTCCTACCAAAATCACACCTGAGATAATTAAACACACTAATAAAAATATTTCTTCTTTATTTCCCTTTTTTATTTTTTCGCCCTTCATCAATGGATTTAAATAAATTAACACAATTCTTTGAGTGAATAATTTAACTGAAAAATTCATAGTCTGAATCAATGAACGTGAACAAAGGTGCGAAAGTGAGCGAAGGTGAACGGGATTTTGAAGCTAGATTCCAAGGAAACTCAACATTTCAGGTAAAAACAATGAAAACAGTGTCTCGTTCAAAAAAAAATTGAATGAATTCATAATTTTAACAGCTTATGAATAATTCATTTCCAATATTCGTTCTTCTCATTCCCATGAAGCAAATTCCAAAATTCTCACATCTAAATTCAAGGTCAACTGTCTCTAGTATTAAATATAAAAAATGACATGGGCATTGTTGACAGAGAATAGAGCGTGTTAAAAATTCCGAGTACATGTGAATAGCTTCGAGAAAGGTTTTTCTATTATTTTTACCGTTAAATATGAGGAGAGAAAGCCGAAAGGAAGAGGAGTGCATTGACTCGATAATATTCATTGAAGAAATGACTGAAATGAAGCTGTAAAAAATACATTTTTACATTAATTAATAATGAAGAATTATTGAAACATTAATTTCATTGTTATTACTCACTGTAAGGAGGTCTTTCCGTTTCCCAGATGAGTGTACCACGGTGAAAGTAAACCTTGCATCTTTTTTTTCCTATTATGAATGTATTCAGTAGGACAGAACCGGAGAATTCATCATTATCCATGATTAACTGATTTCATTAAATTCTCAAACTTAAAAAAAAATAATATAATATTCAAGTGCATTCATTAAGACAAAATCAATAATCCACGTTAATAAAGATAAAAAAATCCGCAATTTATATTATTCATCACTTCACCATTTTACAAAATAATTCATTTGTTTACTTCAAGGCACGACGTTGACGACAATACGTCGGGGCTGTCATCCAGACGTTATTGATTACAAACATACATTCACAACCACAAGACATCGAATTTTTTCCCAACAAAAACACTAGTTTTTTTGATTAAAATTGGAGGAGTTTCTGGAATTAAATAATACTGAATGAGAAAATATTTCTCAATTTATCGAGAAACTGCAGTCGTCTGCAGTGAATAACTCGAGTACTAATGTACCGAGTGCCTCTTTCTACTTCCAGTTTCCCCTTCTCCGTCTTGCCCCACCATTATCCTTCCCACTTGGCAATAGCCACGGGCATTAATACAAATGTCTTCGCTCCGCGTCAAAACTATTGACCTTGATACTCTAAACTACTTCACATGTTTTAAATAAAAAATTTAATGGACATAATTAACATATATTTTTTAAATCATTTATTGATGATACAACTTTAGTCAAGTGCTTTTATTCAGGTCAGAGTCATCGGAATTTTTTAATTTTTATGATTGTGAGAATCATTGGTCATCGAAATTTTAGCAATTCACTGCGGAAACACTTCTCCATGGCAACTCAACATTCCGGGTCATAATACTGCAGGTGAGTGTGCGCAGATTGACTCGAGTATTCAAATATTCAATAGTCAATTGAGATTAATGGATTTTTCATTGATTAAACATTGATTCTGTTTTTTTACTTTTTTTTTCAAGGAAATAGAACATTTTTTCAGTTATTTCTGGATACAAGTATAACTGAATTAATTTCAGAATTCATGAAAAAAATTATTTTTTGGATAAAAAAAAGGATTTTCACATTTTTTCGATGATAATATTACCTTTTTTTCTTTGTTTTGTGTGTATTTTCAAATTCTTTGCGCTCATTTTCAAACAGACGCTCACGCCCTCTTCACCAATTTGTCTGTTGGAAAAAGCGGGAAAATAGTGCAAGAGTCTCAACAATGTTTATCAGATGTTTTTCGATTGTTGAATACTCCAAATAAATTCATAAAAACGTTCAGATAATAGATGATCGATTTTATGGTTGTGAGAGTGAGTAAAATAATTCAGAATGTGACTCAATATTCTTGAGCCGGAGGAAGAAGCTGCAGGAGAAATTGTAGGTTAGGTTCTCTCTTGTTTTGTGTTTTTTGTGTAAAAAAATTGTGACCTCGTTCACATTGACATTTAATAACAATTCAAAAAACACGTGAAATTCAGAGTTTTTTTCATCGTAATAATCCAAGCAATCACAATGGCTAAACGAAGAAGTTTGAACAGAAAATGGTCCAGGCGATCGGGAAACAGTTCGGCTGTTTTGAACGATGATACCAATGTATTCGAAGGTAAGACGCCTTTTCACAATATTCATTGATGAATTAAATGATAATAGAACAATGTAAAGTAGATGATGACGATTAAAAACTAATTATAACCATTTTCAGAGGACAGTAACATCTGGCAGTACTTGAACGAGACAAATTCTCGGCCTCCATCGATCCTCAACATGACCGAGGCGACGACAGTTCTCGGCTCCGACTCAAATTTAGTTGATTCACGCGCATCTTCTTCAATTCTGAACTACCTCCCAAAGTCCCCAGAAGAGCAGCGACCAAAGGCTCCGAAAAATGGTAAAAGCTCAAGAGAATCGGACGACAAGAATCAGGGGGAGCCCGGGGAACCAACCGACTCTGACGAATCCACAAAGATAAAAAAGAAGCGAGTGATTCTCGGTAAAACAAGAGGAATAAAAAAAGTGAAAAATAGGTTTTCCATGAATTCCTCAAGTTCAACTGTCGATGGAGAGCCTCTTCCTCGTTCCTCTCAGAAAATTAAAGAGAAATCAGAGTCTCAAGTACCAGTGGTCTCTCCGGACTCCGATACAAGTTTGGAGTCTGCTAAAATAATGAAAAAACGTCCGAAATTCAAGAGACCAGCATCTACCTTAGGTGGTAAGAGTCTTTTAGCAAGTGGCGATGATTCTATCATTGCACCGTCCCAAGAAACAAGGAAAACATCGATAAAACCACGTAAAACTTTTGCCACTGGAGCATCGATAAACGTAACAGGTGAAGGGAGTGAGAGTGAACCTGAGCCATTAATTTCGCAGAAAAGGAGAATGTTCCAGAGCACCAGAAGATCCAGGAAATCAGTTAATCCATTCACGAGTATTCTTGAAGACATTGATGCTGCTGACATGAATGAAGAAGTTGAACAGCCCAAATCTAGGGATAATTCAAATGATTTTGTTCTTCAAGTCGATTCGCTGAACTCAGAGGAACAAAAATTGTCTGATAGCAAATCGAAGAAGAGAAGAATATCTGATGTTTCAGGTTCGAGTATCTCGGAAGAATTGAAAGTTCGTGAGAATTTATCGGGAAGGAGAGAAGAGAGAATTGAACGTTTACAATCAGCGGCGAGTGAGGAAGCAGCTGATGATAAGGAAGACGATGATTCTGATGAATACGAGAGTTTAGAGGAGGAAGAGGCAGGTGTAAAGAACTCTGCTGATGTTTCTGACAGGAAAAGCGGTAATGAAAATCGACAGAATTTGTCGGTTGATGGAGGAAGATTGAATGAATCGAGGAATACAAGGAGAATTGTATCTCCTCATTTGGCAGAGGCTATGATTGATGGGAAAGGAGCACCTGATGTTTCTGTAGAGACTGATGATGAGGAGATCTTTGATTCTGGAAATCGAAAGAGCCTGACGACATCCAAAGCTGCTGAGCATCAGTCGCCGATAATTTCTGGATCAATGCTTGAAGCTTCACAGGAGAGTGAAAATTCTGATGGAGAATCAAACAAACCTGCACCTCAGAATAAGGTCGTAACTAGGTCTTCACTAGCTACTGTAAAAACGACATTGAAGTATGCGAAAGGAGAAGGTGAACAGGACTCATCAGACCTCGAAGAGGAATCTCTCTTTAATAGGAGCAAAAAATTAACTCAGTCACTTAAACTGCGATCTCCTCAGGTTCTGTCAGAAGAAAATCGTGAGGGTGATGGTTCTGAGGAAGAACTCGACGTTGAGACAGTCAGCGACGACGAGCCGATTTTCGCAAAAGTATCTGCGACAAACCAATCACAATCAGCTGACGATAATGAAGTAGTTCCGGTAAAATCGAGAAACAAGAAGACCCCGACTGCTGAAGAGATAGATGAGCCTCTGAATACCTCTCGTCCAGGCCCGAAGTCCTCAAAGACTCCGAAAAAGTCAAGGATCCCACCAAAACCAAAAACTCCGGCTCCCGAACTTGAAAAATCTCCTGATTCAACAGTTGAAAGGGACTCCCCTCTTCAAGCCTCACCGGTTCCACGTTCAAGATCATCCAAGACCGTAAAATCCCCAGAGAATCAACTCTCTCATGCTCCTAAAGAGGTATTGAACGAATCAACGAAGCGGCCAGGTCCAAAGTCTTTTAAAAAATCATTATCAACATCGAGGCACTCAGAAAAGTCAAAGACATCAGCGAGATTAGTTCAATACCAGACTGAGAGTCTGTCTGAGTCTTCGTCAAGGAAAAGAGCAGTGAGCAGAAGAGATCCATCGCTCTACGAGCTTCCACCAAAGGAGAGAAGTCCGTCACCGAGTCTTTCCGAGTCTGAGCAAGAACTCATATCGAGGCGTCACAAGCAACCGATTGGTAAGGCTCTCGATAGATCAAAATCAAGGAGAATTGAGCCGGAATCAGAAGACGAGGAGCAGGTGGCAAAAAGACTTACTTCTCCAAGGAGATCAAGTGCAGCACCGAGCCAGCATCTCATGCCACAAGTGCAGATTGAAATGGGAGATGATTCTGAGACACCACCAACTGCACCACTGAATAAGTTGATCAATGGCAATCAGAAGAGCAGGAGTGAAGTGGATCGTGATAAAGAGAATGTGTCAATGAATGATCCAACTCCATCGACTTCCTACAAGGCTCCAATGGACGTTGGAACAGGTGGAGAACGAAGGAAGTTGAAGCAACTGAAGCTCGATGCAATGAGGCCACAAGCACGCAGAGGGCTGCGACGTTCATTATCGAATTCTGATGAATCCTTCGATCAGGAAGAATTCGATAAGAAAATTCGTGAAATCAGGAGGAAGGAACTGATGAAACGAGCGGAGAATGAAGAGGCTGAGAAAGCCGCTACCAAGAAGAGGCTCGAGAACATGAAGAGAGAGGAAGAGGCGAAAAATAAAAAAGCTCGGGATCAACTCAAAGCTGCTTTCAAGAAAATCGACGAGGAGTATAGACCCATGAAAAAGAAACCAAAGACTGTTCATCCAGCTTACATGGTCAACGGCAAAGTTTACAAAAGACCAAAGCTACCAAGACCAAAGCACTGGGCAACGAATAAACTTTACAATTTTCTCTGGAAGAAAATGGAGCCGAAATTTGGAGTTGAAACGCGAGTACGTTCCGAGCAATTTGTTCTTGATCTTGCTGAATCTGTTACTGTCATTATGAGGAGAAAAAAATACGAGAATTACAAGGGTGAGATTGATGCACTACTTAAGAAAATGGCGAAATTGGGAATTATCAAGAATAGATTTGATTTCAATGGTTTCTGTTACGATTTTTTGCCTTATGAATTTAGAATTAAAGTTGTCTCTATGCTTCAGTTTGGAAATACACATAATATTCCGTTTGAACCTGATAAACTCATGGTGCCAATAATTGGTGATGATGAAGAGGATTGATATTTGTTTCTTCAACTCGTTCCTTCATTCTCATATTCTATTTCATTGCAATGCTTTTTGAAGAAAACATTCCGAGAGTCTGAATGAATAAACTTGTTGATAAGGAGTGTCATGTCGAGTAGACAATTGTTATACAAAAAAATGATAATTTCTCTCTATCCTCAGTGAACAGTATTTTCTTCCTCGTTCTATTGAATTATTTGAAATGTTGATGGAGGCAATGTGATGTAATGTAAAAATTAACATCAATAAATGTAAAAAAAGAGATGTAAAGATAATATAATTAAATAATCAATATTATTTGATACATCAATATAGATAAATATGAGCATGTCATTGAAGAAAAAATGTGTTGATTCATTTATCCCGAGAAAGTTGAGCGAGTAAATAATAAAAGAAAAATAATTGAGAAATTGAATAAATATAAGTCGATTCCACTCACTGTTCTTATGAAATATCTCGGAAACTATAGGAGATAGAGAAATTTTTGTAGATACCTTTTTTGTAGAGAAGAATGAGAGCTCGAAAAAAGGTTTCTATGAAAATTTCTCCATCTCCTTCAGATTCCGAGATATTTCAAGAAAACCAATTTCTCCGGAATGAAAATACATTAATTCTACTTTTGTATTTATCTCCACAATTTTCGTCTACAAATAAAGTAGGTCATCACTGACCTGCACCAACGACGATCATTCAGCTACTCTCCACTCCTCAATCCAATGAGAGACCAAAAAAAAAAATCTCTCTTCAAATAAGATTGAGTAAATACCAAAAAATTCCACAGATTACTGAAGAAAAATATTGAATAAAAACAAAAAGTTTAAATAAATATTTACAGTTCAATGACCAATTGAATCGAGTAGTATTCACCTTCACTTTACCATCAGCTGTGCACGAAGGAGTTTAACAGCCCCCCTCTCTGTCAAAAAAAAGCGCAAGACACTCCTGAGACGTGAAAACACGCCAATGACTCGGTAATCAATTCAATCCTGTGAACACTAAAAAAAAGAGTCTTTTTGTCTATAAAAAAAAATCAATAGTGAAAAAATAATTCATTTTCAATAATTGTAAACACTTATTCTTTTTTCTAAATTAATTCAAACAATTGTGATAATATTGATTGTTCATGTAATGTTTACGAAGAAATTGTCGATGAAAATATTGCATTAAATGAATTTTTATGAAAAAATATTTTGTATTTTATGCAATCAGTAGTGAAGATAGTGCCTGAGAATGAATGGCCAAGTGAGAACGTCTCGAGAGAGGTTAGGTGAGTAATTGTTTAAACAAAAGAGAGGCAACAATAGATTAGAAGCACTTGAGTAATATTATTCACTTCAATTCGAAGAAGGCAGTTGCAATTTACGTTTCTTTCCTTGTGACAATTTTTTATCATTTATTTCCTCATTCTCATTTTAAGAACTCACTGTGTCACGTCTTTTGAACAGTGAATGATCGATAATTAATTCTTAATTGAGATATTTGATATTGAAGAATATGAAAAAACGTGATAAAAAAAAGCGTACGTATTTTATATTTATTTTTAATTATTAAGTTTATAATTTCGTTTTTTCTCTTGTGTACTTCAGATTTATCCTTCCTTACCTGGGGTGAGACATTTAAATCTGAATTTATTCGTGTATTTATTATGTGAATATTTGGGTGCAGGAGTCATCAAAGCTCGCTTGAAAAATCAACTGCTTTGTTCTGGTTTTCCAGTCATATCTCAGAAAGTAAACGGGACAGTCAAATTTTTGTAGATATCTTTTTTGTAGAGAATTTGAAGAGCTACAAAAAAGGTCTCTATAAAAAATCCTCTATCTCTACTGATTTTCGAGATATTTTGGAAAAACTGGGTCGTTTCATTTTTATTTCTTCTGAACTAACTCAAGAAACTGCTGATGCATTAACTAATCGCTTTGGGACATTCGACCATTAATCCAGACGTCTTTCTAATCTCATGCCTTTTGATAACTCTTAATTCATGAAAATTATTCCCTAATTTATTAAATTATTTTTTATCATCATAGGTGGATTAACGAGCACGACAACCAGCTGGTTCGCAAGCTTGACCCCATCTGACCACATAACTGGATTACCAGACAGAATTACACTACCAGAAGAGGAAAATCCATTGAATGACACTGTTGTTGCTACTGAAGTCGACAACAAAGTCAAAACGAAGTTACTCACCATGTGGAACAATGTTAAATACGGTTTGTGTGAGCATTCTCATTTTTTTTTTTTTAAATATCATTATCGTCGATTGTTTCAAACTAAAAATGACTCATTTTATCTGCCCACTAATTCTGAATAATTAAAAATGAATATTAAATCTTTTTTGATGCAGGATGGACTTCAAAGATTAATTTCTCAAAGTCTAATTTTTCAAAAGAATCTCCAGTCTGGTTGCTTGGCGCATGTTATCATAAAAATTGTTATCAGAAGAAACCGGAGGAAACATCACCTGAAACAGCAGCTGAGGCTGCTGCTTTCGATACAGACTCGAGTGGTGATGCCTCAATTGCTGAAGATGCTATTACCATGGACGAGGGAATGGAGGGATTCAAGAGGGATTTTTCATCGAGATTGTGGCTGACATACAGAAGAGAATTTCCAATATTAAATGGTTCATCATTTACTTCTGATTGTGGCTGGGGCTGTATGCTGAGAAGTGGACAGATGATGCTGGCACAAGCACTTGTTTGTCATTTTCTTGGGAGAGGTGAATTATTGGTTATTGATTTGAGGAATCGATTCATTGAGGATTCAACTGTTTTCATCAAGTCAATTATTTGTATTGCCTTTTTTTTAGCTTGGAGATGGAGATCAGATCAATTCAGTGAGTCCGGCGTGCAGGATATAGAAGAGAAGAGACACAGAATGATAATAAAATGGTTCGGTGATCAACCAGTGAGGGATTCACCACTATCAATTCACAATTTAGTGTCTCTAGGTATATCAACTGGAAAAAGGGCTGGTGATTGGTATGGCCCAGCCTCAGTTGCTCATCTCCTCAATCAGGCTGTGGAAGGAGCTGCTAGGACACATGAAGAACTAAATAATTTAGCTGTTTATGTCGCCCAAGATTGTGCTGGTAATGTTCGGCTCTTAAAAATGGGAGAAAAATTAAATTCAACATTCTAAATATTGGAAACTATTTTACAGTCTATCTGGATGACGTGAGAAAAGCTTGCGAGTGTCCTGACGGCTCCTGGAAATCCCTAGTTCTCCTGGTTCCTCTCAGACTCGGTGCTGAGAAGCTAAACTACGGCTATGCACCCTGTTTAATATCTCTCCTGAGTCTAGACGTTTGCATTGGCATCATTGGTGGTCGACCCAGGCATTCACTGTACTTCATTGGTTATCAAGACGATAAACTCATTCACCTCGATCCTCACTACTGTCAAGAAGCCGTTGATGTTTTGAATGAAAATTTTTCGCTATCGAGTTTTCATTGTCTGTCGCCGAGGAAAATGCTACTCTCGAAAATGGATCCAAGCTGCTGTGTTGGATTTTATCTGCATGATGAGAAAGCTCTCGAGAATTTTATTAAAATTGTTGAACCTGTGAGTTATTATTTTTCAATTGGAAAAATTAATTTATCAGTCTCTAACGGATTTGTGAATTATTCTTGATTTTTTACGTTCTAGTTTTTGGTACCACCGAATCAAAAGGTCGAGTATCCAATGTTCCTCTTCTGCGAGGGCAGCGGAAATCAGATGCGATGTGGATTCGAGGAATTACCATCAGCAATAACGAATATAGGACGAGATACTCTAACCGATGATGTACATTACGAGTGCGAGGAATTTGAATTACTCTGAAGCACGAGAATCTTAATAAAATTAAAAAAATCATTCACGTACTTAAGGAACGATTCAGTCTAGGAAAACCTCGGCTCTCGTGATCTCTGTGGCTCCAAAGAATCTCCAGATAATTACAAGAGAATCGTTGATTATCAATCAAAATGAATAACGAGAATCGATAAATCATCTTTGGGGCAATTGTAGTATTTTTGCCACTTAATTTATTTATTTTTCTCAATTAATCTTTTTTTTTCACTAACATGAAGTAATTTATGGCTATAGAAGCGGTAGAGCTTTTATTAAACTTTATGAACAAAAGGAAAGACTTGAAACATAAATTTAGAGTTTTTTTTTCTCGGGCTCGACATTAATTTAATTAGGTTACTTAATTAATTATAAAAAAAACATTATGTCGATCATTATAATCAACTTATTAAGTTTAAATTATTTATTCAATCATCTTTCACTGAGGAGAATAGTTCATCAAATTATTTTATTTTTTTCTGATAATTTTAGAATTGCAGAAACAGAAATTCTGATTTATTTCTACGCTAAATCTCCTCAAATTCTCGAATTTTCGTTGATCTAAAATTGATTATTTAAGTTATTTAGGATTAAAAATTAATTTAAATTCATGAAGTGATAATAAATATTATAAAAATAAGTGATATTAGCGAAAATCAATGATTTATTTGTGCTGTTTGTACATTTACCTAAGTACACTCGTCCATTGAAACGAAAAAAATACAAAGCCCGAATATTCTATCATAAATGATACAATAAAACTCGACAAAAAAATAAAATAATTATCAACAAATTTTACGTATAAACTCTTCTAAAAATATTTAAAATTAATTTCTGCTTTCTTTGGCTATATTGTCACTGTATGAGGCAATATTCTTCGAAGGACAATTATTATCTCTATTCATCAATTATCTGAGCAACAAAAGCCTTTATCTTCGGCCACATTTCATCAGTTGCTTTACCCTCAAAATCTTTAAGAATTCCCAATTTTCTATAATAAGCTATCACTGGCTCTGTCTTTGTAGCATAATCCTTGAGCCTTTTTGCAACCACTTCCGGTCTGTCATCAATTCTTTGGCTCAAAGGTTCGCCAGTGACGTCATCTTTGCCCTGAAAAATATTTATTTATTTTATTTGGAATTAGAAATGTAGAAAAAAAAGAGTTTATTCTACCGGAATTTTTGGATCATTGAAGCCAATATTGTAGACACGTCCACTTGGCAAATGGACCCATCTACTCTTCACCCTCTCCACGATCACCGAATGTGGAACTATCAAATTGATAACATGATTTATCGGATGCAGCTGTTGTAATTTTTCCGCTTGTTCAACGGTACGTGGAAATCCTGGGATAATAATAATTAATCATCACCAAGTGTCCCTGAAATTCCTCATGAAATACTCATTTTTCTTTATTTAGAACTCACCATCAAGAAGAATATTCTGTTTTTTAACTGATTCGAATTCGTGGCTAATAAGTGATATCATTGTTTCGTCTGGTACAAAGCTACCTTCATCCAAGTACTTTTTCACCTGTTTTCCGAGCTCTGTAGTTTTGACAATTAATTATTAATATTAAATGAGGTAAAATCCATGCAACAATCCCATCCAGCATTATCTGTGAATATCTTGGAAACGAGTAGATTTAGAGGAATGGAGCATAGGACCTTTTTTATGCAGAATTGAATTCTCTAAAAAAAAAGTCACTTGCTAAATTTCTCTAAACCCCTTAGTTTCCGAGTTATTTTCAAAAAAACTCAAAAACTCATGTTAACTTTGAAATAAGAATTCAAATTAAATTGTTTATTACCAGTTCCACGCGCCACATGATCTCTTAGCCTATCACCGCTCGATATATGTGTAACCCCAAATGTTTTAACAATCCTCGACGACACAGTGCCCTTGCCAGACGCTGGTGCACCAAGAATAACTGCCCTTAATCCTCCAATCTTCGCAAAACACGTGGACGACACTTTCACCATGCTGTCTCGTTCGTCTGAGCAATACTCTGATGAATAACAATAACAGTAGTCTATAATTAGGAGAAACGAGAGTGCAAGTCTGTAAAGCCACATGCTCTTCAAAGCAAAATGAAAAATTTGCACTAGAAACGTACGGAACACTTGGAATTGACCCTTGAATGGAGATGCTTGGGGATGACACTGGAGAATCAATAACACTCTGACACTTCAGCTGCACCGGTTTTTACGTGCACAACGATTTGTGATTTTTAACTCTTTCACACGCGCAATGTTTCGACCTTCGACCCAAAGATAAAGAGCACTGGCCATTTAAATGCAGCTTTACCCGCATGACAACCACGTGTGACGTAAACTTGTACTCGATTTCATAATGGAATACTTCATTTCGATGATTTTTTCCCTTCGCATTCATTGAATGGAGCTCCTGCTTGTCTATACTATAAATTGACAATGAAAATATCATGAGTTTTATCGACAAAGTAGCACTTTATTCTCGTATGAAAAAGGTAATACATTTATTCAATGGCCCGTGATAAATCCAGCACTTTGTTAATTCCACAATTGATCTCATTCTTACTTTTTTTAATTAATTAACAGAAAATTCAAAGGCCTCGAATATTACATAGGATCTTTACATTGTACAAAATAAATGGACATTATTAAAATTCACGTATTTAATTTGTTTCTTTTTTTTATACTTCATCGGATGATGATAAACACTACAAAAGAGAATGAATGAAATGCATGAATTTTCATTTCTAAAATATATGTATATATTTTTGTTTATGTTATCTCTGTTAAACTTGTAAGTTATTTTATTTCATGAATTTTTCATTTTTAATTTCTTTGTTTCATTAATTTCATAAATCTTTAATTTTTTCTCTTTCTGAATTTTGATAAAGACTCGTGCTTTCATCTATTTTAGTTTTATTTTTTTATGAAGTATTTTGTGATTTTAAGCAAAACAGTGATTAATAAATAATTTTCATCTCAAATGAAGTTGAAGGATATAATTGAAATTTAATGAAAAATAATTGTGGAAAATAAATCTTAAATTACTTCATTTGATTACAAAATTATTCGATAAATATCATTAAACACTTAATGTGAGTGCTCTGGTGTTTTGCCTTAGGCTTTTTGATTTCCGAAAGTTTGAAAATATGAATTAAAAAATTAATTATTCAGCAATTATACGAAGGAAGAAAGAAAAAATCAATGTCTCTTCATGGTAAAATAAGAGTCAGACGTTTATAAACAATGAAAATACGTCTGTATGCCACGAAATTAAAGTAATAGTATGGAATTATGAAAAACTAATCGCACATAAAAACCTTTCTCTTCAACAAAAGCTCAATAAAGAAAAAAAAAAATTTACTCAAACAGAAATGAATTATCAATGTTTTCTAACAAATTTTCCCCTTTCAAATCATTTCTTTTCTCCTGAAATATTTTTCACTCGTGTATACGCTTGTGATTAAACAAAGAATTATTCATTGAGCTTTCAATCAGTTCTTTAACATAGAAAAAAATTTGATAATTACAAATTAATATTAATGTAATTATCGTTACCAAAGTTCACCATCTTTTTCCTTAGCTGGTACTTCAATAACTCGTGGTTTATCAATGATTCGAGCAGTGCGATTACCTTTTTCCACAATACCAATAATCCATGCCTGATAACCTTCCTGTTTCTCGATATCTTTGCAGTAAGCTGCTGCCTGTTCACGCGGTAGACAAATCAATAATCCGCCACTTGTTTCCGCTGAATGTCCCTGAAGCAATTGGAACATATTGCCACATGCTTTGGCAACTGCTGCCATTTTCGCTATAACTGGTAGATTGTGAATGACAAATGAGACTTCATTCTTCTGATGTTTTGCGAGATTCTGAGCATGACCAAGAAGACCAAAGCCAGTTACATCCGTTGCGCCATGGGCATTGTACTTGTGCATGAGTCTTGCAGCTGTTTAGGAAGAAGAATTAATGATTAATTGATTCTATTAAAAGTTTCAGAAGATAACTATTGAAATATTCATCTCCAAGTACCTATTCTGTTGAGCCTCGCCATACTATCCATGGCACGTTGATAAGCCTTTCTCACATCATCTTCACTGACCACTAGTTTGATTCTGTTCCAACGATCTGGCTGATCCAGCCACTGATGTGCATTGACAGCTACCTGAGTGCCCAGGGGTTTCGTCAGGACCAGGACATCACCCACTACTGCATTATCTGGCCTAGTGAATCGAGAACAACGAATTGTACAGAATTAAGTGATATTCCTCTAAATTCAATTTTTTTAACTGATAAATGGAGAACATGTCTTGCAAACGATAGTACCGAAGTTCCACAGGGAACTTCAGCCTCGAGTCATCTACGATTTAATTTACCTGTTTTTCTTTAGAATATTTCATTGATCAACAATATCCTACTGTATTAACAGGACGAAATTAATCCCCGAAGGGAATAATTCGTTTCAAATTATGCTATTATCAAATTAAGAAATAAAATTCAACTAGATGCATACACAATGTACTCATTGGGCTGACAAACAGTCGATGCAACTCCTCCAATCGTACACCATGGATTAACAACAGTCTGTCCTCCAGTAACAGTCGTGCCAGCCTCAAGTGCAGAATCCTTGAAGCCCCTCATTATGAGAGGCACAACAACATCGCGTTCTTTCTCAGTCATTTTTGTACTTACACCAAGTAGCATCAGCATATTGTCACACTCTGTGACGCCCATTGCGTACAAATCACTCAGAACATTGGCACATGCAATTTTACCTTGAGAAAATTCATTAATCATTAATTAATATGTAAAGTCATGATTTCATCCATTTTTGGGGGGAATGAGTATAGAGAAAACAATGAATGGTTGAATTAATTCAGTTTTATACTCCCTGCGCGTTCCTTACCCATCATGTAGGGATCGTCCACTAGTGGATAGAAGAAATCAGTCGTCTGGACCAGACTCAGGCCACCGTGTCGCAATGGCGTTACGGAGGAATCCATGCCAATTCCTGAAATCAAAAGATTAACGATAGGAATTGTTTTTATTAATCAGTTTTTTGGAGATATCTCGGAAACTAAGCGAGATAAGGAAATTTTCGTTATTACCTTTTCTGTAGGGCAGAACAAAGGCTACAAAAAAGGTGATAAGAAAATTTTTCGTATCTCACTTAGTTTCCGAGATATTCCATAAAATTCAGGATAATTTGATTTGAAACAAATTTCGCATCATTCAGAACATAAATTCGAATTGTTGAGATGCTGATAATCGGGTTGAGAACCCCTAGGCGGGAGCCAACGTGGCAGCCATATTGTGTAAGGTCCGTCTGTACTAATCATTGTAACCCAGCACATTTGCTAAAACCATTACACCCAAATAGAATCCCTAAATTCTAACCAAAATCGTTTACAAGCACGAGACTCTCCCATTCTTCCCCTTTTAAGCTAACAAAAATTAATAATCCCAAAGCAATCTCCAGAATTTGGAACCAATATTTTTAATCAAATTCGGAAGACGCAGAATCAAAATTTGAATAAAAAAACAAAAATAAAATGAATCTGTCACCCCACCCCATCGGCGTGGGTAAGCCGGCACATGTTGCCTCAATCCATAAAAAAAAAACCCCAAAAAAATGGTAATCAAGTGAAACATACAATCCTAGAGAACAAAACAATAAAAAATACTAAAAAATCATCTCACCAATTCTTGGAATTGCCATGTGCATAAAGTGGGCATGCTCATGATCCTGTGCGCTACCATCGTCAGCCTGTAGTCCCTCAAGAAGTTTGCCAAGCACTTCCTGAGGGACTTTACACCCTCATCCTTTCAAATCAGCAAATCGTGTTAAACGAAAAGTTGCGTCAAGATCATGTGCCACTGGATCGAATGGCCTGCGTAACGCCAGTGCGTTTGGATTATTTCCCAGTTCCAATTGTCCAACGGACAGGGCGTCCTGGCTCACCGGTGTTCCCTGTAGATCCGCCATTTTACCGTCAACACACAATTATATCTGAAATATATTACGTTAATTTAGTTTTATTTCACCTCTCTATTAACCAAGTTAAATTCCCTCCGTTTAAAGTACGACGATTATTATGATCTTCTTGATTAAATTTTTAATAATTTGTTATTTCAAATTGATCCACTGAGTTTATTAATTACGTTTTTTTTTTTTTTTAAATCCTCTTATTTTCACTACCTCCGCCACTGTCGGGTTCTCACCTCGTTTACTTTGTCTGAAATAACTTCGTTGCACTTTGCTACTCACTTATCCGCAAACGGCGAGCCACTGCACGTCCCAAAATTTCAACGACACCGGCGTCGAGTCACCGGGCTCACTGATCACAACAAAATGGCCGAATGAATCGCACACCACTCGTGCTACAAACGTTGCTTCTGGAGTGTTCCCACCGCCTCTATTCCAATCATCTCATTCGCTCATTCGAATACGCGCATGCGCAGTAACAACGCGCAGTACAGGTACGAGGAGTCACGTTTTCGTTCCCCGTGAAATGCAAACTTTGCTCTGTGCTTTTATTTTTTATTTTTAGGCTGAATTTTTGATTCTCGGGTTAGCGTAATCCGAGAATCAAAAACTCGGCCATATAGCAGCTGATAAAGAAGAGAATCATGTATTTTTTCGGTTAATTATTCAATAATAATTGAACAATCAACTCGCAAACAATGAAAAATTTGTATATATTATGCATTTATGCATATCAGTAGCACAAGTTACAAGGAATACTTCCATAAAAATATAATAATTCCGCAATTTTGCGTAACATATCCACCGCAATAACTGTTTTTCAATAGAAACAATGTCTTCTTTTTGGTTAACCGTTTCTCTCTCCTCTCTCTCTCCATTTAATTTAACTTAAGTCGATAAAGTAGAAATTCATTCGACCCAGCAGTCAAATTTGTTTACTAATAATTAAACAATTGATTACCAAAGAATAAAAACTATATAACAATCACCACCAAACGAATCACAAACGATTGCATATTTTTTTCAATGAAAAATTCAGTTTTTCATTTTATTTATTTAATAATGATTAAACAATTAACTACCAAACAATAAAAACTATATAACAATCACCACCAAACGATTCACAAACGATTCCATATTTTTTAAATTTTTTTATTATTAAGTAGTGAAGCCAGTTTTGAAATTTTTCTCTTTTTGAAAATGATGTAAGAGGGCGCCACCTAAAATCCCTAGAAATTCCTAGATTTGTTGCTAACTTTATTTATTTAATAATAATCTAGCAGGTTACTACCAAACAATAAAAAATAAATACCAATCACCACCAAACAATTCACAAACGATTGCATATTTTTCTCCTTCAAAACCCAATTTTGTGCTGCTGGCTCAATTTGGCGATTTTTTTTCTGAATTTTTAGCGTGCAGTGGTAAACAAGGTTAAGTTAGCAACATTTGACTTAACCTGGTTTACCACTGCATTCGAATATTTGAATTTTTTGGCATGCAGTGGTAAACAAGGTTAAGTCTAGTGACATTCGACTTAACCTTGTTTACCACTGCACGCCAAAAAGTCGATTTTAACGCAATTTTCGAGTGCAGTGGTAAACCAGGTTAAGTCGAATGTCACTAGACTTAACCTTGTTTACCACTGCACGCTTAAAATTTAGAAAAAAATCGCCAAATTGAGCCAGCAGCACAAAATTAGATTTTTGAAGTAAAAAAATATGCAATCGTTTGTGAATTGTTTGGTGGTAATTGGTATTTATTTTTTATTGTTTGGTAGTCACTTGCTAGATTATTATTAAATAAATAAAGTTAGCAACAAATCTAGGAATTCCTAGGGATTTTAGGTGGCGCCCTCTTACATCATTTTCAAAAAGAGAAAAATTTCAAAACTGGCTTCACGTCTTAATAATAAAAAATTTAAAAAATATGGAATTGTTTGTGAATCATTTGGTGGTAATTGTTATATAGTTTTTATTGTTTGGTAGTCAGTTGTTTAATCATTATTAAATAAATAAAATTAAAAACTGAATTTTTCATTGAAAAAAATATGCAATCTTTTGTGATTTGTTTGACGGTGATTGTTATATAGTTTTTATTGTTTGGTAGTTAATTATTCCGTTTAATTATTATTAAATAATCAAACGGAAAAATACATGATTCTCTTCTTTCACGGGTTACGGGTCACAGTTTACGGGTTACGGGTTACGGGTTACAGATTACGAGTTACGGAGCTTTTATTTAAATTTAAAAAACTCACCGTCACCCGTCAGCCGTAGGCCGTTTTTTATCTTTCTTTTGATAATAATAAAGTCCAGTGCCTAGAATAATTAAATTTTTCATAAAAAAATTAGAGTTCGTAAGTTTCATCAGTCTGGTTCAAATCTAGCCGAGATGCTCTCTGACGGGAGCGAAATCGTGAATATATTAAGACGCGAGAATCTCTCCCCTGAGACGATTAAGTGATAAACCACTTTTGTGGCCCGGAATTTTTATGCCTCGCAAAACACAAACTATGACAAAACACTGACTATGTGTTTTTACATAATTTGCGCTACTTCACCAGAAACAGACTCCAAAACATTCTTCGAAGAATAACATATCTCTACATAATCTTTAAATAACAACGATTCAATGATTTACAATATGGTATACTTTATTCAACAATAGAGATACAATGTTATGAATGAAGAAAACTTCATTTTCTCAATTCTCATTATTCCATCAAAAGAATTCAAGAAACTCCGACTACATATATTTCACATATCGAAATAATATGGAATTTTTCAATTTTCCCATTACGCTTGAACCAAAAAATAAATAACATAGGTGTAATAATACTATTGTTTTCGATGGCTAAAGCGTAAGATCATTGATCAACAATGAGCCAAAAATATATATTATTATCTTCGATCTCTCTTATTTTTCAAAAAAGTTTTCTCATTCTCTCATTGTAATGGCATTATTACATCGTTTACTATTAGTTTTCTAGTAATTCTCTTTTTTAGTTTCCTTTCTGTTTTAAGAGAGTTGCAAATGAGTGTAACGAGTCAATCGTTACGTCGGTATTGGCTAGTTGGCTTATATACACATCATGAAGCAGGTGGTTGACATTTAACTCATCAAGAATTCGATAATTCGGTGAAAAAGTTACATTCAAATCGACTGCACAATCAGGTTTCCTCTAATATCTCGGATAATAAGTGAGATAATAAAAATGAATATTCTCTACAAAGAAAAGTCTCTACATAAATTCTTCTATCTCACTTATTCACGGTGATATTAACAAAATAAATATTACAAATAATTATTTATCTCATTTTCTCAACTCGTCATTGAATCACCCACTTGATAATCATGTCCGGTACACAGAAGAATGCTCTCATAATCGTCATTGGCATCAATTTTTTTCGGATATTTGTTATTTAGAAAAATAGTGATGCGTTTTAATTCGATAATTCATCGGTAAATTATTTATAGGGAAGTGGCAGAAACCTGTATTTGTTACTACCCTTTTTTTTCAATTTACGTTCCAATTAATTTTTAGTACCGATTTCTCAATTTTCTAAATCTTCCAATTGTGAATACACTAACACACAGATTCTTATATTTTACACACATCTAATAAACGATTTGGTGATTCTTTTGGCTTTAATTCCAAGTAATTTCAATAATTTAGTAGTTCATTAAATCGATCAATCCTTTTTTTTTCATATTATTTATATTTAATTTTCAAATGGTTAGTTAACGAAGCTAAATCATTGTTTCATCTATATTCTACGATAATAAAGATTACGTCAAGTTATGACGTTATTTCATGTTATAATTCGATCTATTTTCACGTAATTTTAATCGTGAAAATCAACGGAAATTAATCCCTCAAATATTTCCGATAATTTAATGACAATTCATCCGTTGAAAACGAAAAATTGTGAATCTAGTTGAAAGAAAAGAGGGAGAATGTATTAGAGAAAATTCCACGTGAAATTGATTTTTAAAGATAATTCTCCATAGAATCTGCAAAAAAACCTGCAACTATTGTCCTTTGATTGAGAATAAACATCAATTTTTCAATTAAATTCTCTTTTCTATGGCGTGAGGTAGACGAGTATATTCTTCTAATAGCCATTTCAACAGCTTTCGAGTGAAAACAAAAATAAATATTGTTCATTGAGAAGAAAAAAAAACATGACACAATATCCAACATCAGGGAATCTCTTTTTCGTAGCCGGTTTCAGATAAATTTTCATTTAAAAATAAAAGAAACAATATTGCCTTTCAACAGAAAAAGTTCTAAAAAAAACGTCGCATGATTACCATCCACCTTAAATACTGTGCTTTGTGAGTTCACAAATATCCTGCAGTACACGAGCACTAAACCAACACAACAATCATTGTAAATTACCTTTTTTCGCTTTAGCATTTGATGTAAGTATTGCCAATTTAAACTATTGGATCATCTAGATCCATTTCTTCAACAGTGATATAAAGCCCCTCTTCCTCATACGTTGATTCGTGTTTTGCGAGAACTTTGAGAAGTGGACGGAGCTTCATCCACCACTGATACGTGGGGATTCGGTGTTCAAAGTCTGTAACATCATTGAGCTCAAAGAATGGAGTATATCTGTATTGTCTCTTGATAATTCCCAGCATAACAGCAGTATCAGGTGTATTAGCAATAGTTTTGCCCTCAGGAGTTGTGCATTTTTTTAATTGATCACTGAACCATTCAACAGCTTTAGCACCCATTTTTGTACCCAAATTTCTGTCAAACGGCGTTGGTGAACCGCCCTGTTGCATGTGCCCGATTATATTTGATCTACAACTGAACAGTCCCTTGCCCTCTTCACTGAAGAGCCTCTGCATAAAATCAGTATTATAATTTGAATTGCAGCTTTCATTACGCAGTATCAAGCCTCGTTGCACGCCCTCAGTCATCTTTGCAGCCATTGCAATGACATCTTGATTCAAATCCTTGATATTAAATTTCTCCTCAAATATATAAGCAGCATCAGCACCACCAGCTAATCCAGCTAGTGTTGCTAAATAACCGCAGTATCCTCCCATCGTTTCAATAATGAAGACACGTCGCTTTGTACCCTGAGCTGATTGACGAATTCTGTCGCATATCTCAGTTATTTCATTGAGTGCTGTGTCACAACCAAGTGAGAATTCAGTTCCGGGTACATTGTTGCTGATTGTTGCTGGTATCATTGCTATTGGTATTTTGAATTCATCAAATTTCTCCCTGGCTGATGTGAAAGTCAAACCTGTTTTATTGGAGAAAAAAATTTATTTTGAATCTATTCAGAAAGCGGATATCTTTATAATAGTATGGGGGCTAATACGATACCTGTTTGGTATCCTTCGAAACCTCCGATAATCAATATAGCTTGAATACCAAATTCCTTCAACCTTGCTGCAATTTGCGGCAATTGATCATCATTTGGTGGTGCACGTTTCGTACCCAAGTAAGCGCCACCCTGTGCGACCCAGCCAGTCACCGAGGGCCAGTCCATGAGCTTGAGTTTTCCAGCAGCTAAGCCCATTACACCATCACATACACCGTAAACCTTGTCACCTCTGTAGATGCAGTTTCTCACGAATGAACGTACAGCTGCATTCATTCCGCACGATGGCGAACCTACATGCATCACTGCTAATGTGTAGTGATCCTATTTAAAAATGAAAGATCAGTAGTACTGTGATTTGAGGAAAAGAAGCAGTATTGCGACGCAAAAAACATTGTTATGCAGTCAACAACCGCGGAAAAATAAACGAAGCTTATTAAGTAGAAAAGAGATAAAACAGGGATAGTTCCATTTTACTTGATCGCTGAATTGAATGAATAAAATTCATAACAGCTGTTTTTTTTTTTTTTTTTAATTTCATTTTCTTAATTAATGCGAATTCTGTTTTTCTTGGGGAATTGGCTGGGGAATACATGCGAGTTTAGTTTAAATCGTGCGACTAAACGAAAGTTTCACCACTTTCTTCACTTACTTGACCACACAACGTGTTTTGCTGAGGAAACATTGAAAATTGGTTAATCGAGATTGTTTATAATTTTAATCGATATTTTTTAGTTTCTAAACCTTTTGAGGATTAATTACCTTTGTTAAAATGTGTCCATGGGTTTCCTTGAGTGAAATTGAAAAAAAATGGTTCATTTTAATATTCAATCTAATCTAACATGAGTAACAAGGGATTCTCCAAACACTTGGGAATTAATTATCAACAATTCTACACTATTTACAATCCTGCTGGGTTCTCCTTGTACCAATTCAGTAGCAAAGAGTCGAAACAAGATGAGTCAATCATTGAAGTGATATAAATTATAAAATTTTCAATGTCAATTCTTTTTCGCATGAATCAACTCAAATCCTTTTGCCTCTTCACTATTGAGTTGAATGTAAAAAAATCATTTTCACTCACTTTTCCATCTTGAGCACCAATTGGAGCCTTCAAACGTGTCAACATCTTGTATGTCTCCAGATTACGTGCAAAACCTCTGTAATTCGATAAATTTCTTCATTTTTGTTTTTTCAAATCTTTTGACAATCAAAGTAATTAATAATATCAAATCTACATACTTTCCACGAAGCTGAACAGCCAAGTCCCAATTTTTATCAGCCATCGCTTGGGCAACAGCTTTTGTACGTCTGACACACTCCATAAGCGGTAATCTAACTGCCTGATTACCATCCAGCGTGACGACGCAGGCCTCAGTACCTGGGGCTGCTTCCATCAAGGCCATCACTGCCTCAGCACCCATTCTGCATCCTAAAACTCTGTCGAAGGCCGATGGATTACCACCTCTCTGCACGTGACCCAAAACAGTGATTCTGGTGTCCTGCTGCAATTTATCTACTACGACTTTGTGAACTTTTTCCGCAGTTATTGGATCTCCATTCCTATCAACTGCACCCTCTGCCACGATGATGATGTTCAAACGTTGACCAGTCAAACGTTCCTAATTGAGATTAATTATTCTTTAGATTAATTAATTCATTGATAATACAAATTTTTCGGGTTGAAAATTTGGAGATAAATCGTTTTTATATCTGTGAATTTATTTTTATATTGATTTTACGATAACCTTTTTTCTTTTCAATTTATCTTCTCATTTTCCCCATGCCTGAATGAAAAACGAAAAGAGCCTGTCAATTCTCGATTCTTCCTCTACTCACATAAATTCATATACAAAAATATAACAGAATAAAAAACATGGAGATGATTGAATATACAATGAAGATACTTAGTTCGTTAATTAAAATAATTTTCATGAATAAAATGATAACACGAGTCTTCGTCGTTTTTTTTTCTTCTCTTCTTCAACTTAAAATCATAGTATCCATGATAGTTCATATAAATAAAAACATAATGCACAAGCATGCTAATTACACGATAAAGCAATCTACAGCTGAAGGCTTACTTGATACAAAAAATATTGCAAAATTTTCAATTAATGATTCTTGCCTCCTGAAAATCTCAAATTTTCTCTTTTAACAATGAACAAAAAAAAAAGGAAAAAAAATTATTCAGTCGAACCTGCAATAATTTTTTGCAGAGCTTGTTGGGCCAGTCTCCCTCAGGTGGCCATTCTGGGATGAAGACAAAGTCAGCCTCGGAGCACATAGCTGCCACTAGTGCCAGGTAACTGGAATTTTATTATTTGCAATACCTAATTTATACGACTACCTCAAATTTAATTGCTTAAAAATTATATACTCCCTCCAATCATAGAATACACTGACGTCATTCTGTTCCAAATTCATCAAATCGTTTTTTATATTTGAAATAGGAATTTAATAAAAGAAATGGTCTGATGTTTTTTGCCTTTCAATTTTTTGAGCCAGTAAGAAAGAAACTAGACTTCAGTTTTTTTCAACTCTAGCCTACTCAAATGCGCTCCTAGCAATTAAGGAATTTCCCATTCGAATGATGATTTATTAAACTTGTCAATAATCTCACTTAATTTTTTATATTTCACAAGATCACGTGCCTTTTGCAAAGCTTCACAAACTTGAATTTCCCAGTCAATTCCAGGTGGATCTTCGGGAATGAATGAAAAGCAGGCTTCGGAAGATAAACTTGAGGCTATTGCCAAATACCTGAAAGACTCGTATTCTCGATCATCCGATTAAAAAAAAAAAAATTCTTCAATTTAGTAGAATAAGAGACCCTCTGTTGAGGCATCATTTCTCCCGATTTTCCTTGTCATGTCTCTATTCTACTAAATTATTCATCCCCAAGAAATGAATTAATCAAGAAAATTGTAATTTCGTGGGTCAATCCAATTATTCTATTCTAAAAACACGAACGGTTCCCATCAAGCTGACACGAAAAGGGACATACAGCATGAAAAATATAAAACAAATTTACAGGAGAATTTGGAAAAAAAATCGTTAGTACTTCAGAGTTAGTGAAAATAAAAAGTATTGAGCAAATGATTAATGAAAAATCATTCGGAAAAAGGGTAAAAACGAATATACAATGAATGGATTTTTTTTTCGTTCTTATGTAAAAGAAATAGTCGACATGCCTGTTCCAACTTTTTACATAGTTTATCAGGCCAATCAGCTGGGGGTGGAGATTCTGGGAAGAACACGTAGTCTGCCTCAGCAGCTAATGCACCGACAATAGCCAAGTACCTATCCAAATTTATTTATTCAATTTTTTATTTATTTTTAAGCTTCTATAATTTCCATAATTTCCGTTAATTTTTCTTCTCTATAATAAAATACTTATTTCAAATTGTATTTTTCTAAAAAAAAACCTTTTTCTCTTATTGTCCAAATTATTGAACAATGCATTTGATTATGATTTATTTGAAAGAGAGAAAGAACTTTTTTTCCAGAGCCAATCGAAGAAAATGGGCAATTGAATTCAATGGAAACTTACCCACAGTGACGACCCATTACTTCCATAATAAATGTACGTTGATGAGAGTAAGCAGTACTGACAATTGCATCTATAGATTCAATGATACGATGCAATGCTGAATCAGTACCAATTGTCATGTCTGTCCCACAGAAATCATTGTCAATTGAGCCAACCATACCGACAATGTGAAGGTGTTTGTATTTTTCAGCTTGTTCAGCAGTTATTTCGCCTGGAATTTAATGCAAATAATCCAATTAGAGTTTAATAAAAATGAATTTACTTGAGGAATGAAAAATGTGATTTTTCAGAGTTTTACCAGCTTGAACGAGTTCCTGCAACAAATTCGGATATTCCTCCTTAAAGAGATTAGCACCAGTCAGTGAACCATCACCACCAATAACAACGAGATTACTAATTCCTCTTGTGACTAAATTTTTAGCTGCTTTCCTGCGTCCCTCACGTTCTCTGAATTCCTTGCAACGTGCTGAACCAATCACGGTACCACCTCTGTGAATTATGCAGGAGACTGAGGACCAAGTTGTTTCAACAATATTTTCACCACCATCAACCATTCCCTGGTAACCTTCCTTTATGAAGAAAACTTTGCAGCCTAGATAAATTCCCATTCTCACTACTGCACGAACTGCTGCGTTCATACCTGAGGAATCAAAGGAATTTATTAATAAATTAATTGTTCTTTCGAATTTATATTTATCTATATTTGTGAATAGAGAGAGCCATTCAATTTGTTGGAGGGCTTTAAATTCTTGAGAAAAAAGTTAAAGTTTATACGGGTGCTTCCTTACCTTGTGAATCACCACCGCTGGTGAAAACAGCTAAGCCCTTGCCCTTGTGGCTACCAGGCTTGATGAACTTGGTGGCTGCTTGATCCTCAGCCATTATATTCTTAAAGCTGTGGTCTGTCATGGTCTGAAATTCAGAGTATGAAATTAATTAGAGACTTTTTTCATTTCATCAAAAATCTGTCACGTGCCTCATTCGCTCTCACGCTGTGCTCACGTTTGCACCGGCACTTCATGACTCAAAATAACCGGGTAAAATACACAACTGATAAGTCCTCGAGGATTAAAGTTCAATAATTCATAAATTCACTGGGATTTATTGCTTATTTTTCTCTCCATTATTTTTTTTATTAATTCTCAATTTCTCCAGATTGAGTAATTTTGTACATTCAATGTATCAATTTAAAGTGGATGATAGAAGTAGGTCGACAGAGTGCGTGTGGTCAAGACCGAGGGAATTTATCAGATAATCATTTTTTATCTACTTTTATTTCCTTAGAGAATTTTCAAAAAAATTATTAATAATAAAATGGAAATAGTCACGTGTAATTGTAGGTCAAGGTTATTTTATGAATCATTTCATAGGGGAGTCATCTAGAATATACATTTTTTTCCTGAATTAAATAGTTGAGGAAAAACTAAATGTGAAAAAGAGAAAAAGATGTTTTTATGAATGAAAAATTTGGAATTTCAATTTTCTCAATGGTCAACATGATAGTTAAGTTTCTTCCTAATGCCCAACACTCAAAATTTCATCCGAAAACTTTTTTCTAATTGCTGAAGAAATACTCCAAAAATTACATCACAAAAAAAAAAATGTTAAAAAAATAAACAAATAAACATCGCAATTGTTCATCTGAAATTATTAGCAACAGTGTGACAATTGACAGAATAAAATGTTATTCCTTGCCAAGTTTCAAAATAAAAATTTCGATTGTCCTTCAAAGTTCAAAGTGTCAACTCGCTCTGACATTGATTAACCAAATAATAGTGAAAACCGAGTATATAAATGGATAAATATAAAAACGAATTTATTTAAAAACATAAGAATTTATTTTATTAATCAATGAAATCACGTTCAACTGTCATCGCACACGATGAAAGCCTCAATCTTCTGTCAACCAACGAAAACTCACCAAAAATTGTTTACTGAAGAATTAACGTGAAGGACACACAATGAGGATAAAATCCTCAGATAATTGTAACCTTTGTAGTCCAAATAAATGGAATTATTAATTCGCAAACGTTGTCACAATTCACCTGCACGTCGTTTCGATGTCTGAAGGTGACCTTACAATTTGCTCGTGTCTAACTGTTTCACTGGTGAGAGCCCTTCTAACCCCTCGTCCCGCCGACTAGACCATTCATCCTCTCCCCACTCCGTGCTTCACTGCTACACAACAAGATGGCGCCCGTGCTGCGGGAAAGAGCCAATGAGAAGCGGCCTCACCCCTCTACTCGACAAGGCGAATATGAATGATGAAAAATGGCTAAAAAATCTTATTTCATTATTTTTCAATAACACCGAAGAATGAGAACTAAAAATAATTTGGGAAATTGTGGTCAATGGATTAATAAAGAAGGAGAAGCTGAGTTTATTCTCAAATAGAGCGATGCAAAGAAAAGTCTCTGTTATTGAGTACGTATTACTTTTATATTTTGAGATATTTACAAAATAGTGAACACGTTGATCACATGAGAATTAACTTTTCGGCGGGAATCGATTTGTTTTAGGTCAGCAGGTTCTATTAATATCGGGTGGAATCGTCGGGGGAGGTTTACTGAAAATATTTCGTCATCAGAAGACAACATAATTTTTTTAGAATTGTAGGTTTGTTTTTATGATGGAGAAATTTGGCTCAAGACGTAATTTGAGAAATGCCGGAAAATGAATGGAAAGAATTTTATGGGATATAGAAAAGGTGTCAAAGGGCTCTTCTCATTTTCTCTCTAATTTATTTATCAATTTAATACTAATGTCCAGAATTGCTGGAGATAACTTACCTGACTCTTGCATCATCCCGTCGAGTGTGGAAAAAAAGGCGAAAATTTTCACCGTGAGCCATCGGTTATTTCATCATCCTCCAAAATCCCACGAACTTCTTCTTCTTTCTGCTTCGTTTTTTCTTGGAATCGAATTCATAACTACAAACTAAGTGCTCCTAGCTATTTCTATTTCTACTCGTATTATAAAAACTTCTTCCAACTCCTCGAAGCTTTAAAACTACGAAAAAAATATATCTCATGGCTTTTTACATTTCAGATGGAAAATTCTATCAACTCTATTGATGGAATTATGAGACATTAAAGAATTTTTCTAAAGGGATCACTAAAGGGATTTACACTTTCTAGGAAATTCAATTATACCAATGATTTTGCTAAAAAACTTTAAAGTTTTTTTTCTCTCAAATTTTGGAATTGAATGAGTTTTTTAATAACCCAATTCAAAATATCAACAGTTCAGCCATTCTACACAGGAGACAGAGGTAAAATTAGATCTAAAAAATATCTAAATGACCCGAAGAAAATTTAAAAAAAAAAATCAATTCAATTATTCATGTATTTTTACGTTAATTTTTCTTTTAATTTCTTTTTCCATCATCTCTTTCAATTTATTAATTCAATTGATTTCTATTATTTATGCAAAAAATCCTGTATACGACTACACGTATAAATTGTGCAAAAAATTGTTGTAGCATTTATCATCTTAATTCTTTGCATTAATTTCATGTTTCTTTTTCTTCCTTTTTTTTTTCCATAATTTAAGTAGGCCCTTTGTGTAGAAAAAGGCACGTACACATTTATCTACATATTATCCAAATACGTAATAAATAATTCATTAATGCAGAGAAGAATGAATGAAAAAATTAGTATCATTAAAATGAGATGAAATTACACTGAGTACAATTGTAAAGAGTTGTTGCAAAAATTATGTAATTATTTTAATAATAATTAACGCGAAGACATTTTATCATTCCAGAGAGCCGATTGAAGGGAATAAAGAGAAAATTTTTCATAAAATCCCATCTCTCTATTTCTTCTGACGAAAAATAAACTAAAATATTCTCAAATTAATTTAAAAAAAACAAATGAATTAATATTATCAACTTTTTTTTCCTCTTTCTGGATTAAACTCTGAATTGTGTGTTGTTCATCCATAATTCCTATTTTTTCAGACATTTTATCAGAATTTTTATTATTATTTCGTGTAAACGTTTATAATAATTATAATTTACAATTACGATGATTGATGATAAATACAAATAGAACAACGTAATTTTTTTGGGACAAGAGGAAAGGAATGGTGAATTAGAGGGATAGGGAATGAATGAGGGAAGGTAATTGGGAGGTACAGATGTTATTTTTTTCTTTATTTTCTTCTTTCTTTCGATTTGTTGAATTTTCAGTTGTGTCTTCCCTTTTATCGCACGTTTTTTTTTTCTCATTATTTTTGGTAAAATTATTAATAAAAAGTGCTGTATATGCATCACGTTCATTTCCGAGATTGGACAATTTATTATTATTATTATTTGTTAATTATTTTCATCGATTTTTTTTGTTCAATTATGGCAAGTGAAAACATCCACATCAGCTGTTGCTTCGAATTCATTGAGAAAAAAATATTTTTTAGTTGGAAAAGTCGAGGGTTCTCCGATAGCCTCGTGCACATCAATGATTTTTGGATATTTTTTTTCAACGAAATTAAACAATGAAAAATGAAATGAAAATGAAATTATGAAAAAATCCATGAAAAATTGAAATATAAGGTGTAAAAAACATTTGGAAAAGAGCATGGGGAAAAAGAAGAGAATTCTTCGACAAAAATTTCAAAAAATTGAAAATAATCGTTCTAAAAACTCAAAATACAAAGAAATTTCCCAATTTTTAAACATTGTCATTTCTCCTCAATTATTTTCCATTTTTTTCTTGTTTTGCATTTTGAAAATTAGTTATTCTTGCTCGCGACATACACCGATACATCGAAAAATATCAACACGACAGCGAAACGTTTATCCGAACGTATAATATCAATTAACGTCTTTTATTAGCGTTTTTCTCATTTTCATTTTGTTAATCACATAATAATTTGCATGAGAGAGAAAGAGCGCTTCTTAACTGCATTATATTATTTTAACGTATGTATTTACCTATACATACAATACATCATATGTATCGTTGAATACAACGTCAAAGTGGAGACAAAGATTATTATTCTTTGTCATTAATTCAGATGATTTTTCTCTCGGAGTCGCTGATGAAACTTTAAGAATTATTGAACATCTTCCATTTTTTTTAGAGTTCTGTTTGTCGTTTGGCTTCTCGAGATGGAGATTGATAGATTGACACGCAATTTCATTAATCCATTAATTAACGAATAGTTGACGTATTAAGTATAATTTCTCTCCTAACTCTAATTTTGCGCTCCATTTGTAGATGAATTTAATGAGAAAATTGATAAAATTCGAATAATTACCGTTTTTCAAGACAATACAAACTCATTTTGTCGAATATTTAACGAGATGAAATCAAAAGCCTTTTTCTTGTTAAAAATATCGTTTTTTTTTTCAAACATTCATCTCTTTCTCTTATCTCGGTGAATATTGGGGGCAAAATGGGTTCGATTATAGTGATTTCCAGGGTAAAATAGTCTGATCTTTCGAATGAAACCAACTGCACATTTCTACCTGTTCTCGTTCCCAAGAAATTATGAATAATCGAAATTCCCATTTCCGCATTTTCTTCATCTACAAATTTTTAAAATATCCATTGAACTGTTCGGAAAATTGTGAATAAAGAATGATGGACTTTCGGAAGATGATGGATAGTCGCCACGATAGATCCGAAAAGAAGTAGAATGATGAAATAAGATGAATAGAAAACTGTGTTTATGTATGAAATGCAATGAAATTAATTTGCACAGCCATACAGTAAAATTCTCTTCATCTCCTCTTCTTTTTCATAGTTTCTTTTTTTATAATAATTATCATCAGTTTAACAGTGATACGAATTTACGTACAATGACTCCGGTATAAATATTGATGATTAAATTCTACCAAAGAGAAAAATTTGAGGAGTAAAGTGGGCGAGGAAAGAGGTGTCTTCTTTTCTTTTTTTTTGTTCTTTTTCATTTATTTTAATCCCAAGAATAATAAAGATATGAAAGAGATGTAAGTACGAGTGGTTTTGCGTTTTTCTTTCACTGTCCTGCCACATTCAAATGAGTCGGTGGAAGTCGAAGCACTTGGAGAGGACACTGAGGAAAAATAGTGGATGATATGCCATTTTTTTCAGTTGCCAATTCTGAGATTAATTGTTCTCTTTTAAATTAACTCAGTAACTATGAGAGATATAGGATTTTTTATGGAATTAATTTTTGTAGAGAAAAATTAGAGCTACAAAAAAAATTATCGTCGAAAATTGTCTATCTCTCTTGGATTCCGAGAAAAATTGAATAAATTAGTAGTGATCAGTGTAAGAAATTTAATCTATCAGTTTTTTTGAAATATCTCGAGAACGAAGGGAAGTAGAGAAATTTTCATAGAGACCTCTTTTGTAGCTCTGATTCTTCTTAACAAAAAAGATTATTAACATAATTCCTCTATCTCTCTTAGATTCCGAGGTAATCCCGGAAAACCGTTTTTTAAATTCTTAATCTCAAAATATTCGTTGAAGAAATGTGAAAAAAGGTTTAAAAAAGGAAGAAAAGCGAATGCGAGAGAAAAAGACGTGTGTTTTCTTACGAGATAAATTGTGAGCATTTTATATCATTTTCTTCATTAATCATAAGTCGAATGCGAAAAAAAATTAAGTTACCACTTTTTGTCTTTTTTTTAACTTAATAACTTAATGTATATTTCTTAAACTCTCCTTTCTCCTCATGCGCTCTTTCCTTCGTATAATAATATCGTACTCGCTAGACAAATGTGAAATTTAATTTAATGACAACTGGCTATAATGTATTAAAGTTTGATGCGTATTTTTTTATCTTTCACTGTTTTTTTTTTCCTTAAACTCAATTTTATTAAAATTCTCTCATTTTCATTATTTAAATTCATGATTTCATTCCCTCGTCATCAAGTCCTCGTCTTCCTGTCCCTGTTTATACTTCATTTAAATTTTTCATTTCTTCATGTTTTAACACATTGACGAGAATTTTTATCCTCGATGTCTCCTCAATTTTAATTTTCATATTGTTTAAAAAAATCAAATGAATTTTGAAGAAAAAAAAGTTGTTCTTTTTTCGTTAAATTATCATTTTTCTTTTCGTTTCGTCTCATTTATTTTCTCACGCTTATACAAATTTAAAAAAAAAAAAACGATTTTCTTTCTCTCTCGCGCGCGTCAATGATTCTTTTTCTTCTTCTAAATCAATTAAATTTCCATTCAATTATTCATTCAACAGCAAAAAGTCAAACTAAGATAATTTACTTATCATTTATCTTTAATTGGAAATATCTCGAAAAATAATGGAAATACGATATTTTTTATAATTTTTTTTTCTGCAGGTTTAATTCTACAAAAAAGCTCCCCACCAAAAAAAATCGTATCTTATTTAGATTCCGAGATAATCCTGGAAAAAAAAATGATAAGTTATATTTATCTAGTTTCACATAATCACTGATGAATTCACCCCTCATTGTTCCAATTCAACATGTACCTCTCGTTCTCCATTCCATCAGGATTATTACCCAGAATTCTCATGATTAATTCCATCACTCCGAAGAATTCCCAACAATTTATTACACATTAATTATCCATTCAAATTGTCAGATTGAATTTAAAAAAAAAATATATATATTTAAAAAAAAAACATTTGAGACATTGAGCGTGTCGATGATTATCAATTGGTCCGTTCACATAATTACGTGCAGAGAGAGAGAGAGAGAGCACAATTATAATATTTTTTCTTAATTTCTTTTTTAATTATGAAAAAGAAGAAAAAATCATTTAATCTCGTCGCACATTTAAACACTTTCAAGGACACGGGTTACACAGGTGCGACTTTTCCTTAATTTAACTGTTTTTTTTTTCTCTCTTTTTTTCTTTTATTTATTAAAATTTTGTGGAGGTGTAGATTGTGTATTCATGTGTGTATGTGTATGTGTGTGTGTGAATAAATTTATAACTTTTGCCACTGGGGAAGAAAGAACGAGGAAATGAAGTCGGAGAACAACGAGGAAATATTTTTTCTTTCTCTCTGATGGATAATGAGATTTTGGGGAGAAGGGAATTTACTCAATTTCCATTTTCTTTTTTTCATTGAACAACATAATTTTTGAGGGGATGAATGAGGGAAGCGATGGGTGATTTCAGGGGGATGTGTTTTTTTTCCCGTGAGCTCTTTTTTTCGAGTTTTCTCTGAAGTTAACAGGAGAGGGAGAGTGGGGGAACGATAGAGAATAGGATGTTTTTTGTTTTTTTTTTTCTTTTTTTCGTTTCTTATTAGGTTTAAGAAAAGGGGGGATAGGACTTAATCTTAGGAGAGTTAGTTGTCGCCAGCCTCCGGTGGTTCGTCCCCATCGCCCTGTGTGTCACTTGTCCAGAGAGTGAGGTTGTCACGCAACAGCTGCATGATTAATGTGGAATCTTTGTAGCTGTCCTCATTTAATGTGTCCAATTCTGCGATCGCATCGTCGAACGCCTAAAAATATTTATTGCATTTTTATTTATTTCTCAGGTTTAGGAACAATGAGAAAAACGTTATTTTTTTCTCATTGTCATGAAAATCATCAATATAGAGGAGGTGGGATAAAAGGGGCATAAGGGGGTGAAGCAGACACATTTAAATTTCTGTTTTACATTATATAAATGATGTGCTAAAATTAATGTTTGAAAATTATTCAAAAATTTATTTTTTCATCACGATTTGGAGATCAAATCGTTACTGTTCAAATTTAATGTCCATTCACCCCATTTTCCCTTCTGTATATTGAATTTTTATGTTTCACGTTAGATTTATTATGTTAATTGGAATTGGGTACAAATAGAGTTTTTTAAATATTAGTGAGTTCCCCAGGATTCTGAATAACGATGCCCCATTTCTTATTATTATCAGAGTCATCCAAGCGAGAAGTTTATCTCCTCGATTTTTTTTATTACCGAAGCTCTTAGAGCTTCGGTCAATATAATTACTCAAAAAAAGTTCATTAAATTGGGTTATTCTGACGTCATCGCATTGATCTGTAGACAGAGGACGGTTTAGTGATGCAGTGATGGACATCACTGTGTGGATCGATCGAATTTCAGGCAATTAGTTAGAAATATTGTTAAAAAAAACTCTGGAATTGAAGATTACGAGGAAAAATCATGACAATCTGTTTTTTTTTCACTGATTGAAATATTCACAGAGTCCATTTGTTTTAGTTGGAAAAGAATGAAAAATCAAGACAAACAAGATATTCACTAAAAATTCGGCAACTACTACACCCTAACCTGCTTTGCCAAGTGGCAAGCCCTTGCTGGGGAATTTATGATTTCGTAATAAAAAACGGAGAAGTTGAGGGCAAGACCAAGCCTTATTGGATGTGTTGGCTGCATTTTTGCCTTAGCTATATCAAAGGCCTCTTGATATGCCTTCTGCGAGTCCTCGACGACTGCTGTAAAATTCCATTTAACAAAAATTCAAGATATTTAATAAAATCCCATAGTAATGCAATTTTTTAAATCCACAAAAAAAAAACAAATCTAACGCCAGAGCTATTAGTTTCAACGAGACAGAGATGTTAGGAATACTCAAATATAAAAACAGTTATTTGGAAGAAAAAAAGATCTTTTCACTTCAATGATCAAACACGATTAGGAGGAAAAATTAAAGCAAAAACTTGAAATTTTCAACGAAATAATTTGTCGACTCATTGGGACAATCGCTCCATCCTCTGTCAGAATCTCAATGGAATGACGCAGAATATTTAACCTGAAATTTATTAGTAAAACCGTATTACTTATTATCAAATTAAGATGAAAAACCCAAAAAATACCTGTTTGGCCAGTTGGCACGCCTTGTCTGGCGAATTGAGGATCTCATAATAGAAGACAGAGAAGTTGAGCGCAAGACCTAGCCTTATTGGATGGGTAGGTTGCATCTTTTCCTTGCTGATTTCAAAGGCATCCTGGTATGCCTTCTGGCTGTCGCCTACCACGGCTGAACGTATTTTTTTTTTTACAATTTATTGTTATCATTCATTTTCTTATTAGTTGTTTGCAAAGGAAGAAGAAATAACATGCAGAAAAACCACACAGCATTCAAATTGTTTAATTAAGTTGAATTGCATGATCATGAGAGGAATAAATTTCATGAATTCATGAATTTTATTCTTTGCTTACGTCAATTAGGAAAATAAAAATTATTTGATTTAGGTATCTTCAGTTCTTTTAAAACTATCTCGGAATCTAATGGAGATCGAGGAATTTTCATGAGGACCTTTCTTGTAGTTTTTTCTCTACAATTAAGGTCTCTTCAAGAATTCCTCTATCCTTATTATCAACTGAGATATTCTATAAAAACTGAATGCAATTGAAATTAATTCGAATTGGAAATTCAAAATAAATTCTCTCATTTGAGAAGAAAAGGGAAATTTTAGTCAAATAATTTTTTTCTTCAATTACTGAAATAAATGATCTTGTGGGATTTTTTTTTCTTGATATATACCGTTTCTGGTTTCGCCGGTTGCTACTTCCGCGAGATACCTGTAGTAGTCACCCTTCATCTTGAGGTAGAATACTTTGCTCTCAGCATTGCTGGCCTTGGGGATCAGGAATTGGTCCAGTAGACCCTGAAAATAAAAAGAATAAAAGGAGTTTAAAAATATGCTCTTGACGTCAATTGAAAATTCAATAAATGAATTCTTCAGAGTTTTTCAACTTGTTTAACTTGTTGGATAAAATCTCGAGGTTGAAGAGGAATCAAGTAGTCGAGTGAAGCGAGGTAAGTTAATTTAACTTTTCATTGGTTCTTCTGGAATATCTTTGGATCTGAGGAAGATGGGGTATTTATGTTGGGATCGTTCTTGTAGAAAAAAGTTTCTGCTTCAAATAATATTGTTCTAAGAATCGTTCAATCTCCCTTCGTTCCCGAGACTATGAAGTAGGAAATTTCAATGAAGCAATCGAAAGAAGATGAGAGAAATTTTGCAATTTTCTCCGAAATATTCTGAAAGATCTCATGTCAAACTTATTAAATAAAGAAAATATGAAAATTCTAGACTTCTATCCATTGAAAACACCGATAAATCAAGAGAAATATTAAGGATAGAATTTTTTTAGTTATTGACATTTTCCCCTAAATCCATTAGTTTCAAAAAATTTCTCATACATAATACTCAATAGAATTAAAGGAGATTCTATTTGTCGCTTCAGCGCAGAGTTCCTACTGAATTAAATAGTGAAAAAAACGGAACTGAATATACTAAATATACTAAAATCGTCAATTTTAATTTGCATTAAATCTGTAAGCGTAATGACGCATTGTGTTTGTCGAGGGATCGTGAATGACTGTGTCAATGTAAATAGACGAGTTGATTATTTATTACAGTTGTTTTATCCAAGAGCAATTAGTTTGGTTGTTTAGTTTATCATTATTTTATGATTCTCGTACATTCCATCGCTATTCTTCCGTCTTTTTGCATCGTAAAATTGAGTAGCAGAGAACATCTCAAAATCGTAACGCCTTTTTCCAATCAATCAGGAAGAATAGAATCAACGGAAAAAAATCATTTTCGAAACATCGGATGACCCAGTTACCCACTTGACTCTACATCCGACCTCGCCTGACCTTCTACTTCACTCTAGTTAACTCACACACCTCCCATTACCGATTTCATTCCTTCATATATATATACACTTTTTTTCTTCCTATTCATGGTAGTCCCCAGGTATCACTAGTACTGTTATTAAAATCACTGAGCCACCAACAGGTGAAGCCATTTGACACTCAAGGCTACCAATGTATTATTTCATTCATTCAACATTTTTTTTTTTTCATCATGAAAATAGATTTCTGAATTCCTAGTGTGTCACAATTCACATGTGCGTCATTTCCTCTTCCATTTCCATCGCAATTTCCGGATTCTCTCGATTACAATCTCTTATTGATATTTGCTTTTTTATTTTCTGTCGTTATTTCACTGATTGGAAATGTCGGTCATACGGATAACAATTTTTTGGATAGAATGAAAAAACGGAGCTTTATTATCTAATTTGCATTGATATTCCCTTGATCCCCCGATTTTTTTTTTTATTACGTGTGAAATTTATATGGAAAAGTATACCGGTAATTGACCCAGACTGTGAAATTCAATCTCCGAGGTAGATTTCATTTTTTATTGTCTTCTTATTCTATATATACTTATTTTTTTTTTCTGTCGTAACAGAAAAATCTCGACACGTAAGACGATCCAATATATTCCATTCCAAAACTCGTTTTTCTTTTTCTCTTTCTCTCTCACGTGCCATAATGCCTTGGAACACGTGTCCAATCTTCTTCCTTGATATTTTTCTTCTTCTTTTCATATAATATTTTAAAAGTTTCACAATTTCAGAAGCGGTTCGCCGACCTTCCCATTGCTGCCCTTGCGCTCACGCTCCACGAGGCTTCTTAAAAAAGACATTCATCCCCCTCCCTCTGCCCTGACTTGAGCGTCTTGGGTTCGTTCTTTTGGGAGAAGAGGAGGAAAAAAAGTCAAAGAAAATAGAGGAAAAAAATGCAGGGTTATTCGAGTACAGATGATTCTCTTGCCAAAATATTTCACGATCTTGGACAGACTCCAGAAGGCTTTCGCGTTAAACGAGCTTCGAGGATTCTTGCCACTCAGAGACATCGTGAATCCAACCACCTCCCTCTGCCTCCCCCCTTGTACCCCCTTCCATCATGTTTCACACGAGCTCGTACATTATTCTCGTTTTTATTACGTTCTTTTTTCAGTTAAAAAATAAATTATATTGTAATAAAATAATAGAAAAATTGTGCAATTCTGGCGGGGAATTCTAAACACAGACATTAATTATCTGGCGGAAAATTGTGTGTCTACATTGTAAGGAGGATTTTTTTATTTACAGACATTATGTCATACTTTACTGGTTTAATTCGCGTTTTTTTTTTTCTTCAAATTATTGAAAAATCTAAAGATAATTTTTCTCACAGAAAACTGAAAGCTAAAAAAAAGTCATGACAATAATTTCTCTCCAAATGAGATAATTATAGAAATTAGAAACAAAATTGCACCTTCTTCCTTCAATAACAAGCACGATTAAATAACAATAATAAAAATTAAATTACCAAAACATCGTAGCAGATTTCACGTAATTCCTTCTCAACTTTTTCCCGATATTCTTTAGCCATCTGCTGTTTACGCTCTGAACCCTCAGTTTTTTGCTCAATTGATGATATTACTCGCCACGAGCTGCGTCTTGCTCCAACAACATTCTTGTATGCGACAGATAGTAAGTTTCTCTCTTCATTTGATAACTCAACCCCCGTCGCGGTGACTGCTTTCATAGCAGCGGCCATGTCATCGTACCTCTCTGCTTGCTCTGCGAGCTTCGCACGCTGCACCGATTCCTCTTTGTCCACAGACATTGTGTCGGCTGTAACAAAAATAGTTATTTATTCATTATAAAAAATTTCCAAATTATCACAGTACTTATAGAAAAATTTTCTTTTCACTTTAATCTTCTATTTCACATTGAAACATGGAGAATGCTTGGAGAAACATCTGTCCTAAATCTTTTGTTGAGGTGGAGAAGAAAGGAAAAAAGTTTCTAGGGACAATTTGAACGAGAAAACTTTTCTACTGGCTCTCCTCATTGTTATTATCATCATTTTTTTTTTTTTTTTTTGTTGCGAGAAAAACGACGCATTTTCGTGCTGGCCAAGTGCCCACCGGTTATCCGGCCTCTTTTCTACCTGCCAGGTTTGCCTACGGTAACTAATTCAAAGGCAACTGTGCATGAATGACGTCAGCCTCGAACGAGACACGCGCCTGTAAAAGATTTTTGTTGCTTTTTTTGCTCCTCTTTTTTTCCATCATTATTTCTTGTCTTTTGTAGTGATTTGGGTTGAAATTATGAATGCGGTGTGCTCGAGTATTCTGCGAAATCGACAGACAGAACATTGTCAATTTCAATTAATGAAAGAGCAATTTTTTCATTGGGAAAATCTTTTATTTTCTTTGAAATATCTTGAAAACTAAGAAAGATAGAGGAATTTTGGTAAGTACCTTTTTTGTAGCTCTCATTTGGCTCTATAAAAAAGGTCTCTATGGAATTTCTCAATTTCCGAGATATTTCAGAAAAGATACAATCCAATGAAATTCCTGAAAATTCGATGACTCTGCGATTCGAAATATCTTTTTCTCATTTTAAAGCCCATAATTCTTCCAAACACACACAGAAATCCAAACGCCCACACTAAAATGACACGTCATTGTCATTTATTATTATTATATCATGCGTATCAATCGAGGCACGACCTCGCAGTGGAATTTATCATCCACGAGGAGAAGCATGAAATTCGATCGGATTAACATTTACGAAACAAATGGAAAAAAAGAGGAAAAAAAAGAACTCGAGATTAGAGTAGATTAAACTGGAGTTCAACGATCTCAGAGTGGAAATTGTTGAAATGTAGTAAAAGAAAAGGATGACAAGAATGTCATCTTTGATATTAAGAATCGACTTTTTGAGTCACTTTGAATCACGTGAGGAATGAAGTAGACGCGGAGAAGGAGAAAAAGAGGGTGCGCGCACACCGGTAGCTCTCTGTCGTTTCCGGCTTCATTCATGCGCTTCCGGTTTGATATTCAGGCGTTTCCCAGATGCGCTATGTACCGATATACTGTACGAGGCCCCACCTTTCCATTCATGCGTGAAGAATTTTAAAAAATCTCTGAATTCTCGAGAAAAAAAAACAAACACTTCTTCCCCCATTTAACTATTATTTAATAGCGCAAAACAAATAATATTTATTTTCAATAAATATTATTTTAATTGCACCAAGTTTTCCATTGCCTGAGGGCCAAAAATATTGCTGCATCTTTATTTAATAGTGTGTGTGTGTGTGTGTGTGTGTGTTGACTCGCTGGAATTTGCCCAGCAGCAATGATAATTAATTGTTTATGGGTTTTGAAATCCTTTTTTTTTTTCTTCTTTTAATATCATGAGTAATAACAGCGAATCTGTACTTTTAATCATTCACGTAGATTGAGCATTCCGCATGTGTCTCCACTTCTCTTTTATCATTTCTAATAAATCAGCTAATAAAACTATTGCTCACATTTTTTATTCTACCTCACGTCGTTGATAATAATCAGCGAATCAACGTTTATCGAAACTCTTTTTATTTATCTCAGAGACTTTATCAGAGGTTGTATTTTAGTTCACTGATAGCCGTGGAATAGCTGGCATTACTGTGATTATTTCGTTCAAAGAATGAATATTAGAAAATGAGAATGTAACAAATTTTATTTTATTTAATAAGAAAATATTTCTTAAATTAAAGAACATTGTGGATTTTTTTTAACAATAAAAGCGTTATTTTTTCTCTCTTCTAAAAAAAAAAGTCTATCACGAAAAAAAAAAAAGATCTCCATTATCTTTTGAGATATTTCGTATGAACTGGAAAAAAGCTGTGAAATTGAGTCAATTTATTGATTAAAAGAATCAATTATTAATATCAAATTAAATCCTAAATCTTCAATTAAATTCTCGAAAATCAATTTAATGAATTTCTCAAGATTGGAACAGAATATGGAAACTTTCATGGAAACCTTTTTTATAGAATGAGACCGAATCTCCATTCATTTAAAGAATGGATTTGAATGGATTAATGACTTTATTTTATCTAATTTCAAATAAATTCGAGGTTATGAAGCGTGGGCATTCAGCGCCGCTAACGTAACCGGTGTTTCTCCCCGGAATTATGAAAGAAAAAAAAATCCATTTCTCCTACTCAATCGAACTCAATTAAAGTTTCTAAAAATTGACTAACCAGTCATTCTCCACGTCCTGGGATTAACGATGCCCGTAAACTAATTCCCATGAGAATATTCAAAGCGCCATAAATTCCCGAAAACTTAGGGGAAAATGAAGAAAAAAAAGATGTAGGATTGTAGAGGCGCGTTGCGCCAATGCGGTGGGGGCCAGGCAATGGGCTTTTTGCGCCGCAGAGAGACGAACCAGTTGGGATCGATAGCTCATTTACTGAGGAAAAACTGTGCACCATTGAATAATGACGAAAAGAGAAGCATCGAAAAATCTCGACTCATGGAAATTCATCACGTTTTTCTTCGCAGCAGGGAAAATGGATTTCTAAAAAAAGAGGAGAAATTTTAGAGACAAGAATAGAAAACGAGCGCCGGAAGTCGTGCAGACGTGACAAAAAAAAACTCGGTAATAAAATAAATTCATAATAAAATAAAATATATGATGAATAATCTATGAGAAAGAAGAATCATTGAAAATGCAAATTTCTTACCTAATTAAAAAAATCCTTTGTACAATAAATACTTAAATAAATATCGTTAGATCCCTTTTCCCCAATCACAGAAGGGAAAAAAGGTTTTTTTACTTCTTTTTATTTGATATATTTGGTCGAGGTGTGCCTCTTATCGACTAGAATAGAACGTTTTTACTCCAGGAAGAAAAAAAAATGAAAAAAAAGTCAATTCACGTTGTTGAATAATGTGTCTAATCTCTTCGAGTAATTATGCTGAGTCTTTACAAGAGTGTTCTCTCTCTCTTATTAAAAAAATTTCCAACAAAAAAACTACCGATTGCCCTTTTTTTTGGAGTTAATTTTTTTAATTCCTTAAATCACGCGTTACGACACCGCACATCCCTCGGTGACCACTCCCGCACAACGACTGAGCCGGCAACGCTGTTAGTGAAGTGGGGTGGATTCGGCTCTCATCGTGCCGGGGCACTCGGCTATTACCGGCGTACCTCGTAAATTTACGGGATAACTCGGTACGGAACCGAAATATTGATCCACAAGGCATGGCCGACGCGATACATTCGGATAACTAGGAATGAAGGACGGAGAGAGAGAGGAGAGGGCAGCATATGAACTGGGTGGGGCAAGGCGTCCCCGGGACGACGCGACGCGTCGCGATGCTACACTCTCTTTGAGATTTAACACTCTGCAGAGCATTAACATTGTTTTTTAATCCATTCTTTAATTGCGGAAGAATCCCGGAAAATTCTTGAACAATTATTATTTTCTCTTAATTGGAAAATTTATTAGAATTTCAAGAGTTTTTCGGAGTTCTTGGGGGCGGGTGAAACGAAGGTCATTCAACTTTGCATATAATTTAGTGGAAAATTTAAAGAAAATTATGGATTCTTAATATTTAATAGAATGAGAATATAATTTAATGAATTGGTGAGAAAAAAAATAATTATTTATTTAGAGGAGTAATTAACCGATTGAAACAGTAAACGAGTTATCGCAACTCTTCCCCTCGATTTTTTTGTCTACTTTAAACTCATAGAGAGATAATTGGCAATTATTCTCATGAGCCATTAGTAAGACCAATTTGTGGTAACAATAATTCTTTGAAAAGTGAAGAATACATGGTAATTTTTTGACTCCAATAATTATGTTAATATAAATGAAAACCGAGAAAAAAATGATGTGGCATTTTTTTTCAGAGCCAAGGAGTGTACTGAAAAATCGGAAAAAAATCGAGTGGATGCTGCAGCATGTCTAAATTGTTGTTGATTTTTCTTGTGGAGTTCTAGACTCCTGCGAATTAATGCCACTATTTTTTCGTAATATTACCAACTAATTTTCATTCACCATCATACGCATTCCCGCAGGTGGAGAACAGGTGAATCCCTCCCCTCTCTCCCAGTACCATAAAATTAGTGATTCTGTATTCGTTCTGGTGAAATTGTATTTGAGTCTCGTTGATTAATTAAATCAGCAGAGTGCATGATTAATCAATTTAAACTCATCGCTTTGGTTAATATCAATGATAAACATGTTAACAATAGTTCAAGCCCTTTGGGGAATCCCATGGAATAACAGGATTAAATCCCCGGGAATTTCAAAGCGACTCGTGTACAACCCACGCAGCTACGTTGTAATTGATTAATAAAATAACATACATATTTCTCTATTTTAAAAATAACTCGAGAACAATGAGGTTTAGGAGAATTTTTCAAGAGAAAAAATATCTCTTGACACTTTCCTCCAAACCTACTTAGATATTCAGAATTTTATGATTTATAAAAAAAAAAAAATCACTTCAAAGTTTTACCTGTAATTTTTGGATAAATAAAGATTCATCGAATTCATTGTGAAATGGTTTTTTTTTTAGGACAAAGAGAGTTCTAATGTCTCGCTAAATATTCAGAAAAAAAAACTTGTTCGCTCGAATATGAGATATATTATGTTTCAGTAGCCAACTTTTTGTCGCCAATGGCACTCAGGCGTTTTTTTTTTTGGTGAGAGGGGGGGGGGGGGGGGGGGACCAACTCCCTTATTTGACGTGGACTTCAGTCTGCGGATAAAAATGGGGAAAAAAGTGACAAGAGGAACTTTTGGAAGGAAAAAAAGAAAAAGAATGAATCTCTTTCCTTAAAAATTCGAGTTTTTAACTAATCCCCGAAAAATCATTCGTCTCTAAGGATTCAGAGAAAATTTACATTAAATCACAATGAAAAATTGAATTAATTGAAGAAAATTATGATATTGAGTAAGTGATATTTAATAAAAATTCTTCATCGATTGAATTTAATTTTGGAAGTAAATGTGAGAATTGGAATAATTGGAATATCAATTAAATTTAACTTTTGTAGTATACAGGTGAACCGTGAGTGAGTGAGAAATGATTATCCTCGCGGACACGTGTATACAGGTGAAGGTGAGTGAGATGGATGACAAGAAGAAATGGCGCGTCTGTTGGCAAGGACTGGAAATGAAATATTGATCTGTAACGTTAATGGGGCTTTCAAATAAAGATGGAGTGAGATAGGTAGAATAGTATGCGCGCGCAAAAGCCTGCAGCCTGACCCGCCCCTGTATTTTCCTCAATGCACCATCACTTCAAATCATTCATTTATTTATTTAAAAATAAATGTGGATCTCCCTTATTAGTGTATAAATTATAAAAATTAATGATTCTCCATTTTTTTAATGAATGGAAGATAGTTTTTGCGGAATATCTCGGAAAGTAAGCGAGATAGAGCAATTATCATAATGACCTTTTTTGTAGCTCTTGAAATTCTCTATAGAAAAGGTCCTCACGAAAATTTTCCTAGCTCGCTTCATTTCAGAGATAATATCGGAAAATTAATCATTTAATATAATTGTGATGAAATTGTTTTTTTTTTAAATCTCTAACTATTGATTCTCTGCATGAAAAATCACTTCGCATCCATAAATTCAACCGCAGAGCCCCTGACATTCATTCCAAAGAGAATTCCCATCGATAAACCACGTGCGTATGGAAATCACGTGATAAAAATCAAGGGATAAATCTACAAACGTTTTCATAGTTCCATTATCGACTGAAAAAAAAGACATTTGCAGAGAATTCGGGAGTGAAGACTTAAAAGTCGATTTAAAGTTGCTTCTGGGTTTTCGAGAATATCTTTGAAACAAAGGGGAGATAAGGGAATTTTGATAAGAAGCTTTTCGCAGCACTTGCCTACAAAAAAAACCCTGACAAAAATTTATATCTCCAAAAAAAAAATCCGAAACAGCTTCTCCTGCGAATATCTTTGAATTACGTAAGTTTAGAAGAAAATATCAAGAGACCTTTTTTGTAGAGAATTTAAAAAGCTACAAAAAATGTATCCTGATAAATATTCCTAAACCCCATCGTTTACGAGATATTTTCAAAATAAGATGCACATAATTTTTGAAGTCATTCAAGTTCACTGAATTACTTAAATAATTCAGGGAGTAATTATTCTTAATGCCCTTGATTATTCATTAATAAGACAAATGGAGTGAATAAGGTAAAAATCTATAGTTCTCAATTTATCCCGTGGGTGAGGAGGGCCTTGAGGGAATTGTTCTTTATCGAAGAAATCAAAATCACTACTCGAGGCTGAAGTGCAAGTGAGAAATTGTCTCTCGGGTCATTGGAGTATTAACCAACGGACATGGGGTCATTACGAAGCTTCATTATGTTTACTTGAATTGTGCACGACGTAATTATCAGTTGAAAGAAATGAAAGAAAAAAACGCAATGACTTGTCTCTCTCTCTCTCTCTGTGTGTGATATGAAAAATTCTCTGGATTTCTTTATTCTTCATATCTTTTCACTAAGACTTGTTTTAATTAAAGTGCAGGGGATGCAGTAATGAGAAGTTTTATTTTCCCTCGAATATGAGAATATGAAGAGGGAAATGCATTCTTCTGCAATAAAATGACTTCCAAGAATTATTAATATCGAAGAAAGTCAGGGATAAACTGCGTTGAATTTACCGGATTTATTTCAAAGGCTTGATGTTAATGAATCTGGTGCATTAATATTTTCTTAAAATGAAGGAGCTCATGAAAAAATCTGCAAAAAAATCTGGAAGATGCTCCATTATGTCTACTTTCTTATGGATTTTTTTTTTTTGTAATAATACCAGTTTATTTGGTTTTCTATTCTTCTTCTCTAAAAACAATTATCGCGAAAATTTGCTATTTGCCAGATTCCGAGGTATTCCATGACATATTTTGCAACATATTTAATTTCCTTTAGTTATTATGAAACATCATGTACAGTACAGATTAACAATGGTACATTTTCTGTCTTTCTCTGTGTAAAGCATCACCGGGTCTATCGATATTCCACCCCGTCAGCTCCCGCCGGGATTCTCCGATTTCAATAAAAACAAAATGAAAAAAAAAATATATATATATATATATGTACTGAGTTTCTAGGCCAGGGCCATCGATTCGAGTTCCGCATCAACAGACACATTAAATTTCAATCTTCATTTTTTTTCGTTTATTGAAAAATTGATTAATGACATTTTTAGTTGAAAAAAGAGCGATAACGTGATTATTTAATATCCAATCAATCGGAGACAATGACGTGGAATCAATATTTATGGCAATATTTTTTTTTTTCATAATATAATGGAAAACATATGTCACATTAGTTTCCTAATAATTTTTAAAAATTACGATTTTTTGAAATATCTCAGTTTTACCCCTTTTTCCCCCTTTTCCCCACCTGTGTCCACATAGAGAATGAACTTTTGCAGCGTCCCGGACCACAACGCAAATACCGGCGAATACTTTTAATCGATAGAGCTTTCTCATAAACGCGCATCACCAAATTTCCGGGATGAAACATCGAGCCAATCCCAGCAGAAAGTTAAGTGTATAATTAATCAGTTAGCTCTTAGATACTAGAGAGAATTTATTTTTCAGAGTTAATGAAGTACATGAATTATGAAGATTTTATCAAATCCATTAGAAAGATCGATCGATTAATTATCGCCTTGATTAAAGAAATTGTTTTCTATTTTCCGGATCTCGAGAATAATTAAAGCAGAAGAGAGTGCATTACATAATTTAAAATCCCGAATCTCCATTAAAAATCCAGGTGAAATTCTCAGAAAATACTGTAACACGATTCATTCCAAAATAACTGAATTAATTCATTAAAGAAGTGGCAAATTACCATAAATCCCAATTTCCACCGAATATCTCAAAAAATAACGGAGATATCGAAATTTTCGTAGAAATCTTTTTTGAAGTCCTTTCCGAGTTAGCATAGTAAAACAATGAATTTCTCCTGAGCCTCCAAAAAATTTCACGAAAAAAAAAGGCGAATGCTTCTGCCTTATACATAATTTACCTAGTGAATCAAGCCTTTGATCCTGCACAAAACAGAGGACGAGAGGAGAGAAGAGAGAATAGAGATACCGGCTGACATTCATGTTGGCCTCTTTGTTGGATTCCATAAGGGAACGAAGGAGAAGAGATGGTCTTTGTAGAGTGTGTTTGCGCGTGCAAACTGCGACCTTAACTGTCTCACTGTTGTATTACCTAGATGACCGTCGTTTCATGTCGGTGTAAACGCGCTACGGTTGTTATATATGTGTAACGGTTAGGTTAGTGATGGCAGGATCAATATTGGCTCGTGCGGCCCGCTCTTGTACTCCTCTTGTTATAGTCCCTCTCTCTCTCTCTCTCTCATACTACATTATGTGTTTTTACTTTGAAAATGTTTCCAAGGCTTCACACAAACTCCAACGATTAATCGTTCAATCGAACAAAGTTAAATGAGATGAAATTGATAAAGTTTAATTTTTTTATGCTCCTTAGGGTTGAAAGGACTTTCTTACAAATTCATAAGAAAAATTCAATTAAATGAAATTGACAATTTTCAGTCGAAATTCAATTGGATAGGAAAGAATAGGGTTTCAATGAGAAAATCAACTGTAAATTTGAAGAAAAAAAAGAGGACTTCAGATAGACAAAGCTATTGGAAGAGAATCGGAACAAAAGAGAGGCACGTGCAGCTATCACTGATTGTGTGAGATATATGGATAACTAGAATTGTCACAAGATCTAAACAATGCAAGTTCAAAAACAATGGGAATGTAAATCAAAAGGATTACGTAAATTATTCAATTTTCTGTGTATCAGTAGTGGGCTCGAATACAACTGGTTTACGTCAATCAGAAAAGCATTATGCAGATGGATGTAGTGAATGAAAATTGAAGGTTTAGAAATGCTATTCATTGAAAATGAGAGGAATTGGGTTTGTGTTTATATTGTTGAATGATGAAAGGATTTAGTCGATTGGAATATCTATGAATTCTTATGAAAAATATTTTGTAATTCCGAAAAGGCCACGAGAATTTCTCTAATGAGCTGATGATAACTAAGAGAGAATGGATCAAAATGGGACAACAATGAGAAGATGTTGGAGCAGCTGCTCAATTTTTTTTTCAATTTTTTTCACAAAATCTTTCACTCTGAGAAACAAACTATTTCTCATTACTAGAAAGATAAGACAAGAACTTGACTAAAAAAAATTGTTATTGTGAATCACTCCTCGTGTGAATCGATACAGACACCCGGTGTTTGTGCAGTGATTGGATCTGTAATGTGTTATTTCCATGAGACCAACAGTCATCCAACCTCAACAATAACGATCCGATTATTGCCACTAAACTCTAGTGGTGTTGAGTTGTGGAAATTATGAAGAGCTCCATAGAACTGAAAAAATTGATTATTGAATGGAAAATAGAGCACAGTTAATAATTCCATAATTTATTCAGTTTAAATTTCACGACATTTCGAATGGAATTGAAAGGTGAATTAAAACCTCTTCAATTTCTTCTCCAACTGAAACTCGATTTCTAACGAATTTTTAAAAAAAATCCTTTTTCACTGAACTCTAGTGGTGTTGAGTTGTGGAAATTATGAAGAGCTCCATAGAACTGAAAAAATTGATTATTGAATGGAAAATAGAGCACAGTTAATAATTCCATAATTTATTCAGTTTAAATTTCACGACATTTCGAATGGAATTGAAAGGTGAATTAAAACCTCTTCAATTTCTTCTTCAACTGAAACTCGATTTCTAACGAATTTTTAAAAAAAATCCTTTTTTTACATGCTGTCAAAGGGCTCAGTCGAGTGTCGAGTGTCGCTATTCTGTCGTCGTAGTGTGCACTCCACAGGTGGTATTGTACAAACGTTTATATACGTCATCTGATGTTGATTCATGAAGGAAAATTGTCGGCAAAAGGCTGGTGTCTAGCTGAGAGATAACGGTAGAGGATCGACGATGGCAATACCATTGAAGTTCAGTGAAAAAAAAAAAAAAAAAGTATTGAAGAATGTCAGTCTTCCGTGTTCACCAGGGAGTCATTTGATATTCTCCAAGGCGCCAGAGATAATTGCTATTGATCCTGTTTCAAAACTTTGAGACAGGAATTCTTTCTGAAGCAATTGAAAATAGAAGAGATCGAGGCAAAATAGACCAGTGGAACAAAATGATTGAGTAATCGTTTTGCAGAGTGGAATTTCATGAAAAAAAAAAAAAACATGAGAATGTGTTGTCCTTAGTTATTAAAATTTTTGACACAAAAAAAATGAAAGAAGAATTCAATGAAAAAGTAATAATAATAAACATGTTTGTAAAATAGAAATAAGAGTCAACACAACTGGTTTGATGCGTCAGAATGCATAGAAATAGCAGCTGATGTCAAGCTCACGGGATAAACGAGTGTACCTTCAGCAAATAAACGCGTGCACCGCAATTTTACCTATTTTACCCTTAGTTTCTAAGTATACAAAGAACAAGTGTTGGAAAGTTTACTCGATAATTCAAATGTTAATGAATAAAATTAAATTCCATGCTCTGTGGAAGGGAGGATTGCTCAGTGAATGCAGAATGACGTGTTCTGTAGTAAGGCTCCGTGAGTGAGTCACGCGGTCAAGTCAGACACAAAAATTACCGTGAATAAATGGGACTCTGAGAAGCTTACAAACCAAATGCTCCAAACGAATAAAAATAGATTCACGCTTTTATTTATTTTTTTTTCAACACGAGTTGAGAACCATTGGGATCGCGTGTCAGGGTAATTCGGGTGGATCTTAAGTGCACTGGGAAGACGGTATTTTTCCAATTGTGAAAGTCTCCTGAGTAGTAAAGTGGAGTGGCCGAACGAGATGAGTTAATTTTTCATTGAAATTCCCTTTTTTATGGAAAATATCGCGATGAGTGATTGATACATTTCTATTGAAGCCTCGTGCAAAAGAAAAAATGAATGAAATACAAATGTAAATTTTTCTGACAAATCGACTTTATTCAATCACTCAGTTTTTTAAAGATATCTCGAAAACTAAGCGAGATGGAACAAATTTCGTTGAAACATTTTTTATAGCTCTTAAAATTCTCTATAAAAAAGGTGTCTGTGAAAATTTCCCTATCTCGATTATTTTCCGAGATATCTTGAAAAAACTAATGATGAAATTAAGTCGATTTGTCTGAAAACTTCAGAGTCGTAATGAAATAAAGAATCTGTCAATAGTGAATATTTGATTCCGCGAAATTAACTCATTTCGTTCAATTTCTTCAATTTTATTGATTTCTCATTGCATTTACGAAAATTTATTAGAATGCATTGGGTGTGGCCTTCAATGGAGCCTGAAGAGAATTCTGAAACTATGAATCACATATTTTATTACAATTGTTTATTGATAAGAAACGGAAGAAATGCTTGAATTGAAATATTGCAAATATCAAAGCTGAATATTTCAAAGTAATTTTTATTCATTCTTTTATTATCGAGATAAGATTCCACAATTGACCCAGTTTTTTAATCTCCTTTTTCTCCATTGAAATATAATATTTTTTATTACAATGTACCTTGGTAAAGGAGTTCAACGGGTTTTCTCGTCTTAGGAATGAAATTGAGAAGTGAAAAAAGAGAGAAAAACAAACTGGGATTGAATCACTTCGTAGGAGAGGAAAAATAACATAAAACGGAATGGAAAACAAGGCTCTCGATGTCTGCACTACTGATTTACTGCTGAAACTTGTCTATAGGTCACACGTGCAAACCGATAGAAGCAAAAGAAAAGCGAATTTTTCCCCAAAAACTTCAATTATCTTTAATTAATTCCTTGCATCACGATTTAATTGCTTTTAATCCCTTCTCAGAGTCTTTTGAATGAGCTTCATCGAGTAATTGCTTTTGGATCTAATTAACATTTACAAAATTAACGCTTTCAGAGGGAAAATTTGCATTTGACAGCCAACGAATTTGATGAATTTTCGAATTTTGAGAAATTACTACCGAAGCCTGGGAAAATTTGAACTTAATCATTGAAATTCATGAAAAATTATAAATAAAAATATTTATCATAACCGCACGTAAAATTCTCATCAACTCAATTCACTCGAAACGAGTGGTATTGTTTTTGATTAATCCCATTCATTTATACAAGTGTTGAATCATTCGAGTCTTCTTCTCCCCTCGTTGAAATACACGATGACGAGTCTAGTAGAGCGACACGTGAAGAAGAGAAAAAAAAAAAAAAAGTGGGAAAATTTCCGCCCATTCCCCCGGAGAAATGAGGGTCTTTGAGCGATACTCTCCAATCTTCCCTCTTTTTTTTCCCCTTTTTTGGTGTCTATCTTGTTCTTTGAGTGGAGGAAGTAGACGAGAAGTGGGTCGCTAGCTTATCTCAATAATTACGGCATTATGTAAGTGCTCGGTCGGTAATGCAGTGGAAGGAGATTCTCGCATTTTTTTTCTGCTTTTAATTGAACTAGGATTTACGTGAAGTAATTCCCCTATTTTCGGTAAATTATTGTTTCATCGGTTTTTTTATTGGTGGAGAATGAAATTGCAGAAATTCCTGGAATTTGATGCATTAAAAATTACTAGGATTGTGCGGAGAGAATGAGAAATTGAATAGGGGTGAAAAAGAGAGGCCAAGGACGAGGATTCAGGGGAGAAATTGGTCGAGGCCGTTTGCAGACGATGTTGTAGATACAGATGTGGAAAATGTAGGTGGAACAAGAAGCATCACACTCCAGTATCGATCCTTCATTCTCTCCAACAAAAGAAAAAAAATGAAAGAAATTTATCATTGCGTGAAAATTTTCTTTGAAGAATTAATTGATGTGAGAAAGAATTATATGAATGCAATGAATTCTCCAAATATTCTTATAAAGAAAAAATAAACGAGATAAATTAAAAATGAAAATAATTTTTCAAATAAAAATGTTTTCACATGGAAATTCATTTTAATTTTCCTTTCAACTCCCATTTAATTTTATGTCCATGAATTTAAAATTTTCACATGAATATTTTCAAGTTAAATTGCCCATTGAAATGAAACTGAGAAGAGAAATTTCATTATGCATTAATTTACACAAATGCGAGGCACTCGTAGACTTTATCGATGCCCGATTTTGGAGTGAAATGAAAGAGAAAAAAAACGTTATAATAATAATAATTACGAGTGTAATTAGCGTGGGACTGAAGGAATGTTGGCTCGTAAGGTCGAAATACTATCACAGAAGCGTCATTCAGCCTTGCACCTCTCTCTCTCTCGTTCATTCGAATAAATGTTTCATCATTGAACGAAAAAGAGTATTTTCACGTTTACAAATGGTATCACGCCGTTACTTCCATCGAAAAAAAGCCCCCTCAAACTTTCTACGCAACTGAATTTCTTCACGAATTCATGAATAAATGAATATGAAATAATCATTTTCCTCTACATTATTAAAAATAATTAAGATGAGTATTCAAAAGAAAAAAGACATAAAATGAGTCTTTTATGTGGAAAATAAAGGTTTACGTTTCTTCATTATGTGTGAATAGATTATGATTTTTCGAATATTTCCCGTTAGAAAAAGGGGGAGGGAAAAAGTTTCGAGGGTAAATTTATGTGGACCAGAGAACGGTGCTATCGATCATCTCAGCTCGGCCGACGGTTGGCTTGTCAAAGAGCCCTGGGCTCTATGTCGAGAAAAAAAAAGTCCACGTTCACTAACACATCGAGTGGAAAGATATGTTGAAGTGAAAAAATGTTTGTGGAGTAACAAAAAAGTTGGGGAGAAAAGCCCTGATAATTTATTAAAGTGAGATGGTTTTATGATTGAATATTTTTCATATCTGCGGAATAGTAATTCATTAATTCTCTTTATCCAAGTCTCTGCAATAAATAATTTAATTAATAGAAATAATGATGGAAAGATTATGAGACATGAATTTAAATTGAGAATGGTAAATAAATATTATTGATTTTACGTCAAACGATTGGATTGCAAGATCACTGCACAATTTTATCGATCAGAAGAATCGATAATTCGTTCTTAGGAAAGAGAGACTTCAAAAATTTAGTTCGAGATGACGCGAGCATGAGAGAAATTTTTGATAGCAAGAAAAAGCATTTCTTTCAGAAGAACTGAGAGAAGTTCATTTTCGCATTTAAATACAGTGGGAAATGTAGAAATTGCATTGATCCATTCAATAACTCTCAATCGGTAAATTCAATTTATCAATAATTAATTGAATGATAGTGACAAATTTAACGTACGTTTTTCATCGAAAGAAAATTATGAGAATTACGAATCTATTATGTATTATTGATTGAATCATTGATAGAGCAATACAATGTCTTCTTTTTTTTCTGATAAATAAAACGGTAATGATGAATGAAAAAAATCCTACTTTTTCCGAAGGAAATCTTTCAAATACGACATTGGCATTGGATGAATCTCCCATTCCATATAAGGATATGCGTTCCATTGAGTCCACAAAAATTACGCAGTAGTCTAAATCACCCGTCCCTCCCTAAAAATCCCCACCACATCCATTCCTTCTTGCGAGAATCCCAAAATTCTCCAGAAAATACGAAAAATCCCATAAATTACTCTCCAATAAATCGCGGAAAAAAATAGAAGGTAAAAAAAATTCTTGAATAAAAAGTCCGGCGTAGCCGGCAGATCAAAGGCAACATGGCGCCCGGACACTCCCCTGTCGTCTCTAACTACGTCATTCGAAAATGTAACTAAAAATCACTACCAACTAGTGAGAAAAAAACGCACATTTTCCACACCCAAAGTAGAATTGAAAAAAAAAAAGAAATCTCCCATTTTTCTCAACTGCTCCTTTTTCACAAGGAAAAAAAAAAGTAAAGAGAATTCGCCGGGCGATAGAGGCAAAGATGGCCACCCTGAAGTGAAAAAAGGAGCGAGAGAGAGAGAGAGAAAATTTTGAAAAAAAAAGGAGACGTCTTTGCGCGTGGCGTGCGTCATTACCGCACGACTGAGCCGCATTGGGATCGCATGACCGGGACGTGAAATATTCGCTCATTTTTTTTGCCACCCTCGAATCATCCGATTTGTCTCACGTGCCATTAATGCACCGGATCAATGTATAATTCCAAAAAATGAGGAATTCACTGAGGAAATTAATGATATCACGTCTTCCGTCTTTTTTCCAGCGTTTGTTAGTGGAAATATGAGTAAAGGGGACGGAGTATGATTTTTTTTTCTTTTCTCAATGGCTACGGGGTTCACACGAGATCGAATTATCCACAGACAGTTCACACTCAATTTGCACTTTAATAACCATTTAACTCATTGTATCCATTAGTAGTTGCCTTAATAATTACATTAATTTGTTTATTTACATTCATTGAATTTTATTACTCACCTAATCGAGTGCAGTAAGCGGCCTGGAAAATTGAGGCTTCAACGTATTACAATGTCTCACCGTTCACTACGATCTCACAGAGTGCACTAGCTGCGACTGACGGAAGCCGCCATCTTGAGGATACGTTTTAACTCGCACGCAACTTCCGTTTGTTGATATTTTTTTGTAATTGGGTTTATCAAATTTCTGAAAGTTCACTCGAATTAATTTACATGAAAAATTGCGAAATAACTGCTGTCGATTTTTTTAATGAGATTTTTTATTGGATTCTTGGAGTTATGTGAACGTAGCCCCCAACGCACTTATCGAAGCGCATGCGCATTCAAAGTCGACGGCAGCGCTGTGGCTCCAATTTTCGAAAGGTATCGAATGCACCCACATGGTTGTCAGTGAAATCAACAATAAATTTTGATTTTCATTGAGTTTATTTGGCTGATTGAATAATTATTATCAACGAAAATGCCGAAATCAAAGAGAGATAAAAAAAGTAAGAAGATATATTATTTTTTTTCTTTGAAAAATCCATTTTTCACGTTTTTAAACGTATTCAAGTATTGAGATAACCTCTAAAAACAATAGAATAATTCAAAAAAATGATAAAACATTCATTTTCACTGAGATTACTCTTTAGCAAGCTATTAAGAATTTTTTTTGTAATTATACGAAGATTTAAAAAAATTGGAATTCCATTAATTTAATTTTTCTTTTCACTTTTTCCTTTCAGTATCTCTAACGAAAACCAGCAAAAAAGGAAAAATCTTGAAGAACCATATAATCGAGGATGTCAAAGCCTGCGTCGAAAAATACAATCGTGTAATATTGTTCACATTCAGCAACATGAGGAACAATAAATTGAAGAGCCTGAGAGAAGAATGGTCTGGAAGTCGTTTTATCTTCGGGAAGAACAAAATAATAGCGCACGGTTTCGGTTTGACCCCAGAAACTGAGGTTGCTGATGGTATTCACAAGATGTCGAAGGTATTGCAGGGTCAGTGTGGTCTTCTGTTTACGAATAAATCGCAGAAAGAGGTTTTACATTGGATGGAGGAGTTCGGTGAAGAGGATTATGCCAGAGCTGGATTTATCGCTGAGGAGACAATCGTTCTGCCCGAGGGACCACTTGCTGATTTTTCACATGCAATTGAGCCACATTTGAGGCAATTAGGAATGCCAACAGCACTGCAAAAAGGTGTTGTCACTCTGCTGAAAGAGTTTGAGGTCTGTAAAAAGGGTCAGGCACTGACACCTGAACAGGCAAGAATTTTGGTGAGTTTTTCAACAAGTTCAGATTTTTACTTTGAAAAAGGTATAAAAAAACGAAATTGAGGAACTCAATGCCTTTCTCCCACTTTAATTATTTTTTTCAATCTATTTCTGTTCAGAAACTTCTTGGAAAGCAGCTGGCAACGTTCAAACTCATACCCATTGGTATTTACTCGAAGAAGAAAGGATACACTCATCTCAAAGCTGAAATGCCTGATAATAATGAAGAAGAAGTCGAAGACGAGGTGATGGAGGCTGAAGACGATAATGAGACGTAGACTAAAAAAGAAAAAAAATATCTTGTATTATTTTTTTTTATTTTTTAATTAATAAAACTATTGTACATACCTCACATTGATCTTCTATCGAGTCTCCAGTTGAAAACAATTGAGAACAGAATAACTGAGAATCTGTCATTTCGTTCATGTGATTGGGAATCCAAATTGTAAGTTTGATGCTTTGACGTCTCTATCACTGCAAATATTTTTCTATTATTTTTTATCATGAGTCTACCAGTTTACACGATTTTTCTACTCGCTGTCATCTGTTATGTAAGTTCGGAAAATTAATTTAATTGTCAGGAGAATTAATTAATTTTAGGTTCTAATTCCGCAGTTTATTTATACACGACTATACAATTCCCAAAAATCAACGAATCCAAAAATAATATCTCATTTCAATGCGAAACGCCAGAGAAGCGCAACATCAATTGATTCAATTGAATTATCTGATATCGAAGAAATAATGAGGGAAAGACCGAAGAGAGGAAAACGCACGAGTAGAGCGAGGAAATGATGAATTTTTAATCTATTAAAATGTAAATTTCATCCATATTTTGTTCTTGAGGTTTTTGGTAATGAAAAGAATGATAATTAAGCTGGTTATATCGTATATTTTTCATTGTCATTCTTTCAAATTTTACGAACTACAAAGACATTCATTACATTTAGCTGAAGCTCAAACATTTCCAGGCGATTACAACATTCGAGAAGAAAATATTGTTTTTTTTTTTTTTGTTCTCTTTCAATTCATTAATTTTATCATGCTGATTTATCGAATTTTTTTTGGAATATAATTTCGGAAGTGGAGAGGTAAAAGCTTGTTTTGCCTCTTCTTTGAAAATTTAAACTTCTCAATTGACTTTAAGCGTGTGCAGAGCGAGTGAGATCTATCTGGTCCATGGAACTCCATCACTTAACTCAATCTCTTAAAAAATTCATAATCAACTGAACTAACTAAATGAAATTCAACTTAAATACTCATTTTCATATGAAAATTATTATTTTTTCTTCTAAATGACAAACTTAAAATAATGGCCTACAATATTTACACAAAGTTACCGAAAAATCTAACACAAGTCTCATTATTCTTATAAATTTTCAACGATTTCCTTTCTTTTTTCTGTCATTTTATCAATTTCAATTGATTATTTAAATGAAAATAATTCTTTGGTTGAACAGAATCGCACTGCGATTTTTAAAGATTTCCTTCTGTCACCAAATGCAAAAAATAAATTACGCTCCAGTCGTTTCTTCTCCACAATTTCTTCTCTGAATTAATCAGAAACATAATTTTCCTTAACGAAAAAATTACAATTCGAAAAAAAAAAGATGATTAACTTTTTGTCAATTCCTTGCTCACAAGTTTGGAATACAAAAAAATAATGATAACAACTTTCTCAGCAAATTTAATCAAAATATCACAATGCAATTAATAAAAAATTTCATAATTTTCCTTTTAATTGCATTATTTAAAGCTAAAATTGAATGGCAAATAATTGTTGCCAATTTAAACTCAAATTTTATACAAAAATAAATATTAATTCTCGAGCATTAGACAAGACACAGAAGGTAATTCTCTCCTTTCTTTCATTATCATTTCTATTTAATTAATCTTAGAATTATGTTTAAATTAATTATTAATTTCTCGACTAGAAATTCCCTGGAAAAGGCAAATTAAATCATGTAGGCCTCTTCTTAATTTCCAAAATCAAAGAAACACAATTTTCTACATTAAAAAAAAAACTGTCTACGAAATTAACAAATAATTATTTTAAATAATATATTAATTAAATTTCTAATGTGTTCCACACCAACGGAATGCCTTTTTTTTGCTGAATCCATGATTATTCTCCCTACAGTGAATGAAATATTATCTACGAAAATACATAAAGTAATGAGTAAGTACTACCCTGAATATTCAAATTCTTCACACTTAAGAAAACGCCAAAAAATAATAATTCGTTGATTTCTCAAAATTTTTGAAATCTCCATCAAGCAATTGTGATTTGCATTTTCTTTAAATTCCTAGAGTACAAAAGTTAGCTTGAACAAGATGATTATCTATTTATTGTATTTTTTTTTTATTCATTATTATTCTCCAACGATTGGAGAGGAAAGATTCATTTTCCTTGAAGATTCAAATGAAAAAATAAATTCAAGTATCAATTATTTTTTTTCTCCGAATCATTGTTGAGCAGATGGTTCAAAGTGATTTTGTTTATTCTCTTTGTGAAGAGTGTTCATTGAAATAATTGGGAAATTGATAATTGAGTTCAGTAGTTAAGTGAAGAAATATGGTCATTTTTATGTGTTTTTGTGGAATTTCTCAAAATCTTAGGGAGATGAATAAATTTATTCAGAGGCCTTCTTTGTAGCGTTATTTCTCCTCTTCAAAGAAGATTCTTACAAAAAAATTCTATCTCCCTTAGTTCCCAAGATATCCAATGAAAAGCTGTAGACCTCTCACTTCTCCACTTAATTACTAAATTTATCTTCTCAATGAAATATACGAATGAATAATCAATTACTGAGTCGCCTGTAATTCACCCAGTAAGTCGGCGATATTTGGTAATTCTGGTATTGGATCTCGCCAGTATGAAAAATTACTGAATTCATCGGCAGCATCTTCCCGGAGCGCTGGGAAGAGATGATCAACGATGAAACTCATGTTTGAATATCTGTAAATTAATAAACAGAAAATTAATTGCACATTGTTATAATAATGAAATGAGAGAAGATGATAATTAGCAAATTCCTGCAATGAAAAGGTCTTATGAATTTCATCTGATTAATCACCAGAAAACTTTATGAAAATTCAGCGTTAGAATAGTTGAAAAATTAAGTTTCCATTGGAGGAAAATAATTAATGAATTCGAATAACTGTGATGCATGGAGTGTTAAATGTCAATGAGTTAGTTTCTTATTTTGCAAGTGACAAGTGGTTTTTTTCTCAGTCAGGAGGAGAGATAATGTTCGATATAAAAGGCCCCAAATGCGATAATTTCCACCACAAAATATTGCCTGATTGAGCGACACAATTAACGTGAAATTAAATAAATAAAATTATTAAACAATAAGCAACGATAAGAAATGCAAGATTCTCTGACAAGTGCTTACCCTAATTAATTAAAGAAGATAAGTTGACAACCAAATTTACCATTAAAAAATTAAACCCCAAGAAGCAAATGATTTTTTTTTTTTAAACAATCAATATATTATTTCTTCTCAAAATTTGTAAAAATACTATTCGATTAAAATAATCTCAATTCCTGATAATGCAATATCAGGAGAAAATAAAAAATTATCAAGACTCTGGAATCTCATTGGTAACTAGATAAAACTATTATTTACACGTAATTGCACTATTTAAATTATTAAATTGTCAATAAATTAATTGGTTGTTGTCATCATTGCACTGTTGCATTGGGCAGAGGCGGGAACAAGTCATTGACGATGTCACTCTGACACGCATAACTGTAATCATAGAAATAATCCCCCCTTTGAATATTCAATTTCTTCTAATTTTAAATCTTTAGTGAAATTTCTCCTTTCCATGTACACAATTTTTTGTTAATATTTTCTTTACTTTTTTATCGCGTCGATTTAATCATTTTCATTTCAATATTAAGCTCCATTAGCTTGGTTGTTAATAATTATTAATTAATATAGAATCAAATTAAGAAGAATTTATTAAATGTTCGAGTGGTACTTCACCAGTTTTGAGGAATATCTCAGAAGCTAGAAGAGATATAAATTCAAGAGACCCTTTCCGCAGAGAAAAGGGCAATCGATTCTGTTAATTCTGCTCCACCACTCACATAAATAAAGAAATAAATGAGTAAATAAAAAAAATATATATAATTTCGTGCTTCGTGTTATTAGTTTGCATTACATCACAGTTAATAATTCCAAATATAAATATAATTCCATAAATAAATAATAGAAAATTGTTAGAAAAAGCAGGGAGAATTATAAGAAAGAAAAAGGAGGGATAATAAATGGGAAATAAATATTTTTTATGGACTTACGATGACTGGAATGTTTGTGTCAGCTCGTGCTTCAATTCTCCACGATGGTTTATCGTAAAAATTCGCATTATGGGAATGCCAACTGCCCTGTATGCCCAAACATCCTGAGACGTCGAGATAATTGAATTAATTTAAAAACTTGTAATTATTTTTATTCAACAATAATTAGAGAGCACCACTCACATTAATACGATTGCCATAGCCAGCATAAAAAGGCTTCGATCCCTCCGGGAAAAGTGCCTGAATATCACTGAGACACGATATCTTGAATCTCTCCGGTTTCTTCTCAATAACTTCACGATGAAATGCAGAGATTAAGCTAGTTGGATTGAGAAGAAGTGGTCCTTCAGGAAGTGACAAATCACCCTGCTTGATGCTCTTGAGATACTCTCTGGTGACCCTAGCCTGTCCAATAGCCCGTGCAGATAGATACAGCAGCTTGTAGCCATTATTCTTGATTTTAGTGAAGAGCTGAGCAACGCCAGATTGCGCCCAGTCTTTCCCAACGATTGGCAGAATGTGTCCAAGAACATCGGACTTTGTTATCGTACCATCGATATCGGAAATGACTATTTTGTCGTTCCACTTCCATCTGTAAATGTGGCACTTGCATCTTGATGTACCTTGATAAGCAGTTGTTACACTAAAAACAACTTCATTGGGCCCTTCTTTCAGATTCAAGCTTGCTATTTGCTCGGAGGACAATCTCAGAGTTTTCCTGTATTTCTCGGTTGACTCGTAGTATGGTCTACGTTCTTTCGGAATTTTAACACCCTGTGGCTCATTCTGATTGCTGTCCGAGTCCTCAGAACCACTGTAACCCTCGCCATCACGTTCACGAGACTTTGTAGAGGTTTTCGAGAGATCCTTTGGATCCTCTGGAGTACTGGAGAGACTCACTTCTGCTTCCTGCACAGTTAGAGTCTCCTCAGTTGACTTTGGCTTTGATTCTCTGAAGGGCAGAAAGGGTTTATGATTAATTGGAAATTTAATTTCGTTGGATATTCAAATTTATGTTTATTAAATGGATTTTTAAACTCACAGTGATTCGGCTGGCATGGCATCGTCACTCGGTGACTGAGGCTTGAATTCAGTGGACATATCAGATGATAGTTCTTTAGTTCCATCTACTGCAAATACAATAAAATTCACAATTCATTCATTTTTTAATAAATACGAAAAGATGAGGTATCAAGGACACATTTTAGTTTTAAAAATACCTTCATGAATTTCTGGTGATTTCTTCGGTGGCTGGGATCTTCTCCATGAGAACCATGAACTGTATCCACCAGTTCTAACTTCATTAGTTTTATTATCCTGATGATTTGTTAATTCCTCCTTTTTGTTGTTATCTTGCATTGGCAATGAATTAAAATTTTCAATAGTATGCTGTGGTAAACATCTCTGATAAGCAGCTAATGTTACAATAATTGGACATGCAGTTATCCAATTATAATATTTTCCATTAATTTTAACAACTAAATTTGGATTATCAAATAATTTAATATCAGTGCATATGTCTTCAAATTGAAGTTGATTTTGATTGAATAATTCATCAGTTGGACAATTGTCATTGTCAAGTCCACCGCACAATGACAGGCTCACATCAAAATTAGTATCAAATATTGATTGTTTTTGCTCATCAAAGTCACTGTCGAGTGATTTTGGACCACCAATTGCACCTTCTACACTATTTGGACTTTGGGGTAAACTTGGACCGTTTCCTGATTCCGTGTCTTCCTCGTCCATTGTTTTTCTTTCTGGAATTTAACACGAAATAATCCCGTCACTCTATTTTAAAAATTTTCATCACGTAATTATCTTTTCAGAAAAACGTAATATTGCAGTTTTATTACATTAATTTATTTTAATTGAATAGAGAAAACATTATAGCAGAATTTTCACACACGGATAATTTAATAAATCATTAAATAAACGAATGAAATTAATTATTTGCTTCGTTACAATTTTCCAACGGTAAAAAGCTAATTGAAAAACCGAACCCCATTGTCTAATGTGCAAGCATGAATAATGTATGAATAAACAGTAAATTAAATATGAAAGGAAGGAGAAAAACAAATGATAAAAATTTAAACAGTCAAAGATTAAGCACAGAAACAAATAGCTGATGATGAAAGGCAGCTGAGAAATAATACCTTTTGCAACAGTAGCTCCACGATGAGATGTTGGGAAATATAATGCAGCAACTTCTGGATCCAATTCATCTGCATTAATGTCACTCAGATAAATTCCTTCGGATTCTGGATTATGTCTAACACGTGATGTCTTCTTCATGAATGAGAACATACCGCTGAGCATTGAACGCTGTACCTCAGCTGCCATGAAGCAATGTTAGCAAAATTAATTTTGTTAGTTGGAAAATTGTGATTAAGCTTTTGACACCGATGATGTTTTCTTTTCAACTTATTTAGTTATCCGTTTGATTAATTTTACCATAATTATTATTATGACAATTATGGAGTGAAGTGGTGAAGGAAGAAGGGTTTTTTTTTTCGATAATTGAGGATTTTTGTTGGATTTTCCTTCACCACACAACTGCCCATTTCGCCCTAGCCCTCAGTACAATATCTCTGACCTTGAAGAAGATAGAGGGATTTTCATGGATTTTCTTTTTTGTGAAAGGTCTGCATACAAATTCCTCTATTTTCCTCCAATCCATGAATTTCTGTATTAAAATTTTCATATTTCAACAAAATTTACCATCATTTTGAGGCACTGAATTTGTTGATGTGCTCATTGCATGTACAGCCTCAGGCGGTGGACTTGGTAGCTCTCCCCATCTCCAACTCTGCTGATGTCCTTTATCCTCGTCTCTTTCTTTAACTTCTAGCTCAATTTTTCTCATCTCAAATTCTGTGTCTGATTGCACTGGTGAACATGGCCTAGAATCCCGGTTCCTTTTAATGTAGAAAATAAAAAAAATAAATTTAACAACAACATCAACGCTAATGTGTCCTGTGTGATCATCAGTGTGTTACGTAGAGCGTATCTGTTCAACTAATTATAAAACAATTCTATTTTCTATGAAATAAAAAAAATCCAACAATTAATCATATTAATTTTCATAGTACTAAATGTATATCTTCATGCATAATTCACTCACTTTGTAACTTCTGTGTCACTAAAGAAATGGAAATCCGTGTCTGGTGGAGGATTTGATGGTTCAGGTGCAGCTGCATTTTCTGGTGATGGTGTTGGTTCCTAATAGAAAGAAAAGCAACGTATTTATTCACATTCAAAATAAAATTCGAAATATTCGTTAAAAAGCAAGATAAATGGTAGAAAAATTACTGGATCATGTTGAGAGACTTCAACAACTGGAACTTCGCTCTCACTGATCTCAGTCTGGCTGCTGCTGCCATTACTAGTCTTCCTCTGTGATCCCTTCTTCTTCATGATGCTCTTCCTCTTCCTCTTCCTCTTAGAAGTGGAAGGCGTCTTAACCTCTTCAATCGTCTCCTCCTTACTCTTCTTTTCAACAACAGTATTCGACTCATCGCTTGATTTTTCTTTGGCACTGCTCTGCGGATCATCAGTAATAGGCCTGAAGTCATTATTGACAACACTGATCTTCCTGATTCTATCAGAAGACGTAACAGCAACAAAAGACTTTGGCGTTGAGACGACTGGCTTTGGTTCCTCCTCATTAATATTATCCATATCAAATATTTCTTCCTCAGTCTGTGGCTGATTCTTCTCCTCTTTCTCATCCTTCATCTTCCAATCATTGAGCAGAGCTTTCTCAAATGATGGACGTTGTTCAGCTGGTAATTCTGGAAAATTCTCCTTGAAGAGACGCTCTCTGTCCTCAACTTTGAGTGCTGAATACTCATCCCTTATCATTTGCTGCTTTTGAATCGTCGACATCGTGCTCAAACTCTCCCGAAAGATTTTGTCTCTCTCCTCGTAAGTCATTGATGCTATCTGCAGCCATTTGTCTCTGTGCTCAGCTGGCAAATCTGAGAATTGTTCGATCAGAAAATTTTCACGTTGATCTGGTGGCAGTGATGACATTTGCTCCAATTTTTCACGCTCAATTGATAGTACAGAGTCACGTAGGATTTTTTCATGTTGCTCTTTCGGTAGATCAGACAGCAGATGAAAACGAGCAGGTGGAAAACAATTGTCATCTGGTATTGGTGAACATGCTAGATGTGGTGGTATTTCAGGATCATTGTGGGTTGCATCGTATGGCACTTCTTCAACGAAAAATGCCTCACCAGAATCACCAAGTTTCATGTGAATCTGCTGTGGCTCGCCATTAATCTCAATGTCCACTACTTTTTCACGTGATCTAAGTACACCGAGTTTACCAAATCTAACGTGAAATGGTGAACAATTGAATGAGCCATCGTCCTGCTCAACGACAATAACATCGATCGCACCAGTTAGTGTTGCAGCATTAATCTCATTATAAAAATCACGAAAATTGCTGATAAACTTGCCGATGTAGTTCATGCTGTACATCTTAATGTCAACCTACACGGCTAGTCCCAGAGAGATATTTCAAATAATTAATCACTGATCTTTGAAAATTCTTCTTCAGTCACAAATTGTGAGTGACTAAGTTATTTACGTGAATTTACACGATGGTAAGTGATAGATTGGGGCTTTCCCCCTCTGTTTTACTTGCAAATTGGTTATTCAAATGTACTTGTGTATCTCATCTGTTCATTTTGACAATGCACAATGAATTACTCCATTTTATCGTCTCTCAACATTTCCGCTCGTTCAATTATTCTTTTTTTTCTTATTAAATCAATTATTTCATTCGTGAAGAAAGGGATTTTTTCAACTTTGTATCGAAGAACTGGCAAAACTGTCACTACCAGAATTTTCGAAGCACAGGTGTCTCTTATCACACAGAAAAAAAAAACAAAGAAATGTCTTTTGCAGGAAGTATTGGAGGTGATTTTCAGAATCTTCACTCCGGATTTATCGAAATTTTTAATTTGGCAATTATTATTTTGAGTTCACTTGCACTAACGTATGCTCTACGTGAACCTTGAGGGATCCTTTGTCCCCTGAGAGGCTCACTTGGTCTGTCGTACTCACAAAGCAACCAGCACCGGTCGTGAATACACGTTTTTCATAGGTGTAGTGGGGATAATACTCCGAAACGTCAGGGAACAGGGGTCACGTGGTACTCGGTAGAGTCCAATGACGAAGCAACGTTATCACCCACTGTGGCGGTCGATAAAGATGGCTGGGCCACGTGATCAAACGAGCGGAATTTTTGATTATCTCTCTCTGTCTGTAAAAAGAAAGAAAAGGATTACGTTAGAAAATGTTATTTTTTTAAGGATTCCTTTTACTTGGAATTTATTAATTTACACATATTGAGGAGAAAATGGTAAATTTCAATAGAATTTTTCATGAAAACCTTTCTTCACCTCTTTTTTCTACAGAAAATATCAAAAAATCAGGATAAATAATAAAAATTTCGGTCAGCTTGTGAGACCTGTTTTTTAAAATTAATTTTGTAAAATTTAATTTTAAAAAAAAACAATTCACTAAAATTCATTTTTAATGAAATACGGATAAAGTTAAATGTTAAAATGCAAATCACTTGATTATGTAATTCTAAAAAGAAGTGATGTAATTTTGTGACTTTGTGAGATGAAATAAAAAGGGGAATAATAATTTTGAGAAATGGAGAATCAGCAAATTTCAAAATTTCGCTATTCACGTTCCCCTGAAGCTATTAAAAAGATTATGAATTAACATTGAAGCTCGTCACGTTGTATCTTTAACGTCACAAAGTTTCGTGTTATAATAACGAGAATGAAGGTGGAAAAAATGGAGTAAAATACTAAGACATTTTCCACGAATTATAATTATCGTTAATCATTGAATCATAATTTTCTGATTCTTCTATTCTCAGTAGTGTCACGCTAGTCTCCAGTGAATTGACGGTGGACATTGAACTGGTACGTGGATACTCGCGGTTAATATCAAGTGTATATTGTTCCACAGCAATTGAACATTGTACCTAAGCTCGAAAAGAAAAACAATAATGACGCGAGAAAATTCTCTAATATTTTTGTGAAACGAAAATAAACGTTATTTTTTTTCTCTCAAATTGCAATTATTTTTTTCTCTCTTTTTACATGAATACTTGAGTAAAAATACATTGACCTTCACAGGTTAATCCCGAGACAATCGATTGGTTCATTATTCCAAGGACATAAATCAAGCGTTTTTGTGTTTGAAGATTTTTTGGCAATTCAACAAATTGAGAAATCTCAAATTACGAAACAATTTTATCCTCGGTACATCAAATACATTAAACAACAACTGAATTTTATGAAAAATTAAATAACAATATTAATTTTCACTGGATTTTTTTTTTTATAAGCAAAGGCATTGATGATATAAAATGAAAAAAAATCATGGAAATGAGTCAACTTTATTGTTTCTCCCTTTCTTCAAATATATTTGAAAATCCATGAGAGATAGAGAAAATTCCATTATGACCTTTTTTGTAGCTCTCATTCTCCTCTAGAGAAAGCATCCTCACAAAATTTCTTCCATCTCCTTTATTTTCCGAGATATTTTCACAAAAACGAAAATTCGGAATTCTCTCGCTTCAATCCCACCCAATTAATCTCAACAATAACAATTTCTTAATTAATCCCGACTGAAAACATCTCACAGTCATTATTTACAAACGAGCGAGAGAACGATAATGAGAGAGAAAAAATTGGCGAAAGCCCCACAACGACTTTCCCATTGCATCAATCGATTACGTCAGGGCTTCTCGTCTTACTCATTGACTCAATAAAAACAGAGATACACGTTATCGCACAAATTCTTCCATAAAATCCATCCAAATGAAGGAAATTCAAGCGATGCTATTATTATTAATCCAAGAAAATGTGAAAAGTTTAATTAACTAATTAGTGAAAAAGTTTAATGACAAAATTCCGAATGAAATTTCTTTGACAAAAAACAGATAAGACTTGAACGTGATCAGTCTCGGCTTTTTGCCAGATAAAAACCGGACTCATCCTGCCAAACCGGAAGGCCAAGAACTGTTCAATCCCAGGAAAAATAAACGTAGTGAATGAAAAAGTTCGTGACTAATCACGAAATTATTCCATTACAATGAAAAAAATAAATGTAATTATGTAATTAATGTTTCAATAAATATTACGATTAATTGTTTTGTCTGCAAAATTGATAGTGCCCCTTACAACATAATTATTATTTGCTTAAATAATTTTGAGATTGGCAGAGATCCCAGTATTACTCATCTATTTTATTATTAAAAAATGAGAATTTTTGAGTGATGAGAAAAACAGAATTTATCATTAAATTTCATCCATTCTTGTATTTTCTTAAGAATATCTCGGTAAATATTGGGAATACGACGTTTTTGCTTCAATACTTTTTTGTAGCTCTTGAAATTCTCTACAAAAAAGGATTCAAGCAAAATCACTCTATCTCGCTTAGTTTCCGAGATATTCCAGTGAGAATAATCATTGAATTATTTTTCCAGTAAAAAAAAAAACCATTTTCATTGCGCAAGAAAAAGTTCCCCTTTTTCATTGAAACCATGTTTAGAATTTGCGCAAAAGAGAATTCGAGTTTTCCTCAAGGACAGAATGTATATGACCGACTTTCAAAAGGCCCCGAATAGAACGACAGAACCAAATAAATGAAAAAAAAGTTCATTCATTTTCGAAGGGAGCTTAATTTTTTCAATGAAACGAAAATCTGTCGATGGTGAATTCATTAGTAAATTAGAACACACTCTAAAGATCTATTTGTGCTCTTCCTTCCCTCCCCCTTCCCCCCTCATTTTGCGATGACAGAGACGTGACTAGTTTCTCCGTTCTCTTTACTCATTTCTTGCTTTGATGAAATATTTCACTCCGATTCATCCGAGTTCTCTCCTAAAACATTGAATTATTCATATCATAATCTTTCTCTTCATAATTCTCGTGGACTTCAATAATATAATGAATTCATAAGAAAAGGAGAGAAAATGTTTGTTGAAATGAAATCAAAAGACTGAGGATTATCTTTGATTTATCAATTCGATGTTTTGTTAATTAAATTGTTATTAATTGAAAGAAATTAATTATTCGAATAAACGTTTGGCCTTTTTCGAATTCTCTTGGCCCTGGACGTGGCAGTGAGCAAAAATAATCGAGAAAATTCATATTTATGCAATTTTCCGATAGAATAGAAATTGTAAACAACTTTATCTCAAAATTCATTTACGCTTGATTTCTTCTTTATTCCTTTTTTAAACAGAGGTGTATGAAGAAATTTGAGGAATAACCTTATTGATAACTTGAAATAATGAAAAAAATTAAATATCCATAAATTCCTCAGATTTTATCATCAATTATCAATAAATGTAATTAACACCGTCAACTCACCAATTAACAAAAAAACCTCAAAATATCCACGATAACTGTATGACGTAAATCCGCGTAATCACTGAAAAATTAATTACTCGTTGAAAAAAAATAATTAAATTATGTATTCATCCGCAGAATTCCGTTGAACACAAAAGACCCGGAAAAAAATCATAAAAATAACACGTGCGCTCGGTATGAGCGCTCGAGTCTGACTGAAAGTATTTATCGGCCAAATGCTGCCTCTACACACTACTACAGAATGCCCCTCCGTTTTTAAAATCCCCCTCACAGCGCATTTATATTTTTATTACAAAACGTTGTTTTTCTCCGGAGCTGCAACAAAAACGTGTTCAATCCCGTTTGATGTTACGCTATTGGTTGAATTATTACGGAAGCATGGTCGAGCCTCCGTGCGTATCAAAGGCATCACAGGATTCTATGTTGAATATATGTTTTTTCGTCAAGAGTGGGGACAAGATGAAGAGGGGAAAAAACAGGTGATGACCCAAATTTTAAATAAAATCTCTGCCACCATTTTTCTCTCTTATTTCCATAAAAGAGAAGGAAACTTTCTTCATTTTATTTCAGTTGCCCATTAATCTAGAGAAATAATAAAAGATAAGCACAAATTATTAAACATTTAATTAATATTTAATACGAGAATAAAGAAATGCATTAATGCAGTACGATGACAGGAGAAGATAATTTTTCTTTATTCTTAACTTACTTTTTTTCAATGAATATTCACTTGCAGAGTGTGTGAAGCCCTGCTTTCACTCCTGCACGAGTGGTTAAAAGGTCGTGCGCTGATTGGCTCCCTCCGTTACCGCAGGCCTGTACATTCAGTGTTATTCACTTCTCTTTCTTCCTTTCCTCTTGAAAGGAATTATCTATTATATGATTCTAGTTACTTTGTTTTCCGACATATAAACAAAGTCAATGAATTAAAATTCCTATTTACTGCATCATACTCGTGAAAAACAATGATGCACGTGTGCTTTGTTTTTAATAAGAGGCACTAACAAAATAAACAAACACGTTCATCTACGAAAACAGATGGACAGCGCCCTCTGCATATAAATCATCTCTTTCTCTTTGTGTTTATTCTCGTTTCTTTCTTGTCTTTCCGCATTTTATTGGCGCATTGTGTGTCCGTGTGGCTACGAGGGTCACTGGCCTAACTGATACGTTGGTATTGTAATTGTGCAGCTCCAGTGGGTAATTATCATATGAACATTTTCAAAGCAAAAGTGAAAGGAGATTATTTTTAAATAAAAATATTCCAGATTATTATCCATTGGAAGATGAGGCAATTTTTTTTTTGTTCAAATTTTTAAAAACTTCATAAAACTTAATATCGAAATCAAATCGATTCCCTTTGAAAAAAAAACGTTCAGTTTGTGAAAGAAAGTAGTCAAGTTACGCAAAATGAAACACGCTATGTAAAAGTGGTGGTAACGCGTGTTCATTCATCAGCCAATGAGCAGCGAGTACCTTTTGGGCCACGTTGTTGAAAGAGACGAGGGGAAAAAGGGAGAAAAAAGGACGATTGAAGTGTTTTTCTTCAACACACCCACCAAATTCAGGCTTCTCATTGGCTGTAGTATCACGCAAGCTATTTGAAGGACACGAACAAACGAAAACAAGACTATTATGCGTCAAGAATTACGGTTTTGGTTTTTTTTTTCTCAACTTCCCGGTGTGAGTAGCACACGTGGAGTGGTTCTTGCACTTGTTGAGAAGACAACAGGATAAATTATCGCAATGCGAATGACACAAGTTGCAATAACAAGTTGTTTGAGATACCTCGTGAAGTTTTTTTCCAACAAATTATGAAAAATAGAAGAGATATATAGTGTAAATGATTAGGTCATTTATTTACGTTTGAGGATGCACGGAATTTCAGTGATGATTTTTTTATTTTTTTATTTTTTAATCATTGTATCGATTTATTAGAAATTGATAAAATTTGAAGTCTTAATTAATTTTCTTATCTTTCAGACGAAAAGCCAGTAGGAGCCAAAACGAGATAAGTCGACATATCTTCGTAATCATTTTCATCAAATGTCTCGCAGACTAATTAAGATTGAGCCAGTATTTTTTTTTAAATCAAATTGATTATTTTTTGAAATCTTTCTTAATTTTATTCAGTTTTGATTTTGTTTTTTCTTTGTAAATAATAGAATAGACTCATCTGACTTCATCTTTTTATTTGCAGATGTTTTCTTTATTGGAATAATGACAAACACGGAAGATCGAGTATTTCATCGGTACATTGGCCTTGAGTGTAAATATGGTAATGTCAATAACAGTTTCATGATACGATAAAGTTTCTGATACTCAATTCAAATTTGAGGTGTCAAAATATTGTGAATCATATTTTTATCATACAATAGCTATTCCAGGTATTTTCATTCTTTGTTTAATTTTACTTTTTGATAAAATTCAAATTCACAGTCTTAATAGATTGTAGACATAAATTAACGACACATAATCAGGTTTTATCTTATTTTTGTTGGAAGCTCATTGTGTTTACAATTGTGATAGAAAGATTGCACAAGCATAGAAGTAATGTTTTATATAATTTTGAGTTTCGGAACTAAATTAAAATGTTTCAAGTGATGACTGTGAATCATCGTGTCGATTGACGTTTATTCGATCTTCTTTCGTCATCGGTGTCTTTTTGTGACGTTGGATGTGCTAATTTATTTTGTTGATTGTTTATCACTTGCAGATTGTTCAAGTGTTCTTTAATATTTTGCACAAAGTTTAGCGGTTCTTCTTTGATTTTAAATTTAGATGCAGCTTATTTTTATCGTTTTTGGGAGAGAATTGAGGGAGTTACCGATTGTTGATAAGTAACGATAATTAGATGTGACATTCTGTATTTTTCATGTGAGTAATTATTTTGTTTTCTGCAAATAACAAATAATTGCAGTGGAAAAATTGGATTATTTTTGAAATTAAGATGAATATGGAGATATTTTTACTCAAACTAAAGTTATCTACAGTCGGTAAAAGATGAAGATAAACAGATGAAATGGAATAGTCAATTTTTAAAAAATTCGAAGGGCTAGTTCTTCCCAAAACCAAAATAATCACATTATTCATTGTGTTTTCTTTTAATTTTAGCTTTTCTTTGAACTTCCATCAGATGGAATCACATAGTCTCAAAGATCATCTTGAGAACTCGTCTTCAAATGAAATCACGAAGATTTTTCCACCGAAATTCCAAGGGTAAACGACGTTTACTTTGAACCCATCAGAATGAGGATTGACCCACATATTCAGCATCCAGTATCCCCAAAGATCATTCACAGGTCAGAGAAAGTATCTGTACTCAGATAAGGATCACTAGGTCAATCGGAAGAGCGAGAGTGAAATTTACGTGTACCACAGAAACCTCGTTTTCACGAGGTCAATTGAAAGCGAAATGAGAGCTCAAATGACAGCGAGAGTGATCTTTGGGTTACTGAACCATCCGACTTTCTCGAGGATCTCAGGTCAAGTTCAGGACCTCCCCATGAAATTGGAACAAATGGAGAAATTAGAACGCGTATGAAAAAAAAAATCGCAAACAAAATCCAGTGATTTTTCATCGAAATGAGACGTCACATTTTATAATTGAACTTCTTAATCACTAAAGATAAAATTTCTTTCATCGATACAAATTGATGGGATGGGATCAAAGTCTTTGAACCACTCAAAAAATTTCATAGCCATTTTGAATTCAAGAATATTCGATACTAAAGGTACTAGTGAATGTTTTTAATTTCTAGATCTTTTCTGTCAATTTTATCACTCATTTAGATCAAGTTAAAAGCCTTAGAGTACCTGCATACACGAGAAAGAATTATATTATCTACAATTTGTAGTAAATTGGACTCGTGATCAGTTAGAACAGAATCTACCAGTGCTTCAATTAAAAAATAACTGATAAGATTGCTGGAGCTACATAATCAATAAAAATTCGTGGATGGGCTAATTCTTTGGTAAAACGTGATAGCCTCCTGAGACTTTGACATCTCGGGGAAAAGCAAAAATGATTTCTCAGTGTACAGTGTTGGTGTTAGTGACTCTGGTAGCCTATGTCCATGGAGAGAACTTCCTGATTGCTCCAGAGAATGAAGAAGTACCGTAAGTCTATGATAAAGTGAAGAGAAATCTATTTTTTTTTAATCATTTTGTCTTCTAACTCTGTCTCATTCGTTTAGTGCTTTGAGAAAAGAAATTCTTGAGGTCAGTCTCAATGATATATTCGATCGATCACTTCCGGAAATCCGGAAGATGATTATCAAAGGAGGAATGGATCCCATGAGAATGCCTGATGAGATGATAAGCGTTACAAATATTGTAAATATTTTATTCTTCATTATTCTTCAAAATTATTACTCCTAGTGTCAATAATAAATTTTCTTAATTTATTCTTAGACGAATAAATTGATTAATATTAATTTATGCTAGTTTATCACTCCGCTCAAAAAAAAATTAAATGCTCTATCATTTTAGCCTGGCTTCAGGGGAAAAATTCATATTCATCAAGGCTGGGTACAGGAGGCCTCAACGATCCGTCGAATTGGTGATGTTATCGTCCGCTACAGTGATAAAAAATTGGAATTCAATGTGTCCCTCGGTTGGGATTCTCTCGACGTAAGTCTCCTTCAAATTCTGGGTAAATTGCATTAGCTTCTGACTCTCGTTGAAATTCCGTTCTCTACTTTTACGTATAGAATGATAAAATATGCCCAAAAGTACATAAAAAACACATAGAATTTTGTAAACTGTAATGAATGGAAGCTCATCGAAATTCAATTGAATTCTTTGCCAAAATAAAAAAAAACCATTTACTTATAGGCTACTTACTCTTACACAATGAAATACTTGCTGTTCACGAGGAGAGGGGAATTTGATGGACGCTTCCAGAACATGAAAATTGAAGCCCTCGGTACGATCAATTTCGAAACTCGGAAAATTGAGCTCAAATTCTTCAAAATCGTCAAAATTGGGTAATTTTTTATTCACTATTTTTGCTGCACTCTAGTCATGCTTTGGGATAAATGAAAATAATGTTTTTCCTTCAATTTTACAGAAACTTCTCACTGCAAATACATGGACACTTGATAGATCCAATTCTCAATGCTCTCACAAAAACATTCACAATATTCAGTAGAGATTTCGTTGTACGAGAGATCGAATACAGATGTGCAGAAGCTATTCAGAAAAAAATCAAGGAGGTCAATGACTTTATCCCTGAACCATGGCTCTGATAATTATTATTGAAATAATTAATCATTACACTGTGAACCCTTGAATTTATGACTTTTTATGAAAAAAATAAAGAACCAGAGCGCAAGAAAATTTCCAATTTTCATCACAAATTTCTTCATCAATGAAATATCAGGTCACAAGTTCATTCAATTGTAGTGAAAGTATGAAGCTTATTTGTAGAATACAACTCTCGTCGCACTCGGGGTCATTGAAAGTAAAATCTTTATTTTATTTCCGTTTGAAAGATAGTGAAAGTGATTCTGCGGGCCAATGACTCCTATTGGTTTACTCTCTCGATTAACCCAACGTCATTGGCTGGAAATTTTCAGGGTTAAGTTCAGAAGAGAGAACACTTATTGAATAATCCTGGATAATTTATATTTTTCCATATCCCAGTCAGACCTTGATTTAAACCATTATTAGTATGGTGTCAGAGTTGTTTGGCTGTGTGGCACTTTGTGCTTGAGATAAGATATGGTGGGGATGAGTCAACAGTAAAGCGTCCAGTACAGTTGACAGAGCGAATCATTTATCCAAGTCCAGTCACAATGGATGTTGCAAAGTTTCAGTGTTTAATTATTATTCTTGCAATTGCGACAGTTCAGTGTAGACAAGATGATGGAGTGCTTGAGGTTCATGCAAATGGATTGTAAGTAGTGAAACTATTCCTCCCTTGTCAATTTCTATTGATGATTTATTAATTCCAGGAATGGAGGAACCTCCGCTGTTGGTGAGATCAATCTCAACATTTGGTTCGATCGAGCTCTTCCTTTCATCAAGATATACGCACTCCATCACGGATTAGAACCAATGAGTATTTCAGATATAACTCTACCTGTTACAGCTGAAGTAATGATGATATACATATTTTGCATAAATTTTGTTTATTTATTAATCATGAAAGTAATATTGAAAATAATTTCAGCCGTCATCAACATTATATTTGAAAAAGTGTTTGGCTCATGGTACAACAAATTTTCACAGATCCGATGACGTAATTCTGTACAAATATAAACATTCATGGCAGTTAGATATGCCGTTGAATTGGGATTACATAGACGTAAGGATTTCCTCTAGATTTAACGAAACATCAAAGTAGCTTTGAAGTAAATTATTCCATTTGTTTAAGGTGATTTGTGATTATGAATTTGATTACTTCGTATTCACACGTACAGGCAGTCTCGAGAGTAGACTTCATGCTCTGGATGTTTCTACGTTGACTTCTGTTAATTTGGAGAAACGTAAAGTTCATTTGAAATACTTGAAAGTCGTCGATGCTGGGTATTTTATATTTATTTCTTTTTCATTGATTGAAAGAAGCTAATGATAATATTTATTATTAATTAATAACTTTTATTCATAGAGACTTTTCCATTCAAGTTCATGGACACTTGATTGATCCAATTGTTAATGAGGCTATTGAAGCAGTAGCCCATTCATTGAAGGAACGTATGCTGCACGAAATTGAGAATCAAATGCATACTTCAGCAGAGGAGAAGATAGACGAATTCAATGAATGGATTGGTAATCACACGACCATTGATATTTCAAATTTACCTTATGAATCAGAGCTATTTCAACAGTAATTAGAAATTATTAATACGATTTTCATGATATAGATCTTAATTTTTTTGAATAAACAGGCAGAAGTATCTTACTGTATTTTATTCTTTTTCATTGGAATAATCCGAAGAAACTCAATTCCTCAACTGATAAAACACTCTGTGGACACGAGAGTATTTACCATCAGCTGCTACTTCTGCTGATATTTTCAGCTACCGAGTTTGCTTTCCTGTCGTTAGATGCTTCTGACAATTATTCATACACAACAACTACTTTATAAATAAGGTTTCACCTTCCACAAGGAAATGAAATCATGAAGTCATCAGAATGACAAATATTTTCATAACTTTTTCTTATCTTGAAATTAAAAAAAATTATTTAAACTCTCCAACACGTGAGTGTGTTCGAGGTCATTTGAATGATAAAACTACTATTAATACAGAAAAAAGGATATCAACAAGAATTAACGACACATTGTTTTCTTTATCTGGGAATTACTCTTTTTCCAACGTTTGTAGAAAATGGAGAACTTGCAGAAAACACCGGAATAATGGGATATCAGGTCACCAGGTCATTCAGTTGTAGCAGTGAAAGTGAAACTCATTCGTAAAATAGAGATCTCGTTTTTCTCGGGGTCATTGAGAGTAAAATCTTAGTTTTATTCACTGAAAGAGAGTAAGAGTGATTCTATGGGTCAATGACTTCTATTGGTTAACTTTCTCGTTTGTATTTCAGGTCATTACACCATTTGCATCGAGGTGACATCCAATGTCAAGATCAGAAGAGAAATTAGTCATTACATGATTGCGAATGGTTCCAATTACCTTCTGATTTTGTTCTCCATTCTCCATTGAAATACTAGATTCAATTGAATTTCATCCTAAACCGATTTGAATCAACGAAAGATTTCTGAATCTGCATATAATCGCTATTAACACTACTTTGAGATGAAAATAATTAAGCATTTTGCCAGTAATATCTCTCCTTCTCTCTACAGAAAACTACAAATTGAATCCGTGGAATGCTGCTAGTGAATGCAGGTGCAGTTAAATACACTCACGAGAATCATTCGGCTTATTCTAATTATTCAGTGCATGTACTCGAAAAGCAAGAGGTATTCCAAACGCTCCAGTGAAACACAATCAACGACAATATCGATATCTCATTGTGTCCGGGACGTTTCAAATTCGTTGCAGAATGGACGTATAGACACAATGAGAGAAAAATAAAAGAATGATGAGAAATTAACAATTATTCTCTCTTTTCAGGAATTAAAAAAATGTGACATTGCGGAAAACGATAGGAGAATAAAAAACTAATGAAAAAGTCTGATCTTTGGTAATTTAAAGAATTCGATTGAATAACTCCAGAATTAACGAGAAATGACAGTGGATAATGAATTGATTAGTTTTTCCTCCAGTTTCTGATCACATATGAAAACAAAACGAAATGTACGTCATTTGAATCCAACAACGCGCCTCAAATTAATAATTATTGAACTTGATTTACAAGTTTAACAGTATCATATCGTATCATATTTTTCAGGGTGAAGGCCTTCAGGTAAGAATCCTCAAAAATTCACCAACAATATCAACACATTTGAGCACATTCAGAATTTTTTTCAGACATTTTTATAGAGTCCTTCATCCTAAAAAAAAATTCCTAATCTTTCAGAGCAAAAGGGCCCATTTTGGCCCACTCTCCCCTACGAATACACTCTGCACCAATGTGCAAATTCCGGCGCAAATAAACATAAAAAAAAAATCTGAGCGAATAAGAGAAGAATAAAGAGAGACAGAGCGATAGTAGCGTTATCGAGCGTGCTCGTCCTGAAGTAGCAGTCTGGCTTGTTATAGGACATAGGTGGAGCGTGCGTTACCCCCATTCTTCATTCTCTCCATAACTCACTGGGCAATGGAGAATCTCTGCAGAATAAATCCTCGGAACAGAAGTAATAGAGCAGAGGTAAAAAAAATTATGAAAAAATAAGAATCAAGACGTTGACAGCTGTTATTCAACAGAAATATGAAGATTATTCTCAAGGAAGGAATTTTGATTATTCTGTTGGTGTGAGCCGAGTCCAGCCGAGCGGAGCCGGGCGGCGCCGAGCGGAGCGTAATCACGCAGCTAGTCCGCGTCGCCTTAACGATTTCACCATTCTCGCTCGCTCGTGTTGATGCACATAGAGGGAAATTGTCAGTGTGTGCGCGAGATGTCGAGGCCGAGGGGGTAACGCGCGCGCACACTAATACACAGGTGAAAAGCGCTGGAGACAGACGAAGAGAGAGAGGAGTGGATAGAACGATGGAGAAGAGTACAGTTGTATTATACGTTTAGATGATGACGAGAGAGACGGAGGAAGTGAGAGAGAGAGATGAAGAGCGGCTGGGGCGGGCACGCTCGGCTCGGCTCGGCGTCGGTACGCAACCAAATACCCGAGGCCGAGGAGGCAAACTACAGTACAAAGCCAAGCTGCTTCCTGCGTAGGTCGTAGCGTCGTTGAAAAAAAAATTACGTTTTTATTAATTTTTTTTCATTTAAAATTTAATTAATACTGAAGAAGGGGGTAAACATTGTGATTATTGAAATTGGCGGAATTTTTTGATGACAAGAGGACAAATTGTAGATATTATTTTTTTAAGGAGTATTTATTTAACTCTTTTTAGGATCAAGATCACTTGAGGCATGGATTTAGAGACGTTAATTGCCGAGGTAAAGGCACGACCAGCTATTTGGGATCAGAAAAATAATAATTATCATAATCGTGATGTCATACTGAAAATGTGGGGTGAAATAGCGAGGGCATGCGATGTTACAAGTGAGTATTAAATGGAGAGGATTTTTTTTTCTTCCTCAAATACTCATTTTAATTAATACAATTTGAGCATCAACACATTTACATGGACATAATACAGATATGGGGATATATATAATTCATGCGGTAAACACATGTTGCATACTTGATAAGAGAATTCGTAAGCGAACTCGGAGAATTCCTTTGCTCATTTAATACCTTTCATACAGACTAATATGAAGAGGGTAATTAATTATGTTCAAACGGTTTGTTTCATTCTCTGTCATTCTTGTTTAATAAATATTACTTCTCACCGGCACTAATAAATCTCACGCATCGTTTCCGTTAGAGTTTGTTGACTCAACTTCAACTTCTGGTGTTTCCTCAATGGTGGCTCTTGAAGAATCTTTTTATATTCTTTCCTCCTTGTTTTCACCAAGGAAAAAGATGAAAATTGGATAGTTCAATCTTTCGACCTGTAACTATCTAATATACAATCTTAATTACATCATCTTTATTTGCAGGTGAAGTGGCGAAATCAAAATGGAAGCACCTACGCGACAACTTTCGGAATGAATTAAAAAAAGTGTATCGTGGAAAACAATTGAATGAAGATGGTACAGCAGTAGCTGAACACGAATCGAAATGGGTATGGTACAAACATCTCCAGTTTCTACGTGAACAAATGAATTCACGTGTGATTGGCTGTAATTTGAATCAACACAGTCATTACTCAGCATCGCTAGATGAATCGCAGATTGAGCCCCAAATTGATATACTCGAGGGAGATGAAGAGGCGCACTTTGATGATATTGTTGATGGTGATTCTTGTCAATCAATGCTAACTGGTGATGATGTTATCCAACAGAGTGGTTTGACTGTCCGTAAACGTGGTAGAAATTCAAGAAAACGTGTCCTTGTTGATCCATTGGATTGCGAATTTGAGTCAGTGGATCGTAAGCGTTACGAGGCACTCCACAGACGTTTGACTTGTCAGGATGACAATGATGATGATACCTATCATTTTCTGATGAGTGTGCGTAGCCCATTGCGTAGTTTACCACTGGAGCGACAGATGTACGTTAGGCTGAAGATACAGGAGATCATATTGAATGAGATAACATCACTCCAGCAAGACTCGAAGTTGCATAATTCTGGGGGTATGAACGCCAGCAATGCGCAAGCGTTGCCCAAGAAAGAAGAAGAAGAAATCTGGGGATAGCAATTCTGGTGGACAAACTTCATCGCCTGATGATGTTCTCTCATAGAATTGAGTGGCTTTTCCCTTTTGTAATAAATTAATGCCATGTAACTTGTGATATTGAAAATTAAATCAATCATGATAATGAATTGTAGCACTTTATTCTTCTGCAAGAGAACAAAATGTGCAATTTCTTATTAGCACCCAATATCCATAAATTAATGTGCAAGAACGATAATCCCAAAATTATAATGAAGTTCAAAAGGGTTATTGAACGATATGACACACTGGTGGGTGATCATCCATGGATAATTACAAGACTCTTTGATCGTGACAATCTCCCACTCTCTTGCGCACTGCATCTTCACTTAAACGCGATGTACACATCAGCCAGACTGTGGCAATGTCCCCACCGTACTATATAACTCTCCCTTTATTGTCTCTTTACTCTGGCCTCTGCCGAGCATACAAAGAGAGAGAGAGAAAGAGCCATACACACGTGTGGATGAGGGCACCATTGAGTGGAATATGTACTACAGGCTTCAACCCCACGTTTACCTCTCAGAGACCTATCTCTACCTCTCTACAGTTGGCCTCAATTCCACTCAAACTGAGTGCATCCTTTTATGTATTGATTTCCGTATGTTTTTATCCTATTTTCATTAAAATTCTCTCAATTCAATGGAATTTTTCCATTTCTCTTCCTTTTATTTTTCTGAAATTCATGATTATATAATGAAAATCAGTGATTTGGAGAAGGAAAAAATAATTTATTCAAATGAAAAGAAATGATAAAATGATTGACGTTACAGTGTAAAATAAATTGACCTAAATTTCCATCTCAACAGATGCATTATGCCCTGCTGAATGTAACAAATATACATTTGAAGACTTGAATGGCATTGTCTCTGGCATCAGCGAGGGAAGAGAGCGTCGACTGATAAAGTTGATAGCACACCTATGGAGTTTGCACCAGTTATTCTCCTATACGTATAAAACCCTTCACGCGAGGGTTCGGTGGCCTTTAACAGCATAAAAGAGCGACGGAGACAGAGCACGTGGTTATTGGACATCGAAGTCGAGGTCTGAATTTAATTAAACGCAGCATTTAAGGCAACAGGGTGTGGTGTATCATGTTCCCTGGAAGTATGAACCATTAGACTCACCTGTTTCGTTTGTGCTTCAATTTTTTTAAACTTATTTTCTTCTCTCAATTCCATTATTAAAATCCTCAATTTATTTCATCAAATATTCTTACTTTTTTTTAGCAGTTTTCGGTTTCAGATATTCATAAAGTCTCTCGAGATATTCGATAATAATAAGGAATCATCTTATTTGATGACTTTATCAACAAAATTAATCCGTCAAGTTTCGTGATGAAGTGATCAATTTTCAGGGACAATTTAACTTCATCCCTCGCCTTATTCATCTCGGGGCAGATAACAGTCCCAAAAATTCATGCATAACGGTGTAATTCCCCAGTATGCCATGGGATTATTCAAGAAGTTCATGTAGGTTAATGCGAGTTGGCTTGGTAACAAGTAATTACGCAATTATTAACGCTATACAAAATTACCCCAGGTCCAAAACTGCACTTACCATTCTTGGCATAAATACGTGCATCGAATTACATTAATTGTTTGTCGTAGCTTTTTTCAATTTTTTTTTGAGCAAAGGACTCTTCACAAAATTCTGTAAAAAATTGAGAAAATGCTGAAGCATGTCTCCATTATTGCTGAATTTTTTTTGCTAATTTTCCTGCAGTTGCTTTTATTCTCAACAAAAATATGTGATACTTGAAATTATTCATTGAAAATATGAATATTTATTTGACAGCGTTCAGTTCAATCCTCTTTTTCCCTCTACTTCCTTCTTTATTTATACGGAACAACTGCTCTGCTCTTCTTTTTATCTTTACGTTTTTCTACTCAATGCTCCAGCGATTCTTCTTGCGAATACACACACGCATCGTGTCCCACTGCGGATGCGTTCAGGGTATTGTGACCACTGAGAGACTTCACTTGCTCGGTGAGTCTCTAATTGGCTCTTTGGTACAATGTCGTTCATTCAATGCACTCAACGTAGAATTCTTTATTCGGCTATGCAAATAGCAACTGACTAGTTTCCTTTTTTCATATATTTCTCCGTAAAATTATGGAGTGCAAAGAATAATTGTTTCGGAGTCAACTGTGAATGAAATATATGATTATTAAAAGCGCAAATGTGTAATAGAATTTGTTTTCAGCACAAAACCTGTATTAGATGATTTTTTTCAATTTAAAAAAAATCTCAAACGATTAAAATTCACATAACAGAACGAATTCGTTAAAGTTAACAAACACAAGTGTATTATCTAAATCCACGTGTACATACATATTTACACTTGTAGATATTGTATTCTGCATAAATTTAACATGTACGAGGAGCATTTGTATTACGTAGATGTTTGCAGGCACACGTAACTGCCTGGCGGGTTGTTCCATACATTCGTGTATTTTCACCCGCTATTTATCTGTTGAATTATCGCTGAGATAGCGTTTCAGTGAAGCCCATGTGTACGTGATACTGTGGGAGGGAGCATATTGTCGATATTCAGTCTAATGAGAAAAAAGAATAAACATTAGTTAAAATAATAGTTGAAGGACGTATCTTCATTATTAATAGAGATATTCGACAAAAAAATGAGGAAAAATGGATTTATCTTAGTTTACCTCTTCCCTACTGAATTGATTTTTCTCCTTTTGTTTTGACGTTTAGATTGTTAATACAGGAAGTGAGTAGGCTGTGCCCACTTTTCATCTCGATCAATGACTCTGACGTATTTATGATTATTGATGGGAGAAAGGGATGATTTTTTTAAACGAAATTATGAATTAACGGAAGTTATTAAATTAGAAATTCAATGGAAATTAATGTCGAAAAAGGGGCATTTAATGATTAGGAGTTTATGAGATACGAATGATGTCTTTTTCCTCACATAATTTCAGGTGAATAGATTTTGAAATCGGAAATTTCCTCTGTCGATGTAAACAGCTACCATTACCACACCCCTCGTAATTACATAGATATCGGCAGATAGAGGACAATTTAATTTGAATATTGAGGCACAAATTCTAAGGTTCTCGTGAACCACAGGACAAACAAATTTTCATCCACCAAACCACAGTATCCGTTTGCACAGGTGTACAGTGGTTATCGATAAAGATTGTGGTATATCTCGAAATTCTAAAATCAATGAGAAATACATATTCAATGAATTTCATAGTAAAACCAGGAAAAATGTAATTTTTTCCAAAATTAAAAACTTAATAAAAAACCTTTTTACTTAAATTTTTTCAAAATTTCCCATTGATTATAATATCAATTATTCTCGTAAATTTCACGAGAATAAAATAATTTATGATAATTATATGATAAATGATTTGTCGTAGTACAGCGATATAAAATCCCTCTGAGATAGTTCGTAGAATAAATAAAATATAAAAGAATGATGGATGTTGATCGTAGCCGTCTGACCATATAGAGAAGGTGCAGTGCAGGCGCCAGGGCTGGTTACGTGGCGCCTTGAATTTTTATCAAAAGCATTACATTACTCTTGCACATAGTCTCTTCGGTACTGGTCCCAGTGAAAGTAATATAACCGCCGATACAGGTGGAGGTTGAAGGGGCCACTTTATGAATATAATCCATGTACTCGATTCATCGAGATTGGAAAAAAGTTCCTGGAAAAAAAAATATATATATATAAATCGTGACACTGTATTATGTACTTGTATTCAACGTTCCTACCGTATACAGCACGAGTGGCAGATTCGTGCTCTCTTATAGCCGATAAAACAAATTGATTTGAGGGTGTGAACTCAACACACTAGGGTGCAACGCCCTATCGATCTCCCAGGCTCTCCTCACTCCTTCATCTCATCACATCATATTTCAAATGCTCAAATATCTGCATTTCGAATTTTCGGTTGAATCCAGAGGTGCAGATATTCATTCCAAATGTATTTAATTAAGAAAAACAACGAGAATGAGGGAGAAATTGCAAAATCAGTGGAGCGAGTCACGGAGACACGATTAACAGTGAATTTCTTGGAGTTACGATAAACATCGGGCACGATGGCTGCTGGAATTGTATGCGATTTGGGAGCGTCCTTTCGTAGGAGTGGCTTCTGATCGTTTATATAGATTAATTCTGTGATGGCAAAAGAGAAGTGAACTGGGATTTTGGAAAAATTACAGAATAATGAAGACGTATTGAAGAATCTTCTCAATTTTTTTCACATTTTTCCCTGAAGTCTTCTTTCTATTTCCAGGGAACTTTTAGATATCTTGGAGAGACTATTTGCGCTACTTCACAGAAGATTATGCAAATTAATGGGAAGGAGCATCCGTGAGTCTTCTTCGTCATCGCCAAAGTGCCAACGGCATTTAGAGAAGAATTCTGATCCCGTGAAGATGACGATTAAGCCAATTTCCAATGTCGTTCCAGTGAACAGGTATGGACTTAATTACTTATCAAAGAAGCACTTCTATGAATTACTCTGATGACTGAAGATTAAACTTTTTTGGTGAGCTTGGAGAACTCGTCATTTTCTGCAGTATCATTAATGATATGGTATAATGGAGTTTGCGACTTTGTTCAGAGGATTAATCAACTTCAGGAGGTCCTGGAGTGCGTGAATCTCCTGATAGTACTTCAGAAGAAACTTTACGGATGCGGATGAATAGATCAACACTTGAACTGCTCGGTGATGTTGATGTGGATGTATCAAGATCGTTGAATTCTTCAGGGTCTTGGGATGCGTGAGGCTACTGTCCAAGAAGCTTAGACCAGCTGACGAAGACTCCTCTGCAAAGCCGGGGAAGTTTTTGCCATCTAAAAGAGATTCAGAAGATCAAAATACGTGATAGAAGATTCATTGGAAAAGACAAGGATATTGACTCTATGAAAAAAATCTGAAAAAATTGTGAAGATCCTCGGAAAGAGTCTTAATTTTTTCAAATTTTTCCAAAGTTATGCAAAACCCCAGAAGACTAAATCCATGGAAAAGATCTTTTGTTCATCTTGAAGGTCAATTTTGTCAATCCTCTCTTGTTGCCCTTCGCACTCAAAGAGGATTGTGGTTTGTCATAACAAAGAGAAAATGAAGTACAATGGGATAGAAATACATCCAGACGCAATATTGGCGAAGCTGAGTGCGAAAGACGTGACTAGAAGAAAGAATGTCACGTTGAATTCAAGTGCCTCGAGGCGTAAGACACGTGGCAAAGGCAGTCCCGACAAAATCACACGATAGCAACTATCCACTGGTGATGGCCCAGGGTATGTAAAAAATCTTTCCAGACAAAAAATGTAAAAGAATGATGAAACAGAGAGTGGTTGAATTTGAAGGACTTCTTTTGATGTAGATGGTAAATTTAATTATTCCAGAGCTCCTTTCATCCTTACTCAATCAGGATTGTTAATGATACTGGAGATGTGCTAATGCCTCACAGGCATTTCATGGAGATGAAGTGAGCTTCATTGCTTCAATATCTCGTCTAGGAAATGTTCCATGTGTCTGCTTGAAATATCTGCGATCAGTGGGATTGGCAATGGGATGAGGCCATCTGAGTTCGTTGAGATGGATGAGAAGATATGATAAGTTCTGATGATAGGCACAGTTGTATGTGAGAGTCCATGAAGAAGTGATGAAGCTGATGGTGTTCCTGATCCATTTTACCTACTCTATTGAAGGCATTTTCATGAATTTATATTCCTGAGAGTTCATGAAAATATAGTCTTAACGAAAGTATCCAATAATGGAGACATTTTGCGGCATCTTCTCAATTTTTTATCACATCTTTTTGTTGAGTTCTTCACTCTGTAAAAAAAATAGGACGTTATCCGATTTTTTTAATTGAATTCTAGATAAATTGAGGTGAGACTTGAATAATAAATAAGTTTTTAATTTCACGTGAATTTTACAGAAATGAGGATTCTTTCGAGGATATATAGGACCGTTGCGTTACAAACGAGATAAGCCTGGATATTGCGTAAAAGAAGTTTCCACTGCCTCTGAAAGCTTTGTGTTGGTATTATCCAGTAGAATTTCAGTATCAAACTCAATCCCATTTCCAGAAGCTGCAGTTTACTCGCTCATACTCAGTTACGTAATAAAATCCTTTCTCACTTTTATACATTGTTGAAGTTCTTACGTGCTTTCGTGTGAATCTTCAATACAATTTGCCGGTGGCTAAAAAAAAATAAAGAAGAGTGTGAAAGAGTTATTGCTTCTGGATTTGATAGCAATGGACAATAAATTTTGTCATAAAATTTTTAGGGTTTTTTGTCATTACGAAATTACAGTTAATTTATTATTTTTTCCATTATTTCTTCAAGGGATTTTTATCTTTGAGGAAATAAATTTAAATGTAAATTTTATTCCGTGGTTTTCCCTTTTTTTCCATCCATCTTCATTTTATACTGCACATCCTAAGGAACAATGAGAAAGTACGAGTGTGAGAGGTTTTCACGGTATAGAAATATGCCGTGCTCGTAAATAATAATGACAGTGTTTCGAGAGTTACCAACGTAGTTGATATGTAAAAGGGACGTTAAATGTTTTGGAGTACATGTAATTTCTGCACGTTCTCAATGTGGTTCGGCATTGAATTTACCCTCTGAAACTTGTTTACTTTATACCTGGTGAAATACGAAACTTTTGCAATAAAAGTTTTCACTATAGCTCGCAGATTCAGAGTATCGCCTCTAATCTTGTTTCATGTGGCAGATTCATTATTTTACATCTCCAATTATGTGATTTTCGAGAATTCCTCTATGAAAGTTTGAACATTGATTTTATTTTTTGAGGATTCTTTGAATTTACATTTTTGCAGATGAAAAATGAGAAGAAGCTTTTACTCGATGGAGGCGTCGAAAATTTCGTCATCGAGACGAGGTGGCCGAGTGGTTAAGGCGTTGGACTGCTAATCCAATGTGCTCTGCACGCGTGGGTTCGAATCCCATCCTCGTCGAATAGTTTTTATGCATTTTATGATTTATTCATTATTTTTGTGTCTTCAACATTGAAAGCCGGAGAATTATTCAAATATAAAATACAAGCGATCATTCACTCATCAAAATTCTTTAATTTCACAACCCTTTCAACCCTTCATATTCACTCAAGATACAGGAAATATGACTTATCGTAGATGAAAATATAATCTAAAGGTTTTGACATTTAAATTGACTTATCTCGTACGTTCCAGTCGAATATAGTAGGAGATCGAATTCATATAAATGGATATAATTGGTAATGACGCATTGCACCAATTTGGTTATTATTGTTAGTATTGTATTTGTTATTGTTTAATATTTTATTGTTCTTTCTTGTTGTCTCCATTGTTTTGTTTCATTATTTAAGCTACTGTTCTTTGCTGATTCTTCGTTTTCGATAGTTTTCGTGTTTTGTTCTGTTAGTTTTCGATTGTATATTATAAAGATTGACAAAAAAATACTCCCCGGCGGGGAATCGAACCCCGGTCTCCCGCGTGACAGGCGGGGATACTGACCACTATACTACCGAGGAATCAGTTGAAAATGATAGAAATAAACCGAGTCATATATAAAATCATTAAAATATTGATAGAATAGAAAATATAAAAAAAAGTCCATTTCGACGCAATATCACGGAGTCCAAGCTCTTCTGATGCTTAATATAATTCTCTCAGTTCTTCCTCCCACTCGAAAACTCCATAATCCATGAGAGTTGTCAGTCAAAATCAAAATTCATACGCCACAAACCTGTTATAAAGAGGCATCGAACGAAGCAACTGCAGACGACATTGATGGCTCAGCATAGGAATAAAGGGTCGACAATTGAATATCGATGTAAGCCAGTGGTTACGATTTTTCCAGTTCTCTCATTCTCTTCATTCTGCTCTTTTCTCCATTGCTTCTCCAACAAAGCCAGAAGAAAGACCCTAAAACGTTAGAAAAAAAGAAAATAAAGAAAAATTCGAAAAAATGAAAATCAACAAAGACCCATCACTTTTTCTCCTTTCAATACTTCCCACTACTGTTCCGGAAATAAAAGTACTTTTTATTTCCTCTATCCCATTATTTTTCTCGTTCGATAGAATTGTGATGCGATTGTAGGCGAAATTGAGTTCACCAGTTTGAATCGCAGCCGTCTGGAAGAGACACGAAATGCCTTTGGACAAACGCCCAAAGTGCTGCTACATTTTTCTCGCTTCTTTTGTTAGAAAACATGCGTACACGACTTGGTCGGTATCAAGTGGACAATAGTAGTTAATGTTTCCATGTGTAATACTCGTTTTTATCCATAAAAATATTTATCTTCTTCTTCGCCATGAGAATCTATAAAGAAAAGAGTTATAAATTTTATTTATTGAGGAAAACCTCTTTATTCCAATTGAAGTATCAGTGATATGGGACGAATTTCAATAAAAATTCAATCCTTTCATGATAGTATCAATGATAATCCAGTCAAGTTATGATATCCCTCTGTAAAAAATGAAACTCAATAATAAAAATAATTATGGTGAAGAACTTGATAAAAAAAAAATCCACAATATTCCTATTTCCGGAGTAGAACAAAGCCAAGCACTTCTTTTATTAAATTCTCATAAACAGAGAGCAATAAACTTCCGTTTTAATATCACCGGATTAACGAGAGATATGAAACTTGGAGCAGCCACTAGCCAAATACATGTCTTTGTTAACGAATAAAAAAAACGGATTGTCATTCACAGATTAACTCATGGAATTCCCACAAAAAAATCAAATTCCTCATTTTTTAGCAATATTTTTCATCATTAAATCACAACTGTACTGTCATTTTTTTATAACCTGAAGATTATTTTTTTATGATCTCGTAGACACGATAAATCACTCTGGAAAAGAATGAGGGTATTTCCATGGTTATTACAAGGTAGACAAGCGTTTATACAAGGGGATAGTCTCTGATTTTGTGGGTTAAAGTTTTCACCTCAGCCAGGGGGCCAATGAATAGTAAAACACCTGTACGGTTTTTCTGAATACTACATACAGGTCAGAAGGTCGTTGGCTAGCCAGTGAAAGCCACATGCACACATACGAATAGATTGTTCCGCCTGTGTTTAACAACGGGAGGATCTTTATCGTACAATTCCCACCGATTTTTCATTCTCACTATCCATCGTTCCTGCCTCTTGAGAGTGATAAAGGAGACACGGAAGACCAGACTTCGAGTCACTTTCTCACATTTTTTCCTCTCAATTCTTTTTACTTCTTCTGACAATGAGAAAACTTTTCGTTTTAACTTCAAGTGACAGCTGTAAGTGGGATAGAATGGCCAATAAATTCGGAGGTATTCCCGAAAACCTGAAAATTAAAAAAAAAACAATTATAGCACATGTCTTCCTGTATCTCCAACTGTTCAATTAAAATGGATATTTAGACTCACCTGTCTTCCTCTGCATTTAAAAAAATGACGATTTTCTTCCCTCTGGATGATTTCCGTTTTATTCCTGAGGTGAGAAACAACGAAAAAGTTTATGCATGAATTATGGAGTAGGGAAAGTCCTTCCTTTGCCATCCTGTCCTTTTTTTCCTTGTGTTTGGGGCTGAAAGCAATCGAGGATGGGGTAAATCGAGCCAACGAGCCGTGAAATAAGTGCGTACGCTGGACGAGACTTTTACAGGGGAGAAGGAGACATGGATTGTAATGCTTGTGCTCATTCAGTTAATGGTTTAAAGAAAGGGAAGAGTAAAGTGCGTGTGCATCGGAAAATTACAATTAACTCACTGAAATGCATTGGGCTAATGTATAATCGTGTGCATATTTTAGGTCTTTTGACGCTTCATTAAGTGGCAAATCCGGTGGATTTATGCGCTTTTTGCATCGGTGATTACAAGTGCGTTTTTAAAATTTGTTTAAAGTATTTTAATGAAGTGAAGTCTATTTTGAATATAGTTTTTTAATTATATCTCCGAAAGTATTAGAGATACGCCCTTTTTCCTCTGATGCTTTTTTGTAGCTCTTGAAATTTTCGAGAAAAAAGGATTCTAGTGAAATCGCTCTATCTCGCTCGGTTTCCGAGATATTCCGATGTGAATGATTATTCGTCGATGCAGAAATTTCAGGTGAACGAATCAATAAAGAGATTTTCTTTCACATTTTTCATTCAATATTACTCTTGAGATATTGAAGATGCTCTCTTGATAAATTTTCAATCTATATGGTAGACGTTTCGCTCCAATTGGCTGTAGCTTGTACCTCCTGTGAATGAAAAAAAAAAAACTTTGTATAACCCACGCGAGTTATAACGTTTGGATAGACATAAAAGTCACGTCGGAAGTCATCGAATGTCGTGGTGAATATGAGTACCCCGTGTGGCGTACAGAGATGTGTGTATGCATGAAGTAAAAATGATAGAGAGAAAGAAAAAAAAATATGGGGGTGGGCGAGAGAATTGAGATTCTGTGATGATGGTAAGGGCCCTGCGGGTTTATTGCCATCGTTTGAATTATGACGCTGTTAAAATCACGTCGTTGAAACGACACTACGTGGGACAATGACAATTTTTTTACTCTTTTTCTTTCATCACTTTTGAAACTAAAAATTCGAGTACAAAGTTTGGAGACTATAAAAAAATCTGAAAAAATTTGAGAAGATGCCCAAATATGTATACATTATTGAGTAATTTTTTTAGATTTTTTTGTAAACGTGCCCCTTTTTAAATCTAGTTATCGTAGTCCAGACTCCAATTTTCTGGCGAATTCAGCGATTTTTTATGCTCTAATTCAACGGATTAACGAGACAAAAAAAAAGAGCCTCAAAATTTTTCCAATGAAAATTGGGAAATAGGCAGAATGCCGATAAGGCTTTTCATACGATAGTTTGAATATCGATAAGCCGGGATAAGACGTTCAATTTGGCAAAGCCGGAAGAGCCGTAGAGTCAGGGCCAGAAAAGGGGAAATAATTTTCTGGGATGTCGTAAAATTGATATTTGTTTTGGCATGATTCCAATATTGCATTGGCTAGGTAAAGCAAGAGATGGAAAATTAAGGGGATGCAACCAGGCATTACTGTACCTGCAATTATCGTTTCTCCTCGGATACAGTTTTATCCGGTGCTTTGGGAAATATTTTCTTTCAATGAGTCGATGAAGAATGATGGAGCACAAATCCTTTTTTCCTCCTGCAAAAAAAAGAGAAGGCATTAAAAAAAAAGGAGTTTTTTAAAAGTATTCTTAAAATATCCTGAGAATTAATGAAGATGCAAAATTTTTCGTGGGATTATTTTTTCCCGACATTTCCATAAAAACGAATAAAGATGAGATCAACTCATCCTCTTTTGTTTCAAATATTCCCCGGATTTTATTGATCCCCAAAATTTAAATCCCATGAGTTGGCTCCATGAGGACTTTCTCATTTGATGCATAACTTGTGCGTATAACCTATGTTTACAATCACTTTGGTGGAAGAAGCCAAATGTAGGGTGTGGTACTGAATAATCGTAGGGGAATGACCCTCCCAAAACACCATGAAATCGGGGATCTATCTGATCCGAGTGTTGCCTTTTGTTTCCAGAGGAAGGGAGAGGAATTCCCCGGTTCAGACGGTCCTGAAGAATGCCAAGTAGTGGGGAAAATGAGGTCTCCATGGTGAATTAAGTGTCGACAAATGTTCCTCCAAGAATGAGAAAAGCTGGAATGACCGAAGATTAGTCAATGCCCTGGGATTTTCCAATTTTTTTGCCATAAAATCCATGAGCTTCTCTTCCGAGATCACAATGAATGAGCCTCTGCACAAAACAACCAATTACACCAACATAAACGGTGAAACAAAAAACATGAAAAAAGAGAGTTCATAAAACTCTCAATTCAATGGCTCTTCAAAAGGAAATAATTACCAATCTCTCTTCATAAATTCTCAACAAAGAATATTTCATTTTCACCCAACAACATAAACCCCAATCAGCTTACGATCAATTCCGATACTCTGAATCCCATTCATTATCTCCATTCCTCTCTGCGTTTCTATTCTGAACATTGCGGGATGATATTGCAATTGATCTAGTCGCCGGTTAGCTTGTACGTTGATAAACCTTGTGATTCTTTTTTCACCTCCATGGAAACGAAAATTGTCGATAATTCAATTTTCTAGAACTGGAACAGATGGAACTCCTTCCTTGATGACCTAGAAAACTTGGGACAGATTTTTTTCAACCATTAAATAATTTCATGTCTCCCTTCCTTTCTCCCTATTTTCTTAATATGAAAAATCGAAACTAAGATGTGCCGGTTTTGCCCCACCTCCTAAATATATCATCATTGCTTACCTTCTGCGCAATCAATCTTTTAAAGCACTGCAACGCATCAAAACATCAATATTTTCAAACGTTCACGTTCCAACCGTCGATCGAATGCTGAAACGTCGAGGGCTGATTGTAAAATGTCACTCTCATTAAATCCCCGATATCTCCAAAGTCCCTGGATTCCCTTGGAAAATGTCAAGAGTCCTTTTTTCTAGAGAATTTAATTGGCTGCAAAAAAAGCCCCTCGAAGCATTCCCTTAAACTCAATAGTTCTCGAGATATCTCCGAAATAACCTGAAAGCCAAAGACAATTCTCTGAGATTATAACTCGAATAATTAAAGGAAAAATCTTTTCTTCCGGCCAATCACAAGCCGAACATAAAAACAATGACTTATTGTTCACCTACAGTAAGATATCGGGAATAAAATTGGAATAAAAAAAATTAACAAGAGTGGTCGAGAGCAGCGCCACCCTCTCCCCTCCCCGAGCGCACTCGGAACTACGTCCCTGACGCGCACACGACGAAAAAGCACCTCGTTCGGTGGGGTCTCGAGCGTGCTGCCGCCGGCACTTGCACTCAGTCTCGCATTGGACCTCGTCGTGGTAAGAGCGTTTGCAACCCCGTTATTTAAATGTATCATTTCATCCATAATTCTCCTATTAAACAGAATTATCAAAGACATTGATCGCAATTGATTGAATATTCATACTTATCGGCTGTGTTTGAAGAGTTTTTGTTTGAAAGTGTTAGTGTACTTCAGATTGATTAAATGGAGAATGACGTCCGGTGGAGGCGAAGGTAAATATTCTGGGTCATTTTTAAGGGGGATAATACGCAATTTCTTTCATTCAGAATGAAAACAATTTTCTCGAAGGTTTGAATCAGTTTCGGCTTTAGAACGATCGATCCGTCGCATGTGTACAAAGGGAGAATTATACGTTTCCCTGAAAATTCATTAAAAGTCGACACAATTTTCGTTTCCAGACTTTTGTATTCTGATGATTTACTATTCAACATACTGCCACTTTTTTTTCGGCTGCTTCATTAGAGAGAAAATTCAAGTATTCGTCGAGTCTCCAGTTTTTATTAGGAATTTTATTGAATTCACGGGATAAATTATACTTTAAAAAACCTCTAATTAACGTGAATTCAATGTTTTCCCATGAAAACATTTCGTTAAACCGAAATTATCTACGAATTAATTGAGTAATTAATTATTTTTTTAATCATTGAATAGAAGGCTTTACGTCGTTTTAATATCGATGAAAACTCGTTTTCTCCGATTTCTTATCTCCAGTTCGATGAACATTTATGATAATATGCTGATGGCTTAATTTTAATTGAGTATATGTAGTAATTTGTCGAAGCAACAGAAGCTCATTGATCAGTCAATATTTCAGTGAAAATAAACTGTAAAATCAAATGGAGAAAATAGTTCAAAGTGCTTCGAAAAAGGTGCACTACTAAAAAGCAACAATTCTCTGACGCACGACAACGTTCAGGAAAACTTGTTTATTTTTTTTTTCTCTTTCATGCGAACATCTCGAGCAGGTGAAAGACACGGTCTAAATACGTTAGTGCCTTGAAGAGGACGAAAAATGCTCCTTCTCTCTCATTGAATTTTCCTGACTTATTCTTTTCATAATGTTTGTTTTGCGAGAGGCAAAATTGCCAGAAGAATGGAGGGGAAGGTGAATTTTAATATTAACCGGTAGTGCTTCTGAAAAGACCACCCTCCCTCTCTAAAAGTAATGATCCAGATTAACGATGTCATTTCGCACTGTCAGCCGGTGGAGTTTTCCCAGGGGAGGCCTCTATCTGCAATAGAGGGAGAGAGAGGGAGAATCGCCACTTCTGGGCACTAGCATACGCGCAGGAGAGGGAGCATGAGGACGAATACAAACGGAATGCTGAAGGTTTCTATCGCTGCATGGTTTACAGAATAGCTGAATTGCTCGAGTCAGGGAATTTCAATGTATTTGTTTAATTGATTTCATTTGTCGGAGATGCAGAATGAATAGTTTTCTCGCAATTGCGGAAATTTGGGAATTGTTTGGTAGAATGAAGCTCTAGGGGAGAATGAATCAGGATTTTTTTGAGGTCGAATGAGACTGTGAAAAAAATTGAAAAAATTTCAGCAAAAGTGACGACAAACTGTAGATTCTTCTCAATTTTTTTCACATTTTTTCTAGAGGCCCTTCATTTTGAAAATAAATCTGTAATAATTTTCAATATTTAGGTCGTTGAAAAAAAATCATTTTTCTGTTATTTGCTGCGGTTAACTCCCCTTTTTACCTTGAGGGCATGTCTGAAATATGAGCAAGGTGACGGAAGAGAAAAACATGAGGATAAACTGAGAGATATATGATTGATGACATGAGACTGGGGCAGAAGCTACGAAATTATTCTCAAGACGCTGGGGGAAACTCATTTATCCATCTATCAATGATCGTGTCAACTCACTGGAGTCTAAATAACGTTCCCCAAAAAGTTCATTGATAGCTGCGGCTTTTTTTTTTTTATTTAGGAAATACCTCAAGCTGAAAATACGATTCTCTGGGATTTTCGGAGAGAGAAATTCCCATAAAATCGAAACGTCTAGAACTCATTCCCCATTCTCGTATGTTTACGCTCTCGGTACACATGTGGTAGTTGAATGGCAAAGAGGATCTGGGGGTCGAGTGACACTTATTTATCTTGTCCATTGACGGGTAAAAAGAAGTGTAGCGAGGAGAGTTAAAAATTTTATGAATCAATGATTTTGCAGTTGAAAAATTAATTCCGTCATGAACCACTGAAATAAAAAATTGAAAAATTAATGCCAAATGTCTCCGTTCTCATCCGCAAATTTTCCAGCACTAAAACCCTAAAATTCAATTATCCTAAGTGTGCCTGAAGGCACCTGGTGGCCACGTGGCTTGCCGCCGTTCGAAAACTCGGAAATCGAATTACCACCAGTAGCAATCTCCTCGAATTTCTCATAAACTCCATCAAGATTAAATAACGAGAAGAATAACCGAAAAAAAAAAAACCATACAAAACAATATAGAGAAGGAAAAAAAATGGCATTTCCATTGGTGCTTTATTCTGGCAGTGAAAAGGGGTGAAAAGTTGTTCTCCCAAGTGCGTTGCAATTCGCTTAAGCGTGAGAGATCCGTGCAGTGCTCGCGTGCCGTTCAAAAGCGCCGAAAGGAGGGAAAAATAAAATAAAGGAGGGATGAAAAAAAGTCCCCATCTGCGTATGGAAGAGAAATGCCAGTGAAAAAGAGGGGGTTAGGAGCAATTCCTCAGCACTTTAACCAGACTTGAGACATTCCCGGGACACACATTCCGTCATTGACGTGTACCAAGGGTGAACCACCCTTCGACTTTACCATTCCTCCTTTTTACCCTCTTTTTTAGTGCTGAGCTGTCGAGAAATCCATGCCTCTCTCGCACCACATATTCTATCCCTATCTCTCTCACCCCCTGGGGCCTGCAATGTAGGTGGGCATGGGGTTGCTACATCCCTCTGTCTCCTACGGCTATGCAGTGACTCCCTATCGAGGCGTTAAAGCCCGTGGGCTCATACACACGTACGGCTATTACTATCTTCTAGTTTTATTTTAGAAGCTAGACGTTTCTCGGACGTTTGCTTACATGCCTAGGGCCAAGAAAAAGCTCAGCAAACTGGCTACCACAGTCAATGACTACCGTCACGTAGACCGGAAAACGCGACTTTGTTTACGTGATCACTCGGGCATTTGATTAAGCTCTACATTATTCAGCTTTTTTCGCATTAGTGTGCTGCTGCGAGAGGGGTAGCATTATTTTTAGTTTCTCGTTCCACAGGAGTTTTATCGAATAAACAAAATTTAGATGATTAAGTAGATATGTTAGAGCATCTTTTCAATTTTTTTTAGATTTTTTTCATTTTTTTTTTAATATCCAAAAGAATTATTTCTCTACTGAGAGAAATCACTTCAATAAAATACCCTCATTCTCTCAATTCAACATCACCCAAGAGAATAATCAATGAAAAGGAAAGAATATATATTGATAAATATTGAGATAAAGGTATCAAGTAGATAACCCACCTCATAAGGAATTACGAAAGTCCCTCAATACACCCCAACAGCCCTTCAGCCTCAAGGGTCAAAAATATCATCGAAGCCAAAAAGGAAAAAGGGTATTGCCGTATAAAAATGTGGCGTGCCTCAACTTTTCCATGGTGAAGTCAAACATTAATCAGAATGGATAGGCGCACCCTTCGAAAATTCTTGACACTATTATAACTGGAAATCACCCTCCATGACAGACTAATTTACGTGCACATCCCCGCCCCTTTTTTTTTTCCATTAAAATTGAGGGAAATAAGGATTTACATTCACGCAATATTTAAGTGCACGAACTTGAAATTCATGAAAATATTTTTCATTCATTTGCATTTATAATTGGGGAAAATTAAACGAGTTTTTAGTTTTCACTGAAAATTTCAAGAAAAATCCACTCCATCATTCACTTTCTCTCTCTACTGAATTCTCAATAATTCAATGCAAAATCCTCATTCAAATTCACTCCACTCCCCTCTTAAAATGCCTCATTGATCCGGTCAATTATTATATTGGTGCGATTAATGTCAATCGTTTTTACCGGATATAATAGGTATAATTACGTAATGGCCCAGGCTATTACGATTAAAGTGTACGAGGGAGTATAGCAAGTTGCAGTGAAAACTTGTTATAATCATCCAACTTCTTACATGGCTTATTCTTCTCCCTTCCTTCTCCTCCCATGTGTCCCAATGAATCCCAAAATTTATGGCACGTAGAGGCATTAATCAGTGAATTAACGACTGGTGAATACGCACGAATAAAACTTTTACTTTAATTTCATGCTATTAATTACGTTGTTTTATCAATTTATTTTTATTATTACGAAATTAAATAATGAGATGTTGAGATTCAGGGAATTTAAGGGATTCAATTGAATAACAGAGAGAAATTATTTTTTAATTAATTCTTTAATTTTGTGGAACGAATTTCAATGATTTTTTTTTTTAAATCGAAATCTGTTGGGAATTTTGAAATTTTTATTGGTTAAAAAAAAAGGCGTGATCAAATGAATTAATAAATTTTACATTCAACTCAATTTAACATTTATTAACTCGAAATTTATGTATACAAGTATTTAACAATGGAATCGAACAAAAGGAAATTTCTGGAGTAGAAAAGCACTCCCTCCCGAATTTCCGTAGGCGACAACACGCAGTAGGTTCTCATTGTGTCAGCCATTTGGACTAGTTTTCGGACCTCTGTCTATTATTCAGGAGAAAATAAAAGAGGCCACGTGGTGGCATGTTTCGCTTGTCTGACACGTGTGACACTGAGTGCGACAATTGTTAAGACTCCAAATTATGCATTTTTTTTCCCAAAAATCACAGCTTTTACTGAAAAAAAATCACAACAATGAAGACACATGTTGGCCATAATTTTTTCATGAATTCCTTTGTTTAAAAAAAAATGATTTTCATCAATAATTGAACATTTTTAATTCTCTTTTTTTTTTAAAGGAGAATTCACAAAAGGAAGAAACGTTCTATCATTTTTATTTTATTTATTTCCACTCTCTCGAATAAAAAAAAGAAGAAAATGTTCCATTGGAATTGGAAAAAATCCCTCGGATAAATCGAAGCTCCTGGCTTATTTCCAGGGAGCATTGTCGTTACGTTACATTTCGTATGGGAATATAAAAATGTCGAGACGACGATTTAACCGTTTCCGTATGTGTGTGTGTGTCTGTGTGTCCGTAGTCAATAGAAGAAATAGAAAGAATTGAGAGGAGGAATAGAAGGGAAATAGAAAAAAAAGGGAAAATCGCTGTCGAATTGGATGGACTCTGTGCGGTTGCCATTTAATCCCGGAAGAAGAAAATTGAGGAATGCTGGAGGGTGTCAAGTGTGCCAAGGGCAATACTCGAAGGCTTTTCCACTGATTTTTCCTTTTTTTCGGCTCTCAATTGAGCCAGGGAACATGTGAAATGACTCCGGAGACGTTTTTACTTCGACCGCATTTGTTCCCTTCGTTTCCACTTTTCCCGGGGAAATAGAAACGGAGGAATAAAGGGAGAATTTATTAAATCTTATCTCTGACTTGTAAAGTTTTTGTTTGAAATTTGATTTTAAATTTGTAGCGGAAATTGTTAAATTGAAAAAAAAAATTACTCAATAATTTACACATATTCGAGTATCTTCTCAATTTTTTTCCCAATTTTTTGACAAATTATTCACTCGGAAAAAAATCATTATGACAACACATTTGGGTCATTCATGCAATAATTGTTATTTGCAATTTCGATGTCTCCGAATGCCGAACTCTGACACTGTCCGATTAAGGTCGAGACGGCGACAGAATCATTCTGATGGAGAGAAAAATTACTGCTTCATGAAGCAGATGCTAAATTCCATTGGAAACTTTCAATAAAGATTCCATTAAAAACCTCATATTTCATTAACTAATAAATGCAGTTGAATTTCGCAGTAACACGCAGACTGAAGTACAGTAAAAATACCCTAAAATTCCAATTGAAGCTCTATTTGACATGAAATATCAACTGAATGTGAAACGATATTTACACAAACGTATTTACCGTACGCGAAATTACACACTCCTCATTTCGCTTATTTTCGCTCAATTCTAATTTCAGAATCCAACCCAGTTTTCCCATCCACAATCTCGCCGCAACAATTCCTCAATTTCTTGAGAAAAAAAAAAAAAAAAATGGCAAAAAAGAAAATCCATTGATCGTAAACTTTTCACCGTTTTCCAATTCTTGGAGAATTAACAAAAAAAAAAAGGAGAAAATTCAAAAGTTGAGTGCAACTGCTGTCCAATAAATTCCGTGTAAACATTTTGCAATTACACAGGGGGTTATTGAGACTGTGAGTGTTAAAGTTGCAGTGATAAATATTTTCGCGTGGCTTCCGCAGGCTTTCGGCGTAAAAACGTCCAGAGAAAGTAAGGAAAAAAAGTAGGGGGGAGAAAAAAAAGGAGAGGACATGATAAATCGACGTTTTCAGTGAAACCTGGAGGGTTTTTTTTTTTTGTGGATATAAACAGAAGCCCGATAAGCACCTCGTCCAGATAACGGACTTGGGCGGAGAGAGATATTTTTATTATTCTTTTGTGGGAGAAAATAAAAAGTGAGGAAAAAAATATAACAAAACCCTCATCACAGGGTTTTCCAGTGGAAATATAAAAATAATGGCAGGCAGATACCTTCATTTATTCTTTACTCTCAACAACTCTATAAAAAAAAAAAAAAGGGAATTGGAAAATGTATAGTTTTTTTTTTTGCATAAAACAGTTGGCAAAAATTTGCCCTTTATATTTTCCTTTAAAAAATAAAGGAATTCTAACAAAGCCAAAGTTTTCTCCTCCAATTTAACATTCATCCTCGCGAGGAATATTCTTCATAAAAAAAAAAGTAGTGAAAAATAAACTTTATATTCATCCAGTTGTCACAAAAGACTGACACAAAGCCCGCAAGAGCCATTGTAGAGCATTAAAAAAAAAGAAATAATTGAAACCTCATCAAAAGGTGTCAGTACTGCAGAAGTACACGGATCGGTTACTCTATTTCTCTATTCACCCCCTTCCCACCCCCCTCTCCTCTTTCTGTCTGCAATTCAAAGTGACACGTAATCTCGAGAGTATGAAACAGCCTGAAGTGCATATGTGTGTTGTGTATTTAAATGAAATATGAAGAGATGCGAGTGTATTAAAAAAAAATCGGGCAAAAAATGAGGAAAAAGTCACGGGAATTGTGGATGGGGGATTTTTTTTTTTTATAGAGTATGAACTACTCATCTATTTGTGACGCACTTCGTCGATGAGAGTTGAAGTGACAGTAAAATGAATGAAAAAAAAATAATAGCCGAATTCAATAGATAATGAATTCACCTGATTACTCATTGTCTCTTTCTCTATCAGATAAAATGAAATGTCTCGTGATGACGAAAAATCAACGAACGAATTGCATATTTCCTTTCATTTTACCTCGAGTTTCTTTTTTTTTTCCACTCTTTATTTACATTGAAAGAGATAAGAAGAGACAAAGGGAACTCGATTGAGGGATGCGTAACCAAGAGCACGGAAATTTCTTTTACTGAATAAAATTGAATTGGCAATGATGAAAAGAAAGTTAAACATAGATATATCGAATGAAAAAAAAAAGAACCTGGACCCATGAGAGACTGCGGTTCTCAAGAGAAAGAGTCTAAGAGGATCCTGAAAACTTTTTGATATGAGATCCATTCTCCATAGTCTCTCTCTCTCTCTCTTTCTCTTCAGTGCACTTTTTTTTTGTTTATTTTTATTTCTCCTTTACTCTCCGTTTGTGTGACTCACTGTCCTCTAATTTAACTCACCAAAGTCGACCAAAAGAGAGGAGAAAGAACCGAAAGTTTATGGAGGCTATAAACTGGAGAAAAAATTGAGGGGAGGGGATATAAAGTGTGACCTTGTATGGCTGAGGTAAATAGTAAGAAAAAAAATGATGATATTAGAGGAAAAGAAATCGGGTAAATGAGAAAATAGAGAAAGAGAATGGATGAAAAAAGATTCTGTCAAGGGCTTGTAGAGAAGTTTTTTATTTTTTATTTTTCACTGACTCGACGAATGTAAAAGAGTGACTCTGAGGTTACTCTCAACCTACACAATTTTTTTCATTGTACATTCTTCATGAGAGCTTCTTTCAGTAAGTCTCATGTGCTCAATTAATTATCATTATTTAACTCTGAATATTTCAATCTTCATGAACTCCACAAATCCCAATTTTCTCTATTCAGAATTCATGAAAATATGATTCATTATATTTTTCACTTGATTGAACTCAACCCCTGACATTTCCAATTTGTTTTCTCTTCTCTTTTCATGAATGGGAAAAAAAAAAGGAAGAAAGAAGAATGAATGAGGAAGAATTGAAAAGAAAAGATGAAATGACAAAAGTCGTGGAGGAATCGAGAGTATGAGATTATAATGGGGACAATTTTACGCCGGGATAATTCTCAAATGTTAACGAATAGTGGAAAACCCACGCGATTCCCCTGTGATCGATGCTACTCGGGCTTGTTCTCATTTAATGCTTCAGGTCATTTCACAAACGATAATTTACCCTATCAATTCTGAATAAATTCAGTAGTCAAAAGTTGAAGCGAAAAGAATCATTTTTTTTGTGATTATTCTCATTGGAATATCTCGGAAACTAAACGAGATAGAGCAAATTTCTGCTGAACCTTTTTTGTAGAGAATTTCAAGAGCTAAAAAAGTGGATTAGGGTTAAAAAAGCGTATCTCCAACGGTTTCGGAGATATTCACAGAAAACTTTGGTTAATTGATCAGGCAACATATTTGTGTAAAAGAAACCTTCAATTCTCTCTTTCAGAGATTGAAGTACAGGAGTTGAATTGAATGATAAGTACTTTAGTGGAAGGCCTTTACTCATGCTGGTACGTCAGAGTGAGGACACTGTTAATCAACCACAATTCCATGCTGAGTAGGTAACCACACTGTCTGTTTCACTCCTGTAATTCAATTCCATACAAACTACTACCCTCAAAACATTCTCGTACTCAGTGAATTTCATACACTTCAAAGGATCCAAGTGAATTTCTGAAGCATTTCAAAGTTTGAATAAGAATTCATTAACTTATTTTTTTTTTCTTCCTTTCTTTTATTCAAGAGAATTTTAATTAAGGATGTGAGGGTGAATTCAGTGAAAAGAATGTCATGATCAGATAGGACTAATAATTTTTTTAAGAATTCCCTGAAATTCTCAAAAAAAAAAAAGAACTGGGTGAAAATTAATGAATCTTTGCTTTAAATTACATGACCTCAATGACCCTTTCGATAAAAAATAATTGAACCCAAGTACCGCCAATCGAATTGCATGAAAATTTATAAATAGATGACAAAGTAGAGCACATATAACCGAGAAGACTAAAAAAAAAAAGCCGATAAAATCCACTAGAATTAAAACTTTTCCATCAAATTCCCCGCATAACTTTCCTATTAAAATTTTTTCAAACAAAGAAAAAGCCTCATTAAATTAATAAAATCCTCCCTACAAATATTCTCCCAAGTAAAATCTCAACCTTCTCAATAACCAAAAATCTCTTTTCCTCAAAAACTCAATATCAATTCCAATTAATCCGTAACAAAGTTCGTGATGCTGTTGATATTATATGAAATTATGCATTGGACCCTCAGACAGAATCCAACAACCCCAAACGTTATAGCATATCAAAACCCTTTGGGTTTTCCAGTTTCCACCTACACAAGAATCTCTAGCACATCATCAGCCCCCACTCGCGCCCATCTCTCGAGATAGTATGAAAGGGGTGGGGAGGGGGAATGGGTGGCAGCTGGATGGGTGGGTCATGAATAGAAACACGTACAAACGTTGGTATAAGATAGGAACTGCAACAACGGTCCAATTCCACGGCGCCCAGTGATCGTTCTCTGGAGAGGCTGGGCTGCCTCTTGAATAAAAATTTATCCCTCTGCCCCCTTCTATCTCGAGTGGGGTAGTTTCCGTACAGGGCAACGAGCCAAGTGTGCATCTTCGAGACATCATGACATTTTCATTGGAGGAAAAACATTATAAAAAACGGGGCGAAATTCACATTTTTAATTGGACGAAATTGGAATTATTATCACTTATCGATCCTTACCGACCTGTAGATCCGGTTAGTCTCGTTCCCAGGGCGCAGGAGAACGGGCAAGGGTTCGGAAGGAGGGAGAAGAGGATGTAGCTCACGTTACCATGACAACCACCATCGCAACCCCCGGCACTTGCAGAGGTGCTCAATCGAACCCTTTAGCCCCCACTGAGGACACTGCAGTTGTCCCTGGTATCGTAACCTTCACCCTCGCATTCTGTACGATCTCCATGCAACAATAAAATACAATGCACGTTTACTCTAGATAACCTGGACTTGTCTTGATAAAGTGGAAAAAAAAAGAGGCAGAATCAGGCCAAGTCAATTGTGAGAGTTATGAAGAGAGTCTGAGATGGATTTTCAAGTATCTGCATGAACATTTGGATGTTTGCGAAAATGGAATCCTATCCAAACTCATTAAATCCACTTGAGGGGATTTTTGTTGGGAAAAAAGAATGCTTGACTCTGCGACGTGTCGGCCTAAATCGGTGATCCATGGATCGATTCTCTTGCTTTTGTTTTGTCAGAACTGGTGCTCTAAAATCTCTCGATACGACGGCAACAGTGAATGGTCTTTGTGTGAAACTGTTTTTTCTTTTGAGAGGAATCTTTCCTCCTTGTCTCTTTCAGTAATTGGGGAAAGAAGAGTAATGAAGGGCCACTTGTTTTATCCTCATTTTTTAGTTTCAAAATAATGAATCTGAGGAGTTTCGAGTATTTTCTTATCACGAGTTTATCCATTTTTTTTTTCTATTTTTTGGGGAATTTATTATTGGGTGAATTCACGAGGCTTGATGAGAGTCCGAGAATTTATTTATGACTTTAAATTCATGCAAGCGACCCGCTTCACTCGTCACTCAAGACCCTCATTGGTGAGGACTCTATGAAGCACTTTCTGGAAGGACTGGAAAAAGCCCCGAGGGAAAATTACCAGAGCCAACACCCCAGGGTCAAATTCATGCTCACTGTTCTCTTACTGTTTGTTCTCATTCCTTCCGATTGAGAGAGACTCAAGTGCAAGAGAGGGTAAAATGGGGATTCTGTGTATTTTCAAAGTTCGTCAAAGTTTCGAAAGGCATTATTCAGATATGCGCCTACGACACTAGTCCCGTATGAGGGCCCAGACATTGTGTGGGATTAACGCAGATGACGATTTAATGTGTTTTTGAAGTTAAAATCAAAGAAACAATTTGGGTGTAAATGAATTTTAGTTTTTGAGATTAAAGAACTCGACGGATTTTTTTGAAAAAAAGTGCCAACAATTGAGACTCATTGGAGCACCTTCTTGAATTTTTTCCGATTTTTTCGTAAAGTTTTTCAACATGAAAATAACTTTTGGATCATTTAACCCTGCTTTCCCCTTCTAACACTCGCTTTTTCCCATGATTCTCTCACAATTTATTAAAATAAATTATGTTGTGTTGTTTTCCAGGATTGAATTAAACTATGACAGTATGATGAATCCATGAAATTCATGTCACAAGAAAAACTTTTCCATTAAGAGAAAAAGAATCTCTTCTCATTCTATTCCAAGAACTTGTAAAACACAAAAGAGGCTTCCTCACATCAAATTGAAGTGGAAGTTTCCTCAGTTTTGCATAACTACCATAATATTTCACAAATTGCTTCCATTCCTCCTGTTAATTCAAGACTTTTTGCATTAAACACTCATTTGAACGCGGAAAATAGGAGAAAAGACTGTTGAATTAATGGTAATGTCTCAGTGCTGGATTTCCTTTAATTTTCTTTTAGCCCATTCTATTTTCCAACAAAGAAAAATCATTTGTGCAGCATACATGTAAAAACAAACCATTCAATTCTTCGTTAGCATCGTTACGATAATTTCCAAGTGTTGGAGTAATGTTAATAAAACCTCAAAATGAGAATAAAAATCATTGTGAATCGTTTGCTGAGAGAAGAGCTTCTCGTTTTAACGAAGCATCATTTTCACCAAGTGCCGAGTAGAATATATCTTTTATTTCTTGTTTTGTTTTCCTCCTTTTCTTTATATTTTTTGCCCTTTTTTTGCACAGGTTTGAGGGGGGACCCATTTCAAACCACAATCATAGTTTTTCGAGGGTACATGGTTTTTGTTCTTTCACCCTCGACAATTCTTCAGTCTCTTTATCTTTATTTCTCTTGTCTCACTCTTTTTGTTTCAGTATTTATGTGGATTTTCTGGTATTCATGTGAAACAATGAACGATTGCCATTTTAACGTTTTTCCGGTTGATTTTTTTTCTTTTTCACTAATTAATCATTTTTTTTTTCGTTAAAGCCTTCACAGAAAATTTTGAAAAAATTATCCAAAAATGAAGACATATGATTGAGTTTCCTCAAATTTTTTCCGATTTTTCTGATGAATCCTTCATTTTGAGGGGAATTTTCTCTTATCAAAATTCATAACTTCATGAGAATGTTAACGATGAAAGCACTCATGGAATTTCATATAAGAAATATCCTGGACAGGAGCCACTGTAATACTGCCTCCCTGGCTCTTCTCCAGACGTTTAACAGGATTTTCCCCTCTTTATCTTCTCCCACTCGAATTTTTCAACGCAAAGAAAAACCCTCTGCCAAAAGTCTTCGAGAAATTCCTCTGATCCGCATTGCAATGAGCCCAACTCCAACCGAGTCAGTCTCCAAAGTCAATATTTGCTTCCAAAGATATTTCTCAAATAAAAGAAAATTCACACGATTCTCGGTCAGTATTGCTACTTGCGTGAATTTTATTTTCACGAGATTACCAGACAATGTAAAAGCTGAAGGAGAAAGAGGGTGTCAAATTTGCGGAGAGGGTTGTTTTCTGCACATCGACCAACAGAGTGTATCTTTTTTACATTCCCTCTTTTTTCCCCCCTTACCTCAAGCCATTTAACCGTAATTCCGGGGTAAAAAATGTAGAATTTTCTCGACACCTCGTTTACTTAAATAACCGACGAAAAATTTGCCTCTATTAATTTTCATGAGGAATAATCCCTTATGGGGTTTTTTCAATGAAAAGAGAAGCCATTAAAAAGTGGCATTTTTTTCTAACATTAAACATAATGAATGAATAATTCAATTTTTTTCATCCCCTTTCTTTTTTAAAGTTTGAACCAGAATTTTTGTGAATGGGAAAAATATTTGAATGAAGTTCAGGGAATAGTCGTGGTTATATTTGTACGTGTATTTGGATGCAGTGAGTCACGGCTGACTCCTAGCAGTTAATTTTGGGATGTCGCCTGTTTTTTTTGTTTTTTTTTAATTTTACTTTTATTTTCGCTAAGTCCATATGTTTTGACGCCTCATTTTAAATACTCTGAGTGAATCATTGGTAATAGAATAAATATCATTAGTCTTCACGAAATAAAATGATTTTTTTTTTTATAAAAATTTATATCAACTATAATTTAAAAAAAAATACTAAATTAATTTTGAGTCAATAGTCTATTTCTATTTTTCTTGATAAATGTCATTCATCAAAATTACCAATTTTTTCTCCCATCTCAAAGCCAGATTAAAGAGGAAGAGCACATAATCAAATAGATTCTCGCACCACCCGAAATCACCAACCAGTCATCTTTATTTCCGGCGTCAAAATCCCGTAAGGGTGACGTTCTATAAATTTCTTGCCCGACCTTTCCTACCCCAAAATCTCAGTCAAGCTACCACTATAATTTCCGTTCAATTTTAATCCTCCGCACGTGCAGATGAAGGAGAAAGCCGTTTAAAAATGAAATAAAAAAAAGTTGAGATTTACGAAGAGAGAAGAAAGTTCCAATGAATTTTACTGAAATTAAATTAATTAATATTTTCATGAGTTACATTCTCATTTATCAATTAATTACATAAAACTGAATACTTTTTTTTTTTTTTTTTTGTTATAAAACAGAAAATTTAACAAAGCGTTTTGTTTTCTAGGAATTTTCCAGTGTAATAAATTCACGTGAATTTTGTTTCATGAAAATATCATATTTGTCCGGATATATGGAAATTCAATTCCCAAATGGGTAATCGAACGGGCGTGAATGCTCTGGGTCGGTCCACTGTGTGCGCATTGATGCGTAGGTGCATCAGAGGGTGAATTCAATAGACAGAGGATGGATATATATTGAAAGAGGGATTGTCCGAATTTTTTTTTCATTATTTTTTTGTTCTGTAATAATGAATTATTGAAGAGAAGAATATTGCAGGTTGATGAAAAGCGAAAATCCCAAAATGCTCGTGCCATTTAAAAAAAGGCAATTGTTTAACACAAAAAATGGTAATTTAAGTATTTCAATTGAGTGTGAGATAAAATATTGAAAACAGTATTCATTAGAGGAATTAATTCAACATTTTGTTATCATGAAAATTGTGGGACTGTTCAAAGGGTTCATGATTGCATTAACCCCCTTCACCACAATAAATTAGAAGCCAGCATCAGCACTGATGCATCCCCCCAACAGATGCAGCACCTCCCCCTCAATTTCCGCACTTCAATCCAAAGAAAAATATTACATTATGATGAAAGAAAGAAACGAATTTCAAATGAATCATTGAATAATTCATTGAAATAGTGAAGTGAGATAATTCGAGAGAATTTATTCATTTATTCGCATGATTTTCAGAATATTCCTGAAGCAAATCGGCTCCAAGAGAATTCTCCAAATCACGTGAAGAAGAATTTCTCTCCTCTCTTTCTCATCCCTTTGACGAATGGCCCTCATTTCGTTATTTAAAAAGTCCCCCAAAAAAAAACGATAAACATTAGTAAAATCGCACAAAGGGTCAAGATCGAGTTAGCCCCTTGACCACAATAAATTGCAGGGTAGTTTCACCCCTGATGCAATGGCCAGCTGCAATGACCCCAGTTTGAATTGCCCAATGCTTGTGTATAGGTTTGTCCATACGTAACTGGTCAGTACTAACAAGGCTTTGACTCTGAACGAAATACAGTAGCCATTGGCCACTCCCGCTACATCATGTATATACATGACATTTCGATGCATCTCCATTTTGAGGCTATAGAGAATAGGTGTGGCAGCATGATTTCCCACGTGCGTACGAATCGTAATGGATAAGAGGAAGGCAATGATGAAGAGAGATAGATTTTGCTACGACAGTGAGTTGTGGTTATATCAACCCCTTCATCTACCAATAATCCACAAAGGACTTGGTGCTTTCCATGTACTTGATGCTGCTCTCTATGATCCAGGATGGACAACGGTTATCTAACAAAACCAGAGTAGATGAGGATAGCATGCTGCTATACTCAACCATCAGGATGTCTAGCTGAGGTTGAATACAATGGACAATCCAGTTTATGCCACATCTCTTGTCACAATGTGAAAACAGGAGGAAATCACATTTCATGGAGATTTTAGGGAATTTGGGAAAACTGTCTGTCATTGTGTTTTGGGCATTGTTAGAGAATCCTATCATATTTGAAATTCATTCTCTTCAATGGAATTCTTTAATTTTGTAAGCACAAAGCTATGAGAGAATGACGTTATGAGGATAATCTTTATGAAGTGGATTTTTTTTAAGTTAGAGTGTTTAAGGACATGTTTGATATTCTTTTATAGAGTTATTCACTTTGTAATATGTGAATTCATCGTTGAACCTTGATAATTCATGTCGTTCGATTAATCAGGAAGAAATGTGACAAGTGATTGTCATGTGTATAATTAAATTTTCTGGTATCGCCCAAAAGTTTCATTAAATTATTTGGAATTTAATATGTCGAATGAAGGATTTTAATGAATTTAATCTCTTCTTCTATATAAATAGATTAAATAATTCATAAATTCATTAAATTTCTTACAATTAAAAAATTTAATTAGCCAGATGAATAATACTAATTGATTAAAATTACTAATTACCAAAAACTTGATCAATATTATACTAATTATCACAAAATTACCATTTTCATCAGCAATTTAAACTTAATAATATTAAACAGTAAAATTCCCGTAATTTAATCGTTTTAATTCACTTAATCACTCAATATGTGAAGTGAGGAGAAAAATGAGGGGTGCGTGTCGAGTGGTACTCCCCCTCGCAAAGTGATGTATACAAAAGAATGAGAAAAAAGCCGATTAAAATGAGAAAACAAACGCAAAAACTCAATACTATTAAAAACAATTTATTAATCTAAAAAATGAATTTTTCTTTCCTCAAAAATTACTCCAAATAAATTCACCCTCGATACTTGGAATTTTCATTGTAAATTCTAAAATCACGTCTGTCTTTCCGTTTCCCTGACTCTCTTGATTTGCCCTCGCCAAAACTTCCACTTCGAATGAAAACGACAGACGCATCGAATATCTCCCATTCTCTCCATTCTATCGATAGCTTCTCAACCTAAAACCTCTTTCCCCTCAAGTTTCTTCCAAACATTTCAGTACAACAGAAGTCAAGGCTGTCTCTTATATTATACAGAGAAAGAGAGACTATCTTCAACTCTCCAATACTTTACGTTTATCCACTAAAAGCTTCTTCTATTCTTAACTATGAAACAATAATAATAATAAAGCATTCTGACCACTTTTTACTCGAGCCAATCAAATGTTTTATTATTTTTAAATGAAAAGAGTTTTGACACTCGAGTGTCACAAACTTTGGCATATTCTTGAGTTAAATATAGTTGCATTGAAATTTTTATATCGCAAGTTTGTTAAAACTGTTTTTTTTTTTCTTGAAAAGAGGGTCCCTTGATATTTCACTCCGACACTTGATAAATAACTAGTGTAAAAATGTATTCAATATTTTTTTTTCTCTAATTTCACTTCTCATTCATGTTTTGACAAAAAAAAATGTGGATTCTTCACTTCAATTCGTTAAATTTTTACCTTCTGAATTGAAAACATGAAATTTCTCTCAAAAGTTGTTCTCAAGAGGCAAATTTCTCGTTTTAATGAAGTAACTTTACAATTCTGGAGTATGAAATAATTTGATGAAGTTTTTAATTGCATTCTGAAGTCACTTGTGCTTCATGAAGAATTTTTTCATTTTTTATTTCTCCTGAAAGAATTGTGAATAATTAATGAGTAAATAATGAAATATTTTAATTTATGTTGAGAATTATTTTTTTTTAATTAATTCTTGTATCTGTTATAATTTCAGATTCAGTGGTGATGGATGCCAGGAGTGTCCACAGTTACAAAATGATGCAAGATAAAAATCCGGTGGAAATTAAATGGTGGATACAGCGATTACTATGTTAATGAGTGAAACTGCGGGATCCCAACGACTCCCAGCAGAATAAAAACTTCTGGAAAAGGGTCTAGACGAGCTAGAGGCAGGAGAAAAAAATAGAACTGAAAATAGAATAGTGAATTAAAGAGAAAAAGAAGGAATCTTCTGCATTCTCATTTGTAAATAATTACTGTGTGAATGAAACTGTGAGAAAACGGAGGGGAAAAAATAAAATAAAGTACGTATAAAAGGAAGGAAAAGCAAGAGAGGGCTTGATAATACTGGAGTCAGCATAATCATGTTCGGCACGAAGTTGCGCACGTGGATGGAGGCGCATATCGTGCGACCGAAGAAAAAGAAAGACAGGAAAAAAGGAGAAAAGGGCTTTGACTCAAATTGCAATTCACCAGGGAGCCACAGTGCCAATCGATCACCAGCACTTCATCAGGTACAGTTGATCCACTTAAAGAAATACAGTAAATGAGAGGAAAGGTACTAAAAAGGAAATACGTGACTCGAATTTTCTCATTTTATTTTCAATTTTAATTATTTCATTAATTTCCTTTAATTAATTTGATTTATTTGAGAGAATTCTCACCTCAATCATTTTTTATCTCCAATTAAAAACATAATTTCTCGATTTATCAATGAAAGTACTCTCTCAAGAGTTTGTTAAAAAGCTCATGGTAAATAAGCGAAAAATAATAAAAACAAAATTCACCTCCATTAGCGGGTCTTATGTCAGACTCATATATTCACCCCCAGGGAAGGACGAGTCTTTGTTGGGCATATTTACTATGCTTTTTTTCCAACCACCCATAGTGTTGCTGTTTAATATTCAAGTCCTCGATGTCGCGAATAATGAAAGCTTACCAAAGTGCCCATATTTATGGAGCGATATTTAAAGCCCAATATCTCAACTCCACGTGAATGTAAACCTCTGAAATTATTATATTTACCTAACGAGGACATCTGCATTCCTTCGATTTATTCTTTCTCTTTCGTTACTGTTATTGTTATTGCTGGGTAAAAAAAAGAAATGAGGAAACCCATTTGAGAGTAAAAAAAAATTCATAAAAACTCGAATTAATTCATTGAATTTCAGGTTCATCCATTGAATTCACCAGTTAAAAACGCTGAGACAATAATCCTCGATTCAACAACTGGTACATACGTTGGTAAAACTCAAAATTCATCAACAAATAATTCTGGTGGTAACGGTAGTATAAATCTATCATCGCCAGAGAGTGCATACAGTACTGGTTACTCAACTGACGGTACATCACCAGGCGCAAGTTTTCCACCAGAGTATTACATTAATATTAGAACTGGTAAGCATTATTTTCAAAGTAACAAGACAACAAGAAATACGAAGAATACGGAAATAATTAACGCACTGGGAAATGAAAAAGCTGTGGAGCCAATACAGAACAGGATAAACGGAAACGTTATCATGACGAGAGAAAATAAGCTTGCAGGTGAAATACGTACGAGTACTCCATTTAAGGTGAGAATAACTGAATTTACGTAAACTCAATTGATGCAACTGATGTTCTCGAGAGAAAAATATCACCAATTACAATTAACTCGTAATTCAATTAAATGAGGAGGATAAATCCGTTGTAAAAAGATCATTAGATACTCGGCAACGTGTGGAAAATTAATCCGGTAATGAATCCTTCAGGAATAATTAAAAGCTGAGAATTACGATTTTTTATATTATTTTTTATATTTTTAATTGGATTGTGGGATTAAAATCCCTGCGAGTTATTGTTTCTAGAAAGCCAATAATTTTTACGGTACATTTAGCTGCTGAAAATACGTAATCATTGTAATTGTTGTTTATTTTAGAGATGGCTTGAATAATTTTAGTAATGACCTTTCTCAGCAGATCGAATTCTCCTTCAAAAGGTTACTCCAAAAATTCCTTCTACTTCACCAATTCCAGATAATTCTTTTCAATATTCGAATCTTTCATGATTATCATGAGTAAAAAGAAGTGCACATGGTTGAATTCATCTTCAGCACAAAGTGAATGGACTATTTTCCTTTACCAAAGGAGTTCATGACCCCAAGATTAACTATTTCAACACCGTGTGTATGTCACTCAGAAGTTGAAAAAACTCGGAAAGTTCTTAGAGATACCAGTTGGTCGGCTTCTTGCATCAAAGCTTTTTCGTGTCACTCCAATTTTTTACTTTTTATACTAAACCTTTGTTGTTATATCGTTCCTTCTTCTCACGAACGACGAAAGCGGTTGCTTATACATTTTTGAGTATGGGAAAAAGGAAGAGGATGGAAGAAAAAGAGAGATAAATGTTGGTGCAGTTAAAAACTGTTGAGGGAGCTTTTCTCCACTTTGTATGATCTTTTAATTTTTCGCTTTTCCGTACTGTTTATCATCATTGACTGATGCTCACTGGCTCTTTCCAACGATGCTGTCGCGTTGAAAAGATCGATTTTTAGCTTTGAAAATTGACACGAAACGCAACTGTCACTTTGTATTACGCACTTTCCGATTTTTTTTTTTCGTTTCAAATGTCCGGAATGCTGAATGAATACTGACAGATAGGGCTAGGCTTCGTTTAATATGCAAATCGAATTATTAGACCCTGAGGGGACAATAGCCGGAAGGGAGGAATTCAGAATGTTTTTTAAAAAATCAGGATTCAAGGGAAACTACGAATTCTCATGCGATGGAATTGTTGACAATGGATTCTTTCTCCATTGAGTTTTTATTCCAGGAGTATGGACTCAAATTTAAGTCTCAGCAAAAAGCCCAAACCTGGGATGAATAATAATTACGGCGATGAAAAGACCGGAAAATTTAAGGTTTCAAGAGGTGGCTGAAGGGTTCCTCGTTCATTAGTTTCTGGAAATATGTTGAATTCATGGAAAAAAACTTTTCTCTTGGGAAGCATAAAATTAAGAGATTTCAGGAATTTTTGTATAAAGTATTATAGAAATGTTCTTTCAGAAATAATGAGTATAATTATTTCGAAAATTCGAATTCTTTCTTTTTTCAATTTTCTTTAAAACTTTGAAATTAATGAAGATAAAATTATTTCAAACGTGTCGCAAAATTTTCCAGGGTACCGAAGCAGCAATCAGCCATCCCCACAAGCTCCAGCAGTGTCAGCAAATTTCCCAAGCTCACAGCCGTGATACTACACAGGTACACAGAAGAACTGAGTCGTATTCACCATCAGACATTACGATACGTAATAGTTTGCCAGTACCCTCGTCTATACCACCACCACTTGTATCATCACCGACTATCCAATCGCCGAGACAACGTTCACGTATACGTACGAATCCATGGCTATCAGCCAACTCATCCAGCTCAAGTACAACTGGATGCGATGGTAGTGGTGGTAACGGTAGTGGTAGTGGTTACAAATCTCGTCTAACTCTGAATGAAACCAGTAGCAGTTCTGGTCTCAAACTAACTGAATCCTCTGGCAGTGCTAGTGATGTTAATATCAATAATCATCGTAATACTAATGGAAGAAGGGATTACAAGCAGGAGAGCTTGAGTGCCGGTAGAAGCCCGTAAGTTTTTCAAAAATAATTTATCAAAATCAAATGCACAATGTAGTCATGCTGTATATTCACGATTTTTCAAATATTTTCTCAACGAAGATTCTCACACTGTAGAAAAAGTTGTTCCGCTGAACTTTTTGATGCGAAAAGTTGCTGCTTCAATTAGTCTCTAATTCTTGATGAAATTCGCTTTATTTTCATTCAATGAAACGCAGTACATCTCTACCAATTGAATTTTCTCTCGTTTCTTTCTCCGCGTTTTCTTCAACGTCCAAGAAGTTTTAATCACGAGACCGAGAAGCACCCACAGTGAGTCTGGAGAGTTTTCACTGTTGGTGAATTTCCTATCCCCCTGAGTGTACCATCTCTCTTTATATTTAGAGTAATTTCATTTTTTACGGGGTAGAGAGAAAATTCATGAAAGTTATGATGAGATGTTCTTTGTGCTTGATATTAAAGTAGCATTTGTGCATTAACGAATACCTCAAAAACAATTTCATGACACATTAATGATAATCATGAGAAATCATTCCCACAGGATAAACCAGAGCTGGAGAATTTCTCCAGGAATGGATCGCTCGAAGCTTCCTGTTTGTCTCTCACGTAGGAGCAGTTCCAGCTCCTCCGTTTCTTCAATAACTCAAAGCATTCGATCATCCGAGGACGACATCACTCTGAACGAGATGATGGGTAAATTCGACGAGTCATACGTTTACGAGAAAGAAACGGACATTCTCTCGGACAGTGATCCAACTGATTGCGAGGATTACGTGAATCACTCACCATCAGACATTGATACTGGTCAAGATGGCGGTGACGAGAACGATCCCTTCGAGAACTCAGACTTTGATTATATCGACAACGGTAGCTTCCTAGACCTCGACAATTTAGAGGCAAATTTCCAGAACACAGGACACTGCACTTACTTCACATTCACCAGCGAATTGACTCGAAGAAGTACACGTCTTCGTGACTCATTTCTGAAACGGCGCTCCAAAGAAGAGATGCAGCAGCGTTCGAGTTTACGAAGCAACGCAAAACGCCAGAGTCTTCGTCAAAAGAAACTCGAGGATAAGCCCTCGGAGAAGCGGAAGAAGCGTCAGTCCCAAAGACGTAAACATATTTTTGATAAATGCGACGATGCAACAGCTAATTTGAATCGTGTTCTGGTTGAGCGTATGTTGCTGAAGAATTCTGGCTTCAATCAGGGAAGCAGGAGCGTCGGTGGCACGCCCATCTGCTTACGAAGGCGAAAGCATCATGACGTCAATGAAAATCTATCACCAATTTGTGCAAATGATCCGAGGAATTTCATTAATCCCTCGTTGGCTGAGAACGATGCTGTTAAGAGAAGATCCAACTCTATCAGTTACGTTAATGGGAATTTGGTGAGACAGAGAGTGTCTGGTAACACTTATATGACGACTTTTGCCTCGGAAATCGCACTTATCGAGGCGGATAAAGAGGCTGATAGGAAGTATCGTGAATTGATAATCGAAGCTGAAAATATACTGGTTAACATGAAGAATGCATCGTCTCCAGTTATACCCTCACCATCACGAAGAATCCACAATGGCCTGGCTAACAAGCGAGTCGAGCTGATTAAGAATACTGAGCTTAATATTGAATTAGCACTTTCAAAGAGCAGAAATTCACAGCCAGAATTACAATGCGGTAGTATCAAGGATCTCGAGCACACTAGTCCTAAGAGACAATTTAGCCAGGCATCATCGCCTGTACATCGGTTTATGGAGCGTAATTGTTACAGGCCAGAAGTGATTAAGTGTCCTGATTCACCGGTAATGGGACGCAGAACTCCCCAGGGTTCACCAAACAGAAACTTTGTTGCTGCTAATAGGATGGTTATGATTGAACAAGAGGGACGTGAGAGATCGAGAAGCAGAATTATTGAAATTAATGGAGTTAGATCGTACAGTCAGGATGGAAGAGTTGAAAATTTTCCAAAGGATCCGTTGTTCTCAGTTGCACCGAAAAATGGCTTTGGGAAGAAGAAAGAAATTAGGCAGAAGGAGGAAACACCAACGAGCAGCTCTTCGGATTCTGATGAGAGGGGAGAGGCTAGGAGGAGAGCTCCACTACCGACTTTTAGGTAATTTAATATTTCCTCTGACTCATCTATTTTTATCACTTCACTGTTGACATTTTGAGACTGAATTTTTATTAAATTATCCCTCAGATCCGTTGATATGGGGCCTATCAAGGAAAGCACCTACTACATTCCCCAGAGTGAACCAGTCAAGAGAAAGGTCTATGCTGGGAGTTCCACCTATGGAAGAATACAGAAAACCCTTGGGGAACGGCACGTGATACTCAGAAATTCTGATGGAGACACTGCTACTGATGATACAGGTAAAAGGGATATCTGTTACTGACTCCAAATACATTTACTCCCCTTTCTATCAAGTTTATTGAGGGACTGGGGGAAAAACGAGATTAATGGATTTTTCACTTCGCATTGAGTTTCTCAGAATTCAAGAGGGTAGATAAGTGCTCGTTTTTTTGAAAAATCAGTAAAATCAATTATTTACAGACGATTCAAGGAGATCACTGCGTGAAAAAGTTGCACAATTGCGTCAAGAGAGACTGACGGCTGAGGCAAATCTAAATGCTCAAGATACCCAAATGTTTCAACATCATTTAACTCAATTACGTAGACAAATGCTTATGCACACAATTGAGGGATTAAAACGTAGCCTCGAGGATCAATCGGCTACACTGAAGCAGACGTGCCTCCAGGAAACAATCCTCCATGACGAGTTGCCTTGAGTAAATAAAACAACTCTAAAGAATTAAAGAGAAGAAAAGAAAAATATTCAGAGTATTTTTTTGCCTCAAATTTTTTCCAACTCTTTATATCGTTAAATTAACAATAAAATTAAAAAAAAAAAAATGATAAAAAAAATGGGTGGCTATCTCTACAGGGGACATAATACAGTAAGCACTTTTTAGTTTATTTTTCTTTAATGTTGTTTTATCAACTAATACCTCTGCAGGGGGACAAATATATTTTTCTGCCTCTACACATTTTCAAGAGCAACTAAGAAGAATGGAGAAATATTTTAAGGACAATTTTTCCTGGGCATTTCGATTTATAAGATTTAAAAGGAAACGGATGAATAAGCCAGTACTAAATGGCCACAGACTAAATCCACAGAATTTAAAATTCAAATGGAATGAGAAGCTTAGAATTTTCTACGATTTTCTTCTTTTCTTAAATTTATAAATTAATTTTTGATTAAATGAGATAAAGAGATCAATTAAAAATTCATTAATTAATTGAATGCAGAAAAATGTGTTTAATTCAAAATCATTTAGCTTCGCTCTTTATTTCATTTGATCAATTTGATGAAAATAGTGAAGTAATTAAGGAAAATAAGTTGATAAATTAATAACTCATTCTCTGCAAAGTTGAAGAGTAATTATTTAACTTATTTTACTCTGTGACTTCACTATTGAATTAATTAAAGTAGAATCAAGAATAGTTACTTGATTGAGTAAAAAAAATCATGAAATAAATAATTTTTGAATGAAAAAAAAGCACTAGAAATAACTCCAGCAAAGGGCCTATTCTTGGGTGTCTTCTCCCCCACTATTTAAAAATATTAATGATGAAAAAGAAATTCAATAAACATTAAAATTAGTAAATTAAAGTAATAAAAATCATAGATTCCACATTAGGAATTTTTTTTCATTTTTAGAAGGAATTAATGCAAGAGTAGTATGAATGCATGATTATAATGCGTAGAGTTTAATTTAAGAGTTAAAAAGTGAAGAGAATTAAAGATTATAATCGATAATATAATTATTCAATGAAATGAGAAAAAATCCCAATTGAATATGGCCCCAATTATGTCGGAAGAAATTCATTTCAAATGTGTGACACAATTTTTATTTTTTTTTCCATTAAATAGAAATTATGTAGTGAATTTATTCAATAATTTATTAAACGAGATGAATCGATTTAAAATTCCAAGAAGTTAAATAAATTCATCTCAATTTAGTACTGAATTATTTTCAATTAATTTGTCTGATACTCAAGGATTAATTCAAGTGAAGCACATTACAGTCACATTTGCCAATTGTTCCTAAAGAAATGAAAAAAAAACTCGATTGTATTCTCTCTTATTTTATGATGGAAAAGAAGCTGTTGAGAAAACTCAACAATCATTGATTTCAGATGAAAAAATCATCAAACCAGTATACCAAAGATAATAATTGTAGTTAATAGTGGAAAAGAAAATTTTCGAGAAGAAAAATAATGAAAACCGCTTAACTTTAGATTGAAGAGAAAAATAATCCTGGCGCAATGAAAAAATGATTCAATTTAATTTCTCATCACGAGAAAATTTTCATTAATTAAAGTTAAATGAATGTTTTTTCTTGTTTCATGAATTCTGTGAAAAATGTTGATTTCAGAATTTGTTGAGGATAGACTGAATAGTGTTATGACTGTGAAAAATGAGAATTATCCCATGATTTTTGTGATTAATCATTATTTTTATTAATTCGTCAATTTAGAAAAATAATTAGAAAAATTGCGCACAATTCAGATATTCATTGAGAATTAGATAATAGTAATTAGCTGATAGTAACTGAAAAAAGAAAATTAGATGAAAAATTTAGTATTAGAGGGAAATCATTAAACGAGTGATAGACTCGTTGCCAAGAAAATCATTTTTATTTTCATTGTAGAATATTTTTTGAGTGAGGCAGTAAAACGAGATAAGTTTATTGACAAGAAGTCATCACGAAATATCTTCATGATTTTCAAGAATATCTCGGAAACTAAAAGAGATGAAGCAATTTTGAAAAAAAATTGTAACAAACTGAAATCAATTTTTATTTGAAATTTCTCTATTTCAATTATTTTCCAAAATATTTCACATAATTACAGATCTCGTTTTACTTCTTCACTCCGGAATTCTGATTTAATATTTTCTTAAGGATCTTGTGATTGTGAGTTAATTCTAAGTGAATTTGAAACAATAACAAATGAAAAAAAAAATGAGTAAAGCTTTATCAATTTAATTATTGTAATTTAAAATTAATTACAATGTTTTTGTCGATACTCAATGTAAATAATTTGATATAATTACGACTAATTAGTTCATAAATAAGTTGATTAATTTTTTTATTTATAAATAGTAAAACAATTTTCGTTAATTTGTTGATTGACTCGACACATTCCATGAAATGAAAGAATTTTTTAAAAAATATTGAATTTAAGAAATGAATAAGAAAAATGCAGACAAGAATCATTTGATGCAGAGTTTAATTTTCATGATTTTCAATGTGAAATAATAATGTTCCCCTGCTCGGATTTGTCTCTAGTCATCCGGATGGACTGTGCAGGGTAGATTAATTAATAATTGATATGGTTATTGAGAATTCATTAACAGAGACAAATTTAATGACTGTTTAAAACAGTGAATAATTTTATTTTTCCTTTTCATCATTTTTCTCTGTATAAACTCGTGCCATTTATCAAATTGCATATGTTTCCTTTTTTTTTTGTATATGATTATGAATAAATTATATTATGTCGTTGTTAATAATTGTCTATTTATTTAAGGAATTGAGAGATTGAAATGAGTGTAAATGGTGATTTAAAAAAATCTAAAGTAATTCAATAATGAATTAATTACAAAACATTTATTCATCAAGTTTATTTAATTAATATTAAGAAAAATCATTTTATATAAAACTCATTTGATTCTCTCGAAGTTAGATTCAATCTCATAAATACCAACTGGCTGATTATTTTTGTCACAATAATCAGCCCATTCACCCTCACTTAAATCAACATCATCAAATATTTTTCCATTATCAACAGCTTTTGCAATCCATCCCTCTCTTGCTGAAAAATCAGTTGGTTCAATGCCCCTGCAGTCAAAGACCACAATTCTCTTAAATTTCCCATGATCATCAGCTCCATAAGATTTAATTGTGTCATTAATTATCGTCACTGTATTAACCCTTGAGCATAATTTGCACTTGCACGAGAAATGAACCGTGTCTTTGCCATGCTCCGATTGGACCTCATCGCTCAATGATATATAATTCCATTTTTGGGACTTTTCACCACAGTTTGAGCAAGTGAACTTCAAACACCAACGGAATTCGTTACCACTTATTTTTAATTCCTCAATATTTTCTAAATTTGCTTTTATGGATAGGGCTATTTTCACCATGTTCAATTCAGGCTTCTTCCTTTTGCTCCAAAGGCAACTAGATAATGAGGTTAAGATGATCAGAATTACTGAAAATATTTTGATTTTTAGGAATTTACTAGCAGTGACGCCTATCAGAATATTACTAGGGATTTACTAGCGACGCCATCTAACAGAATAATTGAGAAACTGAAGAAAATTACATTGATTGTCTGCGTGTGTGTAATTGTGTAGTCAATAAAAATACCGTCAGTCGAGTCTCGTGCCTCGGCACACTAGGCTGAGCCCCAATTTCTCCCCGTCAAGTGATAATATTCAATTTGAATAATAAATCAAACTTGCCAGTGATTTGTTTCAGTGATTTAGTGAAGTGATTAACAAATAATTCAGCCATGGATCCGGAGTCATTTTTGGACATGGCCAATCAGGTCATTAAACTCAAAATGTTTCCGTATTTCGATATTGCACATTGTGTATTATGTGCACTACAAGTTAGAGAGGATTTGGGACCCGGTAAGATTCTCAAGCACTCCCGTGGAGCTGAATTCTAAATTTAAATTTTACCAAACCAACCCTCTCAGTAAATGTCTGATTATAATTTTCTTTTACTATTTTTTTTAAAACAAGTTTTCAAGGGATTTGTCAGGATCAAATATGCATTAATTATTTATGATGATTTTCCACTCTAATTGGCTCATGTAAAATCTTAAAAATATCAATTGATTTTTTAATTACTGATTTAATTAATTTTTAGGTGAAACATAATGGAGTTTGATTTAATACTTGAATTTATCTGAATCTTCGATAAAGATTGAAGAAAAAAAAGGATCAACTCATTCGAAGATCTTAATATAACAATTTTTGAAAATTCAATTTTTTTCAATAATCTCTAATTGCTTTCCTTTATTCATTTAAATTATACATGATTATTTATCAATTTCTATAGATAAAAAAGAGAAATCACGAATAATTAAATTTCAAAATTATTATCGTCTTTCATTATCTTTCTTCTCTATTATCATTAACTAATATGGATTAATTCGAGATTTAAAGAATCAGATATTTGTTAATTGTAAAATAAATTCTTGGCGCAAAATTTTTTAGTTTCTATATTAACTGTTTGGCTGCTGAAGCTGATCTATTTTTGTATTTACCTTGATTCCTTGGTTGTAACTGTATATCCAGTGTCATATTGAGGATTAATTATATATTTATTAACTCATTTCATTGCGCACGAAATTCATCAATTTTGAGTGAAATTAAATGAGAAGAAATTTTATGATAAATTATGTTTAATTTAAAAAAACTCATTAATTGTATGAATTTTCGGGATCAAAGGGGCTCAAGCATTTTCAAGAAAACATCCACTGTCATGCTGGCTGTCTACCATGCTCGTCGTATTTGCTGGAGGAATGTTATGTAATGGATTGCTTGGGGAACCAATACTAGCACCATTAAAAAATACTCAGCAAGTTCTCGTAGCAACTGGAGTCTGGTAAATTTATCCATTTCCATTTTAATCGGAGGCAGTTGATTCATTTTTGTAAAATATCTCGAAATCTATGGGAGATAGGGAAATTTTTTTAGATACCTTTTTTATAGCTCTGATTCTCCTCTACAAAAAAGGTCTCAACGAAGTTTTCTCTATCTCCAGTATTTCACGAGATATTTCATGAAAACCGATGGCAATGATGAATCATCACGTTTTGCTATTAGTAGATGATTATTAAGCAATGTAATAAAGATTAAAGTAATTAAAAATTAGGTACTTCGTGTTCTACATGCCATGGGATTTTGGCTACAAAGTGTCAAAATTTCTTCCAGTCAAAATCGTGTGCTCTGCTATGAAAGAAATATACAGGTAAAATAATTTAAAAATAAGAACTTACAATTTTTTTATCTGAAGAACTGTTAAAAAATATTAGTTATACTTGTTACAGGTGTAAAAAGGTTTACGATGGAGTAACACACGCGGCAAAACTTTATCCCAATGCATATCTTATTATGATACTAATCGGAACTCTCAAAGGTGATGAAATCCCCCGAATTATTGATTTTTAATAAGTTTCTTTTATTCGTCAAATCATAATATTCTTTTAATTCATTAGGCAATGGAGCTGGCTTCACGAAATTATTTGAACGTCTTATCCGAGGTGTTTGGACACCCACTGCAATGGAATTCATGCAGCCCAGCTTGTAATTATGAATTTTTTTATTATATTTGGCTTTTCAAGATTTTTCTATTGTCAATTAAACTTTTCTTGAATTTTTTGCAGCTATACTAAAGCATCACTGGTAGCCTCAATAATCTTTGTATTGGATAAAAAGACTGACCTAATTTCAGCACCTCATGCACTTGTATACTTTGGAATTGTCATATTCTTCGTATACTTCAAAGTAAGTTAAAAAAGTTTGTCACAAACTCCTTTTTTGTGTTGAATAAAATCGAATTAATAAAACTTAATAATTTAAATTAATTTAAATTTCAGTTATCATCAATTCTACTTGGAATACACGATCCCTTCGTGCCATTTGAAAATCTTTTCTGTAATCTATTCCTTGGTGGATTATTCGACTACATTGCCAAATTTTTTGGACGAGGACAAGCGAAGGATGAAAAAGCTGATGCCAAAAAAACTAACTAAGATGTAAGTACTCATTCGATTATTCAAAAATTGGATAAAACAATTTCTCACACATTTTTCAACTTTTTTCCTTCTTTCTTCAGGTCATTAATGATCTTGGGGATTTAATTCTAGTCAAAATCCAGGTATTTTATCAACGAGAGTGGTAAAAAAAACTTCAAAATACCACTGAACTCAATTTTAAATCTATAATTAATAGACAAAGTTGACAGTATTATGCCAACGAAACTAAAGAGAAACATAAAACAACTTCGACATCATTATCATAGAGAAAAACATTTATTTCTTAAATATTAAAAATTGAATTTGTTGAACAAAAGAAAATCTTGCCACATAAAAATATTCTAGTGCACTCAGAAACTTCATTAAAGACATTTTAAAAAACATCTTTGAAATCAAATGAAATTATTCAAAGATATATAAAAAATATTTTTATATAATCCAGTGCAATTTTTTGGCAATTTTTATGCCTCAATTACGAGGCAATTAGCTTAAGAATTCAGGAGAAAAATTAATCAACTTTTTTCATGTACATAAATGCGAGAAAAATTCGTCCTTATCAGCCATAAACAAATCATTTTACACTTTTGAAAAATTCATCAATAGGTATTTGTAGATTGATGGAAATATTTAAAATCAAAATTTTTCACATTTACAATTAATGAAGATAACTTGTATTTGTATTTTAAAATTGGATTAATCCAAATATGTTTCAATAAATTTTATGTTGATTATGAGCAATTCATATCTTGCCAAAGATTGAAAATAATATTTTAAATTAGTTCTGTACGAAGAAATCAATAAATTATGATAAATTATAGAAATGTTAATGAATGCTTCTTTATTTAAAAAAATAACTTCTTTTCATTGGAATTTTTTACTCCTTTTTCTCCAACATATCAAAGGGAATCAACAATGTAGGAATTTCTTCCTTCATTTTAAATCTTTTATTCGTTTATCGTCTAATATCTAATAAATAACTAACTAAATAGTGATTTTAAGAATGTCGTACGATCTTCATTCTTCTCATTCTTTTTCTCCCTAATTTCCATATCAGTGTCACGTTGTTTGACTTCAGGCATAACGAAATTCGTTGTTTCTCCTTTGCTCTGTTTCACCTTCAATTTCTTGCTTCTGTCGACATTATAGGAGAAGAAGTTAACTTCTCTTTTTGCTTGAGCTATTTCGGTTGTCAGTCGCTGCTTGTGAACAGCTTTCTCGTAGGCCAATCGCTCACTCAAGTGGATCCATTTGAATCTACAATTGAAAAGAGAATTTAGAATTACTTTCCCCTGAATCAATCACAAAAAGAGAGAAATCACTTCAAATCTTCACCTCGGCAGATATTTTATATTCCAAATGACATCATAAAATTTGCTCTTCTTTCTAGTAGATATCTGTGTGTTATTCAGCGTTGCTGCTACGTATTTGGCGATTTTTTTGCTCTCAAATTCAACCCAGCCCTCAGTAAAGTGTCTCGATGCCTCTTTTTTCTTCTTCCCTTTCCTCCCATCTTTCATTCTTTCCTCTTAATATGAAAATAAAGAAAAACGAAGATTAATTGAATATTCCAATTGTTAATAAAGTCATGAAATTAAAGAATTGAAAAAGGAAAATACCTGAATTATGAGCCAATTGAAGGTAGACTCTCCCAAGTTCTCCGTACTTTGAAAATATTTCTCTGACTATTGTAACATTCATGTATTTTGGTATTTTTGATAAATAAATAATTCCACGTTTCTTCTTCTTCTCGGATTTTGAAGAAGTCTTTGATGTGCTTGGTTCCAGAGGTTCACCAGAATTTTCAGATGCATTTTCTGATGCTGAGTGACAAGATTCCTCTTCATTCGACATTTTCAAAGATCAAAAAAATAACAAATTGTTTTTATCAACAATTCTCGATACTTTTAGGTTAAACACATGGTCTCTCGCGTTTGGAGCAGTCACGTGGTACTACCGCTCCAAAATTGGTGGAGGGGGAAGTTCAGTGCTCGAGTGGTGGAAGAGGATTAGTCGAATAGAATTATTGGATTCTTTTGCGAATATCTTTGAAACGAGTAGGTTTAGAGAAAAATGTCAAGAGTCCTTTTTTGTAGCTTATAAAATTCTCTACAAATAAGGTATCTTGATATTTTTCTCTAAACTTACTCCTTTCGGAGATATCATCAAAATTATTTGTATTCCCAAAAGAGTTTGAATAATTATGAGAAAAATACCAAAATTTATCAATAGAAAAGAGTAAATAAATACATTATGTTTGCTGTGTTCCTATTAGTTGTACTGCTTGATTAATTTCTCCAATTTTCTCTGCTCCAAAAAGTCAATGTATGCAGAGGTAAGTAAATCATCTTCTGAAATGCCCAATTTAGTCATCAAATCATTGCAGATGTCTTCACCTTCCTTCAAGTCTTGATCATCATTCAAAACCACCTGAAACACAGGAATCAATCCATAAATCCTCATTCATCGAGACAATAGATCTACAGAGGATAATTACCTCAATTTCAAGAAAATTTCCTAAATCAGTGACTTTATCAATGTGAATTCTCGATTGTCCAACGATGTACAGATATCGTATTTTCTCAACGACTCCTAGAACTCCGTTGGTGCTTTCAAGCATACTCTTTAGGCATTCGCAGGCTGATTTATCAGATATTTTGACGATTGAGTAGTCCGAGAGCTTGGGCCCCTGGATGTTGGAGCGTTCGTAATTAATTAAATCTCCAGAGCCATCCTGAAATATAATAAAACTTAAGACTTCTCTTGGAATATCCCGAGAAAACTCAATAATAGTCTTGAGATTATCAGTTTTTTAGAAATATCTCGGCTTCTGTGGGGAATTGGAAAAAAAGTGTAATCACCTTTTTTGTAGCTCCATTTTCCCTCTACAAAAAAGATCTCTATGAAAATTTCCCCATCTCCCTCGGATTCCGAGATATTATGCAAAAACTGCAGGAGCTTCAGAATCCATACCTCATAACATCTCAACTTGAATCGTCCCTTCTCTGTCTTGAAGAACGTGTCACTCTGGACAATAATCTTCCCCTCCCCTCCACTCAGCTGCTTTGCCCTCGAGTGTGCTTCCTCCGGATTTTTCAATACCGCTTTAATCTCAATATTCCTCATCTCGAAGAAACTCTCAATGAACCACAAACCGCCAGCGATTTCCCTCAAATTTTCCGGGATAAAGATTTGAAAATTGCCAAAATTCAGAGCAAAAGACGACAAAACTTATCTTTCTCTCTCAAGTCGTCAAAATATTCATCCAATGAGAATCATCCCGTCGCCATTTACCCCAGCGCCTCTTCTGGAGTCCCTAGGGCCCTCCGACCAATCAGATAAATTCATAACCGTAAAATTCATGATTTTTGAACAGGCGTCAACTTCAGTTGTCTCTTGGCAATGGAAAGCGAAGCAACTGGCACAATTAGTTGACGATATTTAATAATAAATTGTAGTTTAATTAATAAATTGGAGGTCCAGAGACAACTTAAAGTAACCCAGGTATGCACTGGTTTTAATTAAGAGTCAATAATTTTACGGGTTTATTCATAAATCGTGAATTTCTGAGGGTGGAAACCGTTACAACGAATTGTTTTGGATCATGGAGAAACGCCAACGGCCTCTCCACATCGTTCACTCACATCCGACCATTTAAATTCATTTTTTTTTTTTCAACTTATCATCGACAATTGTGACATTATCGGGTTTATTTCGAATTAACTCGGGACTGGGGATTATTTTTGTGGAATTTTTAGTGATGATGGAATTGTGGAGAATTTCTTTAGCAGCTTCCCGCGTTTTTGGATCGTCCTCCATGAGATGCCTCGGCATCACACGTTTCGGATCTCCAATGGGCCTTATAAACTCGGAAGATTTGAGGCAATTTTTTTCATTTTAGAACTCCGACATTTTGGAGAGACTTTGGAGATAATTCATTTTTTTTTTCGAGAATGAATCGTAGAATTTTCGTGGCTGTGGAAAAATGAGGAAAATCGGGAGATTTCAGGATTTTGGGGGGGATTTAATTGATTTCGAGGATTTTTTGGCAATTGTTGGAATTTTGATGGGTTAGGGAGGTTATTAAATTAATTAAGGGGCATTATGGGCGCCTGTGAGTTTAGCTTCGCATGTTTTTCGGATTTTCAGACTGTCCGTGATTTTTGTAGAATATCTCGTAAAATACCCGAATTAGTGAAATTTTTGTTATAACATTTTTTGTAGCTCTGAATTTTCTCTACAAATAAGGTTCTCATAAAAATTTCACTATCTCAATTATTTCCCGAGATATTCGAGGAAAACAATTTGAGAAAATTATTTTCCAATTTACTTAACATTAAACAATGAAAATTATTAATCCAAATTGAAAAATAATTCGTCCTACAGTGAATAAAAGCCACTGAGGAGATTCAAAGAGAGAAAGAGAGAGAGAGATAGAGAAAATAAGCAAAATGCCACCAACACGGCTAGTAAATAATCAAAATAAGCAGCCGAATACAGCTGTCGTCATGAGAAAAGGAATAACAACTAGAAATCAGAAAGCAGCACTCGCTAGCAATCCTGTAAATGTGAAACAGGTAACTGTTGCTAAAGACCCAAGGATTAAGAGGAAAGCGGAGGCTTCACCACTCAAAGAAAAAACTACGAAACGTTCAGCTCTAGGAAACATTACCAATGTGAGTATTCGTTTGGCGAAGGCCAAAAAATATTTGAGAAGATTATAATTCTTCCATAGCAAAGATAAAACGAAAAAAAAAAACATTAATTTTGTGTAGAGACATTTTCAAAATACTCTACGAAATCTTTCATATTTTTCTTTATATTCGATTTTTTTAAAATGATTAATAATTAATCAATTCCTCATTCATTGATTTTTAATTATTTTTTTTGTTTCTAAAAAATGATAAATTTGAATTTTCCTCAGGCAATTGGGAAATCATTGGGTGTTCAATTACCAGAGCCAAAAAAGATCGCACGAAAAACGCATATATCGCAACCACTGAAACCACACGTTGTATCAACTCATAATTTAAGAAATAATGAAAAGATAGTTTTTAAAAATGACAATGTGATAGCAGCTAAACCAAAAGTTGTAACACGTGCTAAATTAGCGAAGAAAGATGACGATAAAGCAGAGAGTTTGCTTAAAGGTACGACTGTGAGAAAGAGCTTGGATTTGGAGAAATCAGAGGAGAGTTCGTTGTATGTTAGTGCACTCGATGAAGTTCCTGAAGAGGTTGCGAAGAAGAACGATAAAAATGCCAAAGTAAGTCGAGAATTTTAAAAAATTAATTATTATTATTTTTACAAAAATAATAATTGTGTGTAACACTTTGCCGGAAAACCTCACAAAATTCTGAGAATTTTTTCTTTTGCTTAGGTACAAAAGGCAGGAAAGGAACAGTCGGCACAAGCCGAGAAAGAATCAATTGCGGAGCGTTTAGACGCCCCACCGTCAAGGACACTACCCGATGGAGTACAGTGGGATTTTGACGTTGAAAATTGGCGTGATCCTTACCAAGTGTCACAATATGCAATGGAAATATTTGATTATCTCAAAGGGAGAGAAAAATTATTTCCCATCAGTGATTATATGGAAAAGCAAGTGTGTTTATCGAGATGGATGAGATCGCTGCTGGTTGATTGGATGGTTGAAGTTCAAGAGTCCTTTGAATTGAATCATGAGACACTTTATTTAGCTGTTAAACTAGTTGATCTTTATTTAACTAAAGTTACGGTTGGAAAGGAAACTTTGCAATTATTGGGCGCTGCCAGTTTATTTATTGCCAGTAAATTTGACGTGAGTTAAAAAATAATGGAGGGAGTTGAATGAATCTTATCATCGTTCTTTTCCCCATTTCAAGAGTATATGAGATTTTTATTTTTTTATTTTTCAGGAAAGAATACCCCCGATGATTGAAGACTTTTTGTACATCTGTGATGGTGCTTACAGTCAACGTGAATTAATTAGGATGGAAATGAATGTATTGAAAATTGTTGACTTTGATCTTGGTATTCCACTATCTTATCGATTCCTCAGGCGTTATGCAAGGGTAATTTGTCAATTTTCATTGAAATTTATGAGATTTTGAGTACCAAAAAATAATGATAATTATTTACTTTCCAGTGTGCCAAAGTGTCAATGCCAACTTTAACACTAGCGCGTTATATTCTTGAGTACTCGTTGATGGATTACTCGACGATAATGTACAGTGACAGTAAAATCGCAGCTGCTGCATTACTTCTAGCATTGCAAATGAAAGATTTAGGTGGTTGGACAGCAACATTAGAGTATTATACTGGCTTCAAAATTGATGAAATTAGAGATATTGTTAATGTACTCAATCAGGGTCTGCATAGAAAACAGAAAGAGGCATTGGCAACTGTTCGCAATAAATACAGTCACAAGTAAGTGTAAATAAGGTATTAAATATTAATTAAGAAAATCATTAATTAATTAATAATTCTATGGTAATTTCAGAATCTTCTTCGAGGTAGCCAAAGTACCACTTAAGGAAGTGTTAGAAATATAGTCAACTTTAAAGTAAGTACCAATAGCACAAATTATTGTCGGAATTATCTTTAGACAATTACTTTTTCATTGACGATATAATAAAAACGCAAAAAAAAAAGCGAAATGTGAAAAACAAAATAAAAAAATCAAGTAGAGTGTGAGATAAACAAATCATCGGGGAAAAAAGTCTGAGATTTTATGATTCCTTTTTTTATTATTATCAAAACAATAAAATTTATGTCATGACGTGCTCAAGCACGAGCTAATTTAAATTATCAAGATGAAATTTTATCAAAATGAAAGGAAAAACCGATAATAGGAAAATAATTTCAAATTAATAATGAAGTGACAGACGAATTGTGCATGAACTGACACCTTTCGAGTTTATTTATAAATAATTTTTTTTTTTTTTTTTGTGAGGTAACAAGTATGCTCAGTATTTTTAAGTTATTTTATTAAGTATATTTTTTTCATTTCTTTTTAAATTGTTGAAAAAAGAATTTTTAATGCATACGTATATGTAAACGAAATTATCTATTTTATAGAAGATTTTTTTTTCCATTATTTTAATCAGTAATATTTACTCACCTGTCCTTACCTCATTAAATTTACTGAAAAAATTGCGTAGAAAGTGTCTTTTTCATTTACGTACAGACTGATGATCGATAGAGCCTCGTAATCGTATTAACAGTGATTCGAGGAAAAGAGGCTCAATGTGAAAATTTAATGACTTAATGAATTTCTTTAAATAATTTTTTTATCAATAATTTCAAAAAATATTCAATTAGTTAATTTTTTTTTTTTTCTCATAATCATTTGCATTTATTCTGTATATATCGTGTAAAGAGGAATAATCACTTAATTGAGGAGGAAATTTATAGGACATTGGAAAATGAAACGTGCAGTTTCAAGAGACACGATTTCAGGGAAGAGATTTGGAAGAATTAAACTAATGAGAATTTCATGAATTATAAGTAAGGAATAAAAATGAATAAAATGACTGTTTATATGAATGAACACAATTACTGGGATTTTCAATTAATTTTGAGTAAAAAAAAAATCATTTGCCATTTGTTCAACCACTGATTTTCCAAACTAGTCTTATTCTGTTATTTTCAATTAATAAAATCAAACTGAAGGTGAAAAACAATTATTGCCAGGAATTATTCTCCGAATAAAATTGAAAACCATTTTTTTAATGTCGTGTAATATATTTTGCTATATTATCTCCATAATGTAGCGTAACATTTGTTTCTTTTTTTTCTTTCTTTCAATTTCTATTATATCAGTAATGGTAGTGGTAGTTATTAAATAATTGTAATAATAATAATAACTATAGCACCATAAATCCCTCAATTTTTTGTTTCACGCATCATCAAAGTATTTAACACACTGGTGAACCCCGAGATTTTAATAAATAAACAATAAACATCGAATTTTATTGACATCAAGCATAATTTTATGATACTTATCTCTTTAATGAATGTTTTCTAATGGATTTTCATTGAATATCTCGAAAACTAAAGAAGATAAGGAAATTTTTGTTAACTCCTGTTTTTAGCACTGCTTTTTTCTGAATAAAAAAGGTAATTACAAAAATTTCCTCATCTCAATTATTTTTCAAGTTATCTTATAAAAACTGATGAGAGAATGAAATTCTTATGAAATTGTCCATTTAGATTTCTTTGTAATATCTCGGAAAGTCTTTTTTGTAGCTCTCATTTTTCTCACAAAACTTTCTAAGATATTGTCAAAAAGTATACAGCTCATCACTTTATTACTGAATTATCAACAATGCACAATTTTTATTAATTTGTTTCTTTATTGATGAGGAAATTAATTTCTAATCAATGTTTTCCCGGAGTCAACACCAAAGTTAAGATGTTAATACACAATGTAAATATTTGAGTAGTTATTTTTTGTTCCATTTTCATTATTTTTTAGTTCTTTCATTTGCTATAATTATTACAGTTAGCTAACACTATAATATAATAATTTTTTTTTTTCATCATTATTATTATTATTAGTTTTTCTTTTTTTTGTTATTTTTTAAATTATTTTCTGTGAAAGCTCGAGTTCCTAGATTAATAACTCACCATCAAAATTTCATTAATAATCATCAATAATGATTGATTAATTTTAGTTTTAATTATTTTTCCTTCATCTCATCATCAATCTGTTTTTTCTTTTCATTTTAATCCTTTTTTTTTTTTTTTTTCATTAATTTTCATAATTTTAACATCCTACCTAGATAGCTGGTCGTTATTTAATTATTCGTTATAAACAATGGATAAATATATTATTTAGCTGACATCGTCATTCCCTTTGTTAATCATTTTAATTATTATTTTTTAGGTATTTTCTTTCTTTGTTTTTTGTTCTTTCATTTTTCATTTTTTTTTCCGTCGATTTCCATTAATAATTTGCATTCAATTTATGCAGTATATAAAAAGCATTTACCATCACATTAACATACGAATTATCACGATAATTATATTTTCAACGTAAATTTAAAAATTCCCTCAAATTAATGTAAATTTAATTATTACATTAATTAATGAGAAAATCAGCAGTGAAGTGATAAAACGAAATTACTCGTTTTTCTTCATCAGTGTTTATTAAATATCTCGGAAACTAAGCGAGATATGAGATTTTTCATAATAACCTTTTTTGTAGCTCTGATTTTTCTCTACAAAAAGTGTCTGAACATGAATTTTTCTATCTCTCTCATTTACCGAGATATTCATAAAAAACTAATTACATTCCTAATCTCGTTTTCTCATTCAACTACTGCTTTATAAAAAACGAAAAATTACAATTATCCTGACACTCGTAGACCCTCAGCCATCGTTCCTCTTCATGCCCCAATAGTTATTATTATTATTAAATAATTGTTTATTGATATCAGAAGTATGTGAATGTTTTTTTTTTAATCGTTAATTCACTCTTGACTTTTTCTCAAAATTTTCGTAATCAATGTACCATCGAAATTATTCCTCTCACCACTATTAATCTCTCTGGAGAATTTTCAATTTTTCTAAAACTTCCATCACTACAGTAATTATCACCGCCCGAAGAACAAGTACAAAAATGGAATTTAATTATTATTTTGTTTTTAATTTGAATTTTCTTCTTGTTTCTCAACTTGTTTCTTTTTTTTTTTGGTTTTCATGCTGTCTTATTACGGTCTAGATACGTGGATGTTTTTTTTTTTTATGTTTTTGTGTTTAAATCTTTTGATAAAAGCAGACTCGACGGACGGGTTGTTATTTTTCTTTTTTTAAGTCGTAATTAATAATCACTCGTGGGAGAGAGAAAAAAACGGTTTTTCTTTAATCGCTCAAAAGCGAGCAATATTGTATATTAAATATCTAATATTAAATTTTAATTTAATTTTTTCTTCTTTCTTGATTAATTCACTTTAACTGCCTCATTTTTTTCTTAATTTTTGGATGGAAATTTTCTTCAAGCTTTTTTATTTATGGCATTGAGGGCGATTTTTTCATAATTTCATCAGTAAAGATGTGAAACTAAATGAATCAATTTCACTTCTTTTCTGGTGAATTAACTTCTGATTTTGTTAATGTTTCGGTGAAGATAAAAATTGAAAGACTAGTTTTTTTATTTCTTCAATTAATCATCAAGTAAAAATGATTAAGCAATTATTGCATTTTATTAATTGTTTTTTCAATTTATTGAATTCAGTAAAATTAAATCGCAAATTTTGATTCAATAATTTAATATTATTTTATCAACATTATTAATTAGCAAATTAATGTGCTTCCTTACAGAGACAGTTTAGTTAATCAATAAATGTAAAAATCAATAATTACATTTATTAATTCGTATAATTTCAATTTTTGATTTTCTTATTTCACCATTCTTTTATCTATAATAATAATAATTCTCTTTTAATTTTCAAGGCAACTTATGCCAATATATTTCAATCTCATTTGCAGAGTGTAAAAGCAAAATGTGAGTCAATATTTTTTTTTCTTCTTTTCCATCTATCTCATTTATTCGTTCTCTCATTTTGTCTTTTATTAATTAAGCTCATTATCACATCCTGTTATGCAATGTTAATGAATTCTTAAATTACGTGAATTTTAAAATGCAAAAAAATAAGAACAAATCGATGAACAAAAAAAATAGAATAAAAGCATTTTGTGCTTAATAATTTATTCTATAAACAATTTTATGATTTTTCTTTTAACGAAGAAATTCATTGACTTTCATCGACTATCACTTTTAAATATTTTAAATATAAATTCTTTAATTTCAAGGAAAAGCCGATTAATTAGGCCCAAGCATTTGTGTTTTCATATTATTATTATTTTTATAAAAAATTTCTCTCTATATTCTTAAAATAAATTTTCATAACTGTAATATAAATATTTATGATAAAATGTTTAAAGCAGTGCGCAATAAATTTTTTAATAAACAATTTTTCATTAAAGCCATCATCAAGCCGATTATATTTCATTATAATTTAAATTTTAAATTATTGATTGAAAAAACTCACTCTTTAAGGAAGCAAATAAAGAAAGTAAAATATTTAATTAACAATTTGTTTCGATTAATTTGTTCATTCGGTGTTTCATAAATTACGTATGGGAAGGCATATTTAGATGAAGGTATTCAATGTATTTATAACGCTGTAAATTAGTATATCATGACTAGAAAAATTGATTAATTCTTGTAATTAAACAGATTGATATCTCGGTGAATAATTGAGTTAGAGAAATTTTTGTAGAAGCCTTTTTTTGTAGACAAGAATCAGAGCTACGAAAAAAGTGTTCTACAGAAATTCTCCTAATCCCCACAGTTTTTGAGATATTTTCAAAAAAACCATAACTGCAGAAAACTCTCAATACATAATTCATTTAATTACTGAATTAATCTCTCTGTATCGAAATAAAACATCAAACACAGTCTGTCGGTACTGCTTACTTGCAAAAATATTCGAAAAAACCACAATTTTCCTCTTTCCAATAAAATCCATCCCTCAAATAAAAACAAAATTACATTTAATTGGATCGATGAAGCAGTCAACTATGTATGCATAGAGAAACTCAATCCCATCGTATCGCAAATAACAATAAAGCAAATTAGCATGTTATCATTATTATTACTATTTTTTTTTTTTTTTCATTTTTTTTCCTTTCATTCTATTAATTGTTCACAATCTCTCGCTGAATTTTATCACATTATTTCACTTGTCTCACAGTCGGGAATTTAATTTTTCGTTTAATAATAAATCAATGTATTCCGCAAATTCATTAATCTCCTTTTTCAAAAATGTCTGGTGGATATTAAATTATCGAGAACCACGACTGGAAGTACTTAAGGCCCACTTCCATAATTTCATCCTCCCCAATCTGTCTTCATTGATTTCATAATCAATAAATTCATTTTTTTCATTATTTCTTCGAATCACCTGTCTTTTACTTATTTTGTGCTGCTTTTAAATTCTAATTATAAGATTGACGTAATTAAACAGAAAAGAATAACATAATAATAATGAAAGATCAAAGTCGTCGTTAAGACGAGGCAAAGAGAATTTTTTTTTGTTTTTAATGACGATTAGACCACTTTTGAGAGTTAATTTCTCTTTTCTAGTTCATCCGAGATAAACTTTCAATTATTTATTATTAATTATATATATTCATTCATTTTGTCTCTTTTAAATGATTATTCAGAGTCTGGCGGTGATGTAGGTTGGCTCAGAATTCGACAAGTACAGCTGAGCATGCTGACATGTCCTAGAATTCTAATCGATAAGCGCTGCAACTTGTTTCATGATCTTGTAGATTAATTGTGCAGCGTGATGCTGATGGTGATAAATCAATGTGATTAGCTGCTAGTGCTTCTTCATTATCAGCTACCCAGTAGCCAAGTGTGTCTGTGTCGTATGTTGGGATCATTGTTACCTCTGAAAAGAATTCCATAATTTACAAGAATTCATTTACCCCAAATTACCAATCACCCCAAAATCCATCTTTTTTACCCCAACTTACCAAGTTTTTTGTTTTCCCAAGTCTTCTTAGCATCCAAAAGTGCATCATAAACCTCCCTGCTCGGTTCAGTACCACTGAACACGTAATACCTAGCTCTGACACGTTTAAAGAACTCCAAACTCGCGTAATACGAATTACCATGATGTGGAACATAAGTTAAGTCTAAATAAACCGGCTGCACCTTCTTCGTCTCCTTTTTTCTCTCCTTTCCAGCTGGACTGTCAGATCTTTTCTTATTCTTCATATTCTCAGCAATGACTTTCTTCGGCTGCTTACGCTCCTTCTTTGGTGTAGTTGGTGCAGCCTTGTTAGATGCCTCATCAGCAGCTGGAGCCGGTGATGGTAGTCTCAGTGGTTCGCCCCAGTCATTGATAACATCAAAATTCAATGAATCAGGTGACATGTCCACTGATGTGCGAACCATCGGAGTTGATCGCAGATTGAATTTGTTTGGTCTCTCGGGTGAGGGTAGCTTCAATGGTGTACCCCAGCCCTTGATTGGATCCTGATCCTCGTCCTCATCGTCTCCATCGTCCTCCTGTTCCCTCAGCACTTTATCAACATCATAATCAGCAACGTCAGCCAATTGACGTGAACTGCTCATTTTACCATCTGAATCCCCGACCGTGTGCTTCTCTAGTGTGAATTTCTTGAATGAAAAGTCCTTGTCTTCTCCAACGACCTCAGCAGTTGGTCGCGGTGGAGGAATATCCGGTAATTTACCGTAAAAACTGCTGCTCATATCAGCAGTTGTGAACGCCATGCCTTTGTCATCCCCTTTATCGTAATGATAAACCTGTGATGTTGCTGACAGAGGTGAATCCTCATCTGATTCCTCATGCCTTTCCTCGTGCCACTGATGTCCCGATATCTCTGTTCCAGGCTCAGCTGCTGTTGTCCTAACGTCAGTTTTCTCCTCAAGTACTACAGTTTCACCACGCTCATTAGTTGTCTCTGTCACCTCTTTTGTTGTCGTTGTGATCTCTCCATCGTCTGACATTGTTCGTGTTTTCGTAATTGTCGTTCTTATTATCTCGTGGGAACGAAGACTGTCTGGAGTTGCTGTGCTGGATCGGCACTCCGGCGAGTCCTTGATCCGATCAGGTGTCGATCTACCGGAAGACATCAAGCTCTTTGCCAAATCGACTCTCATCGTACCTTTACCATCTGCACTAGTCACAACCTTCGTCTTGTGCTCAGGCTCATCATCATCCTCCTCCTCTTCAACGATTTCTCTCTTGACTACTGTCTTCTTTATAACAGTCTCGTACTCTGGCTCTTCGGTCACAATCGTACGTCTGATGATCGTCGGCTCACTAACAATTTTCTCCTTAATCACTTTCTCAGATGATCCTGACTCCGGAAGAGAATCAGGTGTGTCAACTCTAGTGCCGACGTCTGGCGTTGATTTACCTGAGAGCGTTGTTATGTGAGTCGTACGCATTTCTGTCATTCCACCGACAAATGCCTTGTGGAATTGACTCTCGTATTTGTCGTCGTAATGCCTCACTTCAGGAGTTGAGTAGCCGGATGATCTTCTCTCAGGCGATGACTTTCCAGACATGTGCTCATCTCTGTAATAAACGGTGCCACCATCTGATACACTGTAGGTTTTGTATTTCCCAGAGCGATGGAGTTCCTCCTCATCTCCTTCCTTGATGACTGTACGTTTTTCACCCAGATGAGCGGCAGCAACTACATCATCCTCAACGAGCAACTCCCTTGGAATTTTTCTCTCGAATATAATCCACTCGATTATCATGAATACTATACCCTCATCAACTCCTTTCGACATAGCAATTTCTTGAATTACTTTCCATGAAATTCGTTTCTTCTTCACTATATATTCCTGTGTTATATGGTCCTCAATATTGATTCTCGTTATGTGCGGAAGCTGCGACAATTTCACATGATCAATTGTCCCCTTTGTTGCACCAATCTCAGTCTCTTCAATCACATCGACGTCATCTATTATTGAGCCCCTCGGAATATTCATTTTCTCACAAATCTCGTAGATTGTCTCGATAACAATGTAGCTTGGAACATCGTACAATGCTACAATCTCCTCCAGTGTTGGTCCAGTTATCTTACGTTTTCTATTCACGTACTGAGTCAATATATAACGTTCAATGTCCGTTCGTTTAGCCTCAGAGACTTCGTAATCATCCTCAGTCTCTTCGATCTTTGACGATGGCTGCTGGAAGTGATCCTCGTGGAATTCACCCAATCCCGATGATTTCCGGGATATTGATTTTACAACGTCGTCTTTATCCTCAAAGAGACTAGCTGCACGTGATCTTCCTGAGGGAGTTCTCTCGCCAGTATCGAAGAGACTTTGGGAACGAGAACGAGAACGTGATGGGGTTTCCAGGATTTCCTCCTCTTGTTTATCAGATGGAGGCGATTTTTTTGGAGTAGAATCTATCGTTGGCGAGAGCTTTGATTTATCGAGGGCAAGTGCTGATTGGTCCATTGGAACTGATTCGGATGCTTTCTCATCTTTTTTGGGAAGGATTCCTGATTTTTCAGAGGCTATGCTGGATGATCGTGATCGTGCGGAAACATCTATCTCCATTTCTTTCAGCCCGTCAGGTTTAGGCTGAGCAGTTGGTGCTGATGGCTCAGGGGATTTTTGGGAAGTGACTTGGGCGAGACTCTCTTTGCTAATTGAAGAAGGTTCTGCTGATGGTATTGGAGATTTTTCACCAGATTTTTCGTCAGACTTCTGAGGTGGATGAGAATCTGGGGATTTATCTTTCATTGCTGGGGCGAGACTCTCTTTTCGACCTGGAGAAGCTTCTCGAGATGAAACTGACGGTTTCATGACAATCGCACTGTCATGCTCTATTTGAATGTCTAGTTGCTTTGGTGGAAATACAGTTGAAGTTTGGGGAACCTCTGTAGTCTTCTCTTTCTCTTCATGAATGATACTTTCTTTTCTGATTGGTGAACTATCTCTAGATGATTTTGTAGATTTAACGTCAGCAACACTTGGAGTTGGAGACTTATCGATTGTCTTCTCATCAGGTTTTTCAGAAGGTCCTGAAGCTTCGATTGGTTTTGCTTTTTCTTCATGAATGATGCTTCCTTTTCTATCCGGAGATACATCACGAGACGATGTCAGAGATTTAACGGCAGGGCTTGGGCTTTGTGATTTCTTATCAGTATCTTTCTCTTCTTTCGTTCCTACTAATTTTTCTGACTCGCTATCTCTCCCCAATGGAGAGACTGGACTTGGTCCAGTTTTATCAGCAATTTCCCCTTCTAGTTTGAGGTCAATGGACGCCCTTGGGCTACCACTTATCGATATTTTCTCATCAATCACTGAAGAAATAGCTTCTCCAGTTGGAGAGACAGCGCGAGTGGATGCTGAAGATTTTGTGACGTCAGCAATTGGACTCGGGGATGTTTTCTCCAGTTCTCTATCTGATTTAATGTCGATAAACATTTTCTCGTCCTGAAGCATACTCTCTTTTCTAATTGGTGAAAGGTCCCGCGGTGATGCTGATTTTACACTATCAGTCAGAGGGCTTTGAGATTCTTTAGCTAGAAGGCCATCGTCTGATTTAACGTCAATTGAGGCCTTAGGACTCGCCGATATCTTCTCTTCGGAGATTATACTCTCTTTTCTGACAGGCGAAAGATCTCGAGGAGATGCGGATTTTACGCTCTCTGCTACTGGTGACTTCCTGTCGAGACCTTCTCCAGGTTTCACATCGATCGATGCCCGAGGACTTGCGGAGACTTTCTCATCGAGGATTATACTCTCTTTTCTGATTGGTGAGAGATCGTGGGGAGATACGGATTTCACGCTTTCGGGTACTGGTGGAGATCTAGCTAGAAGGCCATCGTCTGATTTAACGTCAATTGAGGCTCTAGGACTCGCCGATATCTTCTCATCGGAGATTATACTCTCTTTTCTGACAGGCGAAAGGTCTCGAGGAGATGCGGATTTTACGCTCTCTGCAACTGGTGATTTCCTGTCGAGACCTTCTTCGGGTTTAATATCAATCGACGCTCGAGGAGTTGCAGAGACTTTCTCATCGTGAATCAAGCTTTCTTTTCTGATTGGTGATAGATCTTGGGGTGATGCTGATTTCACACTTTCCGCCAGTGGACTTGGGGGTTCCTTACTCAGTCCCTCGACTGGTTTGATGTCGATCGGAGCTCTTGGAGTCGATGATATGATCTCCTCGGAGATGAGACTTTCTTTCCGGAGAGCAGAATCTGGTGATGGTGCTGCTTCTTGAGGTTTAATGTCAATAGAAGCTCTGGGAGTTGTAGATACTTCTTCCTGGTGGATGATACTCTCTTTTCTGATTGGTGATAGGTCTCGCGGTGATGCCGATGTTACGCTCTCAGCTTTGGGGCTCGATGGCTTCTTATCGAGAAGTCCTTCTTCAGGTTTGAGATCAACTGAGGGTCTGGGACTCGCCGGCATTTTCTCATCCTGTAACGTTTCTTTTCCAACTGGTGATTGATCACGAGGCGATGCTGATTTCACACTTTCAGCTACAGGACTTGGCGACTTCACATCGAGTCCTTCGACTGGTTTGATGTCGATTGAGGCTCTTGGAGTGGATGACACTTTCTCATCATGGATTATACTCTCCTTCCTGATTGGCGAAAGATCCCGAGGTGATGTTGATTTTGCACTCTCCGCGCCAGGACTTGGTGATGTCTTATCGAAGAGAATTCCCTGGGGCTTGATGTCGATTGAGGCTCTTGGACTTGCAGACACTTTCTCGTCTTGGATTAAACTCTCTTTTCTGATTGGTGAAAGCTCTCGAGGTGATGCTGATTTTGCACTTTCCGCGAGAGGACTTGATGACTTTTTATCGATGAGATCAACCTCTGGGTGAATATCGATTGAGGCTCTGGGACTTGCAGACACTTTCTCCTCATGGATCGTACTTTCTTTCCTGATTGGCGAAAGATCTCGAGGTGAGGCTGATTTGAGACTCTCTGCGACAGGACTTGGTGAGGTCTTATCGAGGAGAATTTCATGGGGTTTGATGTCGATTGAGGCTCTTGGACTTGCAGACACTTTCTCCTCATGGATCGTACTTTCTTTCCTGATTGGCGAAAGATCTCGAGGTGAGGCTGATTTGAGACTCTCTGCGACAGGACTTGGTGAGGTCTTATCGAGGAGAAGTTCATGGGGCTTGATGTCGATTGAGGCTCTTGGACTTGCAGAGACTTTCTCGTCTTGGATTAAACTCTCTTTTCCGATTGGTGAGAGCTCTCGAGGTGATGCTGATTTTACACTTTCAGCAAGAGGACTTGGTGACTTTTTGTCAAGGAGATCTCCCACTGGTTTAATATCGATTGAAGCTCTTGGACTTGCCGATACTTTCTCCTCATGAATCATACTCTCCTTTCTGATTGGTGAAAGATCTCGGGGTGATGCTGATTTCACGCTTTCTGCAACAGGACTTGGTGATGGCTTATCAAGAATGATTTCCTGAGGTTTGATATCGATAGAGGCGCGTGGACTTGCTGACAATTCCTCTTCATGAATCATGCTCTCTTTTCTGATTGGCGAAACCTCTCGGGGTGATGGTGATTTCGCACTTTCACCCACAGGACTCGGTGATTTCTTATCGAGAAGACCTTCTTCAGCTTTAAGATCAACTGAGGCTCTAGGACTCGCCGAAATTTTCTCACCTTGTACTAGACTTTCCTTTCTGATTGGTGATTGATCACGAGGCGATGCTGATTTCACACTCTCAGCTACGGGACTTGGTGACTTTGCATCGAGTCCTCCTATTGGTTTGATGTCGATTGAGGCTCTTGGAGTTGATGAGACTTTGTCATCGTGCATCATACTTTCTTTTCTGGCTGGTGAAAGGTCTCGCGGTGATGCTGATGTTATGCTTTCAGCTACAGGACTCGAGGATTTTTCATCAAGGAGAATTGTTTCAGGTTTAATGTCGATCGAAGCTCTAGGACTTGCTGTCACTTGCTCTTCAGGAATCGTACTCTCTTTCCTAAGAGGCGAAAGATCTCGAGGTGATGCTGATTTCACGCTTTCCGCAGGACTTGATAGCTTTTTGTCGAGAAGTCCTCCTTCAGCTTTGAGATCGATTGAAAATCTGGGAGTTTCCGACACTTTCTCGTCGTGAACGATGCTGTCTTTTCTGATTGGTGAAGTTCCTTCAGGAGATTTCTTCCCTGCTTCAAGTTCCTTTGGCTTTGAATCGCCGGATGGTAATCCTGTTTCAACGGGAACAGAATCTTCTTTGATCACTCCCGGTTTAACATCAATGGAGGCCCTTGGAGTCGAAGGAATTATGGCCACGGGCACCGCACTATCTTTCCTCACTGGTGAAGTGTCTCTAGGTGATGGAGACTTTACACTCTCAGCTACAGGACTCGATTCTTCCTCAACATGCAGAGCTTCCCCCGGTTTGATGTCGATGGAGGCTCTAGGAGTTGCTGATGTTTTTTCTTCTGGAATGATGCTCTCTTTCCTGATTGGTGAAGTTGCTCGAGGCGATGCTGCGGATTTGACACTCTCCGCTACTGGACTCGGCGATTTCTGATCAACTAGACTCTTCTCAAGTTTGATATCTGATAGTTTCTCTTCATGAAGAATACCTTCTTCTCTAATTGGTGAAGATTCACGGGGTGAAGCCGATGACTTCACACTTTCAGCTACAGGACTCGGGGTTTTTCGGTCAAGTCCGAGCTCTTCAGGTTTCAAGTCAATGGATGCTATTGAGATTCCACCAACTGCTTTCTCATCTGAAATCAAACTCTCCTTTCGAATCGGTGAAATATCTCTTGGGGATGCCGAAGACTTGATACTCTCAGTAACTGGACTCGGTGATTTTCCATGCCCATGATCATCATCGTGCTCATCTGGTTTCAAGTCAAGAGAATCTTTCGCAATTTCACCTGGCAGTTTTTCAATAGCTGAACTCTCTTTTCTCACTGGTGAAGTATCTCGAGGAGACTTTATACTCTCAGCAATAGGACTAGATGCTTGTTTATCAGTTATGTCTTCAGGTTTGATGTCGATTGATGCTCGAGGAGTCACAGACACCTTCTCCTCGACAGCAATACTCTCTTTGCGCGTTGGAGATACATCTCGTGGAGATGCTGAAGATTTGACACTCTCAGCAGGACTTGGAGCTTTCAAATCAGTATCTTCTTTGTTCTTCTCGCCAAGTTTTTCAGCAATGAGTTTTTCATCCAAAATTAGGCTCTCCTTCCTTTCTGGAGAGATGGCCGATGATTTTGCAGAATCCACGACAGTAATCTTCTCCTCAGGTTTCAAACTCTCCTTTCGGACTGGAGAAACTGCAGACGCTGATACTTTTTCTTCATCTTTCTCCGGTAATTTGTCTTCCTCATCTAGAAGAATACTCTCCTTCCTCGTTGGTGATGTTGCGACTGGACTTGGAGCTTTCTCATCGACTTTGGCTCCTTCGAGTTTCCCAATCGCTAGACTCTCCTTTCGAATCGGTGAAGTGTCACGAGAAGATACTGGTGATTTAGGTAATGACTTCTTGTCATCCGTGTCTTCTGGCTCAACTGCAAGGCTCTCTTTTCGCACTGGAGAAGTCTCTCGGGACGATTTCGCCGATTTAACGTCTGCAATACTCGAAGCTGGGGATTTCTTCTCCCCTGCCTCAATATCAGCCTTCAGATCTTCTTTACCAATAGCCAGGCTCTCCTTCCTTGTTGGGGATGGCTCTCGGGATGATTTTGTTGATTTGACATCTCCAATACTTGATGCAGGTGATTTACCATCATCTTTAGCATCTTTAACATCCTCAACTGCTAAACTGTCTCTCCTAACCGGAGAAATGCCTCCGGATGGCGATTTTACATCTTCAATACTTGAACTCGAGGATTTCTTATCAGCTTCCTCGTGAATTTCCTTTGCTTTTTTATCATCCAAAGCCTGAGCCATTAACACTTCTTTCTCTCCAACCAAACTTTCTTTTCTAATTGGTGAAACATCACGTGGAGATGCTGAGGATTTAATACTTTCAGCAATTGGACTTGTCTTTTCATCTCTTTTGTCCAATTTCTCATCCAATTTTCCGGATTCAATTAAAGATATCCTCAGGGATTCATCCTGCTCTTCCAGCACAATACTTTCTTTACGTACTGAAGTATCCTCGGAAGACTTTTCTATTTTTCCATCATCAATAACAGAAGTTGGTAATTTTTTATCAGATTCTGTCGGCATTACTTCTCCCAATTTCTCTTTCTCTTGAGCGAAACTTTCTTCTGGAGTTAGTGAAACTTTACGTGAAGATATTGAATCTTGAATTACCTCTTTTTCTTTCAATTCACTCAGTCCCTCGTCCAATTTATCTTTCTCATGTACAATACTTTCCTTTCTAATCGGTGAAGTTGCTGGAATGGTGCTCAATTCTTTCTCATCCTCTTCTTTCTCTTCAGGAACAATGCTCTCTTTTCTACTCGGTGAAATATCACGTGATAGCGATGATTTTCCACTCTCGAGACCAGGACTAGGTGATTTCTTTTCGACTGCCTCATCCTCAACTTTTAAATCAAGAGTTTTATCGATAGTTTGACTTAACGGTGATGCAATTTTACTCACTGCACTTTCGTCATGCAAAACTGCAATTGGACTAGTTCCCTTCTTATCAATGTGAGCCATTTCAGCATCATCTACATCATGTTTTTCATCCAATTTATCATCGACTTTTGATGTTAGGCCTGTGAGAGACTTGTCTTTCTCTACATCAACTAAACTCTCTTTTCTACATGATAAATCTATATCATCTGAACTTAGTGCTGTAATTGGCGTTTTAGTGATTTCATCATGAGCAACAGTTTCTTTATCATCAGCCTTTCTTGAGGTATCAATTGGTACAGGCGCCTTGTCATCCTGAGTTAATGATGCAGTACTGGAAGATCTTGACTTGTCGAGTGTGACATCAATTTTCTCCTTGTGTTCAATTTCTGGTATTGGAGATTTGGCTGGTGACGTTTCTTTCTCAACTTCTTCCTTTGTTTTCTCATCGGGAATTGGTTTAGCATCAACAACATCACTTTTAACAAATTCTTTCAATGGAGACGCTGCGAACACACTTTCTGCTGGTGATGCATCTTCGGTTCTATCTAAATCTGGTGATTTTTTGTCTATTTCAGCAAGATGAAGGTCCTTGCTTTCTTCTTTTGATGGTGCTGGCACTTCTGGAGCCTGCTTATCATCGATCTTTGATTTATCAATGCTGTCGTCGAGCGTGTGAGAATCCTTGACACTCGTTGGCGATTTCTCCAAACTGTCTTTCACAGAAATACTGTCTTTTTCTGGTGTACTCTCTCGAGAATGCAAGGAGTCCTTGTCCAGTTCGCCTTTTATCGGAGAATCTCTCAAGGAATCCTCCGGAGTACTCGATTTTCCAAAAATTATACTACCTGCCGGACAGATGACAGTCTCGTCTCCACCATCTTCACTAGTTGCTGTTACAATCATTCGACGAACTGTCTTTGATTCTGCCTCTTTATCTTCTTCAGATTCTACCTCATCTGATACTTTAGGCACTTCTACTTTACCTTTCAGAATTTCTCCCTCGGACGCTTTACGATCGATTAATCCTTTTTCCCCAACTTCGGTCATTATTTTCTCATCAAGGGTAACAGATGGTTTTGATTTATCCATTATTACTTTGTCCATTAGTTTCTCATCAGCCTCTACAACATCACTCATGTCATCCTCAACAGCTTCACCCAATTCGCTTCGACCCTTTTCCTCCTCAACTTTATCATCCTTTGGTCCTGAGAATTTGTACTCCTGTTCAACAGCTTCAAAGCCGTCCTGAGCTTTGTCAGATGCTTCTGGCTTCTCATCCTCAGGGGATTCTGCTTTGAGATCAGCCCAGGTAGAATCTGAAATGTCGACAATTGATTGTTTTCGCATTTTCTTTGTGATGATTATCTTCTCGATGATCTCAATGATCACGTGGATTGGAATTCTTCGTTTTATGTGAATTTCTTCAATGATGACTCGGGTTATCTTCTTTCCTTTGCTAATGTAGTTATCCAGAATTTCGGATTCAGCTAGATGGATGTTTTCAATTTCTTCGGCTGATGGAATAATCACAAAATCTTCAGGCTGCTGATCTTCCTCGACACTCTTACCTTCTTCCTCCTCATCATCATGTTCCATTTTCAGAGCCTCCCAATCTGCTTCATTAATGTCTACAATCGACTGTTTACGTACTTTCTTTCTGATTATTATGTGTTCGATTATCTCAATAATTACGTGAATTGGAACTCTTCGTTTCACGTGAATCTCTTCAACAATAACACGGGTTATCTTCCTACCTTTGTCCACATACTCATTCAATATCTCCGACTCAACTTCCATTATTTGTTCATCATCAAGAAGTGAGTCAGCTTCCTCCTCAACTTCTTCCTTCGTATCGATCTCTTTATCCTTATCATCCACCTCAAATTTCTTCTCTTTTGATACTTCAAGCTCAAGAATATTCGTGTTTTCAACAACAGTTTCTCGTGGCACTTTCTTCCTAATTATAATCTCTTCAATAACATGAATAATTTGTTCTCTAGGAACACGTTTAATTAATATTATATATTCAATTATTTCAATTGTTATTTTCTTATGCTTAATAAATACCAATTGTTCAATTATATCATCAATTGTCTTGGCAGATGTAATTATACTCTCAATTTCCTCTGGAAGTCCGGATTTTGGCAATTCAGAAGTTATTATTGTTTTTTCTAATGTAGATTGAATATTATCGCTGAATTTCGGTGACGGTGGCACCGAATCCGGTGTTACAATCACGTGCTCAGCAGTTGTGGGCGATATTTTGTGCTCCACTGTTATCTCAGATGGTTCAATCTCCAGGGAATCACGTCTCTCTTCTTTAATTTCAGCCTCTGGAGACTCTCGTTTGCCCTTGGATACTTCAACTTTTTGGCAGACCTCTTCAAGCCCTGCCTCCATGACATCGACCTCCTCTTTCTCTTCACCGAGACTTCTCTTCACACGCTCGTGAGTTGGAGACTCCTCTTTCTCCAGCAGTTCTCCACAGATTATCATGGCCTCGACTTTCTCCAGGAGGTCGTTCTTCACTGGACTCTGTGGCCTTTCGATGACTGTCTTCATACAAGGCTCTTCCTTACATTCGACCAATGGAGACACTTCAGGCTTTTCAACTACCTTCGGGACCTCAGCGGAAGCATCAAACAGAACTTTCTCAGAGAGGAAGTCATCTTCCTTGAGAACCTCTGCAACTTTTTTCACAATCTCGATGACATCCTTCGGTTTCTCATCAAGATTAATACCAGCAGTTCCTGCCAATACTTCACCAACTTCACGAACAGCTTCCTTCACATTTTTTATGCAAGCATCATCATCTTCCTCCTCCTCCTCCTCCTCCCCCTCTTCGTCGTCATCTGGCAAATCATCAGGCACTGTGAATTGAACCTTCTCTGGCTCCTTACTCTCTACCACATGCTCATCGATCTGTGGTTTAATTTCCACCAATTTCTCAACAACCTCTTCAAGCGTATCCTTGACCCCATCTTTTATTGCAGCTGACAATTCAGAAGCGCGTTTGAACTCCTCCTCTGCCATTTTCTCTTCCAGTGACTCAAGTGAGTCTCTCAAGCTATCCTTCACGGTTTTAAATTTCTTCGAGGCTTCCTCAAGCAGAGCTTCAACTTCGTCAGCATCCTCCAAGTTATCAAGAGCCTCGGTGGATTTCTCCAATGCTCCCAGTGGTATCTCCTTTGCTTTTTCCTCAATCTGTGGGGATTTTGGAGCAGAGACTGCAGCTGGCTCCACCTTGGCTACATCAGCACGTTCAACTGGACTCTTCTCTTCCTTCTCTTCGACCCTTGGAGCTTCTGGTATTGCCGCAGAATCACGACGACGTTCCTCCTGAGGCGATCCTGTTTTCGATGATTTCTCATCAATGTCCTTCTCAGAATCCCTCCTACCCTTTCTAGTCAACTTATCCATGCCTTTCTCAAATTTATCTGCAACCTTACCAAAGAATGCAAATACACCCTTCTGATCTTTACCCGGTGATTCTTTGGTCTCCTGAGGAGCACTTGCTGATACTTGAGCCTTCTCCTCTTTTCCCTTCTCAAAGTCCTCCATTTTGTAGAGTTTCGGATCGACCTCCTCGTGAACCGGAAGATCCGCAACTTCGTCAGGGGTCTTAACGATGTCTCTTTGGAGTGCCTGGGGTCCCTGGCGTACATTAAAAATTCTCACTTCAGGCTTGACTTCACTCGGTTCCGTTGTCAAAGGTATAATCTCCTTAGGTTTCACAGGGATTTCAATTTTTTTCTCCTCCGGTTTTTCCGGTATCGGTTTAGCAGTTTCCACTGACATTCTCTCATCTTCCGGTAGGGTTGGTGCTGTTGTAGTTGCACCAGATTCCACAGTCGATATACGCTCCTGTGATTCTTCCATTTTTTCTTTGATCTTCTCAATTTCAGGCTTGACGTCAGTGTCAGTTGTTTTTTTCTCCGAGGAATCCAATTTTTCTGGGCTCAAGCTTGATGCTTCTTTTGTTAAATCCTCACTGTCTTTCTTACCAGAGTCATCCTTGTCATCAGCTTTTTGAATCATTTCAGTTGCTGAAGTTATAATGCCCTTCATCTCTTCTTCAAGCTGCTCTTTGTACTCAGCAATTGGTATATTCTCTTTGTCTGGAGTTTTTTCAATTTCTCCGTGTGCTTTCTTTTCTGAGGCATCGTCACTCTTCTCACGTTCTTCAATAATTCCTTTCTCTTCAGCGACTTCCTTCTCCTCGCCCTCATCCTCCTCTTCCTCCTCCTCTTCTTCTTCCTCTTCCTCCAGCTCTTCTGGCTCCAATTCTTCCTCATCAGCTGCTTCCTTCTCCTCATACTCTTCACTATCCTTCAGAATCTTCTCCTTCTCTGATTGCGCAGCATCCAAGAAGTGCTTGTGCTCAGCTTCACCGCTGTGTACAGAGTCCTCTGTATCACCCTCCTCCTTCTCAATAATCAAATACTCATCCTCCTCCTCTGTCAACTGTTCCTGGCTCGCCTTCCTACTCGGAGACTTTCTAGGTACTTCATCAATATCAGCAGTAACATCGTCCTCAGTCATATCCTCAGTGATATCCTTTTTATCAGTTGCCTCTCCCGTTACCTCATCCTCACCTTCAATCCTATCTCCCTTCCTCGCACCCTCAATCCTCTCCGCCTTTTGCAAAACCGCCTCAATCTCCTCAACAACCTGGCGCTCTTCTTTCAAATCCGCAAGAACTTTAGACTCAATGGAATCAAGTGACATGTCTTCGGACTTTTCCGTCAAACATTTATTCATCGAATCAATTTCAATTGCCGATGGTGTTGATACAGTTGAAGAGTCTGCTGTTCCCTTCTCAGTTCTGATTTTCCGTAGAACTCCGTCTTTATCAGATTTAACTGAAGCAGTTGGAGTGCTTTTAGCTGATTTTATCGGACTTCCACCAATGAATTTACCCTTACTGGGACTCAATGCAGGTTTAGCTCTTCGTGGTACTGGTTTCTTCTCAGGCGGTGGAGCTGCTGCTGCTTTAGGCTTTGCCGGAGCCTTGGACATACTCATTCTCTCGATATTCTTCTGCTCTACGACCTTACGATTGTTGGCATCTTTGGCGCTTTTTGGTGCAGCAGCTGGGAGCGGCTTGGCCGCTGGTTTAGGTGCTGGTTTCGCAGCTGGTTTAGCCTTCTCCTCAGGCTTAGCAACACCATTCACCGGTTTCTTTGCTGGTGGCGTAGCTTTGACCTTCTTTTCAGCAGGAGTCTCAGCCTTGGGTTTCGGGGCAACCTTCTGCACCTCCTTGATGATTTCTTTCTTCTTACGTTCGGGTTTGGGTTTCTCTTTAGTTGCAGCAGTCTTCTCAGTTTCTTGCTTTGTCTTAATCACATCAGTCTTCTTAACATCCTCCTTAACAATCTTCTTCACCTCCTTCAATTCCTTCTCCTTCTTAACATCCTTAACTCCATTCTCCTTAACATCACCATCGATTTTCTTATTCTCAACGATCTCACGCTTCTTTGGAATGGGCTTTGGTTTTTCATCAATTTTATCAACTGGCGTCAGCTCAATCTTCTGTTTACCCTCGTCTTCACGTTTTGCTTTACGTATTTCACCAGCTCTCTTAGTTTCTCTATCAATTAGGCTCATTTTTTGTATCTTCATCGGTTTGTCCTTGAGTGCAACTAATGATGAAGATGGTGATATACTCTTGGCTGTGCAAGTTGGATGTTTGAGGAATTCTAGATGTCGTAGGCGCTCAATTCCCTCGAATATTTTGTGCTGTGGTGTACTACCTGGGAATAGTATACGTGTTATTGTATCCTCTGGATTTGCCGGTAGCCATACTAGTAATGCACATATTGAAATCATATTCTGTATTGGGAAGGTCAGATTGTTCGAGTCTTTTTTGTGAGAGCCAGCGAATAATTTAAAGTCTCCAGCACTCCATTTTGAGAGGAATTCACGCACCTCTCGACTATCTTTGCTTGGGCTCAGCACGTACATGTCCAATGTGCCGTGGCCGACTTTGTGATAGAGATTTATCGGCTCTGGATCTCTGTAGCATGGGTGGGCTCGTAAATTTATGTGCTTGAGGTTCAGCATCATCTCTTGACCCAATTCGGTGAGACTGAGGATCAAGGGGTCCAGGTCCTTATCACCGTCCGGTGAATTTGAGTGTTTTCGCTCAACCAAGTTACAGAAGAAATGGCCAATCTGGGGGTAAACCTGCATGTCATGTTTCTTACGAAGAACCGACGACATTCCCCCGATGTTGCTGTTGTTTATGCGCGTCAGGAGTACTGCGTCTAGGCGATCCAAGTGTCTTGTGAAATCCCAGAAACAGGATTTTCGGGCGAAACCACCGTCAACGAGCATGTTGAAGCCGTTTATGCCGAAAAGGGCTGCGTCACCTTGACCACCTGGGAATACGTAGAGTGTTGGATGACTGAAACGTATGTTGCCAACTACGTCAGACGGTTGCATCAGCTCGTCCAGAGTCTGGGGGACTAGATACTGGCTGATGTAATTCGTGAAGTTTGTTATCGCTGGAACACCCGTTGTCAGTACGTCGTCTGGATTCAATCGAACTCTGCAGGTCCTGTTGGAAAGAGGAGAATAATAAAGTGGTGTTACCTCACCTTTTATTGTTTAAAAAAAATTGTTTGATTGAATACATCTGCTTACCTAGTGCAGGGCTCTTTGGATAAACGCTGTGTTGACCATTCACCAATGGCTGCACAGTTAATGTCAACCGTCACACTGTTTTCATAAGCCCGAAGCACTCTCTGCACGTCGTGCTCATTAAATGCGTCCAAAAAGTCAGCAAGGCTGAAGGTTCCATCCTTCAATGTAAAATAAAAATGTTAAGTTGTTGGATTAATGCCTCCAAAGTTTGCAAGCACACAGAAAAATATTTTTACAAGGGGTTCTGAGGATTCACAGAATATGATTATTTTTTCTTTACTCTTTTATTTTTGGGTGAAAGCGTGGAGAATTTGAATAAGGAATAAGAAAAACAAATTTGCGATGAATGTAAATTGTTTGAATTTGCATAGTATGAGGGAGGTAAATAAAGAGAATGTTGTCTCATCAGCTTTTCGTGATGATGTGGTTCTTCTTCGGTTGGAATCCGGGAAAATTCTGGTGTTTATTGAATTTCATTATCTCAGAAATAAAATTGTACGAAACATGTTTTTTGTTGAGAGAAAAAAGCAGAGCTGAAAATAAGGTTTCTATAAAAATTTATCTGTCTCCCATAAATTCCAATTCAAACATGAAACTATAAATACAGCATAATAATTATTATTAATGAACTGTGATATTTGAATTAGAATTAATGAGGCCAAGTGATAGATCGTTATGTATATTTTTCTGTATGCAATGAAAAAAATAATGTATATAAGTAGATTAAGAAAATCAATGTCAGACCTGCAGTATCCAGGAACCATTTTCACTGAACGTATAGCCAGCGTGAATGATGTGACGATGCTTGGTAAAACTAGCTAATAAATTACGAATGCACTGAAGTAATGTATTTGTCTGCGGGTGTATTAAAATTTCCGTCACGAGATTCTCAGTTGCGTATTGAATTAATCGTTCGCCTGAAATATTTAATGTTTTACCATTTAAAGTTATAATATTATGATATTTTAGCATCAAAATTTATTAATTTAATTATTTTCTTACCATTTCTAGCCTCCTCTCCCTCTGGTGCCTGTGCAACCAGAGCATGAAGCTCCTTCTCCAGATCAACGTGACAGTTGTCTTTGTCCCAAGATAAAAATCCTGAAACAAATTTACATTAAAATCCTTTGAATTATGGAGAGGAATAATTTAAAGAAAATGTCGTGTAGTTTAAATTACGTAGGTTGAAAGTAAAAATGTCAAGAGACTTTGTTCCTCTTGAAAATTCATTAAAAAAAAAAAGTCTCTCAACATCTTTACCTAAACCCAATATGCTCTGAGATATTGCGAAATTATTTGCACGAGATTCTGAACCTCATTTCCAACAGCTTCACTGCATCAGAAAACATCCAACCCATCGCCCACTTCTTATCTACATAATAAAATGAAGAAAAATAAATCCAATAAAATAATAATTAAATCTGTGGAAAAACATTTTTTTGGCTGAAAGTGAAATGTCTGCCGATCGATTCGGCCCAGTAAGAACCACGTGACGGGGGTGCGGCGTCCGTGACGTCACGGGGACCGCCCTAAGTAAAGCAGCGCAATCTCGATTTCTTTATTCCCGTAAATTACGGTTTTGCCCCTTTAATTGCCCTTTCTCTGCCCTTCATCTCCAGCTCCCATTGAATTCTCCTTATCCCCACTTTTTTCTTCACTCTTCTCTCGATTATTAATCATTGAATAATTGAGTTTCTCTTTTTCCAGAATTTTATCACTTCAAATTCAGAAGATTTCACAGATTTTCTCTGACTCAAGGCCAGGTTCAAGAGCAGAATAGCAGCGCGTCTGATCTCGATTTGGATAGAGTGCAAGAAAAAAAATGTAAAAAATAAAGAAAAGGGTAAACTGCAAGTAACATGCAGGAGTGTAAAAGATGAGGGGAACGGCCGAATGCCAGTGATAAATTTAGACTATCTTAGCATTTTCAGGAGGGAATAAGTACAACGTTTGTCCTGAATTATTGTCCGCTGACTGTCTTCTATTTCGCATCTATTTTAAAATGCAAAGGCAACTTTTTCATGTTACTTTGTGGTTTTTTTCTCTTCAGTTCATTTGGAGTTTTAATTTCTCTTTCATTTTTACCTTTGGCAATTCGATTGAGAATGAGATCTTTGTGCTGTGCATTGTGAGGCTCAGGAAGAACGACAAGTAGATAACATCCGCTCAGGGGCGAAGGTGGTGGATGCTGTGTTACTGCTGTTGGTGTACCAATTGATCCAGTTGGTATAGCAGGTTTTTCCGGCTCACCTTCACCCTTCGGAGGGTCCATTGTACTCATTTATCTGTTGAGAAGCATTTATTTTCGGTTAATTTCAGGATTTTAGTTTTTTTGGAATAACTTGGAAGCTGATGGAGATACGGGATTTTTTGTGGAAAACTTTTTTGGAGGCCGCATTCTCCTCTACAAAAAAGGTCTCTACAAAAATTTCGATAACTCGCTTTGTTATCGAGATATATCGAGAAAACTGGATTGTCAGAGGAATTCATTTATTTTTTCATTCAGAGAGTATTTTCGAAATATCTCTGAAACCACTGGGTTTACGAGAATTTATCAAGAGACCTTTTTTGTAGAGAATGAAATTCTGGATAAAAAATGTTTCAACGTTTATCTCCCTAGAACCACGCTCTACCAAGTTATTTATGACTTTCCAAAAATAAAATTAAAAACTCTCTAAAGTCCTCGTTTTATCATGAAAATTCTTTCATTCTCCTGTAATCCTAGAATGCCAATTTAAAAAAAATGAAAGAAGTGAGATGTGAATTCTATTGAAATTCAAACAGTGAAAATCCTTTGAGCCAGAATTTCAATAGAGATTTAACTCTATTAAAACAACTAATCTTTCTCTTCCAATCCAAACTCTGTCACAACGAAAAAATAATAAAATTAAAAAATATCCTGAACCCTGGAACAATAGCATAATGCTCATTTCTCGATAGTGCTAATGAAAAAAAAAAAAAAAAATCATTAATATCAAAATGTTGAGTGAAAAGAGGCAAAAAAAAAATTCGTAAAAAAAAATGGCTGACCCGGCGAATTTAACTGCGCAGAATCATACCCCCCCCCCCCCCATGTTTTATCCTGTAAGTCTTCCTCTGCGTAAATGTGTTATATACTTTTCCTTATTGCGTTTGCGCATTCAATGATTCATGCTCCATTGTGCCGTATGTATCATGTAACAATTGAATCGAGAATATTAAATACAGCGAAAGAATGAGCTACAGCGTGTAGTTAAAATTAATAATTCCCACAGTCTACGAATCACCTGAATTTTTCAATAATTCGAGGAATCACAAAAGTAGGGAAAAATAACATATAACTAAACTTAACCCCTCGAGATATCGATTTGCCCGGCTTAGTCATCTATATACACGGGGGCCCCGATGGTGCCGGTCAATCGTAGTCTGCAATTTTTATTTTTTCTTACCCTCAACACGAATCACTTCCTTTCCCTCGAAATAAAGAGGGATAATAATGATAGTAATAATGAATTCCCCCATAAACTGAATTTTGGGGGTTTCGAAATTCGTAATTTCGGGATTTTTGAAAAATCAATGATTTCATCGGAAAGGCAGGAAAATTCTACCCCAAAAACACATAAAAAACCATTGATTTTGGTCCAATGAATCTCGAAATATCTTAAAAATCCGAATTTAAAAAAAAAATGAAAATTCTTGAATAACTCGGAAACTACTGCATCAAAATCAATTTCATTGTACTACTTCCCGGGATAAAATTTCCCATTCTCTTCAATCCACCAACTCAATTTCCTCTGCTCTCAAATTTTCCTTCATGGAAAATATGTAAAAATCATAGAGATTCCCTTGGGGATTATTCATGAAGCTCCTTCGAGTATTTCAGAATTCAACGGAACTATTCATACAGAGGGCTTGAGAAAAGCCCGGAAAATTCCTCTATTCAACGTTTTCTTTTGAGAGAATGAGAGAAAATAAAAATGCCACGAAAATTCATGTGACACATGCGGTATATCCTGTGTGAAAGAAATATATATCACATTAAATTTTAACTCTGTGACTCAACTTCTCTTCCCCCCCCCCCCCCTCTTAAATTTTCTACCCTCTATACTTGCCGCATTGCCCTTAGTAACAACCCCTCCCTCGTGCCCTAACCTCTTTAATTCTTCTTTTTTTCTGAACCGTAATTATCATTATCATTAGCATGAAAATTCTCCTTTTTCTTAAATTTTCTCTGACGATAATTCTCACCGATAATTTGAGTTTAGATGGGCTCTGTTCATGTTCAACTTCCGATTGTTCTACTAAGGCTTCTAGAATATTGTCTCCCCTATCTTATTCTTTTTTTCACCAATTTTAACACAAAATAACTGAGAAAATTCGCAAACTACATTTTTACTCATCTCTCTGCATAATAAATGAATTAAATAAATTCTCTATAAAGCAAATGAAATAAATGACCAATTATATTATTACTCACCAGAAGAAAATTGATATCTTCCTTGATAATTACAACCCACTGGTATAATTAATCGACGTAATAACGTTACAATTATTTATCTTCTAAAAAAATGCGAAGCAGTGAATTCAAAATGAAAAACTCGCAATATAAAAAATAGTTAATTCTAATTATTTCAAAAAATTCACTGTCTCTATCTCTCTCTTAATTCCTTTGAAATCTTCAATAATGTTGATAATCCTCGTAAATCTTCGCCACTGGAGGGATTCAGGGGTTGCACCAATTAAGAGAGACGGGTGACAGAAACAAAAAATCCCTCAACATCCAAACTAACCGATATTTTTTAAATTTCTTATTATTATATCTTTATGTTTTTTCTCTCCAAATGAAAACTAAAAAATTTTAAGAAAATTTGAAGAAAAAAAAAAGAAGAAATTAAACCTCGAAAATAATAATTTAAAACAATTGTCTCATAAATATTAATTTTTATTAAATCTTTTATTTTTATTTATCTTAAATATATATTCTTTTCTCTCTTTCCCTTTTTCAAAATTTAATATTATTTTATTTTTATTTAAATTCGTGTATTTGAAAGAATGTACAGCACAGCTCGACTGTCGAAAGAAAAGAAGCCTTGGCAGCAGCTCACATTGAGGGCTGCCGGCTCTCTGACAGGCTCCATGGGTGGAAGCCCTTGCCGCTTGCGCGTCTACAACTTGCGCACAATCATAAACGCAGTGGGATTCCCCCACTTAACACTACACTACTAGGGGAGAAGCAAAAAAAGAAAATTATCCGCTACCCACGACGCAGTGACGTTTACTTTTTCTCTCTCTTTCTTTTGGCCACCACAAATCGAGCGATGTCATTGGTGCCAAACTTATTTTTCCCCTTTCTGAATTCTTTATTTTAGGTTATGTTTTACTGGTGAATTACTCGAAATATCACTAGATTTTTTTTCTAGTTGGAGAAACAGAGGTAAGGATAACTGCAGACCGGCCGGCTTAGGACTGGGTAATTTCCAGAGACTTTTATCAGGAGGGATTATGTTTATTATGGATATTGTCTAAGGCACATTGAGACCTTAAGGAAGACTAATGAGATATAATTTTCTAAATAATAGTTCCCCTTCTTCTCAATTTTCTAGAATTATAAATGAAGCCTTATAGGGAATAAAACAATGAAATTATTAATTTTCGAGGAAACTTTTCGGCATCAGGTGTCAATGTCATTGAAATTGCCACGTGCCACTGCAGAAGTTTAAAATTAAAATAAAATGCGAGATCTTGTTATTCAACGATGGAGAGGAATTGACTATTACCTTGTTTGAAGTAATTTGTGACGTGAATTTTGATATCATATTTCAGTTGACTATCAATAACGCTTTCGGAATATGGGGGAACTTGCATAACGGGGTACTGGCTACTGTAACGGTGATTTGATCATGCGGAATTTTATTAGTCGAGCTCTGCGGTTTTTTTTCTTTCAGAGGCTTTATCCATGGGAATAAATTCCGAAGCGTTTTCGACTTCCTTCTTCTCTGCATCGATCTGAAAAATTAAAAATTCTATATTTTACTGATTTTAATTGGTTTTAACGGAGAAACAATTGGCTCAGTAAAGGGCCGAGTGTCCACGTGTTCTCCGAAGGGTGGGGATAATTTTTTTTCCTTATTACCCTTTTCGTAGATCTGATAATTCTGTTTTGAACCGAGTCAATGATATGTTAGATCAATAGAATGGTGAATTGGTGCCAGAATACTGTGGGGTAGAAAGAATTACAGGAAGTAGCTTCCAATTCCATGTTTTTTCCCCATTTCTAGAGCGAAATAGTGAAACAAGATACGTCGACTGTAGAATGAATTTTGTTTTCCAAGAATATCTCCAAATCCAGAAGAGATAGAGAATATTTCATAGAAACCTTTTTTGTAGATCTCATTTTTCTCTACCAAAAAGATATCTATGAAAATTTTCCTATCTCCACTAAATTCCGAGATATTCTTGAAAGAATAAAAAAACCGAAAAATTCACAATTAATTTATTCTTCAATTGTCTCGCAAACTACTGCACCAAAATCGATCGTATTACATCATTTCTCAGCTACATTTTCCTGATATTTCCAAACGAAACCCATAAACTACATGAAATCCATCAACTCCATAATCCCTGAAAAAAAAAAATCCACAAATTACCCTCAATCAATTAAACCAATTCTCTCTCATGTTTACCATAGAAAAAAATTCATAAATCCATCATTTCTAAAATAATTCGAAGCACTAAATTTTCTATCAAATCATTGAAAAAAAAAAAAAAAAAAAATTATCCAATAAAGCTATTAATTTAAATTCATCTCATCGTTAATATCGAATGGCACTTTTGTGCCATCCCGAAACGTCAAAGAATACGTCCATCAATTTTTATGACAATATAACTTTCATAACTTTTTTTTCAATCGGATAAATTGAATTTACAGATTAAATTAAAAAAAAGGGCATTACCTAATGATTTGGAGGCGAAAGAAATTGCGGAAAAATTGAATGATTTACTGTTAAAAAAAAGGGACATTCACTGTAATTACATTTAAATGGTATTGGATGAGATTTTTCCGTTTTCTCCTAGACGAATAGACGTCTTGATGAGGCAAAGCCTCCGTACCCCTCCCTCCCCTCTCCCACTATTGTAATCTGCGACGCTAGTATTGACCGGTAAAACTACTACTCAGTGTGAAAACATTCCTATAACCGGAGAAAGAGAGAGAGAAAAAGAGACATAACCTCCCCATTTCGTCGGCATTCTTGCGTGCGTCCTTCACGCACAAAGACTTGCTCCTTTTTTTTTTCCTCCTTTTCACCAACTATTTGTGCCCGTAAAAATGAGCAAAACAGAGGAAAAGAGAGAACAAACGCACACGCACTCGACGGCGTCTCAATTTACAGTGGAGTATAAAAAAGAATAAATTCAAAAGGCTTTTATCATAATGAAAATAAAAATTGTCGCTTTTTTATTCTCATTCACAGAAAAGGCAAAGGGAAGAGGATAAAACTGTCTGGAATTTTAATTAGTTGGACATTTAATCATTGAAATTATCCGGGAAATTATGGGAATTGAGGAAGAGAAGATTAGATGGAATTTCGTGGGAATTTGTGGAACGTGAGTTTGAATTTTTAGCGGGTATTTTGAGTTATCGAGTGATGGTAAAATTTCATTAATAATTCAATTATAATTATTTCTTTTATCCTTTTTTTCAACTGTGAAATTAACATTTCAGATTCGTTTCAATGAATCCTCGAGTAAAAAGGGGCAAAATCAGTCCAAACTAAATTTACTTTATCAATCGATGGGAATGACGGATTTCAAGCGCTAAAATCCTGCGCATGCGCAGTGAATTGCTCCCTCTTGCGCCCTTTCAATAACACACCTAACCTCACCAGACATTAAATAAAATTCGAATTTTAGTTTCGACAGCTGCCAAAGAACGGTTTATCACATTGGGCTCTCGTTCGCACCTTAAAATTCATTCTCAGCACATTTTTTCATTGTACTTCGAGGTTAACTCGTGACAAAACATTGATCAATTAAGATCCACGTTTGCTTCTTCAATTTTAACGGTAAACTCTTAATTATCCTTTTTAAAAATTAGTGAAATGGAGGCTGCGCAATTGTTTGAGTTCATGGAGCTGCTTGGAAGGCTGAAAGTATGTCAATTTTTCTTTCAATGAGTATGATGAAGGGATTTATTCATAATTGTTTTATTTATATCTCTCAGCACATGAAACGAACTGGATGGGTCCTTCTGGGAATCGCCGACCCTGAGAGCATCGCTGGGCACATGTACAGAATGGCTGTATTGTCATTGCTTGTTGATACTAAGGAAAACATGAGCAAAGCCAAGTAAGAGAAGAAACTTCATTAAAATTGATTGCTGCGTTTTTTTAAAATAATTCCGTGGCATTTTTCAGTCACAAGAAATGTGACGGAAAAATTAATTACTGAAGACCTTATTCATTTATTTATTTCTTTTGTTTTATCACGTTTTTTGTATTTTTACAAGTGATTGTAAACAAAAGAACATTAATCAGGAAAAACCTTGCATCGTCTTATTCATTGGAAGATAAAAAATATATTGACTCATGCCTTTTTAGTAATTTAGGTAATTGAACCTTGATGATGAAGGCAATGATTGATTTTTGATTTCACAACAATTTAGAACCTCAGTTAATGATCAAGCAAATTAGTTATTGATCAAAGATAATGAGTACCAATTACTCTTGAAGACGTTAAACAGGATGAGTCTATTTCTGCGGTTAATTTTTGGAAAATATCTTGGAAACTAAGGGAGATGGGGAGATTTTTGTAGGGACCTTTCTTGTAAGGGACAATCCCAGCTACAAGAAAGGTATTTATGAAAATTTCTCTATCTTACTTATTTTAAAAGATATTTCACTTGAAGTGATGAAGAAGTCAAGTCTGTGTCTTGTTTCTTCTTTATTACTAACTTTTCTTTTATTTTCAGAGTTATGGAAATGGCATTGGTTCATGATCTTGCCGAGGCTATTGTTGGAGACATAACACCGCATTGTGGTGTGCCAGTTGATGAAAAACACCGACGTGAGGACGATGCAATGATTGAAATATCAAAATTACTTGGGACCAAAGGACCAGATACTTTGAAACTCTTTAGAGTTAGTAAAATAATTTTTTTATAATTCCAATGGCAATCTCTCAATCTGAATAATTCAAATAAACTAAAGATTAATTTTATTCAGGAATATGAATCACAAGAATCACCAGAAGCAAAATTCGTCAAAGACTTGGACAGATTGGATCTAATAATGCAGGCATATGAATACGAAAAACGGGATAATGCTCATGGGAAACTCGAGGAATTTTTCGCCTCATCAACTGAAAAAATTCGTCATCCTCTGCTCAAGAAAATGGCCAGTGAAGTTCTAATGAGAAGAGCTGAATTAAGTTCATCTCAGAGTTCTTCCATTGTGGAACATTAATGTTCGTAAAGACTAGCTAGCTTAAAAACCAAAAGAAAATATCAAGAAAATAATATAACGCAACTTCTAAAAAGTGCAAAGTGTCCTTAAACATGAGTAATACTCATTTTTTTATTGAAAACTTCCGTAAGTTTCTTCGTAAGATATTTTTATTTAATTATCTTATTTAATAACACGAGTAAAACACATTTTTTAACAAAAACAGAAGTTAGTATTCTTTCGAAGGAAATTTATTAATTAAAAATGAGAAAATTTCAGCTACAAAAAGGGCTCTTGGAGTTCATGAAATTCTCTTGAAAAAAGATCTCTTGACAATTTTCTTTAAATCCACTAATTTCCAAGATATTTACTCATAAACATACAGAAAAAAATGAAATTCATCTCATCATTTTATCGCTGAATTATTCTTCATTCAAAGTTTAAAATAAATAGCATTAGTTTATTCTCCTCATTTTTTTGAAGCTGTACCGGAGCAAATGTAGGAAATGAGGTGATACAAACGACAAAACGTAACAAGAGCTAACGAGTTTGCTCCCACTCAGCGTATTCCAGTCATTTCAGTTACTCTGTCTCTCTCGTGACATTTCGTATAAACTCCACTCATTGTCAATTGAACGTTAACAGTGCATTGAAGTTGTGGCGACAAAACGCTACACTTGATTATCTCAAATACTCAAAGATTTTTCACTTTTTTCTCGATTTTCTGAAAATGAAAATTTTGCACTACTAAATTATCAATTAATCGACGAAATGTTCAATGATAAAAAAAAGTGCAGACACGTGAGTTGGAGATTGTGATTTCAAGGCTTTTTTTCTTCACGAGTTAGAGGAGAAAAGTTTGGGTGGGGATACTGTAGCAACCTTGATGATAAACTCGAAAACTTCGGTGAGTTTGGAATAAAAAAAAATGTATATTTTTAAAATTCTCGTACAAAAGAATCATTTTCTCTAGAATTTACATCGAATTAATAATAATTACGCAATCAATTCATTATTTTGGGTCAAGTGAAATTCATTGTTACTTGATCATCACATTTGACATAGATTTGTTCATTTATAAATGAAATTTTCAAAATATTTAAAAACAATCATTATTTCTTCCTGACAGAGAAAAATATTATTTTATTATTCAACGATGAAAATGAATGACGTTCAATTCGATTGAAATTCATGATAATTGATAATGAAGCCCGAGTATTTTTTTTTTCAATGTCAATTAAAAAATTATGAAATTTATGATTGTTAAAAATTTAATGATTATTTGTGATTTACAATAATTTTTTTTTTCCAGGTAATGACTTCGAAATTTCCACGTACCGATAGTGAGAGTAGTGCAACATTCTCAAACAGTGGCTCAACACCAAACGGAAGTCTCGGATCGGAAACAGACGAAGAAGGCAATGACGAGGAATTGGTCAAGTAATTTAAACACATTTCTCCCAATCAAATATATTAAAATAAGTAGTTAAACAATCACTTCCACTCGACGATATCAAGGTAATCATGAAAAATCAAAAGTTCTCTCAGTTTCTGTTAAATATCTCGAAAAATAAGGCAGATAGAGAAATTTCCATGGAGACCTTTTTTGTAGAGAAAAATCAGAGCCACAAAAAAGGTCTCTACGTAAATTCTTCTATCTGCCTTATTTTCCGATATAATTCACAAAAACTATCACAAAATAGCATAAACTCTTATTTCCACATGAAAAGTTAATTCTCCTTCAATTATCCTGTTCACTGATGAAGTTAACACACTTGTCTGTCTGATAATGATTAAATTTGCATCTCACCTCGTGATATATAGAGCCAAAACTCAACATCACGTCACATTCGTGTGTATCTTGAATTATACAATTCGATGAGGCTTATTTGCTCATTAAACACAGAATGGATTATTCGTATCAGTTTGTCGAGTCTCTGCATATGTTTCTTCAACTCTTCATTAATTTTTCGTGGCTTCTTGCGACTGTTGGTAAATTTATTCTTGTAATTTTCAAATTGTTCTCACGTTAATTCTGCAGTTTATTAGATAGTAAAGATCTTTAGATTTCGCTTAATTGTGAAAAGGAGAATGGAGATAATTGAATAAATATCACTCGAAATAAATTAGAAATTCTCCATCTCAATTAGATAATTCAGTCGTGAAGTGAAAAGCACATTAAATCATTTTAAAAATGTCTAGTCAAAAAATCAGTTGGATTCTTTTGCAAATATCTCGAGAATGAATGGATTTAGATGAAAATTTCAAGAGACCTTTTTTGTAGAAAAATTTATCAGCTACAAAAAAGGTATCTTCATAAATTCCCCGAAACCCAAAGGTTCTCGAGATATTTCCAAAATACATAAATTGTCTTTCTACAATTTTCATTTAAATTTTCAATTATTCAAAGAAATTCATGTGCCTCTTATTGGCACAGTAGTTTCATGATACTGCAATTGACTCAAGTGTGAGCAACACTAATTAACGCATTGGCAGCCTCAAGCCACACGATCTTATCTTCTCAGGGTTATCGGGTCATTTTTTTTCCTTCATTTTTTCATTATTTTCATGTTTTATAAACTTGAGACTGCTTGTGGTGTTTTTCATAGGTGATCTCTTGACTCGGTTTTTTTTTTATCATGTTAGTTGACGCCAAGATGTTGAAGAGGAGTTACTCTCGTGATTCAAACGTTCATAATTAAATTTTAATTTTCTCCGAATTAGTGGGTTTTCTTGTGATTCTATTTTTTCATAACATGAACATGAGATATTTGACTTTATTTTAATGATTTTTTGTTTGAGAAAACATGATTCCGAGATACGATGTTGGAAGTGCTGTTTCTCTCCAGAGGTATTTAACTAATGTGAACAAGAACTACGTGAAATTTCATTTAAAAGAGTAGAAAATAATGATTAAAGTCATTGAAAGCGATAAAATTCTCTCGATTTTTCAAACTTTTTCTCTTATCATGGTTCTTGAAAAATCAATTTTTCCTCAATTAATCCAATTTTTATCTCGTTCTTTAGAGTACCACTTCAGGCACCCCCTCGAAGGAAAGCGAAAATAGTATCGTCAATGAAAAAACAGGTAACTGGTGATTCAACTGAATTATCAGACATACAGAGTCCAAATTCTACAATCACTAGTGTCAACAGTATCAGTAGTTTGTTAAAGGAAAAATTACAGTTGTCATTACCACAAGCATTGCGCAGCAGCAAAAAACGTCAGAATGCAGACTACAGGTATCAATCCACGAGCTATAAATAATGAAAATAATTGATTATTGTGATTAAAAAAATCTCAATTCTTCAGGCTTCGTGTCTTCGTGGGATTTCTCTTTCTCTGCGTCATCCTCCTATGTGCCTTTGCACATTTCTATTACGCTCAGTATGTTCTCCAACGAGCGTACTTCGACAAGTTCAGGTGAGTATCTCAATTTTCTGGGAGTATTTTCGTATTCTCCAATTGATATCCTCAATAATCATTCCAGATTCAACAAGAACGAGCGTCTCCTCCACATTTATGGGAACACAGGAGCCGAGATAGTAGCCGCTCGTCTTGGCGATGGTATACCAATGGACACTGGTGTATTCCCCTGTCTCCCTCACCACGAGAAACCCGATTCCGTTTGTCTCGAGTGGCTCCACTACTCTCGCCTCTACCTGTCACACAGCAAGCCAAATGGCATGCACTGCTACCACCTCACCTGGCTCTCCCTCAGCCCGACATTCAACCCCCAGGACTGTTTCGACTGGTCGTTGCGAGGTGGTCACTGGTACGGAGCTGGCCAGCTGCAGAACATGGCCTATCCCCTCGAGGAAGGACGACTCGAACTGAGTCCCTTCATAACCGGTGATATCCGCAAGAATTCATTCGGCAACGTTCTCAAACGCTACTTCCTCAACTCAAAAGGCGGCACCATCATCGTGGACCCAAAATCCCCTCTCTACATCTCCATAAACGCCAACAGAACCCGAGAATTTTGTCTCCAAGCTCGACACGATGCATTCGCCTACATAAATCACTTAACACCACTGCCACAATTGAACTACACCATCTGCGCCACCGACAACATGAAGAATCTCCACTCATCGATGGCCGAAAAGTCGCTTTGGGACGGACTGAAGCCGAACGAAGTAAAGGCCGTTGATACACTCTTGTCTGAACCCGTCTGGCAAATTTCACCGACTAATGAAGCTGCTATCTACAACTACACGGAGGACGTTATTGCTCTCGGGTTCTTGAGGCAGGGACACGTGCTGCTCGATAGCAAATGGCAGAAGAACGCTGGGGATTTTACCCTGGATGAGGAGAGGTTTCCCTCGATGGAGGAGACTATTAATATAATTAGGCGGCGGGGATTCAGAATCGTTTTCACGATACAGCCGTTCATCTCCACCGAGTCCAGTAGCTTCAAGGAGGCCGTTAGTAACAGGCTGCTCATTTCAGAGAGGGGAAGTGATCCGAGAATTCCGGCGTTAACGAGGTGAGTCCATTAGGAATGTTCTTTCGATCAGTTCTCACAGAGACCTCAAAATAATTCCGAATTATTCCCAGATATCGTCAGAGCAACAGTGCAGGTGTCCTCGACATCACCAACAACAGGACTCTCCCCTGGATCCAGAAAAAACTCGACAGCCTAATGACAAAGTATCATGTTGAGGCATTTTATCTCGATTTAGGTACAGCATACGACATGCCGCATTACTACAAATGCGAAGAGCCTCTGACCAATCCCGATCATTACAAGACTCTCTTCACAAACGGCATAATCGGCTCGCTGCCAGTTCTAGGGGTTTCTGCAGCAATATCGAGACCAAAGGCTCCAGTATTCGTTTCTCTACCGCCTTTCCCGTCGTCCTGGAAGGAGATCAAGAACGTTATACCAACGATTCTCAATTACGGAATGATTGGATTTCCGTTTATAATGCCAGGTGCAGTTGGTGGTGATGTTGGACTCAAGATGTCCGATGACAATCCAAACGCAGAAGTAAATCTACCGGATAAGGAGCTATATGCAAGATGGCTTCAGCTTTCCACGTTTCTTCCTGTCATAAGATTCACGCATTTGCCGAGTAAGTACTCGGACGAATCAGTTCTGGAAATGGCGAAGACTCTCACCGCACTGCGGCAGAAAATCGTTACTCCGTTGCTGAAAAAATACATAAATGAGACTCTTGAAACTGGTGTGCCAATCATCAGACCACTCTGGATGCTGGATCCAATGGATTCAGCGTGCCAAGTCGTCATGGATGAGTTCTCTGTTGGTGAGGAATTAATTGTAGCACCAATTCTGTACTCTGGAAGCAGACAGAGAGAGGTGTATTTGCCTGCGGGTATCTGGAGGGATGGGATAGATGGGAGCCTCAGGAAGGGCTCGAGGTGGATTCATAATTACAGAGTTGCTGAGGATAAAGTTGCTTACTTCGTTAAAGTGCCTGATAATACGAGGTTCTGAGGGACGGTGGTTATGACTGATAGATTTGATAAGTTAATAAATGATTTTCTTTTTGGAGAAACGTTGAAGGGACATTTTGTATTTATGAATGCCTTTTTAGAGATGATTCTTACATATTTTGGATTTTCTGAAATATCTTGGAAACTAAAGGAGATAGAATTATTTTCGTATAGACCTTTCTCCCATCTCTCATAATTTCAAAGATATTCTTCAAAAACCAGATTAAATACCTCTCAAAATTCACTATTTCTCCATCGAAAACTCCAAAATTCATCACGCACTTTTAAAATTAAAGCATGAGTCTCCCTCATCCCTCCGGGTTCATCGACACAGAAAAGCCCAGTTGCATGTCGATAGACCCCTCGTATCACCCAGTGTCATGACAAGAATCACAAACAAACTAAAAAAAACAAAACTGAAAAGAAAATAAATAAAATAAATACAGTGTGGTAGAAACTGGAAATGATGAGAAATACGAGAACTTCATGTAGAGTTAAGGTTGCGAATAGTACATAACTATACTTCTCTACCACTTTGTATATAAGAGAATGAAAAGCTCTTTATACCTAAAGCGCTTGAAAGTTCGATCGGATCTGTACGTATACGTAACATTCTCGTGAACGATCTATGAATAGTGAGAGCTCAGACGCGGCATTAGACGTTCGTTTCTTGGTAATTCGCCAGGGAAAAAAGAAACCGAAAACTTGTGTGTAAAAAAAAAACCACCATAAATTAAAACATAAAAGTGTCTTTTTTGTTAAGCTGAGAAAATGGAATTTATATGTTTCTTTTTTAGTGTGCGAGGGAGACGGTTTTTATAGTGGCCATTTGATTAATTAGATAATTAGATAATTAATTAAAGATATGGCGAGTGTATTCACGTGCTCTTTTGTAACATCGCTCACAGAATGCGGGGAATACAGGATAAACTTAGAATCAAGTTCCGGTAAGTGCATCTGGTTTAAATTTCAAGTCAAAGAAATTCGCTTTTGTGTTTGAATTTTTTCTTTCAGATATATTTCTCTTCGTTTTATCATCATCATGTTCTTCTTCTTCTTTTTACCCTTTCTCTCATCACTTCAACCGTTTGAAATCCCACTCAGCTTGTTTTTGAATCACTCTACCCCACTTTGTTCCAAAACCGCACGCTCTGGAGAATTCGGAGCAGTTTTTAGACGTCTGCACGTGAAGAAGTACTCTCTTCAGTTTGAAAATCGGGGAGATTCAAAAAATTAGGGTTCTTGTCGCTCAAATCATTGAGTATCCTCACACGATTTTTCTCCTTCAGTCAGTCCCAAAGTGTACCGCGTGTGGGACCGTTTCCCCCACTCCTCAGTTCATTCAACAGGTGTAAGTCCCCACTTACTGACGAAACGAGGCAGTTGCTTCTGTCGTCTCTCGGGCGAGAGTGAATTTTGTAGCTCTATTGTCTCAATTACAATTATTTGAGTTAACTCGGGGAAAATTGCCGCGAACTGTTTGAACGTTTTCTGTTTCAAAGATGAAATGGTTTGATGTGCAATGATTGGTAAGAGGAAGTGAAGATTTCTTGGAATTTCTCGGTCTGAATATTTCGAATGATATTAGAGAGATTTTTAGAGAAATAGGAGAGAATAGAAATGGTTATCTTTGGGAGAAAAGAAAAACCGGATGATCGGCGATTACTCGCTAGCATGGATGAGATGAATAATGGAAAAATCATTCATCAAGCTGATAATGGTAAAGAGAATGATTAACAATTGATTTTCAATTAATCTCAAATTTATTAATGAAAAGATGGAATTCATTTTTGGTTTTTGTTTAATATCTCAGGATCTATGAGAGATAGAAAATTTTTGATAGAGATCTTTTTTGTAGAGGAGAATCAGAGCTAGAAAAAGGATCTCTACCAAAATTTCTCTATCTCTCATAGATTCCAAGATATTCCCTAAATACTAATAGCACTAAAGCCGTAAAACCGAATAACTCGATTTTCCTTGAAATTAGCTTTTCAAAAATATCTCAGAAACAACGGGAGATAGAAGAATTTTCATTGAAACCTTTTTTGTACAGAATTTAAGAAGCTGCAAAAAAGGTCTCTTCAAAAATTGCTCTACCTCTCTTAGATTCCGAGATAATCCCCAAAAATAAACTCAGAATCCTCTAGAATCTCCACTTTATTGAAAAATTCTTAAAAAACAAAATATTACCTCTATCAATTTCCCATGAACAAGAGCCCTTCATGCTCCAATTTGCATCAATAAACAACATAATTTCGTAACATTTATGAAACTCGTAAGTATTGCAACCGAAGAAGTGTATCAATTAACACGTTGCCGAGAGTTGCACGGGCCTTCAAGCACAATTCGAATCTCTACCTCACGAATGCATCAAGTTACAGCATCTGAAAAACCATTTAAATCAAACTATTATTGAATTTTCCGAAGAAGATGCCCACCTGTAGCAGAATGCAATTATTGATCGGCTAACCACACCCGAATCGGACCTCGTGAAACGGCGCAGTCATCCCCTATTCATCCCCCACCCTTGTAACATTTCTTCATTATTTTTTTTCCCTTTTTTTTAAACGTGGGGAAAACACGCCCTTTGATCTAGTTATGGAAAATCTTCTCGTGCTTGTTCCAGCTGCATTCATGCACGTTCGAGACAACATTCAGGAGCTTGGCAATGTTGCCGATGACACGGACTTATTATTTTTGAAGGGATTATTGGACAGTCCTGTTGTGACATCACTCGTAAAGGTGCGTATTGCAATTGTCCATGCTTATTTTATTATCATTTAATCCTGCCGTTTTATTTCTCGTAAATTTCGAAGCGTTGGAAGTACACGAGACGAGTTGATCCGCACTTTTTCATGAATATCTCGAAAACGAGTGAGTCTATTGAAAAATATGAGGATACCTTTTTTGAAGCTTAAGAAATTCTCTACAAAAAAGATCTCTACATTTTTTCTCATATCTCCCTTCAATTCCGAGATATCCACGAAAATAACTCCTGTAAATAAAAAAAATCGAGATTACAATTTTTTTAAATTTCAAAATTAATTCAATTTCTCTTTGAAAAATTATGTGAGTTTAATGAATTATAAAAAAAAAAATATATCAGTGAAATGAAAAAGTGAACCGCAGTGACCGAAAATCAACGCATCCGTCCCTGGATTATAATGTATACCGCATTGCATACCAGAAAACGACGACTCCACTCGTTTACCACATCCCAAGAGTTAAAACGTCGTCCCCCACCTGTTTCCCTCCTTTTTTTTTCACACAAAAAGCCAACCGTGAGGGCCCTCGTACGCTCGAGAGAGGTGGGATTAGGCGCGGCGCTGGCATTGTGACGCTTTCGATCTCTCAGAAGCCCTGCTAAGTCCAGTTTACCTAATTGTCAATCACAATTATCCTCAAAAATAATTCAAATTGACTGAAATAAGTGAAGATTTTCACCTGAATAAAATCCCATTCACTGGAATGTCGTAACCGTTGGAATTTCGTTGTAACTGTGAATTATGGTGTCTATCAGGTACGTCTATGGGAGTGTCCATTCTGGAATTTCGTGTAATTAACGTGCACACTGTTAATCATAAAATTTAATCATAAATTGATAAATAAATTCAATAATGAATTGAATAAAATGAAACTTACGTGAAAAAATCGAGTGAATGAAGAGTTTTGTGGATTAAATGGGGCACATTGTTTTTTGTTGTTCTCTTTTTTTTTCTCGAGGCAATATGGCTTCGTTGGCCTTTAAATTCATTGCTCGAATTATACACGTGGGCGGGAAATGACATGTATTATGAATTGGATACGTTACAGGGTGTATTGCTCGCTATGGATCATTTCAGAATTCATGACTAAGTCGTTACGTCATTTAATAATAACATGACATTATTTCCGTCAGGCATTTCACGTTCAGTAAAGTTTCTCCTTTTTTTTGTTTCAAAAGTGGGAGATGTTTTTGAATGCAAACATGAGAGGATTTTTTGGGAAAAAGAATTAGTTCATTTGGTATTTTCAATTTTAATCACTCAATCACTAATCAAAGTGCATAAATTCCATTTCAGCTTCAAGAACGATTAGAGGAACCTCCAGCATTCTTGGAACCAGCTCATCCAGCAATTTGTGACATAGTAGACGAGGTTACTCACGCATTCGAAAATTCACGTGACAATAACGCACGTCAACTCCACAATTTATTAACGAAATCTCATCTGAAAGCATTGTTGGAGACGCACGACGCTGTTGCAGAACGTCGTAGAGAGCCACCGAGTGCTAGGCCAGTTGCATCAACGATGCCAAGTGACGATAGAACAGAAGCGATACGTGTTGTTGGCCTGAGGCGCCAGGAGAATGAACCTTTGGTAAATATAAACATGAATTTTTTTAAATAGTACAGGAAAAATTGGAGGAAAAAGGACACATTTCAGTTTTCATGATGGATATTATGAAAATGGGGAGAAATCAAAGGAAATATTGACTTTAAGTTTTTTTAAACTCATTTTTCCACATAATTTTATAATCAGGAAATGTCTATCTTGGACCGTTTCAATGACAAATCCATGATTTGCACTTTCTCAAAAATGAAACTTCAACTCAAATGTAATTTTTTTCAAAGAGAGAAAGAAAGTAGAAGAATCTCCGAAGCAATAAACATTGACTGATTTATTTGTTTATCCGGAAGAACATTTCCACCGGTTCTTTCATCTTTGGATTCTCATTTTTTAATTTTTTAAAGGGTCTAACAGTGCAAGTTGATGAGCATGGCAATCTCATCATCGCCAGGATACTCGGAGGTAGCACAGTATCACGCCAGGGTCTTCTCAGGTCCGGCGAGGTCATCATGGAGGTCAATGGCAAGGCTGTCCACACTCCTGATGAACTGCAAGTTGCAATACAAGCAGCCAAAGAGAATTTATCCCTCAAAGTTGCACCTGGTATTGCGAATGATGGGAACAGACCCATTAAATCGACTGTGAGTGTTTTTCAAAGCGGATCTTTTTTTAGATGAAATTGGGAGAATGGTTGATTCAATAAATTTCACTTTACTGCGAATTTCCGTTTGATGAAAGATGTTTATGGAGATTATAATTTATGATGAAGTTAACGAGATTTCATAGTAAGTTGTGGTTTGGCACGAAAAAAACTGAATATCAATTTTATTTTTCCAGTGTTACATGCGAGCACTTTTCGATTATGATCCATCAGAGGACACTCTGCTACCCTGTCGGGAGATAGGTCTTCCCTTCCAGAAAGGCGATATTCTACAAATTGTTGATCAAGTGGATCCAAATTGGTGGCAAGCACGAAGAGTTGAGGGTGAAGGCCTTGGTGCACCTGGACTCATACCATCACTTGAGCTTGAAGAACGGAGAAAGGCATTTGTTCCACCAGAGGCTGATTTTGTTCATAAAATAAGTATCTGCGGCACGAGAATATCGAAGAAGAAGAAACGGAAGATGTATGAATCAAAGTCAAATGGTGAATTCGATGGAGCTGAACTATTGCTCTATGAGGAGGTAGCAAGAATGCCGCCATTCAGGCGTAAGACACTTGCTCTGGTTGGTCCAAGGGGTGTTGGAAGGAGAACATTGAAGAATCGATTGATCAACAGTGATTCGGAGAAGTTCGGTACTATTGTACCATGTGAGTTAATTCAGATAAATTATTTTCACTCGATGTTTCTGGAATATCTCGGAAACCAAGGGAGCTGAAGAAAATTTTGTAGATACCTTTTTTGTAGCTCTGATTTTCCTCTACAAAAAAGGAATCTATGAAAATTCCTCTATCTCCCTTGGATTCTAAGATATTTTAAATCTTTGTTAATTTTACCTATGTTTCTTTCTCCATTTCATAATTATTCTCTTTAATTCGGATATAATTAATTGGCAATGATTGCATCATAATTCTAGACACATCGAGACCACCCAGAGTCCTCGAGGAGAACGGCAAAAGCTACTGGTTCACAGATCGTGACTCGATGGAGGACGATATTAAGCAACATCGTTATTTGGAGCATGGTGAACATGGTGGTCATCTTTATGGAACTAAACTCGATTCAGTACGTGAATTAATACGCGCTGGAAAAATGTGCGTACTGGACTGCAGTCCAGCAGCCTTGAAGATACTTCACAATAGTACAGAATTCATGCCTTACGTTATATTCATCGCAGCACCTGGAATGGAGCAGCTGAAGACACTCTACGATCTTGGAAGGTCGACTGGAGCCAGCAATCGTAATTTGACAGTACGTAAAAAGCAAATGAAAAAATTGATTATTAAATGAAAAATTGCCTGTAAAACTTATTGAATCAAAAATAGTCTTGATTATTCTGCATGAAAGATAGTTATTCTGCTCGATAAATATGTTTCTGCTCGGAGAAATTTTCTCAATTGCATTGATAAAATACATTCTTTTTATGTTCATTTGATTATTTTATGTCTCTCTATGAATTTTATTAGCGAAATTAATTAATGCATAATGATTTTTTATTTTAAATGTAATTAAATGTTGAAATTCGGTAGTTTGATCGTCAAAGCTCCATCAGGTACAGCTCAAGACGTGCCAGAACCCTTGAATCCCTTGCATCATTGTATGAGGTTTGTATTTGTCAGCACGACAATATTTATTTAAATCAGTAGTGAATTGATTGAATTATTTTTCTTATTTTCTTATTTTATTGAAATATTCTTTATTATTGTTTAGGAAAAGGAATCGCTCTATATTTTTTTAAAAATAAATTCGAAACTCTCGAGTTCATTTATTAATTGATCAATGACTTTTTTAACAGGAAGATGATCTGAAATCAACCCTCGAAGAATCAGCAGCACTTCAACGAGCTTATGAAAAATACATCGACATGGTAATTGTTAATGAAGATTTTGACAATACATTTAGACAAGTTGTTGCTGCACTCGATGCACTTGCAACTGAACATCAATGGGTACCTGTTAATTGGATTTATTGATTCAATTTTGAGGGGAAAGAAAAAAGAGAAGACAATTTGATTGAATAAAATTGATCATGATGAAAATCATAAACAAATTTTCCAAATTGTCTTGATTATTGAGAATTTATTCATAATTATTTGTGTTCACGTAAACTTTAGAAGTTGAATTTCAATTAGACGAGACATATTAAATATTAATTAATAAGTAAAATTGTTTGTTAGAATTTTTGTGAATCATTTAATTTGATAATTTTTTTTGTAATTTTCAAAAATTCATAGATCTGATTTTCATTCAAATTTTTTATTTATCTCTAATTGGAAAGAATTTTTCTTTTTTCAAAACAATTATTTGTTGAAATATAGTAAAATCAACGATAAAATATCAAAAAAATATAGTTAATGAGGCAACTAATTATCAAGTATTAATGATAATTTTATTATCAATAATGAGAGAGAAACAAACGAGTTTTGAAAGCCGTCCATTTAAGTTTAAGAAACAAATCTAATTTCTTTTTTATTTCCATTTTTCTTTAGTGTTAAATTATTTTATACAAATTATGTAAAATGCCAAATGTTTTTGTTAGAAACAAATACATTATTTTTTATTTTCTAAATATTTAATTTCTGTATATTTCTGCACCTACAGAGTGGCAGAGTGAAAAAATGATAAAAGATTGAAATTTATTTCTGCAATATTTCATTTGAATTCTGTTTTTTTTTTTTTTCAAAAGATCTCAAAAATCATTGAAAAATCTCCACAAACTTATCTTGTTTTAACACTTTGCTGATGAGAAAATCTCTGGCACTCAGTGCCTTAAAGAATTAGAATATCTATCGAATTTCAATTGAACAAAAAACAAAAATTGAATTAACTCAAAAGACCTAGAACTGCAATATTTTATACATTTGAATAAAATAATATATATTGTTAGAATAACGCTGAAATCAATTACAATAAAGGTTGTACCTCTGTGAGTGACAATGAGTGAAGAAGTATAATAAAAAGTGATGGCATAAAAAAAGAATTCAAATTTGAATGCGATTGCCTTCTTTCTTTTTCGAAAAAAAATGATTTTCTCCTTTATCGACGGCAAAGCCAATATCAAAACAGACATCTCCACTTCACCTCCTGCGCATGCGCACTCATACTTGACGTGTGTCAACTGAACAACGTAAGCAACACGCGAGGTTAATAAATTAGAAGAAATTGTTTTTATTTTCTTTTATACTTAAAAAAAAAATTGAATTATGAAAATGAATATCACCGACGTATTGAGAAAAATCGACGCTTATCCAAAGACTCTGGAGGATTTTCGAGTCAAAACTTTCAGTGGAGCTCTGGGTAATGTTTTTAATACCGGTTTCAAAATTGTTCAAATGTTGCATTGTTTATCAGTGATTTTTCATTCGAAACAGATGAAAACTGAATTGAATGCTCAAATTTTCATGTTTATTCCTTCTATACCTTGAAGTTGAATGATTTTTCTAAGGAATTTTGTGTTAAAAGTGGTGAGAAAGGAATAACCTTGAAAAAAAGGTTAATTAATGTCCAATGATTTTTTTATGGGAGTGGATTTGTTCGATTAACGAATAAGGATAATTGTGCGATAGAATTCATGAGAATTTGATTATTGGACTTGTGATGATGAGTATCCTTTCATTTTAATTTTTTCTTGCTTGCAGTGACGATAATAAGTTCCATAATAATGATTCTACTATTTTTATCTGAATTACGAGATTATTTGACACCAAGTTTGAATGAAGAATTGTTCGTTGATACTTCAAGAAGTTCGAAGCTGCGGATAAATATAGATATTGTTATTCCAAAAATTTCCTGTGATTGTGAGTATAATGAAGGTTTCAGGAAAAATTTAGTTGTCAAAAAAAATAATAATAATTCATTATTTTCTTTGGATTTCAGTGTTGTCTATTGATGCTATGGACACAACTGGTGAACAGCATTTACAGATGGAGCACAATATTTTTAAGAGACGATTGGATTTGGAGGGCAAACCCATTGAGGACCCAAAAAAAACAGGTTTCTGATTATTTTCGTAAATGAATTGATAAATCCCTCATTCTCCCCAGTTTTTGCTAAATATCTCTGTAAACAATTGTGATAGAGAAAATCTTGTAAAGACCTTTTTTGTAGGAAAAAAATTGAGAGAAAACTTGAATTAACGACATTTTTCCACTTTTATTTTCATCAGATATAGCGGACGTGAAGAAACGTGAAGTACAGGTAATAAAATATGATTAATAAATATTGATTGAAGAAAAAGCTGGAAAATATTGTTGTATTACAGAAGATTATTTGCAGTCTCCAGAAACCTCAAACGAAACTGTCTGTGGGGACTGTTATGGTGCTGCCAGTGAAGCCTTGGGTATAAAGTGAGTTGACTCAATTTTTGTCCCCTCAAGAACTCAATTAATTAATTAATTAATGATAATAATGTACTCTCAGATGCTGCAATACTTGTGAAGAGGTGAAAGAGGCATACAAACTGCGAAAATGGGCAGCACCAAATCCATTGACAATAGTACAGTGTCAGGATGATGAATCAGCTGAAAAAATTAAAACAGCCTTCACAGAGGGTTGTCAAATTTATGGATACATGGAGGTCAACAGAGTTGGTGGAAGCTTTCACATTTCACCTGGCCAGAGTTTCACAGTCAATCATGTTCATGGTGAATGATTCAGTATTTTTTATCATCACTTGAAACGATCTTTCGAATGAACCAAATTGTTCACAATTGAATGAAAAAATGAATTCAAATACCATTGAAGCTCATTAAATAATTTATATTTAATTTTTACAGTTCACGATGTTCAACCCTTCTCATCATCTCAATTCAACATGACCCACAGAATTCGTCATCTAAGTTTTGGAGTTAAAATACCTGGTAAATCGAATCCAATGGACAACACAACTGTCATTGCTGATGAAGGTGAATTCAGATATTTATATATTTATTAATTTATCATGGATTTTAACAGTGAATTTATTCACATTATAGAACCTCTCTCAGTCTAAGACGATGTATATATAATAATGTATTTTTTTTATTTAATTAATTATCCAATCGGAGAAAATACTAGCACCTGATACCAGTGCCAATAGCCATGAATGTGCCAAATGTGCCACCACCCTGTATCATAGTTTTACCAACGTTGTGTATCAATTCTCTCCCTCTCAATCCAAACCTGGAACATCGAGCAATGAATTCCATTAATTGAATGAAAGATTCAAGGGATTTACGACTCTTTCATTAACTCTTCATGATTAAAAAAAAAAAAAACCTGAGCGCTGAGAAACCTCCGAAAATAGCTCCAGATGCCATTCCTACGCAACAACCAATTCCAAAACCCATTTTCATCCTGTCCCAGCAGGATGGACCCTGTTGATATGCTCCACCCGGTACAACTGGCATTTTTAATTCCTCCTGAAACACAATAACACGAATTGACAACATTTCCTTCAAGGTTCACCAAAAAAAAGGAGAGAAAATCTATAGAAAAACTTGAAAACCTCGTGAAACACGTGATTAGTTCTATTGAATTTATTATGAAATTTATCGTAATACGTGCGTAAGAAAATTGGGTTTGCCGGAGTCCAGAGTTCTCTCCTCAATAAGACGGAAAAAAAATAATAAAAGGACGAACAACAGCCTTTGAATAACGAAGAATGATCGAAAATAATTAATTAATTATTGTAAATTACTCACTGCTAATGAAAATCGCTTTTATCGATTTTATTCACAATTTCACTCGTAATTTACACCAAAGACGATATTTACGTGCGTGCTAACCTTCTCGTGTACTGAGCGGCCATTTTGCTTTTCTCGGGGGCATGGAGAGTGGGAGAGAGGGCTTTGCGCATGCGTGAACCGGGAATTTTTTATTTGAATAGTAGTCAAGTTGTCTATTCCATTGATGAATTAATTTAATGAAATTTGATGATTTTGATCAATTTCAGGAGCCATGATGTTTCAGCACTACATAAAAATCGTACCAACAACGTATTATCGTTCTGACGGTGCACAATTACAAACAAATCAATTTTCTGTAACAAGACATTCACGTAAAATAGAAATGTTCAGTGGTGGTTCTGGAATGCCAGGTGTTTTTTTTAGTTACGAACTGAGTCCACTGATGGTAAAATACACTGAGAAGACGAAATCCTTTGGACACTTTGCGACAAATGTTTGCGCAATTATTGGTGGTGTATTCACTGTAGCTGGATTGATCGATACATTTTTGTATCACTCAGTGCGTGCGATACAGAAGAAACAAGAATTAGGAAAATTCAGTTAGATAATGATTTTTATTAATAAAATTGAAATGCAGACAATTCTTCTCCAATTGTAAATTATCCAAATTAATTAATTTAATTGTCGCAAAGTCTGATGTCTGTATTTTATTAAGATGAATGAAAAAGAGAAATAATAATAAGGAATTTTGAATTTTATCTATTGTTTTATTAACAAAATTTATGCCTTATCCTATAGAGTCTTTAAAAATCTATCGTACAATTCAACAGAACATTTTGCAACGTTCATACAAAAATCAGTGTCACTAAACCGAGAAATTGATCCGAGTGATACGTAGAGTGGTTCCTTTGGATCGTATTGATTACGTTTTAATTTAACTAGGAATAAATGTCGATTTCTAATTCTTTCTACTCTTGTTGCTATTATACCTGACTGCTTTACTATGATTTCATGGGATATGCCCATGTCCAGATGAACGTAGTTGAATGAAGCTAGATTCGCTGATCGTACTGAAAGAAGAGAGAAGAGTTAATTGAAACAAACGACGAGTTTTATTTAATTCCTTGAATTCTTACATCTCTGCCAAATTTGTGGTTTATCCAGAAGAATCATTCTAACTTGATCATCATCGAATCCCATCTCTTCTCTGATTGAAAACGTATTATCCTCGATTTGTTCAAGTGGCCAAGTTATAAGCTGTGGTCTCTTCACAACGAGAGCTCTCATCTGATATCCATTCAGCTTGAATTCCCTGAAAAATAATAATTGCTGAGATAAAATAGAATAATATTTCCTAAAAATAAGACAAAGGCTATTTACCTTTGGAAAAAGCCCAACTTTCTATCCATCTCAAGAGTCTTCCATGATAACCAATGAGGATTGGCAGTGACAATTCTAGCAATATCACTCTGACTGAAGTTATGAGCTCTCAAGTATCTAATTCTCGTTTTTAAATCATCCATATCCTCCTTGAAAATATTCGGATTCTTCGTTATGGAATTACCAATCTCCTCAGGCGGTACACCACAGTCATGAAGGAACTGTATGTACAGCTTCAGATCCTCGAATTTCGAGGAAAGTATCCTGAGCATCGCTGTATGATTGCCTTCCATTCTCCATAACTCAACCCCTAGCTTCACCAATTCTTGAATTGTCTCGGACTTATTGGCATATCGAGCAAAATTGAATGTCGGCGTGTGGTACCTCGCCAGGTAGGAAAGATCCTCATCACACTCATCAAGGGCATGAGGCACCTTGACATCTCTCTCGATATCTCGATATGAGAGTTCACCAAATTCGTCCAATTCTACGGAATCAATGGGCATTAATTCAGCTGTTCTGGAATTTCTTGATTCTTTGGCTCCGGAGGTCTCAGCTGATGTTGAGTAAGTGCACGAGTTTGGTATGGAGAGAGGCCTAACCTCATTGGTCAACGCTTTTCGAAGAACACTCCGTGATAACCAGATTAAATTTCCGTATTTTCTCATTTTCTCTGGAATCCTTGAGGCACACAGGAGGATCCTAACACTATTTTGGATTTTAATTCGTGGATTTTCTGGGAAATTGAGGTAATGATGAAACTGGGGGGGAGCTTCAGACGTGTTTAATTAACTGACGAATGAGCACCACTGATCGTGGTTCTCATCGTCGATAATGCAGATCTCTTCAGCCCTCATCTGTCACTCACAACTCAAAGGTTAGTGTTCAATGACTCCAAAAACTTCGCAGAATCCTTTGTAATATATTTTTACGATAAAATTGTCATCGAGTGTGGTTAAATTTTGGATTTATACTGATACAATGGCTTCGTGCTTGGAGAATATTCAATTACCGTCTTGCGTGTGGTTTGAGGCTGGAGAAAAACGTAATGCACTTATGTCGATGCTTGCTGGTACATTGGTGAGTACAAACAATAAAATTATTCTTTTCGTTTTTTTTTACTCTATTTGAAGGATAAATCCAGTGAAAAAAATGTGATTTTCTTTATGATTTTTTTCCAGTTTTTCATGGGCTGGTGGTTTATCATCGATGCTCACGCAAGATACAGTCAAGATATGCTGAATGCTTATCATGTATGTGGAGTCTTTGGAACACTGTCATTGTTTATGTAAGTTGAGGCAATGGTTTTCACCAGGTGAATCGATGGTAATTTAATAGAGGTTTTGATGGATTTTTATGGATTTTCAGGGTGAATTCTGTGACTAATGCACAGATCAGAGGCGATGCATACAATGGCGGCTGTCTTGGTGCCCGTGGTGCAAGGCTATGGTTGTTTGTTGGCTTTGTCGTAGGATTTGCGGCTGTTATTGCAGCCTGCTGGATTCTTTTTGCTGCTTACGTGGCTAAAGGTTAATGTTTACTCTTATTTTCATCGGAAACTTAGTTTCTTGATAGATCCAATGAATTTCTACAATTATTATTACAGATGCACCACATCATTGGCCAGGAGTTGCTCTCTTCATGCAGAATATCTTCATTTTTCTCGGCTCCCTCACTTACAAATTCGGAAGATCCGAAGATCAATGGAATTAAATAATAAGATGATTCTTCCCCCCCACCTCAAACGCCTTTTTGTTACTCGTCAATTTCTAACGAATTTTTGAAGGACAGGAATAATCGAAATCCATTATATTGTTGCTGAGATGAAGGAAAATAAGAAAATACGAACAACCAAGGAAATTATCATTAATTCAATACTTTTAAAATTATTTATTGAATGACTCCCTTCAATAATATACTCACATACATGCAACAATTGTAATTTAAGACCTAGTAAACTTACGAATTAATTATTACATAATAAATAATGAATAAAAAATTACAAGATAAATCATAATTAATTTTATTGGGAATTTAAGCAATTTTCCATTTCTCTCGTCAATGGGACTCGAAGATTAAATTTCATTCTTGCCCAAGTATTTCCCCTATGTACAGTCTTTATTTTTCGTTTATTGAATAATTCTAAATGAGCAATGGAAATAATTCTATACACATATCTCATTCGTGAAATTATGAAACGAGAAGAGTTGAAATCACATTTTGAGATTAATTTTCATTGAATAACTCTGAATCTATGAGAGATTAAATATTTTTTTCGTAGAGACCATTTTTTCAGAGGAAAAAATGATCTATAAGAAGTAGTCCCTCATAGTTTCCGAGATATACTTAGAAAAATCAATGCCCCTCAAAAACTATCCACATCCACTCGCCGCTTCTCAAAAAATTTCTACAGACATTGTGAATCACTCGAAAAGGTTGACTACATATTTTACACAGTTCCTATTACAACGTACAACATTCTCCACATCTCCAAACTTCTGCCCCTCAATAATGAAAATTCTCGCCGAAACATTCAGACGACCCAAAAGTTAAAAAAAAATCATTAATAAAAAAAAAAGCATTCCATCAATGAAGATGAAATTAATGAATTGCTCTTAATACTGTGGATTTGGTGAATTCCTCTGGAAATTTTGATTCTGATTCTGCTGAAGTGGTCCAGCAACTGGACTGGGTCTTTGCTCCATCTGATGCCCTTGGCTCCAGCCAGGTGGTGGTGGTGGTCCTGGTATTTTTCCATAATTACCCCTATTGCTGCCCTGATAACTGCCATAAGCCGAGTCATCGCTTCTCCTCGAAATATGTCCGTACATACTCTCTGGTCGTCTTGGACCACTAGCCTCGGAGTTTGGTCCTTGCGCCTGATTCGGTCCGGACTGTGACTCTCTCTGTGCTGCCTGAGAATTCTGGCTGGAATTCTGAGAGTTCTGTGAGCCTGGTGGTGGTGGGGCTGGTGCTCTGCCATAGATACTCGACGAATTGACTCCATAAATACCGTTTTCACGGGTTGATACACTCGTTGTAATGCCACGAATTCCGTAAATGCTCTGAGTACATTGCTGCAGTTGATTTTGCATGTTCTGATTGGTGCTATTATGATTCTGCGTTTGACTCTGAGCGTGCGGTGGATTTGAAGAGGCTGAAGAAGTTCCCTGCTCACGGGATGGAAGGGGCAGTGTGCTGGGACCGATGCGCATTTGGTAGAGACTCTGCGCAGGTGCAAGAGGCCCAGGCTTGGGTATAACGAGGCCCTCTCTCGGTGAAGACGTTGACTTGGCGTAAACGCTCTGCGATCGGTTGAGATTTGCACGAGTTAGAGGAGGCGATTTACAGTAGAGCGATTTTGTGCCACCGTAGATCGACTCGACGCGCTCGATCGCTGTTGGTGGGGCTGAGTAGATCGAGGCTGAGGCTCCGGCTACTGGACGGTACGTGGCATAGCCTCCGGGGAACTTTGGGCCTGGTGGCTTGTCCAAATCGTCGTAGGTGTCTTCATCGGAGCGAAGAGACGAGTTCTCACCATCCTCGAGGTCGTGGGATTCACGAGGACGTTTTGGTGTTAAGACGTACTGGTGGAGGAGTGCTGCTACTGCACCTCCGGAAATTGGACCCACCCAGTAGACCCAATGGTTGTCCCAGCGGTTCATTACGAATGCTGGACCCAGGGCACGTGCTGGGTTGAGGAATGGACTCTGGAAATTGGAAAAAATGGTTACAAATCGGAAATTAATTATTTGAAGAGGTCATCATGGACGTTTGCATCAGAAAAATACTCACCGAAACTAATGTAGCCGCTGTATAGGCAGCAGCAAGAACACCAGCGGGTTTTGATGAAATGGATCCCATAAAGTGCTTCGATGTTTCAGCATTTAGATGAGCAAGAACAATAAGTACTGAGAGGGTTTTTTCAGCCAATAATTTTTCAATAGCACCCCCGATTCGCCCGGTCGATGGCATTGACTGTACACCAGTAACACTGAAACAATGAAACAATAAATTGAATTATTATCAGTTGCACGCAGTGAGAAAGAAAAACATTATGGAGGTCACATATGGGCAACCTTATGCGGTTTGCCGTTCGAGTGATACATTTTTTTCGGCCTCAACCCCATTGGTACATCATTATCCCAGGGTAGTTGCGGTTTTTTTTTTATCCGAGTGCGGGGATTCCCCTGCGGGCTATAATGTTTATATTAGCTAGTGTGTTCGGGGTGGAGAGGGGCTGTGACTTCCAATCACTCGGGGTTACGAGTATGTGACCTATCGTAACTCTCAGGCAATGTGGATTATATTTTATTGACGGAACAAATTCTCTTTTTCATCATTTTTTATTGGACATATTGAAATTATTCGATTTTTTTTCTTTTCCAGTCATTTCTTTTTGTAGTAAATTATTATAATTTATTGTTTTTTATTTACTCTCTTGCCAATTGAAACTTTACATTTATTCAAATCCTTCCCCAATGCACTTGAGTCAAGTGTTTAGTCCAACCTGTGCAGTATTCCATCGTTTCGCACGGTGTCCACAAACAATACACTGAATTTTTCAGTCAGCAGCAGGATATGGGTGGGGAAATGATACAGAGAAGGAGGAAAAAAAGCCCCTTTCCCCTCTCTTGGCCTGTCAGTATTTCGGATCACATTGAGCGTGATACGTTTTAAATAAAATTGCAGCTCAAGTGTCGAAGTTATTGGGGTCGGGTAGGGGGCAGAAAATATCTACCCTCGAAAACCACGTTTAACGAGCTATTGATACGTACAGCCCACCACCACAAAACTCTCGGCACTTGTTCCTATCCATTTTTCCTGCCCCTCGACAAGAATAAAAAGAGAGAAAAAAATCTTTTGTGGCTATTCGATAGATTAAACTACTGATCTCGATTAATCCACATGCACTTGACATTTTTTTGGGGGTTTTTTTAAATTTGCTCGAGTTTGAGTAAAGTTTAATTGAATTTATTTATCAGATAAGTTAATCTCTTTCAGAGTTCAATTTTTGTTTTTTTTTTTGTAGAATTTTTGTATATAAAAATCGTTGAAAATTCATGCAATTTGACCCACATTTTTTACTCTTTTATAATTAACAAAAAAAAAAAAAACTCATGAATTTTAATGAATTGAATTTCCCAAATTAATTAACTGCTCGAATGATTCTTCAAATTGATAAAAACTCTTTTTCCTCCATTAATAACACCATAAATGAAGAGAAATAACAATTAAACCCCTTTAAGAGTGTGATTAAAAAGCTCGCTTTCACTTAACTCTCTTTATTCCTCCGAATGAGAGAGAAAAGAGAATCGGATGTCGACGTTGTTTCACACGGTTTTGCGCTAAAAAATGAGCAACGAGACATATCCACCATCTCTCTCTTTTTCTCTCGTTTCCTGTTCTTGGCCTCTTTTTTCTTCCCCTTACGCTTTGTACTCAACGGTGCATTGTCCCAATGACGAGTCTATTCTCGTCAATTTTTCGAGCTGACGATTACACGTTTTTTTTTTTCTCTTCACTATCGATCCTTTAAAATTCAGATTATTGTCAACGCTTGAGTTGATTATCTGGGGGTCTTGTAAAGCGTGAAGCATTACAAAGAAATTACACTGTTAATGTAGAGTGATCACGAGGGGGTTAATATGAGAACTACACGTGACAGGGTCACACGAAGATTTTACAAACTCGGCTGTCGACTTACCCTCAATTTTCCCAGCATCGTGCAACTTTTGAATTTGGGGTAAAGTGGACGGGGTCAGTGGATTATTGGTTGCTAATGCTCATGAGTTATTTCAACAAATTTTTGAATGGAGGAAATTGACTACAGAAGAAGAAAACCGATTTTAATTAAGAAATTATTGTTTTTCTTAAGAATATCTTGGAAAATAAGCGAGATAGTGCAATTTTCGTGAGAACCTTTTTTGTAGAGGATCATTAAAGCTACAAAAAAGGTTATTATGAAAATTTTCCCATTTCCCTTAGTTTCCGAGATAAACTCGGAACTATCTCCAATTTTGAGATTTTTAAAAAATTAAAAGTTTCTTGTGATTTTAATTAACATTTGTCTCTTACTCATTGAAATGATAATTGCAGCTACCAGATTACATTCTGAATTCCTTTTAAACTCGGAAAATTCAAACTAAAACTGTAAACTGTAGAGTTTGGTAGTTTTCAGGTATGAAAATTCTTGAGCAAACACTTGAATGAATGCATTTTTGTTGGGGTAAAAACCCGAGCGGGATCTTTTGAGTATCCTCAGAAGGCCCCTGGGTTCCTCGTCCATTACAGTCCAAAGACCGAGACAGAGAGGTGGATAAGAAAGAGGGGGAGAGCAGACGAAGGAGAGGCAGCTGCAGTCCCAAAAAGAAGAAAGACCCATGGCTCTATACACATATATATAAATCGTAGGGATTGAACCGAGGGAAACACGTGCCAGCCACATGTTGCTGCTTGTCCGGAATCTCGAAAACGTGGCTGCTTCGTTCTGCTCCCTCCTTCCACAAAGGATAAGGAAAGAAGAAGAGAAAAAAAAAACGTCATGTGATACCGACTCTTCTTATTCACCAGATGTTCTCTACTAGTTAACTCACCCCCACGGATTTTAGATCTCAATTTTTTTCAGGATTTTTTTCCATTCTCCCTGGGGAGAGTATTTTTGGGATTGGGAGAGGTACTAATTTAATTCTCGAGGAGAACAGGAGAGATTGTTTTAGAAGAGTCCATTATGCCAGTCGTTAAAAAGTTAATTGGGGGTAACTGGAGTTTTTGAGGTTTTTTGAAGATTCGGCGGAAAATATTGGGTTTAGGGGAAATTAGCAAGGGAGATGTTTTTTAGGGAATTAAATTCTCCACAAAAAAGCTTCTTTGAGAATTTTTGTAATTCTATTCGTTCTCGAGATATTTATGGTTTAATGGGAGAATGCAATTATTAGCAAAAATGAGGGATTTCGAGGAAAACGCTTTAGGGATATTCTGAGAAAAGAGACATCTTCAATAGTAAATTCCAGATTTTTCCATCTGCACTTAATGTTTCTTCCTTTAAATGCACCACCAATGATTTACGGTTACTCCTGACTAGACGGACATATTGGTATTTGAGGAATAGATATTGAAGATTTAACCGTGTCTGAGCCCGGGTCTCCCTCAATAACCCCAGAGTTTCTCTCGGTTATATTAGAAAAGAGGAAAATAAAGATGAAAAATTTTGTATGAAATATTTTCTGACCTGCGGTGTGACCGTGGTCCCGCATGCTGCCCCAAAATGTTTCTTGGAAATGCGAACAAATCATTGGTGCAACAATGAAATTCTACGGAATTATTTTACAGATCATATCTCCGCCCACGAATTTTACGGAAAAACTCAATTTTTCTTCCTTTTCATAAATCTTCCTCTCTTCATTCATTGAAGAAGAATTGTAAAAGTAGAGTAAAATGGACATTCCGATTAAACGGTCCGAGATATAAATTTTCTGATGATTCCATTTTGAAGTTGAAACAATTTTGGTCAGAAGTTTAATTTTTTTGGTGATAATTTGAAGGAGTGCTTCTATTTTCTTCAATTTTTCATAATTTTTATGATATAAAACATCGAAACTAAGATATGTCCTTTTTACCCCACGTTTCCCCATATTTTAAATAAAATAACAAACGTTAGCATAACAAAGCCAGTCTCAGAGGTTTTTCCATGGCATCCGGTCGGCCACGCGTATTCTACCTCGACCTCACGTCGATGCTCATGGGGTACCTCAGATAGCACCTGCTTCCTCACAGCTGTTTCCTGATTCTCTGTCAACCACCGCTTATTCACTATTAATTTTCAAATTTTTACGAACAGCTCGAGTAACTGATTCACAAAATAATCACAATGAACGGATTGTATAGACTCCCACGAGGAAAGGATACAGAGAAAAGGACACATAAATAAAAGAGATTGCAGAGAAGAAAAAAGGGAAAAATGCGTATTCGCAGGAGCACGTGACAGATGCAGTTTGGGACAGTAACATTTTTACTTCAATTTTTTTATCTAGTCCGAAGGGTGGCAGTGAGCCGGTTAGTAAAACTCCTCAGTAACACTGTCGAGTCCCAAGAGACGCGTGTCTCTACTCGCATTTTTCTCCAGCCTCCCTTTCTCCCCCTTTTCAAAACTTGTTTTATACGTTTTGGGGGCACTCGGCGGTCACCCAGTTAACTAGAGTATTGTTCGATTATTATTTCGGTACATATCGCACACTTGTTAGTCATACGACTTTTTTTTTCTCCGGACCATCACATATGGATGAGAAAAAGATTTAACGATTTTTTTTCATCGAGATTTTGGCCTACCGGGGACAATGAATGGGGAAATACAGATAGAGGAAAATGCAGAAGAGTATTCTCTAATCAACAATATCAAGAATAAAAACTTTTTGTAATCCACAAGAAAATTCCTCAAAATTAGCACCGTAAAACCTTCCAAGAAGTCCTCTGACTCTTCATCACAAGCCTCAGTGCTGTATAATTCCACCGAAGAATAGCTACAATTGCATATGTAAAATAATCCATGGAAAAAAGCGTTTCATTGAGCCAGAAATCGAGTCTCCCTACATGAAGATGTACAAAAGAGCCTTCTGGCAGATAAAGAGAACGAAAAAAAAATAAAACACGAAGACAGATGAAAAAAAAAAAAAGGAAGAATGATAAAGAAAGTAGACGTGAAGGTGGTGGCTGCAAGAACAGCTGCTGAATATTGCCCATGGCATTTTTCTTACTGAGGCACGCGCACACACACACCTTAAATGCGTATACGCACAGGTATACCATTATCTTCTGTTGCCCCTCCTGCCTCCTCCACCTCCTCCATCACCCGTAATTCTTGATCCCTTTCTGACCGGCTACGGCTTTTTGGTCCATTCGTAAAACATCTGCGGCAGCTGCTCTACGTCTTCGAGAAACCCACGTCCGCGTTGGTGGTTCTTTGCCCACTTCCCCTCTTCGCCCAATTCTTTTACCATGTATATTCTTACTGAAAGGCAGGTGCGCAACGAAACAACACAACTCATATATATATATATATATATGCATGGCTCCAACCAATTACGCTCGCCTCTTCCAGTCTCTTTTACTTTTTCAACACTTAAAATAATCCCTAATTTTTACACTGAAGAATATGAATGTATAAGTCATTCAAGAATTCTTCAGAATTTTTTCCAGAGAAATTCGGTTTTTTGGGGATATCTTTGGAATCATTGGAGATGGGAATATGCTTCATGAGACCCTTTTTGGAGTAAAATGAGAGTTATGAAAATTTTCGTATCTCTGATGGTTTCCAAGATATCTATGCTTTTATAGATTTCCAGGTTTTTGAGGATTTAGGTGTGTTCTTTGTACTCACCCATAGAGCATAGCTGCACCAGCAATACCACCACCGCACTGTGCTGCTACGTAGAGTGCAGCTCGTAAGGGTGAAATTTTTCTAGCAAATGCGAAAGACATGGAGACGGCTGGATTTACGTGTCCACCTGAGAATCAAAAGAAATTGTAAATTAATTCAGTAAATAATGGAGATAGAGGATTATTCATGAGAACCTTTTTTGTAGCTTTTTTCCGGCTCTACAAAAAAGGTATCTACAGAAAAATTCCTATTTCTCTTCACTTTCGAGATATCTGCAAAAAACGAATTGAATAGACTCCCATAAGTTTCAGCGATTTACTCACCACTGACATGTCCAAAAATCATATAAATCGCAGCTATAGCAAAACCAGAAGCAATAGCAGTAGCCAATACATATAATCCACTGCCATAAGCATTTGATGATGCAGCAGCACCAAGTACAACAAGTGAAAATAAAAATGTAGCCAAACATTCAACAGCAACTGCCCTCCACAATTCAAGACATCTCGCTTCAGTCGACATTGGCATTCTCCTTGAATTCTGTCGCTCCTTCGGTGTATCCCTCAGTGCCGTTAATTTTGACAAAAGATTTGCAATGTGTGCATCAACGTCTCTCGACAATTCCGTCGCCATGATCGCTCCAAATTGTTCTTTTTAATTCCAAGTAAAAACAAAGAACGAGATATTGAGAGCAACGGCGAATAGAAGAAGCTCAACAAAAGCAAAATGAAAACAATGAATTTGGCACTTCCGGTTGTTCTTTTCTTCAGAGCATTGTATTTTTTAAAAGACGATGCTCTTTATTTCTTCGCTTTAACTTTGCCTTTTTTTTTCTTCTCTTTTCTTGTACACTTGCACTCGGTTAATATTTTTAAATTGCTTTCACGGGTATGAGGTTTTAACGAGACTAAATTAATATTAATTGAACCGCATAATTTTCATTGTATCCAACGTTTTCTTCTTACTTTCAACGCACAAAAATTTAACATGAATTTTCAATGAAAAATAATCCATTAATGTCAATTTCGTTATTCCGAATTTTTGAATGATAATTAGCTGGTTGATTGTAATTAGTGGATTGCCTTCACTGATTTATCGAGATTTTTTAATGGAAAATCCAAGGGGTTGCCCGATGTTGCCACTTTGGCAACGCGCTCTCGAGTGACAACGAAATTTTTCGAATGCGAAGATGGAACAAGTGGGCCTCTTTCTGTCTCTCTCGGACAGACGCCTGCTGCTTCAGAGCGAACGCCCCCACTACCAGTCAACCACTATTTGGCTCGGACGAATCGGCTACGAAGTTTTACGAACAGGCCGATGTAGGGGAGGTCGGGGTAGAATGGATCCTTCGACGGAAGTTTGCAGGAGAATTTTGTTGAAAGGGAATTCTGTAAAGAGAGAAGAATTATTTTTTTTTTTCATAAATACGTTCTTTTTGTTTCTTTTCTCTTTTTTTCTCTGGATATTCGACTTAATTGGAAATCCCCAAATTACTCGCAATGAAGTCTGATGAATGAAAAAAAATAAACTATGGAGCTGTCCTAGCGGCATGGCTTTGACCCATCATAGTCCATTAGATGTCCGAATAACTGCAAGAGTAAAAAAATGAATAATATAATGAAAAAAAACTCACGCACGTTTCATTGACTCATAACAGTGAGTCTCTTTCCTCCCGCATGCCTACGTATGAAATCATTTATTCAATTACCCCGCCCTTTCTCTGGCTTCTATTTGAGTCTCGGAAAATCTCCGGAAAATATTAGAAAAATCTCTTTCCATTGAACACTTGTAAACTCAAGGATAATATGAAATATCTCGGAAATAAAGCGAGATAGAGAAATTTTTATGAAGACCATTTTTGTAGCCCTCATTCTCCTCTATAAAAAAAATCCCTACAAAAATGCTTCTATCTCTATTATTAATGGAGATAATCCCCAAAAACTCCTGGAGAACCGCGAAAAACGTGACAATTCAAAACTTGACCCCAGTTTTTCTCAAAAATCTTGGAATCCATGAGAGATGGACAATTTTTCATGAAACCTTTTTTGTAACCCTCACTCTCCTCTACAAAAAAGGTATCAACAAAGTTTTCTCTATTTCCCTTATTTTCCGAGATATTCCCCAAAAACTCAATTCCAAAAACATCTAGCTCTTCCTTTCCCACTCAAACACGATTACGAAAGAGTGCAATGCGCGCCATCCAACGGTGGATTTACCTGTTTCAACGAAAGGTGTGGTCGATAAATGTTTGATGGTGGGGGAGTGCTATTTAACACAGTTAGTAAAACGTACTCCCGAGTGTACCCCGTGCATTCCATTCAGTGTTGGCAGGCGTACGCGCCAAAATGGACACCAACAATTCATTCTCAAATTATTTAAAATTACTCATCACAATATTATCACTATCCTCAAATTACGTGAATTCACAAGATAATAATAAGAACGGTGGACGTTCTTACGATCGTGGTGGTGTTTGGGTGCCACCAGGTGCATCATCATACAACACTTACGTATACAAAGATCGTATGTACGGATGGCAGCCCAGTTACCTGGATCCAATTTACAGAGGACCTGAACGTGAGCCTGAAAACAGATATCGTCCAGTGAGTAAATATTTGCCTTTCTTCCCTGTGTTATTTATGAATTTCTGATTTTTATGATGGGGCCAATGGACGAGAGCTTGGGACCATTTCGAGCACTTTGAAAAGGGAAATTGCGGCCTTTGCAATGGGAGAAAGGGTTTGTTTACGACCTTTCACGAGACGTGCATGAAAGTGAGAGCTGAGTGGGCACAGTGCGAGTTTGTGGCATGCAATAATTATTATTTAAAGGAGAACTGGAAGTTCTGCCTTTGTTCGGTGGGATAATGTGCATTTCAGTATTTTTATTAATTAGTGTTTATGAGGGCTTTTTGTGTAGAGAGAAATTGAGAATGTTTGTTATTAAAGGCTTTTTTTTAATCGTTGAATCTATTGGATTCATATGAATCATGCCAATTGTCAGTGGTGAATCATTGTACGGTTTATATTTCAGTTCATTCGGGACGTGCTGCAACTTGTTTATCAGGTGAAGGGAACGATTCGTGGGTAGTTAAGTAGGACAAGATAAGGGAATTCTGGGATTAAGAGGTTTTTGGAGAATATCTCGGTAAAGATGGGAGATATGGAAATTTTCGTGATTACCTTTTTGGTAGCTCTCATTATTTTCTACAAAAATGATTTCTATGAAAATTTCCCTATCTCCTTCGGATCCCAAGATATTTTGGCAAAACCAATTATAATTATTATGATTACTCAATTTTGTTACTGAGAATTATTATTTAGTTAAATTAAGATTACGAGTTTAAAAAATGAATCGACGTGGCGAGAGTCAGAGCGTCCAACATAAACATAAACAATGATTTCATGCGGAGAAATCACTGAGGGCTCTTTGTTTTTCGGTACAGATACTTCTCGGGTCTTGGTGGCGAGAAGTTAGTCTCCCATGGAGAGCTAACGGTTTCTCCTCGTGCAATTGAATGAAGTCTTGAATATTAAAGTTAATCCACTGTGTTAGAAACTTATTTATTTCCCCTCATTTCCAATAATACTATTTTTCTTAATAATTTTTCTGTAAACAGGAAGATGGTCCAAGACATCCAGAGCTCCCAGGGATTCTCAGTGGTTGGCGCTCGGATATCCAAGGAAGAGAACGTCCAGACTCGAAGAAATTGGAAGTCGGACGTGATGTATTCGTTAATACCCACTATGGCCAAGTACAGGGCTTCAAGGTTCACCTCTACGATCATCCAGAAGCCCGCCATCGTCCATGGAGTTTACCAGCGGAGCGTGTGACTGGTCATGTTGATGTCTTCCTCGGTATTCCGTATGCAGAGCCGCCGATTATGGATGGTAGATTCAAGCCACCACGTCAGCACAGACGATGGGAGTTGATTCAGGCTGTTGACTGGGGTCCAGCTTGTCCACAACCGAGTGATTACACTGGAGCAACCAAAGGCATTCGTGATGTCCATGAGGATTGTCTCTATTTGAACATTTTTACGCCGTCAGTTGAATCGAGTGTTGCTAAACTTTATCCAGTTATGTTTTATATTCACGGAGGTGATTTCATTCATGGAGCTAGCAATCTGTTTCCTGGACACATGCTTGCTGCTTTCTATAATGTCGTTGTTGTATCGATTAATTATCGGCTGGGTGCATTGGGTGAGTTGAATTCAATCGATCATCCATTGATCCATATTCAGGACACTTGAATTATTTTTATTCTTTTCTTTTGACAGGATTCTTGAGTACTGGAGATGAAAATAGTCCAGGGAACTACGGACTTTTGGATCAAGCAATGGCACTCCAGTGGGTATACGAGAATATCAGAGCATTCAAGGGCGATCCTGAGGCAATTACTTTATTTGGGCCTGGGGCAGGTGCTGCAAGTGCTGGACTGCTGATGGTAGCCCCGAGGTAAACGTTCGCCATATGAAAAATCAATATATCAAGAGACCTTTCTTCAAAATTAATTGTTCCCATTAATACCGTTAATTATTTCGCTTTTCTTCAGAACAAGAAACATGGTGTCAAAAGTAATTGCCCAATCAGGCTCGGCTGTTGCTGATTGGGCTCTGATTATCGACAAATATCGTGCGCAAAATACATCACGAGTTTATGCTCAAAAAGTTGGCTGCAGCATAGAGAGCAGCTGGAAATTGGTCCAGTGCTTGATGCCTCGTGGTCACTTGGAATTTGGAAACTCTGATATACAGCCAGACGTGGGAATGTTTCCGTGGGGACCAGTACTTGATCATAATTTCACAGTGCCAAGAGATGATTGGTATGAGAATTGGAGGGCATCTGATTGGCATTTTTTCACCGAGACACCTGAAGAGAGTATCAAACGAGGAAAATATAGAAATGATATTGCGTACATGGCTGGAGTGACAACACAGGAGGCTTCTACGATTTTATGTAATTTATTTAATCATAAATTCATTGAGAATGCGATTAATTGATTTTATAATAATATTTTGTTAATTTTCAGTCAATAACGACACAATGAGACGTACTCAGTATCTGTTCGATAACAAAATGTTTGATCAAAAAATTTGGGAGCTCGTTTTGAGGTACAATTACACTCTCAATCCATGGGGAGTATATGAAGCGATCAAGTACATGTACACCTACTGGCCTGATCCCACAAATGTCACTTTAATTCGGGATCAGTACATTAATGTAAGGAACTCATTATTGTGTTATTTTTAATTGCCTCTTCTTTCGTCATTTCGTTTTTTTTTTTCTAATTCCGGATCATTACAGAGTGATTCACGTAATTGACTATTTCCTGTTTATTTTCAGTTGCTCTCCGATTTTTTGTACGTTGCACCATTCGACAAAATAGCGAAATTGTTGGTTGAACGTAAAGTACCAGTTTATTTGTACGTTTTGAATACAACGGTGGAGGCACTTAATTTGGATCACTGGCGTCGCGTGCCACACGATGTCGAACACATGTGGTTATCTGGAGCACCATTCATGGATATGGGTAAAATTATTGATTACTCATGAATTAAAATGAAATTATTCTCAAATGTCAGTGTTTTTGAGAATATCTCGGAAATTATTGGGTTGAGAGAGGAATGTCATGAGAGCTTTTCTGTACCTAATAAAATTCTCCACAAAAAAGGTCTCTCAACATTTATCTCTAAACCCACTCGTTTCGAAGATATTCACAAAATAACAAGCACACATTTTTTTCCCTCAATTTCAAGGAATTACAACGTTAAAGAGACCTATTTTGTCCTCAGAATTTTTCCCAGAGAAATGGAGAGTCAATCGTGAATCGTGGACCGATAACGATCGCAACATGAGTCACTTCTTCATGAAGGCCTATTCAAACTTTGCAACCTACGGTAATCCAACGCCATCACAAATACTAGGTCTCCACTTTGAGGAAGCCAAGATCGGTTATCTGAAGTATTTGAACATAAACACGACATTCAATAGCTCAGTACTGTTTAATTATCGTCAAACAGAGAGCGCATTTTGGTCGCAGTATTTGCCAACGGTTATCGGAAGATTAGTACCTACATATCCACCAGTAACTGAGGTAAGAACCTCCCTTATTGTCAATCTCATTACACTTTTCCTTTAAAGTTGATTAATAATATTTTTCATTCATAATGATTACAGTACTGGTGGGAGCCAAAGCAGCCTCTGCAGATTGCCTTTTGGTCCATGTCAACTGCCTGCCTTTTACTAATAGTTCTCTCTGTTGTCTGCTGTATGCTGTGGCGGAATGCCAAAAGGTAAGCAAAAGGTAAATCAGAACCAACTCCATGTGACTACAGACCTCAAACACTGGGATTTTGGTAGTGCATGAGTATGAAGGTTCTGGTAAATCAATGTGAACAATTAATATAATTTTCATGAGTTTGAGAGTAACTAACAATGCAAATATCTTTTGAATGCATCAAAAAAGCAAAGTGAGAGCTGCTAGGAATTATGCAGGTAAAATTCAAAGGAGGAATAACTGTCCAATTTTATGGTGGCTTTAATGCACAATTACTTTGAGCACATTTTTCAAATTTTCATTAATAAAACGCATTTACAGTGAAGCAAATAACGGCACAATTAATCAAAATTAAAATTAGAGGATTTCTGTTTATTTTCACGTATTTTCATGGCTCTTGAAAATTTAAAGAATGAGGATTATAAGAAAATTCGATTTTTGGATTTTAGACAATCAGATCACTACTATAGCGGAGACATCCTGATGGTCAGAGACGACGAGCACTCGGAGGGAATCGAGAATTTAACACGTGCCTCGAAGGAGAATGTCTACGAGTATCGTGACGCACCACCAGTAAAAGCACGCATGGCAAGGCAAAACGATGGACGTTTGCAAGATCGTTTGGCGCAGAATCGTAAATTCAGTTCAACACCATCGCTGAGGAGTAATTCGAATGTATCGTTGAAAGACATGAGGAGCGAGGGATTCGTTACGAGTTCACCGAATGGCCAACCGAGGCTTGGAAAATCCTCGAGTCAGTCATCCCTCGGGAAAGCTAGAAGCAGGACGCACGTTATTCAAGGAGTGCCACAAACTGCTGTTTGAGATACTTTCTTGAACGAAAAAGGATAAGTCGAATAATTGAGTTTATTTTGGAGATATCTCGGAAACTATTGGGTTTACGAGAATTCATGAAGAGACCTCTTTTGAAGCTAATGAAAGTCCCTTCCAAAAAGAACTCTTGATATGTTTTCCTAGACCTGATCCTTTCGGAGCTCATTGCAAAATAAGTAGGACTTGTCGACTTTTCATTTTTTAACACTTTCTTGTTGAATTTATTGAGAAAAACAAAGTGCCTTCTATTTTTGAGTCTTTTTGTAATTATTTTATTGCTAAAGATCAAATCACAATGATCTCATTGCCACGTTCATTCATGAAAGAGGAAGAAGGACGTATCTCCTCATTTTTTTAAGTGAAGTTAAGGTGGGGAAAATTAATGAGCACAAATCACTGAATCATTGCCATTGCCATAAAAAGTGAATTGATTGAGTAAAATGTCTTGGAGATTAAAAATATGAATGCACGTTAATCTTCATTAATTATTCGGTTAATTAACTTGAATTCTTGCATTCTCCTGAGGGAGCTGCGTCTCTACCATTTTTTTTAATCCGTCCATTTATGCAACGACCATTAGCACGTACAAGTTACATAAGTATTTTTGTATTATATAGAAATCATATATATTTCAAGACAATTCAAAAAAAAAAAGTGTCTATAAATTAGTTAAGGGATTTATTTTTCAATTCATGAAAAGATTTTTTTTTTAAATTACCATTACTTCAACTGTAGTTACTATCATCACGTACAAACATCGACATTATATCTCTAAGTTAATGAAAAATTGACATTAAGTGCAAAACTAAGTGTTGAAAATTACCAATTTTTACAGGAATATTTGTAATATATATAGAATAGTTCACGCCTTTTTTTTTTAATGAAGTTGAAGAAATTCGATTTTTTTCACTCATTTCTTTTACCACAATATAAACCAGTACTTTAACTTTACTAAAGGTCCAAGTCTACAAGATACACACAAAGTGTTCGATTTTATAAAATTAATAATTGTATTGTGTATTAAATACATGTTCACCGTTTAATTTTTAGGATTTTTTTTAAATGTAATAGAAGATAAATGCCACAGAGAATTTTATACCGAGAGACTATGAATAAATGGAATTCAAAATGGAAATACACGTTTAATGTATTATGCCCAAGATGCATTTGTAATGCCGAAGGCAATCAGTATAAACTTTTAGACTTAACAAACTCGAATGATCATCAATGGATGATAATGTCAATATACTGTTCATTGAATAGTGAAGAAAAAAAAACGAAAAAATATTTGTCAGAAGTGGGATTCGAACCCACGCCCTCAGAGAGGACCAGAATGCCCGTTTGACTCAGTTTACACTGAGAAGGTCATTAACCTTGAGTCTGGCGCCTTAGACCGCTCGGCCATCCTGACAAGTGATTTTTCAATCACGACGCGATCCTCAAGAGAGCTGGTGATAAATTCGTGGTCTCGGATCCAGTTACAAAGCTAAACATTATTGGTAAACATTCTGGAAATATTAACTCCCCAAGATATACTATGTTATGTCCTAACAATTTACTAGAACGATCTCGGCGCTGTTGCTCCAATTTAAGCGCGAGAATTTGAATATGGGTGGGAACGTTAGCCACCAAAGTTCTAGAGAACGCTCCACCGAATTTCTTTCACTTTATTATTACTTATTTATTCACCCTTCATTATTTAGCATGGAGATGGATGATTAGGAATGACTGTGTGAATAACTCGAGAAAAACACAAGTGCTGAGGGAGCACAAACAACTTCTTTGTTAATTTCAACACTAGAAAGAGTGAATGAAAAATATTGGTTGCTGCGAGAAGATGCCATGCATTTGGACGAATTGAGAAGGAGAGCAGGAAGGAAAAAAGATGAAGAACAATTTTTTCGAGATCATATATATTTGGAGCAAAAATTAACAATGATTGTTCACATAAAAATTCATTATAAATGAGTGTGAGTTGCTTCCAAAAATGAGCTTCTATTTATCAATCTGAAGCCTCACTTAATCGCATTATTAAACAAATTAATATAATAATAATGATAAAACAATCTTGTAATACTAATTGTATCATCAAGATACAGTGAATTAAAGAAATCATTAAAATTCGAAATAACATCGTGAATCACTAAAGATAAATTAATTGATAAATTAACTCGTTACTCGTGGAAATTATGTAATTAATTAATGATTCATGGAACGAAGATGCCTTCTAATCTCATACAAAAAAAAACCCAGTTCATGAAAGAAAGAAAAAAGAAATTAAAAATAGATTATCGCTCTGTAAATTCTCATATCAATCGCCTCATCCAATTGAAAAAAAAGTAAATCTATCAAAAATGAAAAGTTTCGTGGAACTTACTCGACTCTGTGACGTAAATAATACGTCACAAAACTGCCTGCGTGTATCTTAATCGACTAGATCGGTTAATAGGCCACTTTTGATGTGTACACAGTACACAATAATAATGATATTAATGAGAGTAAAAAATGATGAGAAGAAAAAATGTTTGTAGTGATTAAGTAGAATAATGAGATAAATCATTGTCTTTTTGCTTCATTAATTTTGAGGATTTAATTGAAAATTCTTCTTTCTGAATATCATAAAATTTTCAAAAATAGTCGAGTACTAGAGGATTGTAACGCGATAAGCTGCTTCTATTTTTCATTTTTTCCGAGAAAACTCCGTAGACTATTTTTATAGAGAAAAATCTCTATTTCCTGAGATTTTCTGTAAATTTTGAAGAATAAATTTGTTCGTCATTAAGCATTTCTCTTCAATCCAAATAAAAATAAAAGTGTCTAAATTTTTCTTTTTCCCTTATCTCTCGTTTCTACCTTATCACTTTTACAATTCATTCAATGCATTCCCGATACGGTTATACAGTTAACACCAGTGTCGCTCCGATTGCCTCCCTCTGAATAAAAAATAGACTCTGTATGTAAAAAAAAAATATGTAGAAGCTAAATGAAGTTATTTCAAAAAGAATTCTAAAATATTATGTACACTAAATGTTAGTTTGTACATTTCGATTTAAATAGTAAAATAATCTTACTTATGATCTTACGCTGCTTATCATTAAACCACTGGTACTAAATTATTAATTAGAGAAATAAAATTTCAATGAATTATGCCACTGCCTCAGTAGCTGAGGACGTTGAAGGAAGCTGCTGCGGTACAAAATTGACAACTTCGTGATAAATCAACTCCTTCCATTTTTCAACTGGTAAATCCATGTCTTCGAAGCTTTGATCGTAGGGAAGCGATACTGGCTCGTCAGTCGGATCTGCATACTGCGACAGATAGGCATGAGCAAGTGCCTGCTCAGCTGTTATTCTCTTCTCAGCATCAAGCTCCAGCATCAGCTCCAAGAGATCGATAGCTATAAAAAATTGATATTTTTGAAAATTATGAAATTCACGAAAATTCGCAGATCTTTTTCAATTGAAGAAATCCGATCTATTTTAATTAATTTAATGAGATACAATTATTTGTGAATTACCTAATGGATTAGCTCCCCTGAAAACGTCCTTGAAACTCTTTTTCTTGAGTGGTGGTAAACTTTGAATGTAATTCCTCGCCTGTAATTCAAATTCAAAGTAATAATTCCCAATTTATCATAATTTCTATCCTGATAATTGTTATTGATTTATTGCTCCTCAAGCATTATTATTCAAATTAATTAATTAAGTTTACGTTGAATTATATTGGTAATTGAATTTTTTCCTTTTTAATTTTGTTGATTTTTACCTCTTGACTTGTTATTTTGCTTAATGTTTCTTCTGTGGGCGTTCCACACAGTACAAGAACTCTTGTTAGATGATCAATGTCTGCACAATGGGGTTAAGGCTTCTCTCACTTAATGCGCTCAAATAAACGCAAATAATAAATTTATACTTTCTCTTTAATTAAAATTCGGCCAATTGTTAAAAAAAAAACAAAATTCAATGCAGATTAGAATGACTTCAGATCATAAGAGTGTGTTGAAAAATGGTATAAAATCATGCGTAATGCACCCAAGATAATTGTTTAGTGTCATGCCCTTTTAATTAAGCATTTAGTGCCAATGCTCGTTAATAGTTTCTTTATTTAGTGCAGAAATCAGTAGCAAAATGGAAGAAAGAAGTTTACTAGTATTTCCTTTTGTCACTTAACTCATCGCAAAATTGAAGCAATTTAGTGTTTTATGATTTCTTTTTTAAACACAAGCACACTTACCGATTCAGACGATATTTTCTTCATGAATTCGTCTCGTGGAGTGCCCAAAATTTCCATAATGAGGTTGAGTTGATGAATATCTGCTCTTGCTAAGGCTCCACTACATTTCTATCCTCATATTTACATTGTACAATTTTTAATTTATTAAAAAATTTCCACAATTGAGTTGAATTCATCGAAGGCTTCTCCACCAAATGTAGTTAGAATTTACAATAAAAGCCGTAGAAATTGATTTTTTTTTTGTTGCAAAGCAAAAAATTACACGATATTGAAAGCTCTAGAGAATTTATCTCATTCAATTTTTAAGAATTTCAGTTTTTACGGAGAAAGATATTCGATAATAGATAGCAGAAGCCCAAAAGCGTAGATCCTTAGCAATAAGCAAGTTTTATGAAGATTCGTGATGAGTTTTTCATTAGATGAAATTAATTAACATTGAGTGATGATTTAAATGATTATCGTTAGTCAAATACATTTGGAAGAGTGCAGAGAGTGAGACGAGAAATTAAATACTTTTTTTGAAAAACTTTAAATAGTAAATAAAAAGGATACGATCAGTGCCAGGGAATAGTGTCCTTCCTGTGAGTAACTCTGCCATTATACAGCCAACAGACCAAATGTCAACTGGGAAACACAATAACTGGTGTGAGAATTAATTCAAAACGAGGGAGAGAGAGAGAGAGATGAAGATAATTTTATACGGAATTTTACTATTTTACGAATAATTTTGTAAGGAGTGAGTTTAGAGGAAAATGTCAAGAGACCATTTTTATAGAGAATTTTATAAGCAACAAAAAAGGTCTCTTGATAAATTTCCGTAAATTCAATAGTTTCCGAGATATTCGCAATAGTATTTACACATTATTTTGTTTAATAACATTAAGACGTTTTTATCATGTTAATACTTATATGAAAGAAGAGAAAAGCTTCTGGAAATGATTCCACTGAGGCTTAAATATTTATTTTTCTCACTTCTATCTCATAATTCTCAGATAAATGAATTCATTTCCCAGAAAATACTCAACTTATCTCTTCAATCGATAACAATCGCACTTTATTACGAGATAAATAAAGTGAAAAAAATTGCATTAGTCATCAGGACAAACCTGTTTGATTGTAGTGCATCCAATTGAGCATTATTTCAGGTGCTCTGTACCACCTGGTAGCTACGTAACCAGTCATTTCGTTTTCAGTTGGTCTTGCCAATCCAAAATCGAGGATTTTCAACTCACAATCTTCGTTTACTGCTATGTTCGATGGTTTCAGGTCCTAAAAAAGTGATAGATTCATTTAAAAAATTATTTCTTCCTTTGCAATTATTCGATTTATTAAAGAATATTCTTCTCTCAACCCACTCCTTTCACAGATATCCACTAAATAGTTAAATAAATACCCTGTGAATAATGCCAGCCGAATGAATGTACTTCAGTCCTCTCAAAATTTGATAAACTAAAAATTGCACGTGATCATCCGACAATTTTTGAGTTCTAACAATGTTATTAAGATCAGCACCCATCAGGTGCGTCACCAGGTACAGCTGCTGGAAGTCTTCGAGGGATGATGCTGGATGGAACACATCGAGAAGTCCAATCACCTGTAAATGATACTTGGTCTTTGAATTTTTCTTCATAAAATTACAATCTCTATTTATTTTCTTTATCAATCAGACTCACATTTTCATGATTCATGTGCTTTAGCATTCGCAACTCTCTGTACGTTCTTTTTGCATGCACTGCTGATTGAAATGGTCGTGCTAATTTTTTAATGGCTACTTTTTGATCCGTTGTGTTGTCAACTGCAGAACTGCGGGAAGAAACATTTTATTTATCCAGTGGAAAAGTTATTTATTATTAGTTTTCTTGGGATATCTCGGAATCTATGAGAGATAGAGGAAATTTTGTAGAGACCTTTTTCATAGCTCTAAGTCTCCCCTATAAAAAAGCTTCTCATCAAAATTTTTCGATCTTCCAGGGATTCCGAGATATTCTAAAAAAACTAATTACAGGTGATAATCGTGTAATTTCATCTTTCCATTTCATCACAAGAAAATTCTTGGAATGAATATCATAAAATAACTTTCTGAATCATCCCAATATTTGTCAACAATATAATTTCATTGCCACAATTATTCCCAGAAATAATAAGAAAATGCATAAAAAAATCCGAGTTTCTATTCATTTAAATTCGAAGAATCTAAAAAGACAGAGAATTGTAAATTTTAATTGCCTCTGAAACCCCAACAAAGTACCCAGGTAACTTGGAAGTCATCCAGATCATAAATTCACTCATTCGCCGAGGATTGACAAGTCTGCTTGAACTATCCAAAAAAAATAACCGAAAGAAAAGTACAATTTATTTCAAGAAGTAAACGACTATAGAAACTCCAAATCTCTTATTTCCTAAATATCGCAAAAACGGCTGGACTTACCGAAAAGTATCAAAAGACCTTTTTCGTAGCTTATTAAATTCTCTACAAAAAAGCTCTCCTGACATTTCCTCCTAAACCCAATAGTTTCCGAGATATTCACCTCATAATCCACCGAAAAAAAATCCTCTCGTCTTCTATAAAAATCCCAAATTCTTCCATTTCTTCCTTATTATTTGTTTTGATGCAAAAAAATTATTCAGCCAAATGTCTTTATTCATCACAGGGTCAATCGGGTTAGGCTGCATCGGTGTCTCAAAATGTTTCGAATGGAATGCCGAGAATAGACAACCACTTGATTATTACAAGTGTAAGAGAGTGTCAAGGTCTTTAGATTGTTGCGTGATCAAATAGCGTGAAAATGGTTTTCAAGGAAAAGTAAAAAGTCATTTACAATACATGAAGAGCTCAATTTTCATTATTCTGATTAATCAATTGGCAGAATGTAAATCATGCAGAAAATCGTTAATAGAAAAAAGTCATTTATTTGTTTGTTTCATTACCAAACTTGTCCATAAGCCCCAGATCCAACTGGTGCCAGCATCTGATATCTCTCTGGTACCTCCCACTCAGTTCTATTAATCTCAATTTTATAGTATTTCGGCATTTTTAATGTGCTTCAATGAAACAATTAACAGATTGAAAATGTAATTTCTCGTAAAAACGTTTTGTCAACATGCACTTTGAGTTTATTACCCGGGAATGAAAAAAACTACTCGCCACACACTAGACACTATCTCCAAATTAGTCCAAAACTCGTGGGTGTGAGTGCGCTCGTGTAGATACAAAATGGCGGACGAGTAGTGAGTTCGTGGTTTGGACTAGAGATGTTGTTAGGCGTCAGAAAACGTTTGGAGTTGACAATGCCGGTTGTGTTGAGTTCGAATTTGTTGGATTAGACTCGTGAATAAATATTTTTCGGTTATCGAGGACATTCTTCAAGGCCAAAGGACAATGTAAAACGTTTTACATAAAAAAAAATTGCGTAATTAGTAAAAATTGAGAGAAAATTGAGGAAAAGATTAATTTCGACGTTGCTCCTTTTTGGCCGTTGAAATTTTGTTAATCAAGAGATAGAAAGATATTTTTTACAATTAAACGTCATCATTCAACGACAAAAACTACTCCGAAATGGATAATTCTTATTTTACGAGTATGTAAACATGAATGTCATTACAAAGGGCGGCAAAAGTGTTGAGTGTGTGAATTCGTGTGAGTGGGCTCATGTAGACACAAAATGGCGGCTGACCGGTGAGTTGAGACTGTGGATTGGAGATGTCGTTAGATGTCAGAAAATTTTGGCAGTTGACAATGCCGGTTGTAATAAATATTGTTCATTTATTAAGAACATTATTCAAGGCCAAAAGATAATGTTAAATCTTTTGCATAAAAAAATGCGTAATTTGCAAAAATTGAGAGGAAATGGACGACAAAGATGAATTTCGACGTTATTCCTTTTTGGTCGTTGAAATTTTATTAATCAAGAGAAATGATGATATTTTCCAACATTCAAGGTCATTATTGAAGAAATAAAAACAACTCTGAAGTGGGTGAATCGTATTTTATGAGTATTTAAACGTTAATTTCATTAAAAAGTGTAGAATGTGTGAATTTGCGGATTTGCGAGAGTGAATAATGTAATTAACTCAGTGAACAGTGTTTTTAATGGCTCAAGGTCACTTTCAACAGCCCATTGTAGTTGTCAGGAACTGAACTATAAATTTGAGTGGTTTTTCAAGTTTATTCCGTAAAAAATTAACGGGTCAGTGATTTAACGAGTGAAATTCATTAATTGGGGTAATTGGAGGCATCTTCAAGTGTTCAAGGTCATGGAAAATCTGCATGAGTACTTCGAATATGTCTTTTTAATAAATATTCGGAGAATTTAGGGGAAAAGAGAGGCGAATGAGTAAACAATGATACAATTAATATTTCCATATATATTTTCGTTATGTTTTTATTTACAATTTGACAACAAAATTGTGAAACGTAACACGCGTTGTAGCCCTCTTACTCGGCCGGAAATGGGCGACGACGGATTTGAGGTGAGAATTTGGGCTATTAAAATCTTACATCATTTATACCTTTTTCAATCTCCCCAATTCTTCATTTCTTTAATTTTTAAATTTAATTTAATTCTTTATTTTTCTTTTCATCGTATTAATAATCGTATTAAATTCATTATTATTAATTCACGTTTATCGATGTCAAAAGGCGGCCTTTTATCGACTCTTTTTATATATAAAATCATCTAAAGCCCATTTTTCATTTCAATCCGCAATTTCCTTCATTTTCAATTAATCAAGGTCATTCAATTGAACTCAATTGTTATCTTTTGCATTCATTCATTTACTTTAATAGCTAATAATTAATCTGCACTCATCCTCACAATTATTCGGATTGTCCATATTTATAATGATATCTTAATTTCATTCGCACAATTTTTTATAATGTGAAAGCCTAGTAAATTATTTTACATTGGATGATTCAATTGTGAAGAGGCAAAATGAGATGAGTCAATTGATTTTTTTTTTTTTTTCAAATATTAAAATCAGTATTTTCATTTTACCTCATCCTTATTTAATTAATTTCAATGAAACAGAGATAAATTATATTTTCAAAGCTAAATAAAATCAATCAACATTTAATCACTTATTCAATTTCATTTAAATTCATTTATTTACACAACTACAATTATTTCATACGTCAAGTCTTTGTGTTTTTTTTTTTAAGTATTTTTTTTTTCATTTAAAATTTCCCGCGTAAATCAACAGCCGTTTAAACGAACCCATTCCATTATTTTCTTTGTGCATCAATATTCAAAACTTTGTTTCATAGTCACCAAAGTTTTTATGGCAGTGAAACTATTATTTCATTCACTTTTAACATTCTGTTTTGATTTATTCATTTATTTTTTTGTTGTTTGAGCTCACTATTAATCATTGTTTTTTTTTTTTTTTTTTTTTTTCATTTCATTTTTTCCTCGTAACAGTCGGCGCATTCATTTTATTTACATATAGATTGACTTCCGCCCTTTGACCTTGATTATTAAATTATTTATTAATTTCAATTGTTGTAAAAATCGATAATTTCGTATTTATAAATTAAACTAATTGTCAGGATTAATTATTAATTAATCTGAATAATTTCCCTGTTCAATTTGGAACGAATTAATAATTCTTTTTTATCATTAAAAAGTTGGCTCTTACATTTTCGTGAATATCTCAGAATTGAAGTGAGATAGCGAATTTTTTGTAGAAATCTTTTTTGTAGAGAAAAATGAGAGCTACAAAAAAGTTATCTACGAAAATTTCTCTATCTCGCTTCAATTCCGAGATATTCCCAAAAAACTGTCAGTCAAATGAAACTCTGGTAATTAAAAAAATCCATTTTCTCTTTTCCAATTCAATAAATGATTCTTCTTCATTCAATTCCAATTCTCCTCAATTATTCTTCATTTATCTCTTCAAACCCAATTTTTCTTTCATCCCCAATACAATTTATCTTCGCCACTTATTTATCTTCTCTTCTGAAATTTTCCCACAACTTTAAAATGAAATTTTCCCATTCTGTATCCAATGTCAAGTGTACACCATTTTAAACTTGGCGAAAAAAAAAATGAAAAAAAAGAGGACAGACAAGGGAAAACGACAAATCGTAGTGGCAAAGTTCAACTACGTTGTACAAGACAATTCCCAGAAGATGAAAATAGGAATAGAAGAAGAGAGAGAGAGAGAGAGAAAGAGAGATGAAATAAGAACAGGGTAAATAGGTGAACTCGAGTGAAACTACTTGAGTTTAAATAGTCATTAACCGCAGGAGAATAAAATGGTGGCTTGTTCTTTAACAAAAGAGAGAGACAATTTACCATCTGTAGATTGTGTAACTGTTTGCAGATAGAGTGGGGGTAATTCTCTCCATTGCTCTTAATTTTTCATCTTTCTCTGCGCCTTTTTTTTTTCATTTGAAAAATCGTGAGAACATGAATTAAAATTAATCTCTATTGTTAGTGTACAAATGGATTTTTTTTACCTCAATTATTAATAATTAGTCTTCCATATTTCACGCAATTAAGTGGGAGGATTCATTTCTTTGGGAAAAATATATGAACACATTTATTTGATCAATGTTTTCCAATTAATATGGATTTGATTCTTCGTTTGATTCAGTGAAGAAAAAATGAAACAATTATTGCAATTTTTCACTAATTTATTTCGATAATTAATGAAAAATTAAATGCGCACGATTATACGAGTAATACTTTGATTCTCACTGAATTCCACCGGAAGTAGCAAATTTAATTTTTGGCGGTAATTATTTGATTTTTTTAATTTATTGTATAAAGTCTTTAATATTAACGTCATTATTTACAAGGAACATCTAACATTTTAAGGTTTATTTAATAATTTTTTTTTCTTTTTCATTTATTTAAAATTATTTATACACATTCCATGATCATTACTCCATTCTCTTGAGCCGTGTGACCTCGTAATAACACCTAAAAAACATTCCTTATTCTTCTTTTCTTTTCTCTCATTTAATTATTTAAAATTTATCCGGAATTTAATCTAGACTTGTTGGGCGTAATAACGCAGTGATCGTGATTTCTTCTTTCTTCTAATTCTTCTCCCCAATCTCATCATCTCTAATCACCAAAAAAAGTGTAACTAATTTTTTTCTTCATCATTTGACTCTCATTTATTTAAATTTCATTTAAATTTACTTCGATCCCATTTTGTTTGTCATTTTCAGTCTAGTTTTTCATCTTTCTACTAAGAAAGAAATTTTATTAAAAAAAAAAAATTCTCTTTCTCGATGAAAGAACAATCAATTTAAAAAATTGATGAATTAACATTTTTTTAAAGAATAATTAATTATTTAATGATAATTATTAATAATTAAAAAATTGAATGATGTTGAATTTATGATTCTTCTTTCGGCAATGTAAAAAGCTTAGTCCCCTCCTGTCGGATGTTTCATGAACGTCGAAAATCAGAAATCTCCTAAATTTTTCTGTTCTCTTGATTATCTATAAATCAGTACTTCGACGTTTACACAAATTGCAATGAATCTTAAAGCAATGTTGATGCTGTTAGTACATCTGGTACGACTGGCCTCGGAGGGGACTCCATACATCACACTCTCATTTCAGTCATACTCCCTTGAGTAACACGATTAATAATATTACCACTTTGTAACAATGGCTGATTTTCTGGTGGGCTTTTGGTCCTTGGTGGTGGTGGTGCTCTTGGTACTGTTAAATGAATCGAACCATTTGGTGGACACTAAAAATCAATGGATTCATTAAACAATGACTCCTCTTCTTCGACTAAATGAGAGAATTAATGAAACAGCGAAAAAAAACAATGAGGGAAACTAAAATATAAAATTAACCTGGGATTGCATTCCCATCTCCTGAATAACAGAAGTTCTAGGCAATGTGGCATGCTGCGTGTGCTGTTGCTTTTGATAATGATGCTGATGTGGCAGTGTATGAGTACTCTGACCTTGAAGTAAACCGCCTTCATTCGATGCTTTTATGACGTTCCTAAAAGGAGAAAATATCACAAATTATTGATTATTCCTAAAAACCAAATTTAGAGATTGAGAATATTCACTTTCCTTGGATTATCTTGAACATTAGTAGAGATACGAGAATTTTCATAGAAACCTTTTTTCTAGCTGTTTTTCTGTTCTACAAAAAAGGTCTCTATGGAAATTTTCGTATCTCGCTTCAATTCCGAGATATCATCGAAAAACGTATGAATGAAATCAAAAGTGCACTAAAAATGGCGAAAAAAAATCAATAAAAAATAGACTTGAATGTCTATATTTTAATTTATTATCACGAAGAATTTTATTTCCTCCGGAAATTAATTGAATTCACCTCCTCAGCATTTCATTCTCAACGTCAACAATGACCTGTCCACTGCTGGTAAAGTGTGAGTGAGGTGGCGGTGGCTGCTTCAACTCACTAAATCCCCTCGGGCCGCATTGTTGATTCATCATTTGTTGCTGCTGAAGGCTCTTAACTTCGAGTCTCGTTTTATCGCGCTGATAATAGACACCAGCGAATATAAGTACATTGAGAATCAGTAGACTACAGCCAATTGCTATTGTGACACTCAAGGCAGTAGAATATGCGGAATATCTGGATTGAATAGAAGAAAAAATAATCATTGTTGTATCAAAATTGATTTAAAAAATTTGCACAAGTTATTCCCCGAAATTTCCTCAGATTTCCAATGAATTGAGAAATCTCTAACTCAAATCATTTGATCAGAAATAATCAATTCCATCATTGTATTCTGAATTTTTACAGAGTTTAATCTTTTACAATTTTTTAAATTAAACTGATTAACTCTTATCACGCAAATGAATAATTAAAAATGAAAATTACCCAGCTACATCAGGCCCCGAGAGAGTATCCGGGCTGCTTGCATTATGTACATTCTGTAGATTCGTACTGGGAATTACACTGACACAGGTGGTTATACTGTAATCCGTTGTTGTAGGTAATTCAGTTGTAAAATTTCTCCTTCTGTATTCTTCACCCATTCTACTGAGTGGATCTGGCCTGACTAGGCCATCGTAAAGATTTGGATCGCTGTGAGCGCGAAATAGATTGTGTCTTGGTTCAACATCCTCCATTCCAGCACGATGGAGCTCGGGAATAAGGCGCAACCATACTGAGAGTTGATGGGCACGAAAATGATTCTTTATCGTTGGCTTTTTTGCTGAAACACATTAATGTAATCATTCATCAATGCTCTTTAATTCATTTCTGACGGTGAAAAAAGGAGAATTTGCTATACATTTTCCCAAGATACCGTGGTGGGACCAGTTTCTGACAGTGCCCCTATGAGTGACAGTTTTCCTGTTGCTGACTGTATTTTTGATGATATCAAAATGAGTCTATTCAATGTTTAAACGTTTTTTGTAACTTTGATGAGAAAAATATTATCCCACATTCGTTTTTTCACTGATTTTTCGAAGTTAATGTCAGAAATACATTTTCTATGACTGTCAGAAACTGATCTAAAGAAACGAGGTAATCATAACTTGAATATTAATTATTCTCGTTGAAATTAGAATGAATTTGATGGTTTATCAGAAATCGAAAACTGTGAGTTGAATGGTGAAATCACAAAATCGAAAATTGATAGAAAAACATACGAGTGACGGTTTATATTTCAGAAAAAATTTCTTAATGTGTCAGAAACTGATCCCACCACGGTATCAGTCCCAAGTTTTCAATAGAACCAAAAACTCATAAAAGGGTTAATGAAACTTGATTTATTTGTGGCAATTTGAAAATGTATGTTTATTCTGGCTGATGAAGTAGACAAACATCTAGTGGATGTTTATCTTAGTAGGTTGGTGTCTAAAGGGCGAGTGGGTTAGGGTAAGTGGAGAAAGGTGCAGCAGTGGGTTTTCGTACTCTTACAACTTGTGTGTGCATGAGAGGGACTAGAATAAAGGAAAATCCAGAGAGAATCAGGGAGTATAGTGTGCAAACACAACTGGCAAGTAATTACTATCCAGGTGCTTGGTAACAGCGCGCAACCAGAGCAATCTATTCTCTGGGCTCTCAGTTGAACAAAGTTCCCTCAACTATTCTGAGACAGATCAAAACTTGGACGAGTAAAGATCATAAACTTATAATCTGAGAGGTATTTTGTTTGGTGGAAATATTGAATTTACGTCGATTGAAATTTTCTTTTTTTAAAAATCAAATCCTTGCAAAAAAATGTGGAAAATTTTTGGATTAAAATTACGATAAAAATTGATGGGAGCATTGCCTCAATGTTCCCGACAAATTGAGTCTCCTACAACTACAACAAGACGTGAGTCGTGATCAACCGTTAAATAGATAGTGGCATACAGCTTCTCTGGTTCCAGGGCTATGTGCGTCTAATCTCCAACGTTATTTGGTTGTATATACGGAACTATCTACCAGGATAGTGACTGTATTAGCTGCCAATCGTGCATGACCAATTTGAGTCTGCAGGATCCAATGGCATCAGCCTGGGGACAATGTGTCTATGAAGGTAATACGAACGTAACTCAAGTATCAGGGAGTCAGACTTGATTGGAATGACACAGATGATTTATCCTTTAGCATGGAGAAATCATTGTTTGCTCAACTCGTGTTGGGGTTGAGGCTGTATGTCAGGATTTTGGGAAAATGTATGCGTCTAGATTAGGTGGAACAGAGTGCTTTGAAATTTCTGACATTAATTTTGAGTGATTAGGAGGATTTCACAATTTGAGCTTTTATCACTTTTATTGATAGAATTAAAGAATTTTTGATGAATTTCCAAAGCAATGTTCTTTCGTTAAATCATTGGAGTAACTTCGAATTCTTGAAAATTCCATTCGTCATATATTCGAATTCTTCTCAAGTAAAGAAGGTAGAAGACTCGAGGCTCTGGGGTTCGTTTATCAAATGAGAAAAAAGGAATGAGTAAAAGTAGAAGGCATGCCAGGTGAAGCATGGTCAAAGGAGCCGTTCCTTGAAAATTCATGGGTCCGGTTCTCATGGATAGAGGAAAAGGTTAAAATGTAAAGAGAAGAAGGAAAAAAGTGAGGAAAAAGACGAGGGGGAATGCATGAAGAGAAACGAAAGGAGAAAATGGTTCGGGGCCTTTATGGATTCTGAGTGAGCAACGGGCCATGCAGAAGAGGTGGATGGTGTTGGATAAAAGAGGCGAAACTTTTAATCAAACTAAAACATTCAGTCGTCTCCATAGCCCCAGCGTATCGTATATCATTCGTTTGGATAATGTAGTGTGTGACCCTAACACACTCTCAAGAATTTTTTTTCCAACCCAGTGATTTATTTTGCTTTCTTTTTTTTCATGTCTAATTCATTCTGACTTTATTATTCTTGAATCGAGAATTTCTCTTCGAATATTTCAGTTTCTTTTGACTTCAAAGACATCTCCAAGAAGGATTTCTCTGCAGTTTTTATTCAACTGAATTTCTTTTGACTCGGAGATACGTCAGAGAGATCAATGGAATTCTATTTCTATCCTATTTTTTTCGGAATTATTTAAACATTCAGGTTGAGATAGGGAAATTAGTGGAATAAAATAGAAATTATTGCGAGAGGAATTTCTTTCAAAATTACTTTCACATTTCTGCCTGTTTTCAGATTGGAAACGAAAGGTAGTCACAAATTGAGAAAAAATAGGACAGATGGTAGAAGCAGAATTGAGTTGTCCACCAACACCAGATTGGCTGCACGTGTTACACTGCGTTATGGAGAAAACGATTTTACAAAATCACACGTAAAGTTTTAAATCCATTTCTTTATATATCTGCATCAATATGGAAATAATATGAGTGATTTCGAATTTATTTCATAGAAGTTTCTCAGTGTCATGTACATCGGTGGAAGTTCAGGGGACTTAAGTCTGTTTATAAAGGTGAATTGAGTTTCTGGTGATGTCGTGAGTTCTTTGAAGTGAAACTGTCTTTGAATTTGGGAGAATTTAGTTTTTGAATATTCTGAAAGGATATTTCTTCATAGGTTGAGAGAGCTTCAATTTTATGCTGAAAGGAATTGAAGTAGAAATTCAGGGGCGACTGGAACGAAATGCTTCAGGATTTTTTTTCGGAGTGAAAGACTCGATAAAAAAATCTGTAAAAAATTGAGAAGATCCTCAAACGTGTCATACTTATTTGTATTTTTTTGCAAGAAATTCCGTTGATCCCTTCACTCTAAAAAAATTTATTTAATTTAATTTTGTAGAAAATTAATTACTAAAAAATTAAAGTTTCTTTTTTATTTATCTACGAAATAAAGGAACTTTGAAATTCTTTAATTATTTGAGATTAATGAGACATAATTCATCAATTTAGTATCTCGCAATTCCAATAATTGATAAAATCTCCAGCTCTTTTCAACTACTATTGAATTATTTTTATGTCTATTTATGTTTCACTTGAATTCTTGTAAACTCCATTTTTCTTTTCTCTCTATTGTCTTAACTTTTCATTTAACTGACGAAAAAGTTTCTCAGTAGAGTTGATTAAGTGTAGTGTCCCTCAAGGGCATACTTTCAGTCTCTCTATTTTGTGAATGAACTTTTATCCTCATTTACGGTAATTTTCATTTGCAAAAAATGAAAATGCTTTGATGTGAAGAATACGTTTCTTTCCTTTTGAAAAAAAAAATGTAGAGCAAGACAACTTTTAACTTACGAAGTTAATTTTTCATTTGAGCCTTCGTTATTATGCTGAGAGACGTAAGAGAGATAAGAGAGGTTAAAAATGACATCGACGAATGGAGAAATTTCAGTTGAAAAACTCGTCCTCATGAAGCTTTTTATCTCTCCAGGAACTGGAGATGAATGGAAGATACATTTTCGCCTTTCTAACCTGTTCAAGTTGAGTTTTACTTTGAATTATTTCGCGAGTCGTCACTAGATGGCGTAACTCTTCCGCAAGCGGAAATTACGTGTTACTGGTATAATTCATGATAACTGCATTGAGCGAAGAATATAATTTTTTCGGAGTCAAGGCTTCGATGAAAAAATCTGAAAAAATTTGGAAGCATGCACTATCATTTCCCCATTGTCGAGGAATTTTTTCAATTTTCTATCTATCACCGCCGCTATTTTGTAAATTATTTTCGTTCACTAATTGGATAGACATCATCAAAGGCATTTGACTTCAATTCCAACGAAATATGTCCGGAAATATCGCGCAAGTATCAGATAATTGACGCCGTAATTGCCGAAGAATGAGGAGAACTCTCAGCACAAAGCAAAGACTTTCACCGGTACTCAGGCAACTGTGAATCGGGGTAAATGCATTGGTTCGATCAAGTGAGAGCAGCGACGATCACGCCAGAGAGCAGAATTCTGAGGACAACGTAAAAGGAGTGAAAAGGTGGGAAAATAAATAAAAAAAATGGGTAGTATAGAGGTGCTTGGATGGACGGGGTGAAAACTCAATTTGTAGGCGGTTCTCTTTGATCGAGTCTCGCTTTTCCGACAGCCCCATTCTCAACTTGAATGTACTATCACGCAGAAACTGTGTGAATGTATCCCCATTGAGGATCCCTAGACTAGTCCATCACGCACATAGGCAACCTAGCGAGTAACGAGATTGCTCCACATACGCCGATAGAAATTCCAATTGTCACTTTTACGAGGAAACTCTGACAATTTTTTATTTCCATAAAGAAACGAATAAAAATATCGATGCAGTATAAACTAGAATTTTTTTTCCGTGTGAAGTTTTCAATAAAAAAATCGGAAAAAATTCAGTAAAAATTGAGACATGATTTTTTTAGTTTCGAAAAAAATCTGATTAATTCATTCTGAATTATACACTATTTCTTTATTTGTCAGAAATTAGATAAATGAGAAATGTTGATGGTAATTACTGTAATTTGCTCATGCTCGTTTTTTTTTCTCTGGTTTACTTGGCCATTGACCAACACAAATAAATTCAGTGTTAACGCAGTTCGCCATTTTCAAATTCTAATTCGACACAATTCCGAGTATCTGGAAACTCTAAAACTCTACTTAAAAACTATTGGACCCACTGAATGTCCAATTTGCCATCTCTCTCGTAATTTCACAAGGAGGATAGCTACTTTGAATACTCAGTGCAAACAACCATTAATTAATTAATTAACGAGGGCTCTCATCCTCGTACAAACTTGTTATTTTCCAGGTTGTGTCAAGGCAGTTAAATTGGGAGTTAAGATGCATTTAGTGTAATTGCCAGAGGTTCGTTATTCGCGTGAAGGCTTGAAGATATAGAAAGAGATAACTGTCAGTATATACCATGAGAATTATATGCAAAGATTAAATTCCACTCACTTGCATTTAGAAATTGTCTAAAGAGACACAGAGTGCATACACAAGAGGAATCACTCATATTTATACTGTGTTAAAGTACTCAAAATTATAACTCGAGTGAACTCAGACGTGTTTATCAATCTATTCTTGCGAAAACTTTTATTGTTTGATCATTAAAAAGAGGAGAAATTAAAGGGGGACGTGTGGGATTTATTTAATGTGGATTATCTCGTTAATCAAAAGAGTTACGATAATTTTCATAGAGACCTTTTCTATAGAGCACATCGAGAGCCACAAGAAAGGTTATTACAAAATTTTTCATATCTCTAATAGTTTCCGGGATATTTGGAAAAAACTGAAAGTTACGTTTTTCTCAATTTTCAATCAAAATTTAGTTTTTCCAGAATATCTTGGAAACTATTAGAGATATGAAAAATTTTATAGGAACTTTTTTGTAGAGGAGAATTAGGGCTACAAAAAAGGTCATTAGAAAAATTCCTGTATCTCTCTTAGTTTCCGAGATATTTAAGGAAAAGTGAGGCCAAGGTCACGATGATAGTGATTTTCTTTTGGTTTAATTTCTCTCGCAATTAGAATATCCAATAAAGTTAAGTATTAAGTGATTTACTTCCGGGAATATCTGATGTCTTCCCCTCCATGTCTGTTTGCAAGACTGATGTAACATCAATTTGGGGAGGGAAACGTCTGTATAAGGCGTTTCGTGCAGTCAGTTACGATTTGTGGAGATTCCAGATGATAAGGGAGGATAAATTCATGGCGAGGGTAGAGTGGATAGAGCTGAATGGTCTGAGCTGAGGGAGAAGTTAATTAGTATCGAATTAGTCAAGATTACAATTTCCACCGAAGGCCATCTCATCTTACTCTATCAGTCTATGTCAATGCAGTGAATTCGAGCCGAGTCTGCTCTCATTAATTATTAATTCTTCGTCAATTTCACGCTTCTGTGTAATTTTTCATTCTTCATTTAAATTTTCAAGAGGGTCGGCGTGATTTTCCACTGCAAAATTTAATCAGACTGTTTTTTTTGCTTTTTCTTTTCCGGTTTTTCCTGAATATCGTCGGTTTTCATGAAAGCAGGAATGAGTTGAGCTGATAATTGAAGCTGAAGGTAACTTTGTATCGATTTCACTTCATTCTGACTGAAAATTAACGTACATATCATACACAAATGGAATTTCATAAAATTAACAATATCTACTCCAATTTTCCTCTGAAATTCAGTCAATTACAGTTAAATTGATGGGAAATTATGTCAGGTTCAATTTTCGTGTATTTGCGAGGTGCCATGACGCTTAAAACCGGAGATATTTTCTCCAATTTCCATAATTTCCCCCTAAAAATCAAAATTTCGCTGAGAATAAATGGAAATGATATTCAAAAAATTCTAAACAAATAATTACATTAAAGAATAAAATGTCCTCTTTTTCCTTCCATTTTCATTTTTCCATTCCATCGAGAGAAATTCATCTTAAACTGACGAAGTAAAAAATTGAATATTTACATTAAATGATTCTCATCTGAGACATTGAATATTTGAATAACCTTATGAAAGTCACGTTTGAGATATGAAGACTCATCGTTTTTTCACGACAAATACTAGATACTAGAAGCTCCTGATAGATTGTACGAGGTACGAGTATCACCTGAGGCCATTCACTGCGAAAAAATAGGAAAAATGGGGAAAAAAGTAGAGGAAAGAAGTGGAGTGAGCCCTTATCCGATCAGACACAGTTTGAACGATATACCACAGTGGTATCCGTTTTGGCAAGACGTTCTACCTTGAGAGATAATCCTTTTCTCAGTTGGATACGTATACGTGAGTGTATCTATACTTGTACGTGTCTCCAATGGATAACTGTGAAACGAGGCTCCTGGATTTTATACAAAAAAAAGGGAAAACAAGAAAGCTGAAGCAAGAGGAGAGGGGCAAACTCCCCTATGGAAGGAAATCCGATTAATTCGACTTTTTCGCGTTTCGAGAAAGACGATTGGCTCATTCATTCTCATCATTCCCGGGGATTCATCTCCAGAGATTAGACTCATCAGTTTTTTCCCTTTCTTTGCGATCAAAGTTTTTGGGAAGGGGAAGAATTTTGGGGGGAATTCTCTGAGGTAAATTGTTCTTTTAATCTCCAAATTCGCATGAGTTTTTAGAAAAATCGGAGAAAATTCAGAAAAATTCTTTGGAATGTTTAGATTATTTCAGAATTTTTTCACCAAAATTTCCTGTACTTCATTATTTAATTACTAATTTTAATGAATTTTCAGAAATTAGTAATATTCTATTCTTTCCCCGCATTTTTTTATTTTAAACATTTTTTTTTCTATAAAGCTTCTTTATTATTCGTTCCACGTTTCCTTTCACCATCTACAATTCCAAATAAAAAGAATTCTCATTTTTCCCATGAAATAATTTTTTTCCTTCATTAATTCCGCAAAAGAAATATTCAGATGTAGAAAAAAGGAAAAATCCTGATTTTTCATTCTAAAATTCTCACAAAAAGGGAATGAAATTCATGGAAAAAACCCAGTAATGATCCATCGTTAGGGCTCATTCTGTTCTGTGAATAGGAATGTGAGGAATATAATGCTTGAGGTATTCTCGCTTGCAGATATCTTTTGCACAGACGTGGGAAAAAGTTTTCCGAACAAATGAGGATAGAGGAAAAGCGAGAGAGAGAGGGAGAGATTGGGAGTTCAACAGAAATAGGAAAAGATAAGTCGTTGGCAAAAGGAACAGTGAGCGATACCGGTGAATTCAGAGATGGAGAGAGATGGTGCGATTGGCTGGAGAAATGGGAGAATGCCGTTGTAAAAAGAGGAGGCATGTCTCTCTGAAAGATGCCAAGAGACAAATTTAGTTTTGTATATATGTGTATTTTCCTTATATAGGGAAAATACTCATCCCCACTACACATTTTCGTAATCCCCTTGAGACTTGAGAAATAGTCGTAGAAGAATTTCTTATTAGTTTGGAAAATTGAAATCTGGAGTACGTCTAGCGCCCTCGGAAACCTCCAAAAAAAAAAGGAGAAAAGTGGCTTTTATACGGCCTTCACTTCTCTGGCATGCGGAGAGACGCTTGATACGAGTAATTTTTTCGTTCAACCTTTCTCTCGCGAATTTCCCTCAGAGAAAGAAAAGTATCTGAGAGAAAGAATTTCATTTATTTACTCTCTTCGTTGATTCTTAGTCTCAAAGGAATTTTTATCGGGTTCAGAGTGCATTAGGCGGTGAATTTATTAGATGTGTATGTAATTATGGGAATTTTATGTAAAAATGAATTTTTAAAAATCGAGAATATTTTACATAATTTCTAAATTATTCTCTAATTTAGAAAGAAAAAATTGCATGAAGAGAAATGACCCGGAAACTAATAATTCTCAATTTCTTCGTTTTAATTTTCTTAATTACAAAAATTAATGAGAAAAATTGCGAGCATAAAGTGTGCTTATCTCCTCTATTTTTACAGAAGCTTCGAGATAAGTAGAGGGAATCAAAAATGCTAGTTTACAAAGAGTAATTTTTAAGTATCATTCTTCTGCTCGAAGAATTTTCGTAATTTACAGTTACGAGAATATTATTTTCATTAATCAGTAAGAGCCAATCGATTGATTGCACACTTGACCCTCTGCTGTTTCTTAAAAAAAAAGCAAGTGATCAATTTCAACTTCTCAACAAGTTTCCTCCAACTTTTCCTTGAGAACTAAGAGATACCGTTTTTTTTTTTTTTCATAGAGATGATGTACAAATTGCTTCCACTATTTTTTCCTCATTCATGACTCTATATAATGAACTCTGTGCCATTAATCCATGGATGCCATTAGTCCATGGATCCCTTTGATGCAGCTTCGTGCGATTAGGGATTATTGGCCATTAGAGATGGATTCTACAATCCTACGCCGATTCCATGCGTTTATTATACGGCAAACTTTGATAAAATGGATCACAATGCGAAATGATTTTTTTTCGGGATGAAAGAGTCGTTGGAAAATCTGAAAAAAATTAAGAATATTCTCTGGCATATCTCCATTATTATTAAATTTTTTCAATATTTTTCTCGTAAATGTCTTCAATTTAGGAAACAAATGTCAGTCATTCCTTTGATATTTCCTCTTTCATTGTTCCTTCACATCATAAAAAAGGATTATTCACAAGTGAAAATTCCGAAACTATCAATCAAAGTTATTATTCTCTCATTAAATCGGAATTCTAAAAGGCAAACACTGAATGAAGCATGATGCATAATAGAAGCACTAAGTTTTGAATGTAATGTGTCAAGTACAGAGGACGCATTGAGAATAGAAATTTTGATGTTAGACCCATCTAACAATGTATTTGTCAGCCTTTGTCTGTACAAACCCACTCATAGTCTCGATTCAACCACGCCCATAGTCTGTAACATCATATTCTCTTCTCGGTTAATTTGCATCCATGCAAAATATTCAACTCTGTTATTCTCAGTTCTCTTGAGTAACTCAAAGGCGATTATTGTAACTGAATTTACATCGGGTAACAATCGGAGTAAATGGATAGAATTATTTCATTCAATCATTCAAATAAATTCGAGACAAACACCATCAGTTCTCAATATTCCTTTGAGAATTCGAAATAAAATGAAAGTAACGATTTTTACGAGTAAATTATGAATTCTGAAAGGAATTGTTTAATTGATATTTTGTAGAATGAATTAAGCCAGTGCGTAAAGCGGCACTTTGTCGCACTAGTGCGAAAAAGTCCCCAGAATCACGTGCACATGCGCCTGAAGTGTCTCTCAGAGCGTCCACCAGTAATTCGTTGCCAACTCCATTATTTTCACCATAAAATAAACTTCTTGAGTGATTATTAAAATTTATCTAGCAATACAATACTACTTGAATATTTCCATAGTTAAAAATCCCAACATTCCTAAAAAAATTAAAATAAAACAAAATTCATGATTTTTACGATTAAATTATGAATAAAAGGAATTCTTCAGTGTGTAAAGCAGCATTTTCTCGCACTGGTGCGAAAAAGTCCCTAGGACATGCGCATGCGCCTCTTGTGTCTCTGAGAGTCTCCACCAGTAACTTGTTGCCAACTACATTATTTTCCCCATAAAACATAAACTTCTTGAGTGATTATTCAAATTTATCTAGCAGTACAATACTACTTGAATATTCTCCGAGTTCACCAAGTACATAGAGTACCATCATACATACTAGTGATCAGGGGAAAGTCTTAATCGGAATTTACCTTCAAGCAGTGTAACGCATTACCCTAGTAATACAGTAATTTTGTTCGTTGGGAAAGTTTGTACGGTTTCTATAACAACAGAGAAACGTTAACTCATCCAGAGTGCATAATAAATATATATATAGATATATATACACACATTTTAGCCCCGGGGGATTCACTGTATGGTACAGTGGGTGAGCGTAACGTTACCTCTATCGTTTGACGATAGAATTCCATTATGTATTGAGCGTTTAAGTAAAGCCACTGAATATATTGGCATTTGTGTAACATATTTTTTAATATGGTAAAGAGTTTGGGTTGTGCCATGGAGGCTTTTCCACTGGCATTTTAGTTACAGACACATTTCTCTATGGCTCTATCGATTGGTGGTTCATTAACGGCGACATTATTATCTTCAAGAGAAAATTAACAGCTGAATTTTCAACGTAATTTCAGGGGAGTTTAATGAAGAACAAGGTGAAAACTCGAGAAAATATGAAAATTATGTTCTTACGTTTTTTGTTAAATTGACGATAAATTTTGTACTCTTGGTGCGTTCAGTTTTTTCAGGATATCTCGAAAACTAAGGGAGATAGAGAAATTTTTGTAGAAACCTTTTTTGTAGCTCTTGAAATTCTCTACAAAAAAAGTCTCTATGAAAAATTCTCTATCGCCTTTAGTTTCTGAGATATTCCAATTTTTATTTCGATAATGTTTGCTTTTTAAATTAAATTCTTTGTGAGAGAAATGTAATTTCAGTATTGCAAATAATTTCACCTAAAATAATTGAATAGCAACAATAATTCAATTGAAATGTATTACAACCGGTCATACATGTTGGCATTGTCATGCTGAATGATTCGACAGGCAGAGGCAGATGGGAGGAGTGACAGTAGTTGTATATTTAAAATGAGCCAGACCGAACTAGTATTGTGGAGTTGAAGCAACTGGAACAATTTAAACAGTCGATGGTTATGGCGATGGCTGATGAGTATGCCTCCATCACCCTTTACGAGGTTTACGTCCCGTTTGTGGCGTGTTACGAGTTTATGTAATGTGTGGTCATTCTGTATTCCGGGTTTGTGCATGTGAATGTAGTCGGATAATAAATTAACTGAATACAGGAACTTCTACTTGAAATACACACCTGTTAAAATTATTTCGATTATTCAAAAATAATCATTTTTTTTTCTATGAGAAAAAGAAAACTTTATTATTCAACGGAATAATAGAAATGGGAGTTGTAAAAGTTTTTTGATGAAAAAAAAAAAAAAAATAAGGGGAGAAATGATAAAGTTTTGTGAAATTATGCAATTTAAATTCAACTTCGTAACTCCTCAGAATTCCATTAGGCAAAATCTCAAAACAATGAAATAATATTGTTTAAAGTTTTTGAAACATAAAAATGAAGGAGAGAAAGAGAGAGTGGATACGGTTAATCCTGGTGGGTATTTCGCACAAGTGGGCAAACAAGTTTATTCGATGGGTTAACCCACATATACAACACAATGTAGTGTAAACTCCAACGACAAGATTTGTGAGAAACTATCCGTAGTAGATGGGTACAGAAATTGGGGCTGAGATGGGCAGAGAGGGGGTGGTAGTGTATGAAGTCTCCAAGGCTTTAGTGTCGCAGTATTTAACAAAGCTCTGGTGGAATTATGTGGAGAAACTTGGAGGACTTGTGAAAAAGTGAATTATTTGAATTATATTGAAAATTCAGGATTTTCATTCAACATCTGTTCGTAGAATTGTGTACATGAGTTTCTGTTAAAGTTTTAGTGATGAAGGAATTAACTGATGGTACTTGAATCGTGGGAATATTAAATTCAATGAAAATCACGTTGTTTTCATGCAGAGTTCAGAGATTCTAGGTTTTTGAATTGGAATGGGAATTCTGATGAAATAAGTTTGGAGATGTTGAATTGCTGGTTTTCATGTTTTTAATTAGTTTAATTACTAGTGAAGTGGAAGACCGTTTTTTTTTAAATTCTATTTTTACTGAATAATTTTAATTTTTAGTAAATTCCACTTATTGAATAATTACAGAATTAATTTATCTACTAATTTCCATTAAAATTCAGGAGGATTGAGAATCGTGGACTCTACATTTAATTGACATTCCCTTGAAATTTAATCACCAGGCATTTGAAGATCAAATTTCCCCTTAGAAGTGACGCTGCGTCAGATTCAGCCGCATCCCTTCAAACTTTGGTAGATTAAACGTTATCAAAATCATTGTTGCTCACGAGTATCAAATGCACACTGCCATAACTCGAGACGCTCAGTAACTTTGATGCACGGTTGGAAATGTAATTCTTACATTTCCAAGTGGCGAATGACTCATACGTGGATAATCCAGGGATAATTTCAATGCACATTAAGACGATAGTACTACCCTGCATAATGGCTATCCACCAATTTCCCAAGTGCTTCACATGACGAACTGACAATGAGAAACATCGTATACAAGCAGAGATTGTAATTCACGTGTTTACATTTACGTAGACTAAATAGCGTTGTTACATTGGGATTTGTGATATTATGGAGGTTAATGTCTACATGGAAGCGCCCTTTGTCTATTCTCTATCCTTGAAATTCAATGGACTTTGTTTAACATTAGTGAACGTTAAATAAAGGAAGGAAACTAAGATTTCAGGGGATTTTGATAGATGTGAATTTTTCAGGCAAATCGATTTTATCTAATCAGTTTCTCTTAAAGATATCTGGGAAACTAAGCGAGATAGAACAATTTTTGTAGAGACCTTTTTTTGAACTCTTGAAATTCTCTACAAAAAAGGTTCCTATGAAAATTTCGCTATCTCGCTTAGTTTCCGAAATATCTTAACAAAAACTTATGATGGAATAAAATCGATTTGAAGATGAATCTGATTTTTTCTAGGGTGAAAACTTTGATGAAAAGATCCGAAAAAATTAGAAAATCGTGGAGACATGTTGGAGTAGAATTCCATAAGTTAAATGCATGAAAATTGCGATTTGAAATATGATAGATCGTTCAGCAGAGACCGTCTTTTCATCAGTAATTCATAGAAAAATTTCCTCAATTATATCCTGAAGGCACTGGGTCACTCGGTGTTTACCAAGTGCTTGTTGATTCCTCATGTTTGCACTCGGATAATTAGAATAGCAAACTTTCCGAGAGATCGTCTCCTTTTGTTTTAAAGAATGATATCTTCGATGGAACTTCGCCATTTAATTTCCTGAGATTAATTACATGATGTTTTATTTCATTGAAAAACCGGGGAAATTTCTATTGAAAATAAAATGAAATAAGCAACTCTGCCTTTGGTCTCTTTGAACTTTCGATTCTTATCTCGATTCCTTGTATAATCGATCGTCGAGCTTTTCCATCAGAAAAAAAGCGCAGAACGTCAGAAATTGATGACGCCGTATCTTTCGCATTCGTACTAGTCCCATTGCACTGTAACGGAAGTGGCGATTAAACCTCCCCCCACCCTCTCCCAAGGCTACCTAATGGGGTTCTAACGAGCGACGCGCAATTCACAAAACGATTACATCACTCGATTACCTCTCAGGCCATTTGCACTCAACCATTTCAATCGTGTTACGTGTTTAGACCACGTTTTCACTATTATTTGTAATTCGTGGATGAAGCCAATGGCTTGTCATTCCACTTGAGCTCACAAAGACATTGAAAATTAATATTAATTCGGTAAAAAATACTCGATCATGTTGCATCGATCATACTGCACATTCTCACATCCATCATAATTCTTCTATTTTTGTTGAGACAGTTTCGTGAAGAAATTTGTTGGGGAAAAGTGGTGGAAAAAAAGTTTTGAGGCTTTTATCACGATTATATGTTGCTCAAGAGTTTTACAGAGCTCCAGGGAGATGCATCAGTAGTGCTTTATTTTGTTATAGTTTGGAGCATGTTCACATGACATTAAAAGTAGTTATTACAAGGATAAAAAGGAGAAATTCTTCTTACTTAGTACAGATGAGTGGAAAGTTTACTTTTGTGTTTTTTTTTGAGGATATTTTCATGTTTTTGGTTTGATTCGTTAATTTTTTACTATTTATAATTAAATCTAGTCTTTCATTAACAATTTTTTCTTCTCATGAAAATCCCTATTTAATGAGTAAAAATTTAACAAAATTTCTTTCATTAATTAATTACATCTTGAAAGTATGAATGAGTAAATTTTCTCCTCGTTAACCACTTTTTTTTAACCTCTTTTTCCTTATTACTTTCATGTTGGTGGGCTAATTTGTGAAAGTTTTCCTTTGAATATCCTCGAGGTCGTGGAAAAACTTTTGAAAAAGCGCATTAGATGCGTTTCACCGAAAAGTAAGGAATAGTGTCGTGAAAATGGGGAAAATGGAGAAGCACAGAGAGAAGAGAAAATAATAAAAATAAATGAAAAAAGAGGGGAAAAGGAGAAAAGGAGAGATGCAACAAGATGCTAAGTCTCAATATTCAGCAATAATTTTACCAACTTTTACGTGCACCCAAACTGGGCGGCTCTTTGGGTTCAACTAATCTCAGTAAAAGCAAAGTACCAAGAGAAAGCGGTTAATGGTGCAGGGGACGGTGAAACTGGGAATGAGGTTCGGCTTTAGTAAAGTAGAGAAGTCTAAAGTTGTAAGGGAAATTCAGTACTTTTCGTACTGTAAATTCAGCATTAGTGTTTTTTTTTTGTTGTATCACAGAATACACAAATATCTCACTTTTGTTAGTTCAATTTTCCAAATTGATTTTCCATAGATTTGTTTGTTTTCGTTTGAAATTCAATGGAAGAAATGCCATGTTCTATTAATTTGTGAAAACTCTTTTTCCTCGACGATTAAAGGAGAAAAAAAAGAGAAATTCTCGCGGAAAATTGCAAACGTTGGCAGAGAAAATGGGTTACGATTTTTCTCGTTACTAAAGAAAAGTCTCTAACCGTTTAACGAACTTCTACTCATCGTTTTACAACTCAGTCTACTCAATTTCCTTTTTTTTATTCGCTTCTCTCTTTTTTTTCTTGGAATCAACCCCAACGAGAAAGTTCTGTCTTTCCGTAGTCTCCTTCAGTCGGAGAAAATCGTGTTAAATACTAATGTGAGAACTACGAAAGTTTTCGGATTTTCGGGGTAACTAGTCGTCACGTACGTTGAAAAATCAGTTTTTTTAAATTAATTCGTTAATTATTATTGCAAGTAAATCTCAACAATTTCTTAATCCAAAACTTTCCTCTTTCCGATTTTGTATAAAAAAGGCACTTCCAGAAAAAAATCTGAAAAAATTTGGAAACATGCTCCAAAACATCTGCATTGTTTCCAATTTTTTCCAGATTTTTCCATAAAGTTTTTCTCCCGCAAAAAAATCAGAAATAATGAAAAAACTAGATTTTTCTATTTACTCATCATTTTAAAAATGATTAAATTGAAAAAAAGGAATGGGAATATCTCTATTCATCTCTCAAAACAATAGCAGTTCCCCTTTACTAGAAATCCCCTTTTTTTTCCCGTAAAAAAATCAACAAATGCTTCACACAATGTATATACGAATAGAATAAAAGGGAACCGTTGTTCTCCCTCGTAAACACGAGTTCAATAGAAATGCATTTTGTGTTTATATGAATTTTTTTACACCCCCAAAGAAAATATGCTTTCATATCTCATGCTGAATGTATAACAATATTTATTTTTACTTGAATCGTAAAAAGTGTGAGTAATACCAGTGCTTTTCCATAAATCGCCCCATGAAATCCATCATAGCGCCAAGTACGCGTTACGCAACTGGTTAATAATTCTTCAGCTCTTCAAAAATGAAACAGAGAAAATTGGAGCTTGAAGAGAGAAAACATTTTCGTAAAAGCGATAGTGTGATAAAATGTTTGAGTGTTGGATAACACAATTTGAAAACGATACTATTGTATTCGAACGTTTCAGGCTTGCCTATGGGCTTTTTGGTTAGAGTGGATGCTGTTACTAACAGGAGTTCAAAACAGGTTACAGTTATTACAGCGATTTTTTATTTTACAGTTGTGTGGGACGTTTGTCGGGATTTTCAACCAACAATACGATAGTTAATCGATTCATTCAGGATGGTTTTTATATCTTTCTCTTTTAGTCGCTATTCGTAGAATGATGAAAAACTATTGGATTTGGGTAGTAAAAAAGGAACGTGTGATGCTTTTATCGGCGTGCCCAAAAAAAATCCTTTTTTTGGGCTCTTTTTTAGGATTGAATAATGAGAATATTTGAATAGTACTTCATACTCACTTATTTCGAGGTACTTTTGATGCCCCGGATCGTACTGCTCCCAGTTTATTGACCGGAATTTGTTCTTCTCACGGCTGAGGGGCATCTGGCCGTCTGCTTTGTTGCCATGATACTCGAGAACATTTGGATTTCTGGAACAGAGGCACGGATAGTTAAAGCCGATGGATTTGTTACAAATTTTAGTTCTGAAATGCATTCTTTTTCATCTAAATTTCAACTTTTTAATGGAAACTATCAAGTTTACAATTCATTTGAGAAAAGTACTTTTCACTTCAATCAAAGCTCTTCACTTCAACTTCCGATGAATTGCTTGATCATTTAAATATCTGCATGTAAATTAGTAGTCAACACTGGTGCTGCAAATACTGATTCAGGTTGATTAGGGTCAACGTGAGCATTAGGCCTTGATTCCGTTACTTTGAGATTGAGGTATGTCCGGACGCAGGAAGTAAGACAGGAGCCTGCGGTTCTGTTTACACTAACCTAAAGGGTACATCGGAGGATATCCTCCGAATTCGTGATTAACAGGAGCAAACATGTCATAGTTAATCAATCTCAGGAAATTTGGTCATCACGAGCGTCCTTGAATCTTCGGCGGATGATTAAAAAAATATGCAGGTTATTTCAGACACTTCAAAATGCCCAGACATCAGTCTGCAATGCAATTTTTTTTATCGACAATCTGACAATTAATCATTTCATTAAAATGCAATGATGACTGAAGCAATATGAACCTAATTTTTTATCGAGCTGAAGCCTCCGCTTGAAAAATGGGAAAAAAATTGAGGACCTGCAGCAGTATGTCTACATCATTGTGTATTTTTTTCAAAAAAATTCAGATAGCTGTGCCTTTTTTAAAAAAACAAAGCCCATACCCAAAGAGGTCACAATCAAACAGCCCTAGGAATTCAACTCAGAATCAATTAACGTACAATGCCTTTTCTAATGTCAACTTTGGAATCCAATCAACTGCTTCAGTATCAAGATAATGGCGTCGATTGGGAAGAGGAACATAGCCAATGTCTAACGTTAGCCTCGGATTCGATTGCTTGTAACTGGGTTGCAGCACGGAGTCTAATTATGCAATGCCCTGTCAATGGCCTAAGCAAGCGTCAATAATCCTTTGAATGTAACTAGAGAGGTGATACGAGTACTGTTTTCCAAAGGAGTAAACTCCGTATCCAGACAATTCACCACTGACCAATAATCAGACATTGGAATTTGAATGCACAGATGTACAGAGCAATATTGCTAGTATCCAATGAAATTTCGTTATTTATTCCACTTGAGAATTGAGCCAATCAGAAACTCAATGCGATAATAATCCACACGAAATTGAGGTGAATTTAATTTCGTATAGACTCACCCGGTATTTGATGTCATAAAATTCACCGAACTTTGTGAATTTTCATTGGTTATTATCGAATTCTTCGGAAATTGCAGTGCTGCAATGATGCACGTGGATTATTGAATTTTAAGCGGTTTGGAATTATTCAAAGAACTTTTCTTCCTGGGGATCAGGTGAATTTATCGAAATTGGAGAGAACTTTGGATCAAGATTTAATCTTCAAAAGTCTTTGAATAATTTACGGCAGTGAAAGAGAGCCGATTCGATCAGACAAATTGGATAATCATTTTCAGGATTCATTGAAATGTCTAGTGATAGGATGTGAGGATTTTGCAGGAATGGATATTTTCTTGTTGAAAAAATCCGTTATTTCCCTCGAAATATTTCTGTTTTTGGATGAAAGTATCGAAGAATATCGTGAATATCAATGTTTCAGATTTTTCATCGGGAAAAATATTATATTTCCAATTATTTCGTGATAGCAAATGGATTTGTTATATGAAGCCTTCAAATTTGTGAATCCTCGTTTGAATTAATCCGGGTTATTTTAAAGCATTGCATTCGACCAGACGACATTCAAACTATGCGAATCAATTCAATTTTCACTTTGACGATATAGCCTCGTTAGGATAGTCATACTGTTTCACAGTATTCCAATTCATCAATGCAATTGCAATATTCCATTGGCTCTATTCTGATCCTCCTCACAAACGAGTAAAATATTGCAATTAATTAGTTATCCCGAGTAATTGGAATTAAAGCTAAAAACAAGAGTCAAAGCATATTTTTCATTTTCAAATGAATGAATGTTGATGAGAAGTTCACTGATTGTTTGATATTTTTCCTGTTTAAATTCTTTGAAATTTAATGAAATTCATCTGAAGTTGAATTTATACACTGAATGAATGATAATTGAGTGAAAAACTAATTAATGAGCAATTGATGGTAAATTTTCGTGTGTATCATTAATTATCATTCGTCAAAACCAAAAATCAATAAATAATGAGTTTGTAATTGTGAACAAATTAATATCAGCATAACAATTAGATTAGCATGGTGAATTTGAAGGATTTAGTGGTAATACCACAATTGTGGATTTGGAATCTGAGTAATTATTACACACACGAGTGAATAATTAATATTACTAATTACATCAGCTTTTTGTTGAAATGACTCAGGTATATTCAAATATTACTGCTAATTTCAATTTGACTCTATGAAGATATTTTTCACATTCAATTATTCAAATTAATTTGATAATTTTATGTATTTCATATGATTTTAATACACAAAATTATTAAATCCAGTTTACGAATACTTCAAATACTACCAGAATATTGTATAATGTGTAAAACATTCAATGATTATTATGCGGTTGACTTTTAGTTGAACGATAAATTTACAAGTCAACTTTACCAAAATTAAACTCATAATTAACGTCACTTTTCGTGTGAACAGTCTCAGTGAAAATCATGTTCTACATGTGCATGAATATTTTAAACACAAATTGGACAGATTCGTTGGGGGTTAAATGCTTGGGCAAATTTCAGTGTTTCAGATTTATTCATGATTTCGTGATAAATTGAGGCAGGCATTTAATGATTTCGCTATTTTTTGACAGTTTATGTGATGAAACTCAAGTGAAGATACAGTCGTAAAGTGGTAAACAAGGTCAAGTCATATAGGAATACTATGTAGACTTAACTTTGTTTACCATTTCACTACTGAATTAATCAATTTTTATCGATTTTCGTTTTCAATGTTCAGAGAAAATATGTTTTGTGTCCCAATTCTGCAATGCATAACTTTTCTTTTAATTTTGAAAGTTGAATATCCCACGAGACATGGTAAAAAGAGATGCCATCCTTAACGGTGGGGAATTTGATCTCCCTGTACTCGTCTGACGTTGTCTGAACGCTCCAATTACCTCGTTATTTCGATCACGTAGACTCGTTGGCACGAGGGACATAATCCTCTTTTTCTCTCCTTTTTTCACCCCCGTTCTTCACCAGAAGTGGGTGGATACGTAGCTGCAACAGGATTGCCAGGTACCTAAATACCTTCAATTACCTCCGAAGCCAGAGGGATAAAACGAATGAAACTTTTCGATCAACGTGAATTCCAATGATTCAACTCAAATGAAATTCGATGAAATCTCTTGCAATGATAGCTGTATTGTCTGATGAAATTTGCTCGGAGGGAATTGTGATTTAACTGATCGTAATTACTAAAGTAATTATTGATGGACCTGATGGTATACAGCAATTATACGATAGACCGAACAAGTTTGTGTTGTTTTGTTGTATCAGGGAGAATCACTGGACTATGTAATGTTAGCAATGTTTTCCAATGAATTTTCCATTTGTGAAGCTGCGGTGATGCCTGGATATTTGAATTGTCTGATGAATGGAAAATGCTCAACTGCAGCTATTGCTTATGCACGGAAATGAGAAAAGGAGTTAGAAGAGTTTAATGGATTTTACAATTAGACGTGAATGTCAAGGAGTGCAGATATTGAAAACTCATTGTTAGAAAGTTTTCCTCTTATATTTCATCGAATATAATGACTACTCTTTGTTTTCATAGTTGGAGAATTTGTGCCGGAAATTGCAGACTTCAATGAAGATCTAATGAACAGAATCATTGAGAGAAGTATTGTTATAAAAATACTCCAATCAAATGAAAATAGTCGTCAAAAATGACGAATTTTCAGTGATTACAACTACTTACATTCCGGCACTAACTGCAGCCTTAACTTTCTTGATATAGTTGGTGAATTAGAGGGCCAAGACAAGTGGCCGGTGAGAGTTAAACGCTGGCTATGTTTGAGGCGAAAACGGAAAGCCAGTGTTATCGATCCAACAGTAATTCCAGGAAGCAAATTAAGTACACCAATCTCCGTGAAGCGATAGAACGTGATTATTCTATTACCCATTTTGCATGGATGAGTTATGTTGCACGAAGAGGGTAGCGATATTTCAGTTCATGATGCAAAGTGCTATGAGGATGGATGAAGTTTGGATGAATTGCGGTAAATGTCGTCGTTGGAGTAGCGTGAATAGAGTCTACGATCCTTCGCCTCTCAATGTTCGCAAAAAAAGTATTGAAAGTCGTCAACCTGCGTCTCTGCCTTTTGTTTTTTTTCCATAAAAAGTGGATAAATTGTTTTAGTTCAAAAGATATCAAGTGTTCATAAATCGAAACAAAGGACTGAACTCCGAATTCACGATGCTATCTTTCTTTAACACGCACACATATCTCTCTCCCTAAATACGTGTGTACGGTGCTCATTATACTGTTATGTGGTAGAATTCAAGTGGTCAGCTAAAGATACAGTTGAACTGGCGCCGGGAACCAAACACGAGGCCAACAGACAAATAGGATACGAGAGGCTGTAAACAATAATTTAGCATAATCGTTTGGTCACTATACAACGTATGTGTATATTGTGTCCTCTGTATACGTACGATCGTATGGCTAAACACAAATGTTTCGTGGAGAGGATGGTGGAAAAGGGGAGATGGTTCTCTGATGGGTAGGCAAGGGTTTTAGTGGAGGGGTTTTGTCCTCCAATAACCGCAAAACGGGCAATCGCAAACAGAGGGGCAACATCGAGAGGAGAAAGGGAAGTTGGAGGTCACGCCTGTCGTACTTTACTGTCGTAATTCCGGGGCAAACAGCACATAATACAGATATATTTGTGCTTAACAATCTCATCTGCTCCAAAATTTAGAACTAGATTTTTATTATTTTTTATTGAAGTTTCATTGAGTGTTTCTATAATTTTGTGATTTTATGTGATAGATATACAAGATTATCCTGAAAAGAATAGAATTGTTTCATATTCTCGACTGAATTTTCTGTTATTTCAGTAATTTCAATGGCCTCCAGCGTTTCATTGAGTATTTATTCAGTAGCAGCATCTAAAAGCCTCATTTATCTCTTAAATAAATTTATAATGAATTTTAACGTATTGTGATGGACTTTATGGACACGAGCCCACTGCCAATCACAATTCTTCCAAAATAAATAGACGCCAACGAAACATCAGAACTCTGAACTGTTACGTAACTCAAGTTGACTGACGCTAACTCCACCGGATTATTCCCACCATTTCTCTTCTGTGTTAGCCTCTTGCCCGATCACGTTTAAACTATATACATAGTCATTTGTATCGCCCCATGTTACACCAATGCAACTACAAAGGCTGTTTTATCCTGTGTTCATATACTGCTCCCTTTTGATCTCCATATCTTTCATAGTCTAATTTTTGAGTGAAAAAATGGTTAAAAAATCCTGGATAATTTCCCTAGAATTCTATTTTGTTGTAGTTTTTCTTTCAAGTGAAGGACTCGGCGAAAAAATCGGAAAAAATTGAGAGAAGTGTGTAACATTCATACTCTGTTGTGTAATTTTTTCAATTTTTTTTGAAGTACTCCTCGGTCAGAAAAAATACCAGTTTATACCGTCCCGTAGGTTTATTCTACCGCATTTTCATCAATTCTATGATACTTTAGGAATGCAAGAATGAGAGAATAGCTAATGTGAAATGCAAATGGAAAGAAGAAAGCCAATTCCACTGCACAGAAATTCACTTCATATAACGTGAAATCAGTGACGTGTGACCATGCGGTAACTCCATCTTCCTCCGTATACAGATTCATTCCTCTCCCAACTCTCCTTTTGCTTCCTTCCACACAGTATGCGGAAGGCAAATAAAATTGCACAGGAATTACGAGAAATGGGGCAGTTCTATATACATTAAACCCCCTTTTTCCTCCTTTCAGATAGACTGAACTCATTCAAAAAGTTTGAAATTGCCCGGGACAGTGCGGATAATGTATCCTGTTAACGATTAGCAGAATAAAAATAATGAGAACAAATATTGATTAAAATTCTTTTTCTCTCTTGAATTATCCAGTTCCTAAAAGTTCAATCATGTTAAAGCAGTTCCATGAACGTTGAAGATTTTTTTTAAACAAAAAGAGCCGAATGAACTCCCAAAATAAATTACTAAAATTTGTCGCTATATAAACACTTTGTAATGAATTCTCGAATGGAATCAAAGTTGCAGTGGAATTAAAAGGTAAAAAGTACAAATTGAGTTATCTGGATTGGAGTTTCGATGGAGCTCGATCGTATCGTGTATCGCATGATGGAAAAAGCCCACGGGGTTTCGCTTTTGCCGAGCATTTCATCCGGTCTTATCCGATAAAATGCTAATTCTATTTAGACACTGTACAAGCAACAAGATAGACGGTTGTTGGTGTGGTAGCACGAATTCGTTTAATTTCACCGCCCAACATCCACTGTCTTCATCTCTCTCATCCTCTCATATCCCTCTCCTTTTTCTACGCCCCCGTTATGTGTAGCGATTTAATTCACCGTGCAGTGTAGACAGGAGACATTAGTGAAGAGGAGAGACAAAGATGTATAATGCAGGGGCTTGAGGTGAAGAGAAATAGAGGGAACTCGGTCAAGCATAGAAAACGTTGAACTCTCTCCAATGATAATCCCGCGCCATCTTTGTTACAGGAGGGAGAAATTTACATTACAATGAGGGTCGTAAGCAAATGCCCACGAAATTACCAATCTTCGTTATGTAAAATGGCGGATGATCATTACGAATTGATGAAGATTGGATTCGGGTAAGGATAAAAATATATTTAATCGAGTTCTCAAGCATTTTCATTTGGTAATACTGACTCTAGCCATGGAGAGTTAGCATGCCAAGTAGTGAATGCCAAAGAATACTATTATTGTTAGGTGCACCTACGAGATTTTTATGTTCTCATTATTTCTGGTAATCTCGTTATTTTAATTTGTCAACCCTTTTATTTCTCTCGTTCCAATTCTAATCGTAACGTAACATTGATCGGACAAAATGGCGGCTGTCACGTAGTTGCACCGAAGAGTGCAGAGAATACGATTGGTGAATGAGAGAGGAAAAAAGGGGACATGGTGAGGAACGAAGGAAGGAGTGACAGTCGCGTGCTCACGAGACTTTTTTTTGTTTTTCACATTTTCGCGTGAGTAAATTCAACAAATGTGGATCTGATTGATTTCATGATTGACGCAGTTTGGACGTCCGGGACTAAACGACATCGAGTTCTCTTTCTCTCTTTTGTTTGTTTTTTTTTTTTTTCAATATTTTTAAGCTGAGTGACAGGCGCTGGATTGTGATGTGATGATGCCAATGGGGTGTGTGTTTGTCTGAAAAACGGCTTTTTAATATTAACCACTGGGATTTAATTTCGATGATATTGGAAGAAAAGGAAGGAGTGATGAAAAAAACGATTCAACGACAAAGATTTATTATACTGTGAAAAATCACTAAAAACGTGTGAGAATTTCAAAAATTCACCTGTGGGCTTATAAATATTTTTTTTGATTGCTCAGTCAATCATCTCTCTCATTCTGGTGCTTTTGATGGGACTCATTCACCATTTTATGATGCTATAAATGTTCTATTAATCGATGGTTATAGAGACATGATTGATAGTTGAAATGTTATTCAGTTGTCCATTTTTTTTAAATTTTATATTTTTCATTTGAAGAATTATGAGAATTGAATTTTTATCAGGACAATTTTTTTAAGGTAAATACGTGAAATGAATTTTCATCGTTTGCTTTTTTTTTTTATTATTTTATATTCAAAATTGATTTAATTCAACGAAATATTTGCATTTCAAATTTATGAAATAAAATATTTTTTTATCATCGAAATGAGTATTAATCCGGCATTTATTCTCGTTTTTATGAATTTTTTATGATTCTTTTGTTGCAGGAAATTGAAGCGAATGATTTGTTGAAAATATTGTAATGATTCATGTAATTTTGATGGGAGTTCAAAACAATGAAATGAATGAATGTCAATTTTTTCAATATAAAAGAAGAGGCAATGATGTAGACATTGTTGGAGCATCTTTGTGATCTTTTTCTACAGAAGACTTTTACTCCACAAAAAATTTGCACTCTCTTGAATAGTGGACAGTCTGGCTCCAATGAAAAGATCAATCTCGTTCCAACTTACTAAGTTCTACTTACAAAGTGACAATAAAGTTGATGGATTTTCAAAACTTCAGCAATTTCATCGTGAAGCCAGGAAAATTTTCTGGAATATGCGACAAGACAGTTAATTTTGCTCCAATAATTCTCGTGATAATGGTAATAATAAAAATTTATGAATTTTTCTTTTAAACATTTTCAGGAGCTAAAGTGGATTGTCTTGTAGCATTCATCAGAAATTTCATAATTCGCTGGAATTTAGTGCATTCATTAGTTTCATTGAACCAGAGTGTTATTATCCTCGTGCCATTACGATAGCTTCAGCTGATGAATAACGATGTCATTCAGTTTCATCAGCTATTGAGTGTGAGCATTTGGAGATACTGAATTGAGTTCAACTTTGTTTTTTTCCAAGATAGAGTGTAATTCTGGGGGAATTAATGGCATATTCTCGTTACGATGTTTTATGTCGTTTGGCTAATCCTGTAACGTGCTCGGTCCTTATCACAACCCTATACATTTCGAATTTGATATGAGAAAATGGAAAAAAGTGCTAGAATTTATTATTTCCAATTTTTCACCTCTTCATAAAATCGTTTGGAAGAATGTCAATTAATAAAAATGTCTCAATGGATTTTTCCCTCTCGAAAATCCCCTCAAATCCCATTCCAATAATAAATGATAAACCAATCAAATAATCCGATACGTCGAATCCCCAATCCAGAAATCATGTCGTTACCCTCTTCCACCAGTCATCGTTATCGTTACGTGACGACTAGCGATCATGTAGACTGATCCCGTGAGATCGGCCACTTCAATTTTCTATCTCTAATCCAAGCATCTGTTCGCAGTTGCCCCAGGGGGACTTTCTTCCCAATAACCAGGCTGAGTAACCGGTTCTCCGTGCTGCAGTGAAAAAAAATAAGGCGAAGGCGCTTCGCTCCATCCACCTGGACTGAAGCAGCAAGAGGATTTTGCAAAAAAAAGTCTCTACATACTCCTGCTTTTATGAATGCACACTGAACCGTAGTTACGTATCGACGAAGGGAATTTCACAATGCCTGAGGCGACCCACTTGAAATATCGTCAGTTCGTTCGATCCTTGGCTTCTGAATATTCATGGAGTCACTGATGAAGAGGAACTCAGTTGAGGCAAGAGTCTACCATGTGTCACTGATAACTTAGATTGAAGAAAGACGAGTGTTATGAGTTAAGAAACAGAAACCGGTGAATGCTTGGAATTAATTGCAAAAAGGTAAAACAGAAAAATTCCATTTTTATCAATATAAATATCTGTAAAAATAATGGAGATATTTGTACTAATTCTTTTTTATAGTTTTAGGAATTTTCTACAGAAAAGAATGAGGGCATGATCGCTCTATCTCCTTTAGTTTCCGAGATACTTTCAAAAAAAGAAGCAGAGAGCATATGTCGCCGATAAGTTTGTCTGTATGGAGTCAGATGGGAGAAATACAAATGTCTGGCTCCTTCTCCCCATTCAGAAGCAAGCAAATGCTGCAAAACGATACAATAGATATTCTCAGCAAAAAGTCAATTGCAAGCACGATTGCACCACTTTGATAAGCGGTGGCAGGGGTGTGGTTTTAGTGTTTGCATTATAACGTAGTAGCAGAGGGCAAATAGAGACACTCGGTTATGCAGTGACTGAGATAAGAGATTATGTTCGAGTTGTATTAGGGTGAGATAGGGAGGCTTTGGAAAATTCACATATTACAGAATTTCTATGGCCATTGGGTGATCTAGGTTGAGGCTCTTGGGGGAAGATTGGTGGTTCAGTAGACACTTGGGAGATGGAGGAAAATGGATTTTTTGGATTTTTGAATGTCTTCAGATCATCAGAAGGTTTTTATGAATAATTTTGTCATTTAGATAATTTTAGGGTGATTTTTTTAAAAAGAATTGTGATTATAATGTCGTATTTTATTCTGGTGAGAATCTTTCATTCATGTTGAATTATTTGTTGTAGGTGTTTTGATGAATTAGGCAGATTGATATGAATTCGATCAATCAACACTGTTACTCGATTTTTTAACGTGAATTCTTTTTCACGAATAAATTGAACAGTGAAATAGAAGAAAATAATGAAGAAAATAGAATAAAAATATCGTGAATATAAATTCGTAGTTATTAGGCAGTGAACGCGGCCTCGAAAATATTTTCCCTTTTAATTCGACGACTCACGTTCGTTCATTCATGAATATGGAAAAATTCAGTCGACAATCCCTTTCCCTCTGTTTCTTTTATTTTCACTGCATTGGACGAGTACCGGGTTCACTCGTTTTCTCTTTTTCATGTACATTTCTCTTTTCCTTAATATTCTATTCATTTACATATTTTCTTTTTTAGTTGAGTTAGTTTAGCGTCTCTCACTCGTGGACAAGTCACGTTTTTACCAAAAAAACTAGATGCTGATAAGTTTGGAAATTATGTAGTGAATTTGGGAAAAATTTGGTGTCAACCATTTTTTTAAAATATCTCGGGAGCTAAGAGAGATAGCGTAATTTTCATAGGACCTTTTTTGTTCCTCTAATTTTTTTCTCCAAAAAAGGTCCTCACCGAAATTTCGCTATCTCCTGTACTTTCCGAGATACTCTCAAAACAGGATCCAACATCTCCATATCGTGACTTACCCAGTTCTGATGAAACTCTCGAATGCTTGAATGATGCTTTCCGACATGGCCATTTCCAACCTCGTGTAATTCTTCCGAAAGTGATTGAATCCATCGACCAATGGAGCACCAAAGATGTAAGGCAGATCTTCACCTTGAACAATCCCCATTTTCTGTAATAAGGGAAAAGAGAATAATTAAATTAATCTGTTTGGATTTTTTCCAATATTTAAAACCATTTTTCTAAAAAAAACGAATTATAATAACATTTTCGAGGATGAATAAGATAAAACGACATATATATTGTTCTATTTTTCGTCCAAGTTGGCTCGAAATCGACGTTACGAGTGTAACATTTCGACTAGAAAGCGTTGGAGCATGTTTTCCGGAGATTCCAGTGACGTTTTCCGGTGCATCTACCAATTCCCAATTCGTTATCGATTCTCACTGACTCCCAATCCCCTCCATCGCCTCTGCAAAACCCATTTCCATCTACCAATAGTTCAATATTCAATTTCTTTTTTTAATTTTCTTTTTGAACCCCCAGAACTCGTGGATCTGTTTAGCTAAATTGTGAGATACAATTACTTCATGTACCTACGTAGAATAATTAGATTGATCGCAGAATACACGGTCTACGTATAACTGTAATGCCTCACTTCTCCATCTGAGTTTGTAATCTCTGAAATTCAGCGCTTCAACTGCAAGAGAAGTCGAAACTTTGACAATGATGAAATTCAGTTTGTTGAAACAAGTAACAAGACGTACATACACCAGCTTGAAAGACAGTGACGAATAAACACGTGAACTTTAGACAAAATTTCAACAATTACCATCATCCTTTGGATTTTTTGAATTTAGAAGAATTAGATTTATTTTCAAAGTTTGTTTTTAAAAAAGAAAGTTCTATTTTTCATGGGAATTAATTAATTGCGTTGAGATAGATATTTTTCGATAATTTTTTTGGAAATTCAAAAAAATGAAATTTTGGAAAAATTCAAGAAAATCAATTGTGATAAATGATTTCTCTTCCATGAAATTATGAGAAAAAATGTTTTATCAATATTTCCCCCGATTTCGAGTGATTTTCTTAATTTGAAACATGAAAAATAAACATGAGTCCATTTTATGTTTTTATTTCTATTTTTTTCCTGGCTTTGTTTACAAAATCTAGAATTCTGTAATTCTATCCTCAATTGCCTATCAATCAAATGAGATTATGCCCCAGCAATTTTATCGCCGATTTACCCCAAATAACTGATGAATAATCAATGTAATTTTAGTTTTCCCTTCTAATAAATCTAATTTCAAACTAAATAATCATTCGCTCAGTGTCAAGTGGAGATGAATGGGAATTCATTTGAATGCGTGAACACTCCTCTTTTTTTTCTCTCTCATTTCATTGGATTATTCGGTTGTTTTGACTATCGCTCAATTGTGGGCGGTTTGAATTAATCGAGTTTCAATGCTATCGATAAATAATCAATTGAGTTTTCCACTGAACCAAACAACTTTACGAATATGAATTGGATTTTGTGGATACTCGGCGAATTTGAGGATGAACGAAAGAAATTTGTGAACTTCAGCAATTCTACAGGTGATGAAAAAACGTTACTGTTTTTCTCGCACTTTCTTATCCGAGTGATGGACGACCGAGCGTACTTTTTATCTCGAAAATTCAATAAAACAACATTTTTCAGTGGAAAAATTCATTTATTGTAACTTTGATGCTTCAAGATGTCTGATAGATTCAATTTGAAAAAACGAAAAAATATATAAAAATTTCTTTATAATGGAATCGAAATTTTTTGAGTTATAAAAGCGGAAGTTCATCTTTTTTTACTAATAAAATGATAGAAAAATTCATGAAAATACTCCAAAACGTCTGCATTGCTGCTGAATTTTTCCAGAATTTTTCTCTGAAATTTTTTGGAAGAAAAAATTGTGACTGATTGGAAAATGAAAAAAAAGATTAAATACACCTGTGAAAATCAAGAAATAATACACAATATCATCTATCAGCATGTAGACACGAATTTTGTCGAGTTGGAAAAGGGGGGGGGGGCGGATTGGGGAGAAGCCGGAAGTTTTCAGTCTCGACGACAGAAAGGAGACAGGCAGCAGACGATTTTTTTTTTCTTCAAATATATTTTCAATAGAATGAAAGAGGGCGAGGAAAATGGAGGCTCCGGTCTCTCGTTGAAGAGTACAGCATATTGATGCACATTGCCGTCTGTTCCCTGTTGCTGAAGACAGCTTTTCCGGGAATATAAGGTCTGTACTGTGGCATTGAAGCACTTTATTCGGGAAAAAAAAATGAGTTTTTCAATAGCTCGGTCAGTCTATTACCACTAGTATCTGGGAAATCGAAAAGAGCTCACGGAAAATATTGATGTTGCTTTCCGTTATTTCTCGACTTCTTTTTTTTCCTTCAGAGTTAAAAAGAATATAACTATTTTTACTCAACTTTTATTGGAATTCGCGGTGGGAATTCCGAATGAGGTTATCGAACGGATAAAATTGTTCGGAGTTTCTTTTTATTGGCCTTTTTTTCCGCACTCTGTATGCAGAACATGCGTGCTAGTGGAAAAAGTTGCATTATTTGGAGACATTAATCTTGATTCGAATAACTTTCAGTGAAAAATACGGAAAATTGTGGAGACTCATTTATTTACAGAATTGAAGAAAAATTTCAGTAAAATTATGATATGTGAGGTAAAAGGTTTTAGATTTTTTTTTTCAGAGTGAAGACTGTGACAAAAAAATGCGAAAAAATTACGGAATAATGTTGACATGTTGGAGAATATTCTCAAATTTTTTGAGAATTTTTCATCGAATCATTGAAGCTGTAAAAAATCACAAAAAATAGACATGATGAAGAAATTCCAATTGAAATTTTCCAGTTGCATTAAGCAGCACATACACAACTTCCAAAGAGCCAATGGCCTATCGATTCTCCATAAAGGACTAAGTCTACCAATAAACTCGGCCATAGCCCAAATCACAAGCAGATTAATCGTAAGAGCAAGTATAGTTATCCCCTGAGATATTACCCTCCTCTTTCCCCAAAAACAAGCCGTTATGTTATCGATTATCGTGAAGATAATTCTCGGAAAATACGTATTGCTCAATTGTTTATGCACCAAAGTGCCAATTCACGATCGTTAACTCAAGAATAACGAGCAATGGAGGAAGACGTCTCTTTCCCCCATTCTGCCCCATTCTTGAGAATAAAATTACCAAAAAACCGAGAGAAAAAACGTTTGAATTACGATAAATTAATTGTCGTTTTGTTTTCACAAAAGAAAAAATCAGTAATTGCTTTATAATCAAAAAAAAATTACAACGAGTCTCAATCAATAAGAAACTAATCTCTCGAATTACGATAAATTAATTTCATTGGTCAGAATCAATCGATGAACAATTCTGATATCACACTATCTGTCACATTGAATTTGTCAATTGGTCTATTGTACTCGTGACGTGTAGTACGTACTACCTGACCCCTTCCCATATATTAATGGCTGTCCCACCGTTGATTTATGTCGACGAGAAAAAGATATTTATATCCGTCAAGTCACAAGAGGAACAAATTGCCTATGTCATTGAATTGGACATTACTTGCATTCGATTCTACTGAGTAATTACATAAAAATCCTTCTTTTTATTTATAAATATCTTAGAATTTTTATTTAAAATATCCAGAAAGTAAGAAAAACACGATCAATCAATTAGTCTAACAATAATAATAATTTCATCGTTTTTTTTTCAAATAAATAATTGAGAAATTGGAATTTTCAGACAATTTGATTTTATTTAATCATCAATTTTTTGAAGATATCTCAGTAACTAAGAGAGATAGAGCTATTTTCATAATCACCTTTTTTGTAGCCCTTGAAATTCTCTACAAAAAAGGTATCTACAAAAATTTCTCTATTCCGCTTAGTTTTCGACATATTTGAATAAAACTAATGGTTAGTACTTAGTAAATAATAAATTATCACTTATTCACTCAATGACACGCTATTCACTTGATAATTTTTACTGTAGTACTTGTGAATAGAGTGACTATGGTTTGCCTCAGGAAAGTTAGCCGTTAGTGGTATTCAAATTAGTGTAAGAAGCCGTCTCTCACAATTTTCCGCTGCTCGTTTTCCAGAGTAAAAGTTCATGGTACAGTGGCAAGTATCCGTTTTACATTTTCTAGTTCTCTGGTTCATGCGAGTTCCAATGCTGGTTATTGTAGTAGTGGAAAAAGTTCACGGTGAAATTGTCTCAAGGAGAAAAATGAAATGGAATACAAAAGTAAGGAGTCATGGTAGATAGTGAAGAATGGAGGAAAGAATGATGCAAAGTATATTATTCAGTTTCTTTTTTTCATTCTTTATGCGGAAAAGTGTGACAACTTATTCAACTGGTTCCTGTCATTTTCAGTTGTCAGGGATAACAGTCGAAGTTTTTGGAGAGATTTCCATCGGAATTTCATGATAATAAATTAAAATTACGTAATTTATGATTTTAAGAAATTCAACAAATTTCGTATAACTTTTGGATCACTTGTTATTTGGGATTATCTCAGAAACTAAGCGATATAGCGAAATTTTTGTAGAGACTTTTTTTGTAGCTCTCATTCTCCTCTTCAAAAAACGTCTCTACGGAAATTTCGGTATCTCGCTTACTTTCCGAGATTTTTTTAAAGATAAATTTGTTACAATTTTAGTGAATTCTTTCGTAACTATGAACCTTGATATTCAACACAGTAGTAATAAATATTGCATGAAAAATTGTTGCGACAGCAGCTGCATATTCTGATACTGTGATACACTGAATAATTTTTTAATAGTTTATTTTCATCGTCCTTATACGAGTGAATTAAATACCGTGTAATAATAATTCACGAACACAAGCTCTAATTGGAGCCTTGAGCATTAATGCTTTGATAGTGTCACAAATAATTGAACCATAAAAATCAGAAACTTTAATTGCATTCGAACATGATACTCTCTCATTAAAAAAAAACTATCTCCATTACTCGAGAAAATTCATTTTAATTAACTGAAGTTTGAAATATAAACAGAGAAATAAAATAAAAGAAATACCTCAATTAAATCATAAAATTTATGAAAATAAACAGTAAAAATCTATAATTTTTCCAAAATATCAAATATTTCTCGTTCTGCGATGGTCACAGAACCAACGATACTGTATTTACCTTTGGTCATGAAATACACGAAGCGTGTTATTCGTATATTCCAGAGAAAACTTCCCTCCACTTCTGGTCTCTCCCAAGTGATAAAAAGAGAACGTGAGTGTACCCATGTATAACCGGAAATGGCTTTTCTATCACTATTTTATCAACATTCTCAAAGGAAGAAGAATTAGCAGAAAACTGATGGAGATTGTGCTCTTCTTGTGCTAATTTTAATTTAGAAATAATTTCTTTTATCAATCTCTACCATTTTACGTAATTTTCTCCTCAATTTCTTTCAGAATCTCCAAATTAATTGGATGCTCAGGCATTTCATCTTCTTCCGACTCTCCTGAAGAATCCAACACTCTCAGAATACTGTTCATTCCACTCGAGCGTATTGGCTAGGTAAACACGAGTCGAGGAGTATCCACAGACAAACTCGAAACACGTAACTACGTTTGCACGAATAAAAAAGAAAAAGAGGGACACAAGAGTTTGTTACCTCTCAATTCTTACCACTGTGCAAACACATCCTCGAAAAATCCCTTCTTCCCACACTGACGCATATCAACTGTCTTCCAGAGACTCCAAAGTGTCTGGAAGAGGCAGTGAAGATGGAAATAGAGGGTTGAAGAAGAAAATCCAAATTCTCTGTGCAATGTTTAACAAAAAATGGAACAAACCCAGTAGAAAACCTTGTACACTGTACTGATGACTAGCGGAGGAGTGAATATTGCCGAAGGCATCTTGCTTGATGGCGTCTGAACACATACACATGCATAATGCCAAAGAGGTCTGAACAAAAAGAATACAGTGATAAAGATGAAAGGAGACTCTGCTATTTCTGGCTCTTGAATTTGAATTTAAACGACATTTTTTCCCCAATGAATTTTCTACGTCTCGGATTGAAAAGGGCACAAGTGGCAATTTGTAGAATGAAAAAAAAAAATGGGACGTAAAGTAATTTCCATCAAAATTTTCATTCTTTCAAGAATTTCAATTCACTTGGACAATTTTTTTTCCCAACAAACACGAAACACAAAGAACAATGTGAACGTGTACCATCCACTAGGTGTATTGTTTCTATTAGCCATTATTTCACTTCTCTCATGCACGTTTATTCTAACGAACACATAAACATTGTAACTGTGAAATATCGTAGAGACTTGTATACACGGTTTTATACGTATGTATGATCATATTCCCAGGCCAGTGGTTATATAGTGCATTGAGAGAGGCAGATAGTGTTGTAGTTTCGTCACGGGTGCTTCTCCCCCTCCTTTTGTCGGGACTGTGTTTCCTCTTGCGCACATAACCTCCTCTGCACGGTTTTGCAATGATGCCAGTTCTCTTTGGTATCCTCGTCTCTCTCTTCGCATAACACCCCGGGTCGTTCGACCCAACACTATTCTTATATTCCCCTTTTCCATTTCTATTTCAAACCTGAAGCACTCTTCACTCTGCATCATCCACCATGCTGCGTTGTATGTCTTCGTTTCGTTAGTTTTTTTTTGCTTCAGTTTCACTACTGAGTCTCTCTTCATACACTCGAGTTATATGCCCGTTGCGGCACGAACGAATCCCCATTGTCTCGTCTGAAGCTTCTTTCTTTTGGTGTTTTTAGTTTTATTTTTCTGCGATGCATGATAAGACGACTTCTCACACTGTCGAAATGAGGAGGAACAAAATGGCGGCCATGGATTTGAGACGGGTTTTGGAGAAACGACAGGGTGTCTGGGAAGACGTGAATCAGATGAGATCAAGTCTTCATCTGTCTACGGATTTATTCGAATTTTGTTATTCGATTTCATGATGTTTCTCCGGATATTCGGTTTCTACGTGAATTATCCGTTGATTCTATCCAGGAAAACAGGATTTTTTATTGAAAGTATAACTTTGGCATTATTTTCATCAATTAAATTACATTAATTATTCAACTTTCGGATTTTTTTCACAGTGAAGGAATTTGTGCAGAGATTTGAAAAAAATTGAGAATTCACTCCAACATGTCAACATTATTGTGTACTTTTTTCAAAGACTTTTGTATACTCTTCCACCCTTAAAAAAATCCGTTTCATTGTACCTCAATCTCCCCTAATTCTCTTAATTAATTAAAATTGTTTCAAAATGTCCTTTACAATGTTTGATAAACAGAAAAAAAAACACGGGAAATGAGAAATTTTCATTGGCGCATTTTTCGCATAATGGAAAAGAGCGAAGCGAGAAATACTCCTCATTCCACGTGGATTCTCTCTTTTTTCCTGAGCTTATTATGAGATTTCGAATTTAATTACATCCACGAATTGCAATGCAAAAAAGAGGGAGTGAATAAAGTTAAAAAAATGGATGGAAAACGCTCGAAGATGAGACTTTAAGAAGCCTTTCGTGTCTTCCAAGCGACAAAAGGGGAAAAAAAGCTCTGAACAGAGTGGAACAGGAGAATAGAGAAATGGAAGGAAGAGAGGCCGTATACTCAATGGATTGAAAAGTGGATGGTATTCTCTTGACATTGCCTTCAGCTAATTAATTCAGCAAAGAGCAACATCAAGCGCCAGATTGCATTGAAATCCTCGGTGTCTCTCATTGGGAAGACCCGGATGTAGAACGAATAAATTAATGGGGGTGATATTAAATTGAATTCTTGAAAGTGTGTTGATTACTCTTGAATCTCTTCGATTGTGAATCATTTAAAAAAATGTCTTGAATTTTTAGGTTCTCTAAACAGTTGGATTTTAATTGTTTTTCTCTTTATTCCCAGTAATTTCATGTTTCTTTGGTAAAAAAAATGATAATTGAGGGGAAAAAGATTTTTTCTGATATATAATTCATTTGATGAACAATGCACTGGAAAACTGGAAGTTTGTGGTGTCTGCCCAAACTTATATCTCTTCTCCTGAATTCAGTAACTAAAGTGCTATTTGATTTTTTCTCCATTGAAAATTTATCATTTTCCATTTATTAAAATGCATTGACACAAGAATCAATTGTTTTGAAGTATTTTCCAGTGAGGATTTTTTCAATGTTTCCACAGAATCGTAGAAACATTTTGATTCTTTTCTCTTTACATAATTCTTTTCCCTTTATAAAAAAAAAAATGAAAAATTGTTTGATAAATAATGTATCGTTGGTCTACCCAACAGAGTTGAGAGAATAAAGGCTGTGCTTTAAAGCTTCATTCTATGGTGAATTGAAATGTTCAAAGACTTGTCGGTAAACTCAAAGCACTGTGTATACACATATAACATAAACCCATAGGTGGTTTATTTGCTGGTTAAAGGACGGAAGAATATGTATACGTGTAGATGGAATTTGCCTTGGCTTGCCTACTTCTATTACGCTGAAGTTCAGTGTGTGATGCATATTTCATTCATGTAGAATCTTATATGTGAAATATTCCCAGTGAAATTTTCCATCGAAATAGCAAGAATAAATATAGTCATAAAGATATTGAAATTTTCATAATACTGCAATATCAGTAATTTCATGTTTCTTTGATGAAAAAAAATGAAAACTTGAGGTTTATTAAATTCTCCAGATATCCGGTTAATCTTATTGAGATAAAAGCAGTAAAAATTGAGGGAAAAATGATTTTTCCTGATATTTAATTCATGATTTTGTTCAATTGAAGCAGCAAATAATTTTCAAAAAATAAAAACAAGGGAATACTGGAAGTTTCTGACGCCTGCCCAAACCTACGTCTCTTCTACTGAATTCAGTAACGTAAAACTGCTGCAGAGAATGAGTCTAGAAATAACAATATTGTCAACTACTGGTTTCAGTAATTCTGATGGTTACGCCAGCAATGTCATCGAGTATTTGCATGGATGCACGTGAATCGATTGCAGTGACACGCTCCGTGTGACTAAGAATTTTCGCTTGGGAGTACGTGACGTGAACAATTAGATTGAATGGAATTCAGGATGCAGAGGTGGTGATTGTCTGAGTCAATGTGCGGTTGGATGTTTAGCTCTAAAATTTGACAGGAATTAGGGAGCGTAAAGATTTGCCATTGGATCATCATCAATGATGATGAGCAGGCTCGGGAATGACGTATGAATGTGTGTAGGTACAATAGCTCACGGTAAATGCATGTTCCAGTTTGGAATTCCAGCGATAAACAAATAAAACAAGAAAACACATTTTTTGCCTTTTATTTTCTGAGAATATCTCGGAAACTAAAGGGGATAGTGAAATTTTTGTACAATACTTTTTTGTAAAGGAGAATGAGAGCTACAGAAAAGGTCTCTACGAAAATTCTCCTATCTCTCTTAGTTTCGGAGATATTTAAGAAAATAAAGGATTTATGAGGAAAGTGGACATTTATTCAGATGAATTTGGACAATTGCGTTTATTTATATTTTTTATAATCACTTTCATGCACCGAAGGTCTTCATTCGATGCTAATAAAGATGATCATCTCAATAGAAGTCAATTACTGGATCACATGAGACTATAATTCATGGAATAATCCAATGAAAAAATGGAGATCCAGAGTTTCAGCTTGTTAGCAGAAATCCGGTTGACCCAGACGCTCTAGCTGTAGCCGATTGTCACGATACATTATTGAACACCTACATATATTATACTACTCAGGCACTAGTATTGCACACGTGCCTGCTCATGTATGCTATATACGTTCGGTTGAACCCATTGTCTTGGTTCCAGGGTGCTCACTGCCCCAGGCTCTACGATATTCCTCCTGTCTCAGTCCTATTCCGGTACTCTCCTCTCCCTTTCGTCCCATGTATCCAACTGTTTCATGATAATGCAATGCAGAGATTATAATCTTGAGGAGCCTCTGGAGACACTATCGCATGTGTGGCCCCAAGCCAGTTGTATCTCGCCAGACGTGGGCTTACGAATTGACGAATGATTGTAATCAGATTGATTGATTAACATGATTAATCAATGATTGCACTATTATACCAATTGTGTTAATGCTATTTGGATTTGTATTCATTGGAATTCATAATTTTTCATTTATTGAAAAGGATTGATACTAGAATCAATTGTTTTGAAGCATTTTCCAGTGAGAATTTCTTTATAATTTCCATAGGATATTAAAGTTAAAATTTTCATAATACTACAATATCAGTAAATTCATGTTTCTTCAATAAAAAAAATGGAAACTTGAGGTTTATCAAATTCTGTAGATATTCAGTTAATCTTTTTGAGATAAAAACAGTGGAAATTGAGGGAGAAATGATTTTTTCCTGATATTAAATTTATGATAATTTCCAGAAAATAAAAGTAATGGAAAACTGGAAGTTTGTGGCGTCTGCCCAAACCTACATCTCTTCTACTGAATTCAGTAACGTAAAATTGCTGCAGAGAGTGATCGCAGTGTTATTCCAATTGTAATAATGCTATTTGATTTTTTCTCCATTGAAATCTATCATTCTCCGTTTATCAAAAAGCATTGACACAAGAATCAATTGTTTCGAAGTATTTCCCATTGAGAATTTCTTCACTATTTCTACAGAATTGTTGAAACTTTTTGAAAATCCTTTCTGATATCTCTCGAATGAAAATTCCACTGAATGTGAAGTGAAGGAGTCATTTTTTCCTTTGAAATCGTCAATTTCAAGTTTATCCCCAGTGGAAATCATTCAAATGGATGCAAACAATAAAGCCAAAACGTAGGAATTCTTCATGGCTGGAATTCATCCTGTTGACGAATAATCTGGAGTATGAATCCTTCTGGAATCGTTGAAAAAAAAAGCATGAATAAATGAATTTCAAAAACGAGCAAATGTGAACTCGTTCATCCCAAAATTCCACTGTTGAATGGATTAAATCTGAAGGATTTCCTGTTTTGTATTTGTGATTCAGGGAGAAATAAAACATGTAGAAAAAGTGGAGAAGTGAAGGGAATCATGTGAAAATCCGTTGGGATTGCTTTTTCACGTGTTCAATCGATTGTGAAAAACATCAGAATAACGTTCACTATTTGGAAACTTTTTTTTCTTTTTTTTCGTAAATTCCTGATAATTCATTTCATTGAAAAAATAAATATTTCAATGGTTTCAAAATTTAGAGAAAGACAAAAGAATCAATGAACGACAAATTGTATCTATGGAAATTTCTTGAACAATTATTCCAAGCGAGTAGTGCTGTCGAAACCTTCTATTCGATTTATTCACTGAAGCACAGAGGGACGTGTCGATCTCATTCCTCGGTGGGGTGATTCCACTATCCTCCACACGTCTCTCTCTCTCTCTCTCTCTCTCTTGATCGTACAGTTACGAAACATGAATGCATTCAGTACTGTCAAACGTTATTTCCACTGACGTTAACGATCTGCAACGCTCTTCAATTTTCAGTCGCCAACTGTGAAAACAATTGCGTAAATTTTCCATCTCGAGGTCATCAAGAAAATCATCAGAGAAGAGATCTGATAGTTTTGAATGTAAAATCTTCTGAAAATCATTTAAATATCAAATTTTTCGCTCTAAAATTATTCATCCAGATATTCTCAATATTCTGGAGTCAAGTGAAGTGAAATAAAGTTTCTTGTATCATTTCGAAATCGGAGATTCAGAGCTATCTTCAATGACCCACTTCTCCAAAGATCCTCAACATTGCTCACACTCCGGAAATAAGAATAATTTTCAACTTTACATGAAAAATCCTTCAATTTTATATTCCTCAGGTATTCATAAAGAGACCTGATGTTGAAAATTTCAACTTTAAACATAATTTACTCAATAAAAATCACTGAAAATGCTGTAAAACAATTGATTTTAATGCATTGCATAATTATTTCTGAATCCAAATCATCAAGAATCTTTCGTTATTAACTGTCTCTTTTCTCCCGCATTCGAGAGATTTTATTGCAATTCATTTCATTGAATTCCAATAAATACCGTGGTGGTGTAATAATTCCATGCCAATACACAGAGAACCAATAAAATTCTTTGCCATGTACTCCTCAACCAAGAGCTCGATACCAGAAAGAAAAAAATGTTTAATATCACGATGTTCGTTATATCTCGTTTTATAAAGAATAAAAATAAGAGTAAAATGTTTTTGATGGAAGTTGACGATTCCCTTGACGCCTGCAGTTGAAAAGATCGTTATTTCATCGATACATGTATATTCACTATTTTTATGACGGAATAATAATGGTAGAGATGAGCTTTCGAATTACTGAGGCAGAACAAATACTTGTTTATTGGCTCCGTGTGGCGCCTCAATAAAAAAATTCCATTCAAATAATACCAACAGAGATCATTGACCCATGCAATACATTTGTGAAAATAAAAAATGAGGGGAAAAAAAAAAATTGTACACAAATATTCTGTTTCTCTCAACTATGAGGTGCCCCAGGGGAAATGGCTTTCTTTAACATCGAATACCATGTAAGCTTATTGATTCTACATAGTCCAGTTTATTCTTTTCATATCGCAGGTACATTTTGCAAGGACTGCATTATTCATACGTAGCATCGGTGCACGGTACCAATGAAACGATGAAAAGCCTCATGTGGGCTACATTCCCATTCCTACTTTGTACTCAATGTATGGACTGTAGCATTTGGTTAGAACTAAATTTTACCTCTCCGTGAATTCAAATTCAATACTCACCAGCGATGGAATTCTTAAAGTCACATGGATTATTTAAATTGCGCTTTTTTTTCATTAAAATGCATTGCCAAGAGCATTTTAATGAAAATGTGGGAGGAGCGATGAGTCTCAATGGTTCATCATTGAGTCGATGATTACCATTGGCTCATTGCCTTCAAGCGGCAAAATTTGAAGTTTATTCCCCAATTTCCGTGTTTCAATAAGAAAAACATGAGTTTTCACTACTGAATTCTTACTCTAAGTTACATAGATTATTTAAATTGCGGTGGTTGCCTTTTTCTTCTTCAGAATACATTTTAATGAAAATGTGGGCGGGGCGATGTGTTTCATTGGTTCATCATTGAATCGATGCTTACCATTAGCTCATCGCCTTCACGCGTCAAAATTTGAAGTTTGTTCCCGGATTTTCCTGTTTTAATAACAAAAAAAATGAGTTTTCACTACAGAATTCACCAATTGTATAAATAAAGTTCTTTTCGGAAAAAAAACCGCTCAATCTAATATAAAAAATCTTCAATTCCTTCCTTTACCAATGATAATGTAATTAGAACGAGTTTTGGATTTACAATGAAGCACAAAAACTAACGAAAAGTTTTTCTGAAACATCGGGATTAATTGAGCCAGAGGCAATTGAGTATCACCGAAGAATTGAGGGAAAAACTCGAGAAATACCAGGTACTCACGTAACTGGTATGTACATTTGCCAATGCCACTGCAGAGTGGAATGGTGGAGATGGCAGAAGCCAAAGGAGAGTGCAATCGATAACTTCACCATACTCTTCCTCACGATATTGAGTGCACTGAAAGAGGCAAAAAAAGGGGAGAAATGAGAGAGAAACAGAGGCGGTTGGCACGAGCTATTGAAACTTTCTCCATGCTGAATATTCTCAGTTAACGTTTTGGAAACAAACGTAAATTTTCTGTGTCTCTCAGGGTGAGAACTCATGCTCACATTACCTTTTCTTCTATAACTGAGTATCAACATCATGTGGCCCTCTTTATTCCCTTATTCTCTTGCTCTTCCTCATAGGTTCCATTTACCTTTATCCACCACATGTGCTGCATGGATTCATGGGGAATACAATGCATGTAAGTACGTGATGAACATACTGACATTAAAACTTGGGGAAAGGAAGATTCCTTAATGGCTTTCTTTCATTATTGAATTTTATTGTTTTTTTTTGCTATTTCTGAAGTTTTCAGACAAATCGACTCAATGTTATAGAAACTAAGCGAGATAGGGAAATTTGTTAGAGACCTTTTCTGTAGAGAATTTCAAGAGCTACAAAAAAGGTTTCCTGACTTTTCACTCTATCTCGCTTAGTTTCTGAGATAATCTCAAAAAACTGATGATTAAGTAAAATGGATTTGTCTGAACAATTCACATTCTAATGGACATACGCCCTTTTCATTATTGAAACTCTTGAAATTCTGATTTTTGAGGGGATATCCTGGTTTCCACCATAAAATCCGGAGAATCCATCAATTCGATTTATTCCATTTTGGCTTTTTCAAATTTTTACGAGTTCTTTTTTATTTCTATTTTATTCTACTCGGATGAAGTGAAGTTGAGGTTTATTGTGATGGTCACAAAAAAATGCGTATATTGGATTTTTTGTGAGGCATTGAGAGACCACAGAATACAAATGTGAGTTTGACTGGAAAAAATTTCACTCCAGAATTCAATGAGTCTCATTGAATTTTTCAAATGTTTCAGAAATTCAATGTAACATTAAATCTCGAGTGGAGTTTGAAGTTCATTACGTTAATTCAAACAAACTGGGAAAATTTCTTTGAGGATTAATTACATTTTTACTTTTGTGTAAATGAAGTAATATTATCCGTTGATTTACGGTGAAAAAAACAAATAGCCCTTGAAGTTCTGCAGATGAGAAACTCAGGTCTTTTCAGTTGGAGCCTGAAAGCACTTCTGGTTTTCCCGAAGACCTTGAGAATGAGAAGCGTCTGGAGGAACTCTTAGTGGTGCTCTTACATAAACGACTGAACTTTTCGCTGAAGAATTTTCACCTCAATGAAACAGCACTCGACCGAACGAACTGTTGTTTGTCCACAGTAAATATTTGTTTGAATTTTATTATTATATCTCAATGAACCTCTCAATCTGCATTTAATGAAGATTTTTAGGCTTTTCATAATACAAAATCCAAGAATTTTCAAAGTAAACATTTACAATAAAGAAATTAATGAAAAGTGAAGTTGAGTGGAAAACGTACGGGGAAAATAGGAAAAACAAAATAGTGACCCGAAAATTCGAGAATGAATATTGGATTTCTCGTCAAAGAGGATTTCTCCTTTTTTTCACTGACAAAAACGAGGCACAGAATTGCGTGTGCAGTTCGAATTGTCCCGAAACAGTAAAAACCGAGGGATATTGAAACAAAGTAAAATGTTATTGAAAAATTATTCGAATTTTGTCAATGTATTTTCGTTATAAATTTGCTGAATAATACGAGTGTATTTGTGATTAAAGTATCATTCATTATTTCCCAATAAAAAACACAAAAAAATAATGAAGAGTTCAATAAAAAAAATGATAGAAAAATTGTTTTCACGTTTCTCAATTTGAATGCTGCATGATTCCTTTTCAGATGAATTTGACGATAAATTAGTAAATGTTCGTACTTTGCTGTTCCCCAATTTTATGAATATCAATAGTGAAATGTACATAGTTGCACCGAAAGCTGGGAATCAGAATGAATATTCAAGTATATGATGACCCTTTGCTTGCCAATTATCGTTGTGTTTACGTTCAATTATCTACAAATTAATGCAAGTGCGGTGGGATGAGAGAAGAGGGAGGGATTGATGGAAGGAGGAAGTGGAAAATTGTTCGTGCATTGTGGATCCATGTAACCGAGGGCATTGATGGACAGTATTGTAATCAATATCCATTGCTGGACGTCCATGAGAGTGAATGAGAATTTTGAGAATCCCCTAGAAATCGAAAATTTTTGGAGAAAATGATAACAACGAGGAGGAAGAATTTCCATCAGATATTTTCTGAAATATCTCCGAATCCCTTAGAGATTCGAGATTTTTTGATGGGACCTTTTTTGAAGCTCTTTTTTAGCTCTACAAAAAAGGTTTCTATGAAAATTTCTGTATCTTGTTTCAATTCCGAGATATTTCCAAAAAACTAAAATTTTATCATAATAATTGAATAATTCTATTTTTTAATCGATCATTTATTGAGCATTCTTTCATAATTCATTGAATTTCTCGAAATAAATTGATATTGAAATCTCTTTTCATCAGAGTTCAATGTATTCCCAATTCTTCAGCACGTTTGCTCAATTGTACCGACGTTTTGATCGATCACTTCAATTTTATTCTCTGAATCTCCATTTCACGATCATTCATTTACACAATAACACCTGAATTTATTCACTCACCTCTGGATAATCGTTGTCCTTCGTTTGGAAATCGAATACGTAGAAGTAAGTTTTAGGCATTGGCTCTCTCTCGTGATCGGGAATTGGTTCCAAATGCGGATTATTCGATTTCTTTGCATGACGAAGAGTGAAGAGATCGCCGGTCTGCACCAGTGGTGCTACAAATTGGGCGTCACTCAGTGCCTGAATACACCCATCACGAGTGTTCGAAGGATGTTGGGTCGTTCGTTCCCATTCTGTGTATTCATTAACAATCTGCAAATGGAATCACGAAAATGATGAAATTTAAATTTATTCAAGAAGTCACATTTTTTTAAAATATCTCGAAAACCAAGAGAAATTGAGAAATTTTTATCAGAACCTTTTTTGTAGCTCTTATTTTTCTCTACAAAAAAGATTCCTACCAAAATCTCTCCATTCCTCATAGTTTCCGAGATATTCTCAAAAAATCGTAAATAAAGTTTTCCTTAATTCAATTTTGTGTAAAAAATTTCTATCAATGTGTTCACAAGAATAGATACATAATCCCCAGTTTATGATCATGATTCCCATCCTCGAAATAAAGAAAATAACCAACACATTAAATTTATATTCCTCATATTTTTTATATCCTCACTGTATCAATGCCATTACAAACAGATTACGTGACACTGCATGTTATTACGACACCCATGCACCAGATATTGTCTAACTCCTTTTTTTCCCCTTTATTTCCGAGTAATTTTTTTCAACTCTTTTTTCCTTCCCACAATACAACTATATTTATTTTATTTTATCCGATTTCATTTGTTTCATACGAGGCCAAATATACCGTTTAACGGATGTTCAAAGATAACAGAGCCATGGCCGAATATTTATTATATCCAGGAGACATATCAGTCGAACTAAACGCCTGGTGATACGTGATCGAGAGCATTTGCTTGTTGATGTGATGTGACTTTTTTTTATTCTCTCTCTTTTTTTTGCCCTTTTTCATTTCATTTTATTTGGCATTTTTGATTTACAAGTATTCCCACGCGATAGCAAAGAATTTATACCAACTATTCGATTTTGATTTGTGTATTTTTTTGCATTTGACTTTATTACACAATTTTTTACCAGAAAATTTTGTTTATTCATTGAAAATTATTGACTCACCGTGTAAAATATTTCTGTGAGATGATAGGTGTATGCATTACGAACGTACGTTCTTATTATTCTGTCACGTCTCTCACCCTCGAAACCAGATTGTACATCGTGCTCGGCAAATCTCCAGAGTGCCTCGCTCGTTGTTACACCGAATAATAAATCGTATTTATTGTTGCTTGTTATTGGAGTGCCTGGATCACTTCTTCTTGGAAGTTGCCTGAAATTACAATTTTCTCCATTTTAATCAGCCTTTTTTCAAATTCAAGTATCTCGTAAACTAAGCGAGATAGCGTAATTTTCATTGATACCTTTTTTGTAGAGAATTTGAAGAGCAAGAAAAAAGGATTCTTCAAAAATTCCGCTATCTCTTTTAGTTTCCGAGATATTTCCGAACGGCTAAAATGAATCGTTTCATCTCGTTTCACTCATTTGAATAGTTAACGAATTCCGATGACTCAAAAGAATTAATTTTACAATGAACCTCATTATGAGTGCTCAAGTACGGAATACAAGATAAGATTAATTCACGATGATCAGAGAAACTAAATGAATACATCCTGAAGCTTAAACCATTGTGAATACTAATGATGGTGCGTGATAATGAGCGTAGGCAGTTAACGAGTGCATCCATGGAGCTCGCTAACGAGTAAACTGTTAGTTATAATATTCACAGTGCTTTGATAACACGAGACTCCAGTATTCGCATTCAAAAGAGCTGACGTCATAATGCGATAGGAGAAGTGGAATAAAAGAGGGAAAAAGACTCATCGAATGACGTTTTTTCTTTTTCAATTTTAGACTGACCCATATCCCTGGAACTCTGGACCCAGATAGGACAGCAGGTCTTTCTGGAAGTCCGGCTTTATGACAACTCCATCGACACTTGGTCCAAATGCACTTAGGAAGGTTGGTGGCTCGACGTCAGCTGACATGAGATCATCCAGTCTCGTATCACGTAAGCAGTCAACAATCAATTCGTGCTCCTTCAGTAAATCGTTTGGCACTGTACAGTTCACAGCTCTGGCTAGTCTTACTGCATACGTCACTGGATCCTCAACAACTGCCCAAGATGATAGGGCACTTCCGGATAATAGGATTGCACGTTTGAATAATCCTGGAATCATTTAAGATTTTTTTTCATTAAGTATTTTAATTTTCAGTCATGTAAAAAATTGGATTCTCAACAATTTTACTGAAATTTCCATTGAAAATCGATTCAATCTGAGTGAAAAAGAGAAAACTATTTTCTCCTCAATCTCGCCTGAAAAATCCTCCAAATAAACCAGCTTAAAAAAACTACTAAAATTAGAATTTACAACCCAAACTACACTTCCACGTGTCTTCATTCAAAATTCAACACTGCAGAACTCATCGTGATGCTCTAGTCTCACGTAAGAAGAAAATTTATATCCTCTATTAAACGGCACTTTACTTGTCCACCCGTTAAACTCCGTTAAAATAGAACCTCTAAAAAAGCCTTTATCCTCGCATTTTTTAAAACATTAAAAATTACAGATCCACGAGAGTAAATCTCCCTGACTCTATAATCCAATTATAAATACTGTTAACGTGAAAAAAAGCTAATTTTTTTAATCTCAAATAACGAGGAAGAATCCTCGTGATCTCATTAATATTTAATTCAAAATTTTTAATGAGTTCTTCAGGTTCAATTAATATTCTCTCATCTTTTTTTTCTCTATTTTCATTTTTTAGATAAAGCTGAAGAAAATTGCAGAGTTGTGTACAGAGTGAAGTGAAGTTTCTGAATACATGGAATGATGAATCTTCCTGAAGTTAAATAAAGAGAGAATGTCTTCATTATGATGAATATACTGGCGTTAATGAAGAATGTGTTGCAGTATCAAGTACTTTTGGTGTGAGTAATTGAAAGTAAAGGAGATGCTGTTTCCTTTTACCAACGAAAATCTCCAACAATCTTGGAGACAGCAATGTGGACTTTTAGAATTTATCATAATTAGAGAATACTGCAGTGAGTTTTTTTTTCTTTTATTCCATCTGTTGTAGCATGTTTGTGGTGGAGATGAGAGACAAGGGAGACTGCTATCAAGGGCTTTCCCTCCAGCTTCAATTGAATACCTTGAATTAAACTTCAAAATTGTTTATGCTGATGAGTACATGTTACAATTTTCACTGCAACATTTATGTGGAATTTTGGGAAATTCTTGATGAAATTGGTATTTCGAGCTTATTTTCAAGCTGGGGCTTTTGGAAGTACTTTAAATGAGAAAATTGCAGTAATTCTCGAATGATGCCTTCAAGGTATTCCCACAGAATCTTCAAGTCCAATGTCTTCTACAATTTCTTCGACTGTGAAATTTTCAGACAAATCCATTTTATTTTATCATTAGTTTTCTCAAGATATCTCGGTAATTAAGCGAGCTAGCACAATTTTTGTAATAACTTTTTTGTCGAGAATTTTAAGAGCTACAAAAAATGTTTCTATAAAAATTTATCTATCTCCCTTAGTTTTCGAGATATCTTCAAAAAATTGATGATTAAGTAAAATCGATTTTTCGTCGATTTCTGAAGGGACAATAAGAGAATAAAAAAGGATTCATCGTAATTTCCAATTTCCCTTCGAAAACTATCATTGAGATAACATGGCACACATGCCTGAACCATTGGAGGATAAAGATGAGAAGCAATCTTGGCTGACATCCAGAAAGTAAGTGACTCCCCACCTAACGTACCACAAAATCTCAAGGTGAATGAAATTTCTCCACCAAGTGTGCGTTAACGCGTTCGGAGGTTCATGGAAATTGTTGGATAAATTTATTCAAAGAATCATCTTCCCTTAAGTCGAATTGTCACGTGTCAATATTTGCTTTATGGACGTCTGCAGCATCACTGAAATGTGTTACGAGGTAGAACAATGGAGACTGGAGCCATTAAAAAGAAGTCGTAAAGTGGAAATTTTCGTGCAAAAAAAGAAGAAAAAAATTCATAAAGAAAGAAGTCATAAAAAATTTAGGACACAAAATGGACGAAGCGAGTGTGGAGGAAAATTTTTATGCTCCCGACATCGTAATCCAAAAGTTTTTTTCTTCACCCCTCCAGAGATATCTCTGGCGTGAGTCCAGGGAGACACGCGTGTGTGCCTGCGTTTGCATAAAAGGAGAGTAGTTTCCAATAAAAGTGATTTCAATATAGAGAGAGTTATGGATAGCCTGATGCTTGCCACATATTCCAGAGATGAGGAGGACATTGTCCCAGTCATGGAGGCTCTATTTCACGTCCATAATAACCCATCTAGACGGTTATAATATAGATCAACTGTTGTATAACGCTGGAAATTGGTTAGCACGATCGCTTGAGCCACAAAACGTTGAATGGCCAGTAGTTATGCAAGTACCCTAGGGGAAATTGTGCATGAACTGAAAATATGGAGGCATGAAGAGGTTCAGGGAAAGAGCTAATATCCTGAACCTACACTTTTTCTATAATATCTCCGAAACTAGGGGATTTAGAGGAATCGATGAGGGAACCTTTTTTCTGTAAAATTTCATTCCCTACAAGAAAGGTCTCTTGATAAATTTCCCTAGATCCATTGGTTTCAGAGATGTTTCCAGAAAATGAGAAACTAAGAAACTGCGAAATACTAACCTGGTATCACAGTTGGACTAATTGCTAGAAAGTTGACGCAGGCAGCACCTGTACCATGTCCCATGAGTGTAATATTACCACGATCACCTCCAAACAGTGCTATATTCTCCTGTACCCAGTGGAGTGCAGCAAGCTGATCCATGAGGCCGTAATTTGCAACTCGCGCTTTAATTTGCGGCGACATATTGGCATTGAGAAAACCAAGTACACCCAAACGATAGTTGATGGTAACAACTACTTGATCCGTGTAACTTGCCAGTACTGAACCATCGTATGGATTACCAGAGCCAAAATCGTAGCTCTCACCGTGTATATAGAGTAGAACAGGATGTCTTTTACTGCTCTCTGATGAACCTGGAACAAAGAGGGGAAAAAACGTTTTTTCTCACATTTATAAAAATATATTGAGTGTCAATTTTTTTCTTGCTTCTTTTTACTCAGCATGAAACATTGGCTTCTTTTGCGTTTGCAGATCACGTACGACTAGTGATATCGTGCCAGACGTTATCGACGTCCTTCCGATCGTCGTAAAAGACTCGTGAGAGGGTGATGAACGTGGAGAAACGTGTAACGGTGAAGAGGAAATGAAATAGTTATGTTGCTGCAAGATTTTCGCCTTTTTATAGAAAGTTTTTCATCTTCAAGTCCTCTGATGCTTTTTCGAAATCTCAAATTTATTATGAGGAAGTCTGATGGAAGACGAAATTCATTACATGTGTGGGAAGGACATTTCGATTTTCAGAGGTGGTTTTTTTTCGCAGTTTAATATCACTGGGTCGATATGATTTAAGCGACAGATGGCTGTGGGATTCCCCGTTTTTATTGTGAATATAAAGCAGCAGACGTCTTACTTGTATTAGAAGAGATTTTTTCTTCATGGAGGAACTACGAACGGTTGGAGAGTTTTTTTTTTCGTTGAAATTACGCAATGTGACACTTCTGGTGACTGTAGCGGGACAAAAGAAGGATTTCTTTCTCTTTTGGAAAAGTGGAGAGATTGTGGTGTAGGGAGTCTTAAGGATGATTGAGATGGGGAGTGAAAGGAGGCGTCTCCTTATCGAGACAAAAGCATCTGTGTTGACCGTGTGTCTGGCTTTCTAAAAAGCATTGACGTAGAGTGCTGGTGGATATTTCAATCTTTTCTCAAGAAAAATTTTGCAATATGATTTTTTCGTCAGGTCGTGACAGCGAGAACTTTCAATGGATTTCGAGAAGAAAGGTAATTATTTTATGGAATACTTGTAACTTTTCTTATTCAAATTTTCAAGTGATGATTGATGGTCTTCATGGTAGTGCAATTGCTCAATGTCCACTTTGTTGACCGTCATTGATATGATGGAGAAGAGCTAAAAGTTTGAGTATCGTTTTCTGCTCTTTTGTCAAGGAGAAGTGAATGATACATCAAGGTAATAGGAATTTCATTCTGAACACCAGAAAATTGAGGAAAATTGAAATGTCGAATAATCTCAAGAGTAGAGTAATAAAATGAGGTAAAAATGAATTTTCTCCGGAGAAGGATTACAGCAAAAAAGCCGTATCTCCACTACTTTCTGAGAAGCGTGTCCTATTCTATCTCAATGCTACTGATTTTTTTTCAGGAGTGATCGGCATCAATAAGTCCAACGAAGCTAGATGCGGGCAACGGCATAATGATGGCTCCAATATCACATGATGCAATCAAACGAAACTTTATTACTGTCAATTAAGTCAACCATGATATTGCACAAGCCCTGTTCAATAATAAACCCTCCTATATCATGATAACGCTTGATCTTGCTAGCGTGAAGTATGCTGTTTTACCTTTGATGCAGTCCATCATAAACGCCATACTGGATATTTGAAATTCAACTGGAAATTCCTATTATCTCGACTATCCAATAATCGTAACAATAAAACATCACTGGCTATAAACATGTGCACGATGCATTCATCCATTTAAATTCTATTATTGCCAATTTTTTCATTTCTTTTTTCCCTAAACGAAAACTGAAAAATCGATTTTTTTGGTGGAATCCTATTTTGTGGAATATCTCCAAAACCATCAGAGATACGAAAAAAATTATGGAAACCATTTTTGTAGAGCGAAGAGAGATCTTCAAAAAAGGATTCAACAAAAATTTTCCTATCTCACTTTATTTCCGAGTTATGGAGCAAAAACTCAAATCCTTTTAATTCAAGATTTCATTAATAATTCAGAAGATTAAAAAATCATTTAATTTAATTAAATTACAATTTCCCCCTCCTCTACCTCTTGATCCCCAAAAAATATAAAACTTTTTTCACCACCTGAATCCAAGTAATCTGAAAAATCTGCAAAAGTGTTTCTTCATCTCAAAAAGAATGAAAGAACCAAAAAAGAAGTAAGAAAAAATGAAAGAAAAGTGTGAAAACAAAAGGGGAAAGTACAAGTTTCCGGGTGAAATTTCTTACAAGCGTTTGAGTGTGAAAAGAGGAAAAGCCCCCTTTTCCTTGTTGGAAATAGTAGTAGCTCGTCTCATCCTGTTCAAAAAACTTTTCTCCTATTTCTTTTACCATCATCCCAATGCCTGTACCTCCTTTACTTTACCGAGGGCATTATTTTGCCATTTTTAACTGGACCGACACGCCAGGATGAAGAAAGACAGCCAACCGAAGAGGGGCTACAAACTCCCCGGAGCTTTGTTTCTTTCCTTCGTTTCCGTTCACTCGTTATTCCCATTTTTATTTTATTCTTTTTTATCTATCATTTTCTTTATCTGCCGTCCTTTTACTCTTGTACAAAACAGGATGCCTTTGTATTTTTTCCCCCGAATTTATGCCCCCGCCCCAGTAGTTGAGCAGTGTCCCGAGGGCTCTCGCGTGAAAACTCTCGTGGGGAGGGGAACAAAAATGGATGAAACGCCAGGTCACGTTATGACTCACTGTCATTTTTTTTATCATTTTTTTTCTCGCTAACTCTTTAGATATCTACCACTTTCATTCGTCTTTTTGTCAGGCTGGAGAATGAAAAAATTATGAACTTTTTAGTGTTTTTTTTTTCAATAATATTTGAATATTTTCATAAAAAATAAATTTAATGATGAGAAATATCGGATGAATAATTACGACAAAATCCCGTGTGTTTTCATTGAAAAAAAAAAAACTCGGAATAACCGACATATGAATATAAAACAATGGCTAATGACACTGTAAAAAGAGAAATAATCACGAGTATTACCTCCAATAATCCACGAAATAATGCTTTAGAAAAAACAAAAAGAGAATATTTTCTTTTGTATTCTCTTTTCCATTGGATTTCTGAACAAATAACCTGTACATACACCAATACTCTATGTGCATGAAAACAGATAAAGTTTATTCTTTTGCGTGTGTAGTAAATACGTGTACGTGACTCGTTGATTCACACGTACGTGGATGAAAAAAAAATAGCGTTTCGGAGGAAAAATTGAGAGAGAGGTGGAGAGTAAACGTAGATGGGAAGCTCGCGTAATACTTTAATCCCAGGACAATGCCGGGAGCTTTGCCGCAGCGTATGCGCGCGTGCAAGCTCCCCCCTTCCCCCCTTTTCTCCGTCATCTGCTGCTGCTTCAAGCAAGTGGCTGTATTTCGGAATAGCACTCGCATAATCCAAGGAAAATGGTGAGTTTCGGTATTGCCCTTTTCTGAGGACGAAATTTCCGGAGATAATAGATCATTTTTTAACTGAATTCATTTTCTTTTCATTTTTTTCCGGTTAGTTTTGAGGGTGAGAAAGGATTGAGAATTTTTTACTCGAACTTTTATGGTTTTTTGAGAATATCTCGGAAACTAAGCGAGATAGCAGAATTTTTGTAGAACCCTTTTTTGTAGGCCTTAGAATTTTCTACAAGGAAGGTTCTCATAAAAATTTCCGTATCTCGCTTAGTTTCCAAGATATTTTATGAAAACTGAGGGTTACGTGGAATTGAGGAATTTTAGAATTCTTCAATGATTCTATTTTCCGCTCCCATTCGTTTTGTCCCATTGGAATTGGGACTTCAATGGAAAAAGTGAATTAGCGATGTATTTTTCAATTTTATAACTTATTTAAGGATAAATCCAATTTCCTTGACAATAAAACTTTTGATAAGAGTCATAAAGAGTGAACGAAATTGTGAAGAAGTCAAGTAACTACAAAATGTATAAAAAGATAACTCAATTTTTTCTTTTCTCAATTTCATTTTCTTCTTTTTTTCGCCGCAGATGTTGGGCGAAGTGTAACTGAACATTACGGTGAAATTCGAGGAGTCATTATATCTATTGATTCGTCAGAAATATTAAAATCGATTGTCCAATATGATTCGAATAAAATTTCTACAGATGGCGCTGAGATTAAAAGAGAGACGTGAGCTCATTCTCCCGTGGATTTATATGGTTTTTATTCGTTCTGTGATTGGTCGAAAGAAAAATCGATAATCAACAGAATTAATGAGCTTTCTGACAGCTCATGTCATAGCTGAGATGAGAGAATCCAGCGCGTGCTCCGCGCGCGTTTAGTTCTAGTATTTAATAATTAATAAATAATTTTTCAAAGTTTCCATCCAAGTGCTTCTAGGATATGAAAAGAATTCATTAAATTTGATGAAACTCAGGTAAAAAGTAGTCTTCAAATCACTGAATTTTTATGTCATTTAAATTCTGTTTCGCCAAAGGAAGCATAATAAAAAGGAGAAACATTTGAGTACTTTGAGGGAATGAAAAAGAAGCAGGTAAATAAAAATAACTCCCTTGGCTGTTTTCATGGCTTTGAGAAGTTGTTTTTTTCATACTGGCCCAACAGGAAAAATCGTATATGACGGTTATAAACCGTGAAATGTGGCTGAAGCTTTTTTGATCGGCCATTTCTCGCAAGTGACTTTGTATCACCCCCAAATCCTCCAGGAATACTCACTGACGCAGTTGAAATGCATTGCAGATGTCTCTCCAAGGATAGAATATAAAAAATTGGTATGTGCGAGTAGAAATGTGCTCGTTTGGTCGGACCATAGGGAAACATTAAAAATGTGTTTTGCACCCAATGAAATGGCGGGAGATTTGAAAATTGAGGTGAACAAGTCCCTTTACACTCATGGAAATATAAATGATTATCTTCTTTTTTTCGAGATATCTCGAAAACTGTTGGGTTTAGCGAAATTTGTGAGGAAACCTTTTTTTTAGGTTATTAAATTCTCTACAAAAAAGGAAGAGACGTGAATTCTCCTAAACTCACTCATTTCCAAGTCATTGAGACTTGAATAATTATTTTAAGAAAATATTTGAAAAGACGTTTATAATTCTACAAAAATTATTTTGAGTATATTTCCGAAAGTATTAGAGTTACGATAATTTATTAAGATATGTTTTTCGTAGTTTTTGAAATTCTCTACAAAAAAGGTCCCTTAAGATTTTCTCCTAAACCCACTCATTCCAGAGATATTCGTACTATAATCCCGACAACTCTATTCAACTCTGAATCATGGAATAAAAATGATTATTCCAAAGGTATTTGTGGGCGTCGATTAATTCTGAATGATTATGTCCATTTTTTTCATTGTTTAGAAAGGATAAAGTGTTTCACTTAGCTTGTGAAATGTAATAGTGAATAAATGTGAAGTCAACTGGGTATGAGTATAACGGAGAGTAACGTAAATCCATGTTTACTATGCTAATACCCGGAAACTCGGTTGCATGAAAAGATACGGTGAGATGTACTCTATCAAATATTCACGGTGCCACATTTCCTAGGTTAGTGAGGAGGAAGAGAAAGAGAGGTGAAAGAGGAAGGTGAAAATGAGGCCAGAGAAAGTCAGGAGACGATGACTGGGACGAAGTGCTTTTTTTCCCTTATTTTTTCATCTCCACCATTTATTTTTATAGACACACATAGATGACGAGGGTTATTCAACTCTGGAAATGTCTGCAAGCAATTAACTTGATTAATTGTCTTGGGATCTTTTGTTTTTCATCAACACACTTGATTTAATGTTTTCCTCTACAAAAACTTCCATGATCTTCACAAATTATCTAATTGAATCTGTGAATATCTTCGAAATGAGTGAGTTCAGAGAAAATCATCAAGATACCTTTTTTCATGAGAATCTGCTAATCTACAAAAAAGGTCTCTAGAAAAATCCTCGTAAATCCAATACTTCCCAAGATATTCACGAAATAATGAAAATCATAATCTCCAACATGTTCAATAATCCATGAAGACAAGTCCCTTCATTCCCATTCATTCGTAAAAAATTCTTTTGATCAGTGCCCCAGAATATCCCTCCAATTCCTTTTTTTCCTCAAAGATTATAGCAATCAGTTCAGTGTTGAAATGAATTAAAAAAAGAAAAAAAAGGGTAGACTTTTAATTGGAATTGACATGACGTAAAAAATAATGACTTTCTGTCGACAGAGGTGCCATTTGTGGCTTCGAGTGAAATAAATATATCTATATGTATAATATATATAATAAAACTCGTGCAATCAGAGGCCAATGGTCCCAAGAGAGCATTTATTTCTGATTGGATGCTGTGAGAAAGTAAAAATCGATATTACCCTATAACCATCAAGAAATATCTTTTCATCCAACAACTTGTACATTTACGCAAAAGGGAAGAGAGAGACTGAGATATTCTGGAGTGTAGGAATGAAGTGGGTGCATCTCTTACCCCCCCTAATTGCATTGCTATTTGCTCGTCTACTTTGAAACGTCTTGTGAGGCTCGTAGTTCGTTGATCTTCGTGCAAGGAGGGTATTTGCGTATGCCACTCACTCGTGAACGAAGACTCTGTGTTTGTGTGGAGGAGAATTCAAAGTGCTTGGAGCTTCGAGTGCATGCTATTGATGAAATGAAATGCTTGAAAATTCTGGGGAATTACTGATGCAGCTCTGTTGTTTTCATTGCAATGAGAGCTGTTTATTTTAACGATTGCAGGTAGGGCTTTTCTTTTTCCAGGAATTTCAGGCTTAAAGAGGCACTATTGCTGCAGAAACTTTGATTTTTTCGGTTTAAGGGGAAATGTCGAGAGACTTCAAATTAATCGACATAATTCATTAATATGAAAAATGAATGTAAATAAATTCAGTTTATTTAATTGTTGAAGTGTAGCGAATTAAGTGAAAATTTCGAGGAAAAACGATGAATTCAACTAAAAGTTAGAGTGAAGAGTTAACTATACTCCCCTGTCCTCCAACCCCTCCCACTGCCACTTCGTGTCGGTATTATGGAAATGGGATAACGCGATTAACGGCTTAACTCCGCACAAAACGCATCATTGGTTCTCGATAAATGAGAGAATTTTCTTTGTCATTCTTTCTTTATATTCTCCGTTACAATTTTCCATTAGCTTACACCCTCCATTTCTCGTTAAATCAAGAAATTGATTATTAATTATTTCTGCCTCTTGTCATACTGAAATTTGTCTATTGTTATCCGATAAAATTGACAGTTTCCAGGGAATTCATCAATTTATTTGAATAAATTTGGCACAGGAATCTCTGGCATTTCAGTTATTCAGAGATAATTGTGTTTGAAGTACTCATTCCGTTTAATTTTATTGAATAAATTATTTGGAACTCGCTTGTTTCTCCAATATAAAGAGATATTCACAAAAAAAATAGTTTTTCAACGATTTTTCGAGAAATTGAAAAATTCCATCTCCCTTTTTTTCAAAATATCTCGAAAACCGTTGGGTTTAGCGAAATTCACAAAGAGACATTTTTTGTAGTTCTCAAAATTTTCTACAAAAAAGATCTCTTGACATTTTTTCCTAAACCCACTCATTTCGCCCAAAACAGGCGTTCTTCCACAATGAGTGATCGAAGTAAATGTGTGGGCAGACGATTGAAACTTTCAATTACCGTTCGATTACTATTAATCGATTCTGTCCAGTGTCTTCCCACAAAAGAGAATGGTTACACGAAAGTCCCTCTGATCTTTCCCATTCTCATTAAATATTTGATTCGCATTTCTTCGAAGGAAAGAGGAAAGACGAATGCTTCCTGCAATGCGATCGAGAACAAATGCTTCCAAATTCTTTTATTATGAAGTTTGTGTGTTCACGAGAGCATGAATTGGAACCGCTGGACAACAGAGAGAGAGAGAGAGAGAATGCGGAATGAAATGTTGTCTCGTGTGAGAACAAAGGGTGGAAAACAAAAGGATTTACCGATTGTATGCAACGTCTCAGAGGTAAAGGAACGGATTTCGGTTATTTTGCCCCTGAAATGACTTTATCCGTAATTTCTTCGATTTAATCGAATATTTAATTGAAAAAAATGTGTCAAAAAAATGGAGAAGCTCTCAATAAATTCTCCCCTACTTCGTGATATTTAATAACTCTGAATGCGAAAAAAAAGAGTCTCCAGATAATACCGAAAAATGATGAATTCTTTGTTGAAACTCATTGCGATTAAAACTCGGGGGAATTAAAAAGTGGCAGAGGAGAAAAATGTAATTTGTGAATTTTCCGAGGCGTAGCTGCATTACAGAACGAACTTGTCCGCAAGCTCTGGAGTTTCATTTCCTTTTATTTTTTTGTTAAATCTCTCGCTTTTTTTTCGCAGTATTTTTTATTCTCGTGCTTTTGCATCGCCTGCGTTCGGCACCCTCTTTCCTCGAGCCTTTCTCGCTTCACGATAATGCATCACGAGTTATGACGCACGAGTACACCCACTATGACCGTAATTCACTTTGAAAACTCGAGTAGAATTTTCAGATAAATCAGTTTGAGGACACTGTACGTATGGTTTGAGGGGTGGGGGAAGGGGCGGAGATGGAACATGGGCTTCTCCAGTAGTTAGGGACTGTTCAAACAGTGCTGGATACAGATTGGATACATTGGGACATTCTCTGCGTTAGCCACTGCAACCAACTATCAGATACATCTGGCAAAATAATTTATTGGCTTGTTTGAATTCTTCTTCATTATTTTTGTTTATTCCTGGACTTCTAATTTATAGGACTGGTGCGGCATGTACCACCCGTTCTACCCCTCTGCTTTGCCCTTTCAGTTATTCGTTCGAGAAATTCGTCAGAGGATTTTTGAAAAAATTGAGGAGATTCTTCGGTGAATATCTCCGAAACTAATGAGTTTAGAGAAAAATGTCAAGAGATCTTTTTTGTGGAGAATTTAATTTTTCACAAAAAAGGTCTCTTCATGAATTTCCGTAAATCCAATGGTTTTCGAGATATTTACGAAATTATAAACAAGTAAGTTTTTTTTCAAATGAGATTATTTCGAAAAAATTCTTTATTCACGAGATTTTAAAGAGTTAAAAAAATTCTAAAATAATAAGCATGACGTAAAAGAATATTTCACGCCCTGGCCGTCGCGTTTGCTTCGTCGGGCGTCTGGAAAAAATCCATGCGCGTGACTGACCACCCCCACGTACCTTTAAAAAAGACAAAAAAGGAATTGCCCCTTCACAATCAAGCCATTGAACGCGCTCGTGTGCAAGTTCTTTTTGGTGTTCTTCATCGGTTAAAAGTTGTTACTTTTCAAAGGGCAAAAAAATAAAACGACACAATTGGTTTCACGCTACATCACGCCACAGTAAAAATGCTTTTCTATTCATCTCTCTCGCTCTTTCACACTGAACAATTTTCTCCACTCTCGATGGATCGATATTTTCAGTCTGAGTATGAGATTCAAGGGCTTTCATCAAAAAACGTATACAGTATTTACCAATACAGAGTGTATCAAATTTATATGAAACAGAACAGCCGACGTAAATGGATGACGCGTCTGTACGGTCGACGTCACATCTCCGAATTTCGTCGAGGATTTTCATTCTTTTTTTGTTAAATTTTCTTCGTTTTTTCCTGTTTCCTTTTCTTTCAGACATTTTTAAAGGTTTTCGTGCAAATTTTGATGAATGATGCAGTATTTTTTCTGGTTTTATTGAAAATCTGCGAAAATTTTCGTGTTAAAGTGTTTTTCCATTTTTTACGATTCAAATGACGAAAATTGTGATTCTCTCCAAAACGCGTGGATTTAGGGAACAATGTCTGAAACCTTTTTTGTAGCTCTCAAAATTCTCTACAAAAAAGCTCTCTTCATAATTTCCTCTAAATCAAATATTTTCCGAAATATTTAACGATTTCTCATGTTCACATTATTTGAAACATTAAAAATCAATGAAAATTCATTAGAATTTTAACTAAACTCCAATTATTTGAATTTCCCATGAAATTATTCAAACGAAAGTTAATTGAAATAAAACGTTTCCCCAATAAATTCACGAGGAGCCATATCAATTTATCACTGGCGTCTCATCCAGTCTTGTATTTACGTAAATTCACGGGAATTCAACGAATTTAGAAACGAATTACGACAAATTACCGTGTACACACGGGAGAGAAAGAGGCAGAAGCTGAAGACAGAGAGAGAAAGAAAAATAAATAAAAAAATAAAGTATTTTCCTTCAGAGAGTGAGAATGAGACTCACCACTTTGTGTGTATGTGTATTCGTTTGCCCAATTTGGAGATGGAAATCAATTTGTGTCTTGCGGATGTGAGAAGAGAAGCCGAGTGATAAAATGAGATGGAGAAAATTGGAATGAGGTATCCAAAGGGGAAAATCAACCATGTGCGATTGTACGAGTGGATACTAGTGAATTTAATTAAGTTGAACGATAATTAATTGCTCCTGGAACGTTCTCAACACAGGTCCATCCTACTCTTTTATTTTTTCTTTCATTTTCACAAGTGAATGTAAAAGAGTGATCAGAAGAAGAGGCAAAGCTGAGGAATTCGATCGCAATTAATGACAGTCGATTTTTTTCAACTGATTTTTCATATTTCATCAGTTCAAAAGGTTTGTGAATATTAAATTGCGGATATCTCCGAAGTGAGTGAGTTTATGGGAAAATGTTAAGAAACCTTTTTCATAGGAAATTTTATTTTCTACAAAAAAGGTCTCTTCAAAATTTTTCGTAAACCCAATAGTTTTGGAAATATTCATGAAAAACTGAAACTCCAATCTTTCAGACAAATCGATTTGCTCCAATCACCAGTTTTCTTAAGATATCTCGGAAACTAAACGAGATGGAGAAATTTTTGTGGAAACCTTTTTTGAAGCTCTTACAATTTTTCACAAAAAAGGTATCTATAAAAATTTCTCTATTCCGCTCAGTTTCCGAGATATCTCAGAAAAACGTTTGAATTATTTTCTCGAGGTTAAATGCCGCAAATTTTTATTACGTCACAATATCGCGACAAGTGGGAATGAAGAGAAAAAAATAGGAAAACTAGGATCGTGATAGAAACAACTGACATGAAAAAAGTGAGCTTTTTCAACCGTCAACGAGTAACTTTGAACTCACGGCAGGAGTGAAACAAAGTCACACAGAAAAAACATTTTGAGGAGAAAAAAATAATGAAACTAAAACAAACTAAAAAATAGTGGCTGCAATGAAAATGGGGATGGGGCGAATGAGATTGTAGGAAGAACAGAGGGGTTTTCAGGTTAGAGAGACAAACATGACACGGTGCATGTGTATGTTGGGCTTGGTAAAATAAAATCAAAGCCACACGAGGGACTTGGCCGCATGCAAATGGAAATAGTTTAGGAGTACCAAGCAAAAGTTGTTTAAATTGATTACCGAATTATTTATTGGCCCTGCAACATTTCAATGAAGTAAATAAAACGTTGGAAATCATGTGGAAAATTTAATCTTCAATAATTTAAATAAATTTCATAAATTAAATTCATCAAAATTCTCATTAATCCGAAATGATTCTCAATTTCTATTAACAATTGACTCATGGAACAATTCTCCCCTCAAATTTATTGACAATTGTATGTGAATTATAATCCCAAACAATCTGTCTCATTCCCCAAATCTCTGAAAATAATAATGATTGATTTTGTTAGCCAATCAATGCATGAACATAATTATTCTCACGATAAATCTGTGATAATTGAGAAATTTCAGTGAATCGAAATTTTCATTAATTTTCACATTCACGTAATAACACTTACATGATTGAATAAATAATTTTTCCTTTTTTCTCTCCACTTAAATATTATTGCATTTTCATTCATTAATTTCGATGAAGCAGATAAAACGAGAACTCGAGGTAATTTTCAATGAAAATTTAATGTCTAACTAATGCTCAATAAATGCGAAATTCTACAATCGTTGCACATTAATCGATAATGATAATATTAATAATAATGGATGATAAAGGAAGAATGAAAAAATTCAATTGTCCGTTGGGGAAAATGAGGAAAATCCCAATGGACCATTGTATCCGAGATTATCATAATTAATCATGGATAATAATTAGTCAGTGAATAATTTTATCAAAATCAATAATTCATATTTATTTTAATATTTATCGTAAAATTGAGGCAAACAATGGAAATAAAAATTCTTATTGATTCTTTTTATTCTTTCATAATTTTCTGATTAATTTTCAATTGATTCTGAATAATTTTCAATAAACCCTCATTTATAATTGATATACATGAATTTTGGCAATTTATTTGGTAGAATTGGGTGAATAAATGCAATGGAAAGGGATTCATTGGAATTTCGGTGGTTTTATATGAAATTTTGGGTTATAACATATTTTTACATTACTTTCAATTTTTTTCACTTATTTCAATTTAGTTTAATCAATTTTAAACGAATAAATTCATGCGACGAAAATTGCATCTCCATTAATTATCTATTAATATCCAAACAATCTTCTTTTTAATTATTAGAAAAAAAATGAATTCATTTCGTTGGTATTTTTTAATGAATTCTCCTTCCTTTGTTTATCAGTGAAAGAGAAAATTAACGAAAAAATCTTCAATATAATGTAAATTGCAAAATGTCTTTTGCATTTTACGTAGACAAAAAAAAATGAATTCTCTGGAGATCGTGAAAACGTATATGAATGATAAAATTTACTTTATTGTTTCAAGTAGAAATGTGAAGAGGAGAGGGTCTCTTTTCTTGTGATAGGGGGGATGAAAAATAAGGGGAAAAGGAATGAGAAAAATGGCAATGAGGAAATGTCTTTCCCAGTTGAAATTGTCCGTTCATCATTCTGTAAATGCTGGAAATATTGAAATGACAGTCGTACGATTTTTATACTCGCAATATTCTATAAACTTTTCGTATAAAAATGAAAATAAAATACAGTGAATTTCAAGTTTTTCAATGGCGATGAATAATGAGTTTTTTTCTTTTATTATAGATTTTGTTTTTATTCTCAGTTTTTTAAGATTGAGAATGAATTTAATGTTTTTTGGAAATATCTCGGAAAAGCAGGAAACATTTTTTGTAGGAAATTGAATCATCTACAAAAAAGGTTTCTTCACATTTTTCTCTAAACCCATCCATTTTGGAGATATCTTCAAAATAAACTTCATGATAATTTTTTTTAATTTAAAAATGTAGAAAATCGTTTCTTAATTATTTCCAATTCAATAACAGAATAAATTATATGAAATGATGTAAAAGAGATGGAAATCTCTCTTTGACGAGAGAAAACATTAATTAGTCTTATCAATTAATTAACTGAGACGCGTCTTTGATATCTCGATGAAACAATTTTGACGTCACGACAAATTGCCTCAAAAAGAAAAAATTATTGCACAAAATTAATTATTTCCCAATTAGTTCCATGAATTGTTTCATTCAACAATTCCCCAACTCCACAAAAACAAAAATAAAGGCAAAATATTTAATTGCGAGACTAAATAAAATTCGAGAAAGCTCCATTTTTTTTTATTTACTAATTAAAATTTTGTGAAAGTAATTTAATTGAGATTTGAGTGGCATGAAATAATTCCCCAGTTTTCGATGAATGGAGTAATTAAATAAATTAAAAACACTCGAAAATAATGGAAAATTCATGCATTTAATGATTCTCATTAAAATGAAATAAAAAGGAACAAAAATAAAAACAAAAATCTAAATTTCTTCCCATATATTCTCTCATACATTCACAGCGATAAGTATAATTTCACGTGCGATGTAAAACGTCATATTTCCCTTGTGCAATGTCACTAAAAAAATAAAAATACGAGAAAGCTTATCCCAGCGACAGATCTCGTGCCCGTCAAGTCCTTTGCCAAAGCGAGCCCCAAGAAAAAGGGAAAAAACCCGGAGAAATCCAATAATCCAAAGACATTGAAGAAAAGTCATTTGTGGCTCTCGGATATTTATAGATAACCGCCAAGATGTTAGATTACTCGAAACAGCTCGTGACGTAATTTATCGATAGTAATAACTCGTAATTTGCATAGAGTTCATTTGAGCCTCAATTTAACAGGTCTTGTATTTTCTCGGGAAAATATTCAAATTTCATTCGTTATCTTCTCTGCCCCGGGGGCATTATTAATTTATCTTTGGTGGGAAAAATTAAGGGGGAAGAAAAAGAAAGAGAATTTACAAAATGAAAAGGAAAAAAATGAATTTTCTTCACCTTTCCCTAACGTTCGAGGTAATTTTTTCTCAAATGCTCCAACAGTGTCTCCTCAACACAGAAACTTTCTCCTCCATTTTTCCGAAGCTGCGGAAATGCCGTGAAGTTATATGCCGGTGAATTTTCCCACAACGAATTTCACTATCCAAAGGCCCTGGAGGCTCTTTTCGACCTGCATATAACCATGAATCTCTCTCTCACTCTCTTTCACGATGCTTCTATGTATGGGCGAGGTTTTTAATTAAAAACCGCTGGTGATTGGAGGTCGGTTGATATGAAACTTTTCTGTGCGCGTAGTTTTTCCTTGTTTTTTCTTTATTTTTCGTTCTTGTGCTTCGAGCTTTTCTTGGGCTCCCTCGGTTCTTCTAGGGATTGATTTTTTTCCCCCTGAAATTACGGAGCTTCGAGAGTAAATATTCGAGCTCTTTTTATTTTGTAAATTCCTTTGTTAATCGTTTGAGAAAATCAATTATTCCGGAAATTTAATGGAGAATTCTGGGGGAATATGTTTGACTTCTGAAAAAGGAGATCATCTCTTTGCGAATATCTTTGAAACTACTAAATTTATCAAAAAATATTAAGAGACCTTTTTTATAGAGAATTTCAAGGGCTACAAGGAACGTCTCCTGCTAAATCCTCATAAACCCAATACTTTCCGAGATACTCTTAATTTAAGAAACAAAATCAATAAATTTCCTTGAGTATCAATTTGTCCGACCTAATTTTTCATTCCCATATTTCGATACAAACTCTGAAAGATATGTTCGTGATAAAACCGAGTAAAAATGGCGCACTGAAGAGAGAAAATGGCGCTGGGTATATGCCAGTGAAAATAGAAGCGGGTGTAAGATATAGGCGGTTGGGTCTGCGTCTACGTCGCTTCAGGAGCCATATAGTAGCAGAAACGAGTGAACGTTGAGGAGAAAAAGCGAGTTGCGGAATAAACAGTAAGAAAGAGAGGAGATGCGAAAAAAAGAAGAAACATTTGGATGGAAAAGTGCGAGGGTGTGTCGGGATGGAGGCTAACGTTGGGTGAAAAAAAAAGTTGATTTAGAAGCACTAAACACTGATTCCGACTTAACTCTGAGATACAATGCCAGTGCAGCCATACAGTCTAAACTTACCTTGCGAGACTATGGTTTCGCCAATGTGTTTTCGTGAATCCTACGCTTGATGACTCTCCCCAACTTTTCTGCAGCCATTTCACCTTCAACCGCCGTTTACAGATGGAGAAAGAAGAGAGTTTCTAACGACTAAGGCGTGTCTCTGCCTATTCCTCTCTGTTCCCGGGATTCCTTCAGTGCACTGGCTTAAATACGCGGATATTCTCTAAGGGACCCGAAAGATGACTTTCCCCGATTTTATCAGTTTCGTTGGAGAAAGGGGAATTGAAGTTTTTGGGTTTTTTTTGTGGATGAAGTAGTAAAAATCAGCGAATAACCAGCCGAATTTATTCATTTGATTTACGTTAATATTCATAGTAAAAATGAACAGTAAAATCGAAAAATACCCTCGAACCTCGTTTTTTCCATCACCAATATGCCTTCTCTCAAAATCCCTGTATATTTGTTTTTTAAACCACATTTACAAGGTAAATGTTAATGAATATTAATATACCCAGAGGTAAAAAGCGATTTTAGCATGAATTTATGATTTCTCAATGAGTATTTATGTAATTCCACCATTTTTTCAACATTTATTGAACTGTGAAATTTCCGACAATCAGAGATAAAATATATGAAATCATCTGGTAGCCCATAAAAGCATAGAATATTTCAAAATTGATTTCATTTCAGTTCAAATGAATTAGATATTTCAATGTATAAATTTCTGCTATCGAAATTACTGGATGATTATGCTCTGTCTGTATAGATACATTGAAAATCCAATTTTAGTAGTGGATACATAACTATTATTGATTATCCGGCATTCGGCTTGAATAATTATCTGCTTTTGCAGATATTAATGAATTATACTAAAATGTACAGAAATATCAAAAATGAGAGCTTCATAAAAAGCTAAAAATTCTCTGCATCTCCAAAAAATTACAGAAATTTTACGTAAAAAGTGTCGCAAAGTCTCCAAGAACTTAATTAAAATCATGAAAAAATGTTGAATTAATTATCCCTCATGCCATGTGAATATCTGTTACAATAAACTCAAATTTGTCATTCTTCGAATTACATTCTCTCCCTTCCCAACAACATGACATTCATCTTCATTCTGTCAAATCAAACGAAAAGATTTGCAGGAACAATATATCATGCCAAAGGCATCAAGATTTCCCTCGCTGATCTCGTTACCCTCCCAACACCCCATTTACGATAACAGAATTGTGACACGTGTAGATGTGCCATCAGCTCATTGAGCAGTGGCATTCTAACAATGAACCCCTCTCTTGCTTCATGATACCAGCTTTCTACTCTGTGTCACCAGTAGATTAGCATAAATAAAGCTATCCAACAAGAATTCCATTAACTTTAGTGATACAGCCACGAGGGCTTTCGGGCAAAAAGATCCTGCCTTCTGAAGCGAAACCCTCAGCTGAATCCCTTGCTTTTCAAAGCCCTCTGTATATTCAATACTCTGTTACTCTTGAAGGGATAAATTTGTAGTGCTACGAGGAAATTCATTAGGGCTGTCTGGATAGTTGGATTGAGACTCTGAAAGCACCTTTTCTCCCCAGTTTTACCCAAAATTCTATCAATTTCCCCAAATTCTGTGAAAGAATGAAAAATGTTGAAAAATCAGTATCATAGAATTTTCAGCTGCTTTCATTTTTTCCTCCACTTCTGTCATTGTACTTCAACGAATGAAGCTCTAAACAATGATCAAAGAGATTTTCCAGCAGTAGAAAGCGAAGAGGAAGAGAATGGACACAGGCCATGGTATTGCACTTATTGCTTCTGCCTTTACCAAACAGCAGTGAGCTCACACGACAGCTTGATCTCCAAAGTACATGGTATATAAAAGTGGCCTTTATGTACAAAAGCCTCGGTTCAACGATCATCGGATTAATTTCCGGAAGATAGTTGAGTGCGAGCATTGTACGTTCCCCTTGTTTTGAAATACAGAAGTGCCTTTATTCTGTGTATTTAAGAGCTACACCATGTGGTGCTGCTCTCTTTTTTCTCTCATGGTATTATGATATCAGAAATTTGTGTTTCTCCAAATGAAAGTGTACAGAATAAAGAAGGAATTAAATATTACTCATGTTATTTTGTCATAGTCATCATCAAAGCTGAAAATACCTTCAATGAAAGTTCATTGGACAACTTTGTGCCTGGAAATTCTGGGTATTATTATGTTACGCAGAGGAATGTATCATAGTTTTGGTAAAGCAGTATCGTGCAACATGACGCGGTCTCACTCCAACCAAACGCAATGCGCGTAGACAGAACTAATGAGGTCCAGTGATGCTGGAGTGGATTATTGGAGTCAGATGAGAACGTTGCACAGAGTCGACTCGAGGATACAAAGCACAGAGGAGTTGATGAGATGTAGACACAAATATTTGCATAAACATGTGCTATGGTCATTCGAATATTCTCCATGTTCTTCAGAATAGTTTTTAAAAAAGAGGATTTTTCTACTCAAAGTTCTTTATAACAGATGATTAGCACAAAATCACATTATCTCGTTTAATTTTCACTCGATTTGTCGGAATTTCGAATTTACCTCATGTCTTTAATCCAACGCTTTATTCCTGTTTGTTGAGGCAAAAATTCACCCTCACAAATTTACTTGCTAGTATTTTCTAATAGAGTTTCATGAGAAGCAAATTTGGTAAGCAAATGTTGAGACAGTGGAGGACTTTGATCGATCTACTTTACTGCTTCTTGACTCGGAAGGATAGGGTCTATTTGTTATTTGATGAACGGAGTTTTAGTGGTGACCTGATAAAATTTCCCCTGAAGACTCCAATCTATAATACATTATGATTGGACATATGGATTCAGGACGATGCTGAGTGGTTAATCCTTTCTGTCAATAATTCACGAGCTAATGAAGGACATTGGACCTTTTTCATGTCATTTGAGAGGAAAAATTTTCTGCTCTTCTCAACTGTACCACTCAGATCTCTTCTTCATTCTCCATGGTCGACTGGGCTGACTTGATTCAACATTTACACAGTTTTTTTTTCATGGAGAATTATGGAAATCGGTTCAGCACGTCGATAAATACCGAAAATAACTCAATTTATGCTGTTTTAATTAGTGATTTTTCAGAGATTATTCTAGGCCATCAATTTTGGGAAATTAATCTACAGATTCTAATTATCTTCCTTGGATTCTCAATTATGGTAATGAATTCGTCATTTTTTTTGCTTGTTTCTATTCGTCCTGATAAAAACACTCATTTCATCTGCCAATCCTTAACTCGTTCAAAAGTTATTCGCAACTAGTCCATAGCATAATTCCAGAATTGATTCACTAAAGTGAGAGAGACTGAGTCATCTCATTTTTACAAACACTCATCGAACTGTATTCACAAGTTATTCTGGAGAATATTCACTCTGCAAAGCTCAATTGTTGCTTCAACTTGAGTTGCGTTGAGCAACGGGAAAATTGACAATCTAACAGACAGAGTTTATCCTAGTTTAGCGATGAAATTGTGTTTTGTCTCTGATTTTAACACTAGATGGGTCATCAAACACGAGGTGATTGATTTTGTTTAATGAAGAATTCAAATTCCGATTCTCATTCCACAATGAGTATTTCATGAAGCTCTTGGTTAATGAAATAATTGAGGGACGTTCGGAATTTGAGGTTTTGAAAAATGCAAATTATCTGAAGCATTCTATCAAATAATTTCACTTGAAAAACCTTCAGTTTCACAATTTTCTATAAAAAAAAATAGATGAAAACAACTGAATGAAAATTTGAAATGTAGGAAACCTCATGCACCTGTCAGTTATAATTATTACATTCACTTTCAACAAATATTATACTCGACTAATTGTCAAACCTCAACAAACACTGAATGCCATACACTTTCAATTAGAAACTGGGGTTTCTAATTACTCCTTCATTATGAAACCCACTCAGTTCAACTTCTGGTAGAATGTTATGGTTTTCGAGTTTCCATGTCACCTCTTCCACGTTTTCCTGGCTCTCGAATTATTCCCCACATTCCCGTATATTTCATCTCGCACCTCTCTCTCTCTTTTCACGAGCATTGCAGTGCATGCGTCGAGGACAATATCCACCTGGCCGGTTGACTCTGCACGACTCCTATTTTTTTTCTCTTTTTGCTACTGAATTTTTTCCCTCCGCATATACCATTTTCGCTTATTCTAATGAACGCACTACCCCGTAGTTTAAATAGGGCCATGTTACCATTTTATATCATTTTATATTTAAAATTATTATGCCATTCTTTTCATTACTGCAGTAATGTGGAGAGGAAGAATGTTATGTTAAAGGGATAATTAAAATTTAATGACGCTCTTCTCTTCTTTCTTCCGAACGCTAAAGTTTCAGGTTGAAAGTGGGGTAAAATGGGGATTTTTATAGAATTAAAAAAAAAAATTATTAAAGAGAGAACAAAATCGAGAAAAAAACAGATTTTTTCTATCATTTTTTTCCAGTTTCTTTTTTTCAAATAAAATCATTTTTTTTAATTCATGAAATACCTTGAAAAAAAATAGAAGTTTTAAGTGAAAAACTTTTCAATAAATAATTCGTGAAGTATCGAAGTTTAATAAGCTCAAACCTTCCCCATTTCATCATAAAAATCTCTCATTTATTTAACAAAAAAAAATCTCCTCTCCAACTTCTGTCAGCTTCAATACAATAATTTAACAATACCATTCTCTCATTTCATCGAGCATAAAGAGAAATTCTAAAAAAACGGATAAGCCATAAAAAGTTTCGAAAAAAAAACAATACGTAATAATAACAACAGTAATAATAAAAAAATGTGAAATAATAAATCGAGCGAGGATTATTTCTTTCAAATGCAGATTTCTAGACTCAACAAAAGTGTGGAACTTTGTGTTACTCTTATTATTATTTTTTCTCTCCTCTCTCGCCTTTTTGCCCGACTACGTCTTTCATTTTCCTGGGGATGAAGTGAGCGCCGCAGAACGGATTTTACTTTAGCTCAGTCGGCATTGCCAGTGGAGGGAAAAAAGAGGAGAAAGACACTGGATAAAAAGAAAAGAGAGAATTGGTTAACCCGGAGTAGCCGAGGGAGGCTTGGACTCTCTTGTTTCCCTGGGGCACCCTTTATTTCCACTTAAGGGCCATTCATATTTAAAGCTATATCCGGAAAAGTGTGATCACTACCTCTACCTCACTCCTCTCCCTCCTGTCCTTTCTTCCCATAAAGATTTACAGTAGTATGTAAAACAGTTTACCGAAGCATATACTTCTGCATGCATTATGAAATTGAGCGGCAGTGTTGACGCTATTGTGAATGGACTTTATGATTTTGTAGGATTGGGTAATACCTTTTTTTTTCCTCTTTACTGGCCAGTGTTATTTTTATGAAATGGGAAATGGTATTTACATGGTAGTAAAGGACGCTTTTGATATTTTTTTACTCCTGCGGTTTATTCCCCGGGGGAAATCGGAGGAATCGTAATGAGGTTTTAGGAAAATTGTGAATATTATTTTTTAGTACCGAAGTTTCCGAGGGGGAATAAAATTATTATCATGTGGAAATGGTTTTAGGTGGGATTTGAAGAGGAGTTGTGGTTTTTTTATCGTGATTTTCTTATTTTTTGAGGGAATTGAGGAATGTTGGAGTTTTATTTTAGAGTTTTTTGAAGATATTTCAGAAATTATGGGGCTTAGGGGAATTTGCGGAGAGACATTTTTTTTAGAGGGCAAAATTCTGTACAAAAAAGGTATCCTGTAATTTTTTCATAAATCCATTCATTTCAGAGATATCAATAAAATAAATAATGAATCTCGAATTTCAAAATTTCTCCAATATCCTCAGCTCCGAAATGAGAATAATCTCGACCTCCCAACGTATTTCTCAAGAGCCCTGAAAAGTATTCAATTATTTCATTCCCCACGGTTTTTTATCTTAATTAGAAGTGAAAAAAAAATCAGTGAAAATAACAAAGAAAAAGCTCTTGGGTGACATTTTTATTCACTAGAAATAAAAATCCATGGAGTCGTGGACTTCTTTTCTGCATTGGCGTGAGTTTCGCCTTGGCTTACTTCCCACAATTCTGTATGGCAATTCCATTATCCCAGTGGGAGTTGGGTATGTGTTTCGTGGTGAATTACGAATTTTGATTAACAACTAGTTGGAAAATCCCAGAGTGAGGTAGTGTATGAGAGAGAGAGAGAGAGAGAGAGAGAGAGAGAGAGAGAGAGAGAGAGAGAGAGGAATGGAGGATAGGTTGAGGCTATTGGAGAGTTGGGAGGAAGTAGAAGGAGTCTGAGTGGGTTGAGGAGAAATGGGAATTCTGCCAGAGTTCATTTGGCCGATTGCATTTCGGAGCTGTTCGCTCTGATGCAAAGCAGAGTAGACGTATCTTTTGGTTAATTCATTGAGGGAAAAAGTATTTTTCCCAATGCAACTCGTGATTTTTTGGATTAAATTGGAGGAAGGTGACGGAGAAGGATTGGAAGATAGAGAAAAGTAGCTGGCAATGATCAGCAAGTTAGCTGGAACCTTTGATCCTGGAATGATTGCTTGCCCAGGGCTACAACAAAGTGTCTCATGTGGCGTAAAGTTCTGGGGTGAAATGGTTCAGAGTAGAACGGATTTCAATTGGAATCGAATATCCTGTGAATTGGAAATCACTCGCAGATTTGTGAAATAATTTGTCTCGTGCATGCAATTTTTTTCCAACAATTTCCTCAATTGTCATGAAATTATGGGATGAAAGTAACTGTCTTTTTCTTTTATTAAAGTAGGGATAATAAACAGGGGGAGAAGAAAAGAATTGACCTAGATATCGTGAGAATGCACTTTAGAAAACATTTGAGATTGTTACTGGGTCTTATTGCACCAAACATTCACCAAATCAACTTTCTGTGTAAATGGCCAATTTCATCAATTTCACAAACGACCATGATAGTAACCTGGGATAGAAAATTGTCGTGGAACAGTTTTACGTGATTTTTTTCCTCTGTTACTTCTGCTTTTATTGCTCTGTTCCACAATCATCTGATTGTGGATGTCGTTTTTTTATCACTTCAGCTTCTATTTCCCTTCGATTTTCTGTACCTGATTGTTTAATGTTTCTCGTAATGATTAGATGAGAATGTTCATTCCATCGCTTCAGCAGCAGAAGGAAATGAAATAAATTTGATGTTTTTTTTGTTAAATCCGATAATAAACCAAAATTCCACGGTTTTCCTCCAATATCACAGAATAATTCTTTCGAATGTACCATTCCCTCGTCCACTGGCATTTGGCTCGAGTGCAGAGTGGTCGGTATGCTCTATGTACACCAGGAAATTGAGATTTTCCGTGATAACTGAACGAGTCAGCTGGCGTTCACCTACGTCCTTTATTTTTCTCTGACTTTTTTCATTCATTACTTTTTTATTTCAACTTTCTCACATATCGTACGATCTTGAAACTCCTCGGCAAATTGAATGGCACACACGTATGAAACTCGTAAGATTCAACAATGTGTAGGTAACACCTGAATCATGCCGATAAATTTTTCAATCTACGTAACAATAGGCTACTGCATTTAAATATGAATTCATTGAAAAAATAGTAATAAATAAAAGAAATTGATTTCATCCTATTTTTACTTTAAATCTGTATTTTATCTTTTGTTACAAGAAATTGACCAGTTGAGACAATGACCATGATCATCAGCAAGAGCACTTCAAGAAAAAATCATAAAAAATATCAGAACACTTGAACAAAGCTGTTGAAAGAAAAATCGTGAACTTCTGGTAAAACTTCGTCTGTTCTTTCCAAGGATTTTCCCTGAATTTATGCGAAAAATTTCCGTACAAGAGGTCAATCTCACACTTCACCTTACATCGACCATCGTGAATTTGCATTTTCACATGGTAAGAGTTACTTTTCTTTAGACAAGTAAAAAATGAGTACTTCCCTGCTCTATCTATTACTACCTCAAGATCCTTTTCAAGAAAGAGTCTACGTACACATTTCTAAAAAAAAATTCAACCTCATTGTCCACATATTTCACTTGTTATCTGAGCACGTTGGACACATATACATGACAGAGATTTTGAAATTCACTGGAGTTACATTGTCTCCTTTTTTCATGTATATGATACTGCTTTATGATTAGCTGCATGGAAAGAACGTGCTGAAGATATTCCTACGTTAAACCACGTAGATTCGTGTGCCCCAATCTCCAAGGAACATGAATAAATTCGGAAAAATGATAAAATCTTGGATAATCTGAAAATAGTGATTATTTTTGAATTTTCTATTTTCATTTTATCTCCCATAATTCTTGCCTCTCTGAATCCTTTCTTTCCGCATGTCTGATCCATCAGGCAATGACACTGGTACGTAAGAGTCGAGAGAGAATCGAAGGTATTCCATTCTACTGTCTCTTCTGTACGTGGTAGACGGGAGACTTTTTCAAGAGAAATGAGTAGAAGTAAAAATGGAAAGGAGAGAAAAGAATAGGATATCTGTGTCGATCGAAGAGAATGAAAGAGGCGTTCGACTAGGCACTTTCCCAGAAACCGATTCCCATTGGCTTGTGTCTCGTGTGGAATAAAAAGAAATAGGGGTATACCTTGGACGATGAAATGTGACGGTGCTATATCGGATTTTCTCAGTACAAAGGATGATGTATTATTTTCTTTTTTATGCTCTTTTTTTTCGTTCATTCTTTCTCTTTATGAAGATTTTTGTTTCCAGATTTTTTCCCCACTGTCACTGGATTTTTCGGGGAAATTATTCATGAGAATTTCATCCAAATAATTCAATGGAATTGACAGGTAAGAAGTTTTATTATTCAAGATTTTAATCGGATTTCAACTCTTTTTTTTTTTGTTGTAGGAGAGAGTAAAATATCGCCTTCACCATTCATCACACAATCGACTGATAACGATTCATAATTTCTCATCTCTTTCGATTCTTTTATTCTTTTCCTCTCGAAACTGAGAGACATTTTTTTTCCTCCAATTGTTCGTCAGTCACTACCTCTTCTCCAGACCATTTCTCTTTCTTCACTATCTTTCTCAGGGTTTCTTCGTAAAAGTTTTCTTTCTAGAATTTCAAGTTTTTGGGGGAAAAAAAGGATTATCCCATTGTCTGATGCATCTCAGTCTTCATTTCCTTCTTTCTCATCTAGAACCGACGAAATACCAGTGTACCATGGAGAAAGATAAATTGTAGAAATACTTTTTCACACACACACACACACACAAGAAGTATTACTATTTCACATTTATAAGAGTAGTGTCGAATGAATGAGAAGTTAAGGCTTTTTACACTATCCCATTTTCTCGACACTTGAGTATTTTTCAAAGTCTACTTTTCTCGATGCACTTTCTACTGACCAGTGTTTGGAAACTTCAGTAGTAAGTGAAGGGAAAAGGTATTTTTGATGTCAGATGGATATTGGTAAGAGTGAATTGTTTGACAAGTTGGAGATTTGCTTGAGATTGCTTTCTTGAACTTTTAAAATTCGTCAATTTTCTTTGATTTTGATGAAATCGGTTATTAATGGAATAACTCGGAAACTAAGAGAGATAGAGAAATTTTCATTGAAATCTTTTTTGTAGCTCTTGAAATTCTCTACAAAAAACGGTTTCTATGAAAATTCCTCTATCTCCCTTAATTCCGGAGATATTTAAAAAAATGAGAGATTTAAGAATTAAATCAATTCCACCTAAAAATGGAAACAAAAATTCAACATGCAAATGGATTCTTCATTGAGTTCAAAGTTTCTCCGATAAATTCTATCTGAACGTGAACATCAGCATGAAAAGTCAAAAAGTAACTCCAAACAATGGAAATATTCTTTATAATTCGTTGAACCAAGTTTGCTTTTTCACAAAAAAAAACCAATGACCCACTTCATGGTTGAGGTGAATTTGTAACGAGAATATAATTCTCTCAGTTTTATTTTTATTTCCCTGAAGTTCTGTGGAAATCTTTTTTCTTCATTTCTTTGACATACATACGAAAATATGATACAGAAATGAGTCTACCCCAAGCGAGTCATGAAAGCTGTTGTTATATTTCTCTCTTTCCTCTATTCTAAATACGAAAAAAAAGAGGTGAAAAAAAGAAATAGAAAATAAGGAGATACGAGACTCGAAGTGAAGTTAAGAGTAAGAGAAAAGATTCTCCTCGACTCTATTCTTATTCCCCTTTTACGATTTTTCCCTCTCTCTCTCTCTTCCACTTCTTTTTTTCTCTCCATTCTTCTCTCCTCTTCCTCTTAAGATATAATTCTGCCTGAGTTTTTTCCCGGGTCAACTGTATCCCCCAGGGCACTCTACGATACGACAATGGACCGCGAAGTAGCCTGATACGTTGAAGGAAAATAGAAGAATAATAAAACAAAGAAAAATACTCAAGTTGAAAAATAAAGTGAAAATGTTGAGTGTGATATAGAGAATAAAATGAAAATATTACAAATGAAATTGTAATGAGTCAGCAAATTCAGTAAAAATCATAATTCAAGAGATATATATATATTCTTTCCATTTTTTTATCGCCCCTTTCTCGTTCTCCACTCTCATCAGTTCATCCTCGTGCTATTCCAACGTTGAATGCATTCGACTTACGTTTTTTTTATCCTCCAAAGTGAGCAGAAAAATTCAAGCCACGTAGTCACTCACGTGATACTCATTTATTTGCTTAAGATGCACTATGATCTTATCCATGGTGATATTTCCTCGAGACTAAGGAAAATGGAGTAGACACTTTGAACAAAAATTATTTCACATACTTCCTCATTCGCTATTCGTTTACGTCTAATCGTTAATGTTGAATAATATTTTATTTCTCTCGAATGCTGAAATTTCATTTGATTTATGTGAAATCATTGGACCTCAATTTACTGATAAATCACACTTCTCATCTGATCCCTCGTTAATGAAAATGCTGCTAATTGAAGAAACGTGATCATGGCATAATCCGGAGAACGATGATAAAGCTGAGGCAAAAATAAATATAAATCTTGTTATATTATTTCTTGTCTCTCAGGTTTCTCTTATTTTTCGAGAGAAATAACCTTCTCTCACCTGAGGGCATAAGCTCGAGACGCGAGGAACGTGATGGGCAGAGGGATTTTCACTGCCTTCACTTCAAGGAAAATCTCACGAGAAACGAGAGATAATGAAGATCTGAAAGCAACCTTAACTAACAGAATAAAAAATATCATTAGTCTTCACTCTTTCCCTCATCCATCTCGTTTCATTATTTAAAATTTTGCTGCAGCACTGTCAGAGTGAAGTTGGATTTACTCATGGAAATTGCAGCATAACAAAACTCTATTTGCTGCATGTGAGAGTAAAGTGCTACATTTTTCTTAAATTGGAGATTTAATTAAGTAATTGAATGTTTGAGAGACCTCAGGCACAATTTCTCAAACTCATGGACCCCAGTGTGTCCAATGAGCTATATCATCTCACTTCTTGGCACTTTTGTCTGGTGTGAAATGTACGTTTTGAACATTAGCTGAAAACTTTCAGTGCTATTAACACCTGTTCTCTATTCTTGAGGGTAAAAATTATTTCAAAAGGTATTATTAGAATTCCTGGAGTTCTGAAGATTCTCCGAGAGTCTAGGGTTTTCTAAATCCTAATTCTTCAAATATTATACTTGTATTTCATTCTTTCTGTTCAAATGAATTTTCAAGAAATTAATTGGGAATTTTGCGAAAAACTTCATTAGATTCCACCAGAATTACTTGGACAGGAATAACTGTGTTGCATGAAGTTTCAAGAGTTCTGAAAGGGCGAAGAGGCTCTTGACTAATTGAGTCTCTATGAAATTGGAAGATCGATTTCGAAGGTTGGATCTTAGCCGAGAGTTGTGGAGTTTTCGGGATGAAATTGAATCTCGTGGATGGCATGAAACTTTGATTATACGAATAATGAACGTCCAATGGAATCAGATGGAGATGATGCTGCATGGTGTACATAATGTCTTGAAATTCATGGAATTATTGGGATCATTGGAGCAATTTTGTGCAGGTCCTTTTCGAAGCACCGGAAATTACCTGATATTTGAGTACTCAGTGTGTTTAGTCATTCGTGAGGTTTTAAGCGATATATCATGGATAATTATACCCCAACGTCCTCTGATATTATGAACTGAGGTGGCTTGTTAATGCGATAGAGACTGGTTTATACTTTGGCGTTAAGTAAGGTGCTGCTATGGGCGGTAACAGTAACCATCACTTTATTTCACTCGTATTCTCATGCACCGGATAATTGGCAACATGATGTTGCGGTGTTGCCGTCAAACATCTTGAGTAATTAAGGTTTCAGTGATTTTTTTTTCAGGAAGACCGGATTCACCGAAAATTATGAAAAAATTTGATAATATCGTAGACACACTAAAGCATTTTCAGGAATTTTTCCAATTTTTTTTGGCGAGTCCTTCATTCGATTGAAAATCCTGTATCTCTGAAATTTCGAGAATTTGATAGAAAGCAATTTACATTTGGTGAAAGGTATGAGCTCGAACAATAGAATCTCATAATACCAAAATTTCACAGTTTGGTATATATGTGTGCACGTGTTTTCGTAATTCCAATGAAAAGAGGGAACAACGGAAATGAGAGAATTGGAGGATTCCGAGAGTTGCAGCATAAAGGCTCGGATAAAAATATTACGAAAATATGTCGATAGGATTTTCAGTTCCAAATTGTTTTCATTTGGATTCATTAAAAGACTCTAATGAAGTGGTTGCATTTTGAAATTAATAGTTTTCATTTTTCCACTTTATTCCATCAAAAATTTTCGGTTTCAAACTATTGTCTTTAAATAATAATGGGAATAGTACGATAGTTCGCTGTGGTTTGCAAGGCACATCAAATATTCAATATATCAATATTTTCATGTTTCTCTCCATCTGCTCAGGACGTCAATCATTTTAATTTGCCCGAGGCATTCAAATATTTGTATTTTCCATTGACGTAAAAGCGTGAATAGTTTTTGGTTAATTATTGATGAATCCAACATTTGGGGACACTAACAGTATAAATATGAAAATTATTGTGGGCTGGAAAATTTGAAATTAAGTAGGATTAAATATGTTTTTGAAACAATTCCTGGAACTAATCATTATTGCATAATCACTTTAATTACCGTCTCTACCCGCAAATTCTGATTAATGATATTTCATGTTGGTGAATTTCCTTTCTCATTTAACGAGATCAAAACTACTTCGGGCATTAAGCCAATGAAAGCGACGAATTTCTACCTGATAATACAATCTCAACCTAATGTTCGTTAGATTACTGGAAACCTGTTGAGTTCAATGTGCGTAAATTTCCAATGAACTCAACAATAAGGAGTTGAATTAATGCAGAAACTGTTATCACTTCATTTTATGATTAAATTCTTTTTTATTTTAATATCTCAGTTTATCATTTATTTGGGTGATTGACTTCATTGATGATACTTATTAACCAGTTGCAGGATTCTCTCATGAATCAATTTTTTGCCTCCTTTGAAAAAGAGGAAGTCAGAATGCCGAAATATTGGAGATGGAACTGATTCAAAGCTAACCAAGTTCGTTAAGTTATTAGCAAGTAACTGAACATCCTGTAATCATTGAACAAAAAAGTAAACCCATATCATCCTTTCATAATCTATTTGAGAAAATCTTCATGACTCTTACCCGAATATCAGCAAGCCAGTCATGCTGATCCGAAATTCATGTAAAACCTCAATATGTAACCGTCACTAGTTACGACCTCATGAGATTCGGCAGTGTAATTATTTTTACTCACTATCTCTACCTAATTATACACTTTAAATCATCAGGTTCTTGATTCTCTGTTATATTATTATTGATGTTACAATTAATTATAGATTACTTACAAAATCCGGGGGATCAGTGATAATAACTTCATAACTCCCAAAAAAACATACTAAGGTCATTAAAACTATCAATTTTCGAAACATGTTCACAGTTTCTCGACGAAAAAAATTAGAGCAGGAAAAAATTAAATGATTATGCAATACTTTTTGATGAGTCTAAAGACACCAGCTGCTAGGTTTTCTACACTGAGAAATAACGATTTGAGGAATCAAGTGGATCTATATATTTCTAGTTCCACGTTGTCAAACACGTCATGTAATACATGGTATAAATAGACTGGAGTTCGTTTCTTGAAAAATATTGACGAATAATCTTTATTAACAAATAACTTTTGAATGTTGACGAACGATTTGGCCTTCAAAACCAGTACTGATAAAAAATACGTATCCATAAACGATGAAGATGAAGTTAAACTCTCGCCGATGCTTTTAACATCATCCAGCAACAATAAGCCCTCACTCAACAACTTATTCTTATCTTCCATTTTCCTCACTTGTCTAACACAAGCTTTTACTTTAACGAAACAGCTTCAACTTGACAGTTTCTACATCTTGAGATTTATTACAATCTTTGCCCACATGTAAACCGTCTTTTTTCTCCAGTTTCTATTCTTTCAGGCGTAACGAAATGAAGAAAAGAGAAAAAGGAAGTAACTGATTTTGGCACTCTGCCCATCATGTACCAATGCTTCTTCAGGACTTGATGAAACAAATTCACGAGATTTTGGAAGTTGTTCAGTTCATCAGAGGATCGATCAAATGAATTTGAAGCAGCAATTTATGAAGAAGAAATCATAAATAAGGAAATATTTACAGAAAAGCAAATGCATTTGTTTTGTTATTGTTCGATGTTGGAGATTGACAATCTTCATTCTCACTGCCATGTTTTTTAAAAATCCTCGAAATTTTCATCTCACAGCACCGAGAGAACCTGAAATTCCTTAATTCTTAAGAAACTCCATATTGATCCAAAAGTTTTCTATGCATTCAACAACACATAATGTTCTTACCAGTAGTTTTCTTACTAAATACATATTAAGAAAGTTTTCATAAAGACAAGTGAGTTACTCATTTCAACGTGATACGTACGCTGAGACACGTTGAATTTGCGAGTATACGCTCAGTTGCACATTCCTAGTGTCTCCTCTCAGCCATTCCTCAACACTCCCATTCGTGTTCTGTGTCGTATCATTTTCCTTGTTGTCTCCTACTTTCTCTCATCTCTTTCCATCTCAATACCCCAGTAATTTCCCAGTTTCTCTTGTACTAAAACTTTCGGAGCAGAAAATAATTCTCGTGAAAAATTAAAATTCACTCAATTTTCATGAGTTGATTTTTTATTCTTTTTTTGAGAATATCTCGGAAACTATACGAGATAGCGTAATTTTTTTAATCACCTTTTTTGTAGTGAATTTCAAGAGCTACAAAAAAGGTTTCTTCAAAAATTACGCTATCTCGTTCAGTTTCCGAGATATTTACAAAAAAGAAAGACTCACTTTTTTCCACAAGTCTGTAAATTCTTTTTATAATAGAGACAATGTGCATGGCTTCATCTAATAAAATTATCTCGCTGCATTACTGCTGTCTGGTGGTGCAGGTTAATAGAAAGAATAAACAAGAAATATCGTAGAAAATAAGAGTCAAAGGAAACACGTGGGGAAATGGGTATCCTAACTAATTGCATAAGCTCACTCGTCTGTGTTTTGCCGTTTTCTTCATCAGGTACTGAGGGAAAATAAATAAAAAAAGGTTAAAGTACAAAGAACAGCGCACACTGGTGCAGAAAACCCAGGGCACGGATTTTAACTTCCTTCCGCCTCGTGTTTCCGCTTTTATATAATCGGCTTATCGGTTGAGTTTATGTGTACACGTATCTAACAAGTCTCTTCATTCAGTACTAAGAATCAGGGGAGAAATTAATTTTTAGAGATAAAGGAAAAGAGCATTCATTTCATTAGCAACATGATCAAGTTCATGCAATTGAATATCTCTAATTATTTCAAGGGATTTTCTTATTTCTAATTGGATCATTTCATTGACAAATGTGAATTTTCCAGACAAACCGATTTAATCACCAGTTTTTTGAAGATATCTCGGAAATTAAGCGAGATAGAACAATTTTTATAGAAACCTTTCTTCAAGCTCTTGAAATATTCTACAAGAAAGGTTTCAATAACAATTTCTCTATCTCGCTTAGTTTCCGAGATATTTAAAGAAAACTGATGATGAAAAAAGATGGATTTGTATCAAAACTTGAGAGTCGAATTATCACCAATTGATAGCATTAATAGCAATTATTTCAATTCCAATTGAATTGAATAATTAGTGAATAGTACAGAAGATTCACAGAGTGAACATCGAATTTCCTTCAACAATAGTTGAAAGCAACTTTGTTGAATACGAGTAAGCAGGAGGAATGTAGTACGTTGTGAAGCCAAATTCCATGTGGACAGCTGCTTCACGTGCGCACAGTAGATTCACGGGGGAGAGCGTCAGCGTAACCGCAATTATACTGAGCGAGGCTTCTAATTAAAATCAGAGGTCGACGCGTGACACACACAGACACACACGTAAATTAAATGGACGGAGAGTGGTGAAATTTGTGAGAATGAGCTTGTGTTATATTCATGATAGTGGAGGCATTGAATTAAAAGCTGAAAGGAAATTGAGCATTGTACATGATGCATCCAGTAGAATGTTCAAGTGAACATTTTGATTGTCAAATCATTGGAAATTGGTGGTAATTATAATGGATTGAAGTAGAGAGAATTCATTGATTCATTTGAGTTTAAGGAAAAACATTGAATTGGATAATTACATTGGATAAAGATATCTTGGAAAATAAGCGAGATAGGGGAATTTTCATAGAGACCTTTTTTATAGAGAATTCCAAGAGCTATAAAAAAGGTTTCTACAACATTTTCTCTATCTCGCTTAGTTTCCGAGATATCTTCAAAAAACTGGTGATTAAATAAAGTCGAATTGTCTGAAAAAAAATGATTTGAGATTTCATTTCAAACGAAAATGAAAAAATTATTCATCCAATAACAATAAAAAAAATATTCATATCAATGGACTCTTTTTTCACTGTCTTAATCCCTGAAAAATGTCTGTAATAAATTCTTCCGCAATAACTACTCCAAAAGAAACTAAGGCAGAAAATAAAGAAATTCTGAGTAAAGCTCAAAACGGAATTTACGTGAGAAAATACTCATTTCCTCTTCGCATCGAGGGAATATTCCCCCGGGGGGATGTTTCACCCCTAAAGATACACAGTGTGTGCGTCGTGTGAAAATTTCGGAGAGATTTTTCTTTTATTTCGTCACTCTTATTTTCTCGTCGTGCGTGACAAAAATTTCTGATTTTTCATTCTCCCCATTTTTCTCTCTCTTTTTCCCCTAAATCTTCGAGAGGTAAGAAACGAGAGAAATGGTTGCTCCTGTCGGATGGGAATGATGAGAGTGCAAATAAATAGAATCGAAGAGTTCCTGTATCGTGTGTATGTTCGGGAATTGGGTGAACGAAGAGAGTTGATCTTTTGCAACACTCCAAACTGATTTATCGTTTCGAGACAGAGAAGGGTCATTCTTTTACCATACTTCTTTTGTTCAGATTACATGGGACAAAAATCGGAAGAGGGGATAAAAAATGATAGTGCTCTTCCGTGTGTACGTGAGCCAATGTATTGATAACGATACTTCTGTCTACTTGAGATTCAATATTGTCCGATAACTCAGATGAACAGCTCCGGTGTCTTATCATCGTTACACAATTTTGCATCATGAATAGAGGAGAACAGGTGGAGCTAACAGTCTGGCATTTTAAATCCCTCTGATCCAACATGCCGAAGGATCAATTGCATGTGTGATCCTGATGCCATTTAAATTCAGTAGTTGAAGAGATAAAACAGCATAGGATAACACGATCAATAGTTTTTTTTATCGAAAGTTGTAAAAATACGGGTTTTTTCAGGATTTTCATAATTAATTTTTAATGAAGTTTTAATGAAGTTACGTGTTTTTTTTCTATTGATTTGAGCATTTGATTTGCGCAATTTCCTGACGTTTTAGAGGAGTTGGAAACATTCAATTCTCTTCGAATAAAATTAAATGTTTTTCTCACTTATCATAAAGTATGAAACGATAAAAATGTAATAAAAAGAAGTTACAGATAATGTTTCTGATGAGGAACTTCATAATACCTGAAGTTTATTTTTCTTTGAAAGTTCATTCGAACTTTCGGGAAAATCCTGAGGAGTAAATTCACCGAGAAATTACCAATTTCATTTCTTTTTTTCTCTGAAGAAAATTCATCGTAAATTGATCTCTATCATGTACTTTATTATTTCTATCTTGAGCTTCATGAATTCGAGTTTATTGAGTAGAAAAAAGAAGTAGAGGATGGAAATAACATTTGCGCCGTGAAGTGTACCTCTGCGAGGAAACATTATGGCCATGGTGATCTGGGTTGACAAGGGTCAAGCGGAGTGGTGGGGGTAGTTTTGAGAGTGAATGGGAGGGGAGTAATAAAAAGGGGCAAGAGAGATGGGAAAAAAGGGCGAGATTACGTTGGACAAGGCACTTCAGTGTGGACTCGGCGTCAGCTCTATTTATCTTTAAAATTCATCTTCAATGAGGAAAATTTGAATTTTTAGTGGATTTTTCAACAGTTTTCATTTAATTCCCGCAAGTATAATGGAGATACGCGTCTTTCTGTCTTCATCCTTTTTTTTAGGCAAAAAGAGCTTGTCTCTATTATTTTCTGATTTTTTAGTGAGTTGTATGATTGTTGGAACGTCCTTCACTCTTAATTAACCGAAAAATCCGTTCTAATCTCCTAATTATCATCGAAATTAAGAGCAAAGTCCTGTCGACATCAAATGAAGATTTATCATCAGTACACAATGAGAATTGCATGAACATAACGAAAAATTGACGTTAAGATTCACAGTAATGACAGACTGAGATTTACTCTATAATTATTTTCTCAATTTATATCACGTGCAGTGCATCAAACAATGTAGCTTGATTGTTCTCAATTTCTTGGTATCTACGTGCTGTGAAATCCGATTTATCCGACATTTTGCACTTGTGGAATTCCTGAGTGTGCCCCGACACTTTGTGGATGATGAAAAAAATGGGAGAAACATTAATTCTTCATTGTCAACGAAATTCATCACTTGTGTCAAAAATTTGTGAATGTCTTCTTCTTCGGGATTGAATGAAGTGATTTGTTTTGCTTCTGTGTTGACTCAATTCCGGAGGATCATGTTATAGAATACATGAATTTTATATGAAACCAGAGCCTCACACAAAATTAGTTTCTCATACATATCTGAAAAGATGACTGAAGTTTTCACACAAATCGACTCAATTTCATCATTAGTTTTCTCAAGATATCTCGGAAAATAAGCGAGATAGGGAAATTTTCATAGAGACCTTTTTTTATACAAAATTTCAAGAGCTATGAAGGAGCTTTTCACAAAAATCGCTGTATCTCGCTTAGTTTCCGAGATATCGTTAAAAAACTGGTGGAACTTGATAACCTTGGATATCCGTATCTCAAAAAGTATTCATCTGGCTCAAATTTGGATCAGCGTGGAAAATTCCCATAAAAATGCATCTATAATTCATTTTTTTTCTCAAAAAAACACAGAAGTCTCTCTATATTTTTTTCAAGTCCGAATTCATGGCAAATGCCTCACCTTGACCCTTCCTCTAAAATTCTAGCGCAACGACAATTAGAAGCGGCCAAATTCCCCCAAAAAAATGGGAATGTCCATTTTACCCCGCCCCTATGTCCACTTGACCTGATATATCACAGTGGCACTGGAATGAACGTTATAATTTACGGTGCCAGGAGTGCGAGAGTGTGGGGAGGGGAAAAAAACGTAAAACGAGTGAAAAAGAGTAAAATAAAGTTGGAGCCAGAGAAAAAGAATACATAGAAGAGGTTTTTGGTGCTCACTGGTGATGCTCGTTTGTAAAGGGACTCCCTAAAGGCTAAAGCGTCGTACTATTCTGGAAAGTGTAGTGTATGTATAGTTAGACGGGTGCGAGAGGCATACGGACTGGAAAGTCGATCCAACCGGGAGTACTACTGCCGCAACATAGAACAAATGGTTAAACCACCGAGAACCCAGTGTGACTTAATAAATAGCTCGTAAAATGTACGGTTCTTCCTTTTTCTCCTATTATTTCTCCTTTATTTCCTCTTCTCTCTTATGGGTATCACCTTGCTGATGTGGGAATTGAATTTATAGAATCAATTTATTCAACCGGAATTAAGAATGACTTTGAATCAGAAGAGGTGATTCATTGGATTATAGGAACCATTTAACCTCAAATAATTGTTAGAAATCATCGAGTAAATTCAGATCACGTACGATTTCATCTCCGAGAGTATTATTTGGTTAACGAGTTGGTAATTCCTTTCTACGCAGTTGGGCTTCTCCACGGTCTAGTTAGTGTGAGGACTATCGAGGCATGAAGCAAATTCTCGTACCCAAAGCCAGTAATAACGCAGCATTCGACCAGCAGTTGCACATGGAACTCAAGTGCAATTTACATTCACATACATGTACAAACACACGAAGAGGTGAATAGATACATAAGTTAGAGATAGGGGAAAAGAAGGAGTGAAAAAGCTTAGCATGAAAAATGCCCGGATGATCTCTCACTTACCGTCGTCCACACAGAAAACCGTACACACTGATGTTTCACCAACATGGCGACGTGAAAAATAATGCTCTGCGCCATCTACGTGGACGACACGTTTTACTCCAACGTCCACCGCACAATCCGCCTCAGTCACGTTATTATATGATGAAAAAATATATATAATTCATATAGTTTTACCAGCACATTTTTAGACTTTCAACTCACTGACGGTTCGGTTCCTTTTTTTTTTTTGAAAACCATGAACTAGGTGTTGTGAGATAAATTGATGTGACACTATGAAATCGTTTTGGTGAAATAGAAGGACTGAGAATGAAAGAGGAAACTGATGCTTGGGTTGGGGGCAGAGACGGAGCATTTACTTGTAGTGAGATATATGGGGTCAAGGTATTACCTCTTTTAGCCATTCTACTGTGGAGACTCGACAATAGAATTAACGACCGTACGAGACGGAGAGAGAGGGCTTATTCGATCACAAGTTTTCGGGTAGCCATTGGAGAGAGTTTTGGGAATTCAAACAAACTTTCATGTGCCCACATGTGTGATCCTTCATTTACCCTTGCTCTAATTCTAATTTTAATTGTTAGAAAGTTAATTGACGAAGGGGGAGATAAGTTGTGATTTAGGGAAAGGATTTTGCGGTATTATTGTGTTGAAGATAAGTTTACTTTCATTTAACTATTGATTAAGTTGGTGAATAATTTATTGAGCCTTGAGAAAATTGTGGTGAATTGTGTCAATGGTTTTATGAACATCATTGGTTCGATTCTGAAGGAAAATGGCGGTTAATACCAGATTCATTGACTCCACTTTTTCATCATGAATATTAAAAATCATGGGAACTATACGGGGAAATTTGAAATATTTTATAAAAAACATTAAAGCAGTTATATATTCAATATATTTTATAAGTAATTCCAACGACTGTACAGTAAATTAGAAGAAAATTTATAGTCACAGTCATCTACTAACGTTACGCTATCCCGATTTCTCGTTCACCAGTCCGTGTAACATAGCCAACTAAAAGTGTCCAAAGTTTCTGAGGAATTTACTATACGCTTGTTTTCAAAGTACGCACAATTGTGGTAAGAAAAAGAAAATGAAGAAGCAAGTAATAACAATACTTGAATCGTGATATTTGAGAGACAGTTATTTTTTTCCATTGTCTCGTTATTTTATTACATTTGTCCAACTCCCAAAACTTCATGTGTACAAAGAAAATGCAAAATAATCCTCATTTTTTTTGTGTGTTTCATGTTTTTATTCATAAGACATTTGTTCCGGTTTTCTTAGTGCCAACTTGGAGAGTCTGAGGGGCATGAGAATGCGGTCGGATTTTCGGTGGTCAAACAGTTGGCCAATGCGGCTATGATATCTAACCGCAGTTGTCCACAATCCACAATTCTCCATTACTTCAGAATGAAATTGTTGGGAAAAAATAGCAGTGATAACAAGAGACAATGGAAAGAGTGGATATCACTGATTGAATTGCAATCGATATTTGTGATGGAAATAATGAATTATGAGTGGAGAATGAAAAAAAATTTATGCATTTTAAAAAGGGCTCACCATAAAACTTTCATCTCTGTGTGTGATTTACATCGATGAATGTCCCCAAGTGGAGCTGTAATTGAAATCCGATACTCATCGTCCTATTACTTCTCGAGTGGTGCTAGACCAATCCAATACCGTCATTCCTGTGTGCTTTTCAATTTGAAAATTCCACTGCATTATTCAAACTAAATCGATGAGAATTTGTAATTCGTATTTATGATCCATCGAGTCAATGAATGATACTCCATTGGAATTACGGAAACCAGAGAAGAATAACTAAACGCTGTTCTTTCAGCTAATGTTAATCAATTTGGTATTACATCCATTAAATCCTCGAATTTCAATGATTCATTATTGTAGTGATGCCCTAATAAATATTTTCAATCCGGTAAATGGTGCTTTCAAAATTAGGCTCAATAACAAAAAAACGTATGTGAAATGTATTGCTGATTGGGCTTCATCGTAATGGAGGTATCAATGGCAGGATCATGAACCACAGGATTAATCGAATTTCCAGCAAATGGAAGGAAGCTGTGGAGGGATGGAGGTTCAAGTTGGATCCGGATGTGGTCCAAGGGATGAATAAGCCTGGAACATTCTGGCCATTGAAAATCCTGGAATTGTTGATAAGGCGATCAGAATTTGAGCCTTCAAGGTAGATTATATTAGGCATGGAAAAGTTTCCCATGGACCCTAGCTTGAGATCGTTAGTTTTGATTTCTTCGAGGGCGTGGAGATAAGCGGCATGAGTTTGAGAACACTAATAGCCCTTTGAATATAAATATTCTTCCTCAATAGGTGTTTCCCTTCTCATATTGAGAATAAGGGAGATAAGGGCAAAATGAAACTCCAGGGAGGATTGATGCAGGATTTTTTTCAATGTCAAAAACTTTCCGAAAAAATCTGAAAAAAATTCAACAAGATGCTTCAACATGTCTGTATTTTTTGATTTTTTTTTTAAATCTTCAAATCATTCTTTATACTGGAATTGTCCCCTGATCACAATGCACTGTTTCATAATATTTGAACACAAAGAGAATACTGATGATAATTACTCCATCTCCCACGAAGCTGATTGAATTCAGGACATATATCATGTGACATCATATTTGAGAATAATGCAGTACAGCGGAATAAATAAACAGGAACTGTTGAACCACGAGGGATATTGAAATCGATCAGCGTTTGAGTATCGTCAGAGCCTTTGGTAATTCAAGCATGTAAATTTTCATTAGCTGACATCCATGAATCATTATACATCAAAGGGATAGAGTTAATAATAGAGGACATGAGAATCCCCCAGTCGCCTGATAAATCGAGAGTACATTTGATTTTTGCTTCAATTATATCACCAACAATTCAATGTTAATGGATTTTTTAAGGAGAATTTAAAGAACTGCTTCAACTAATCATCATTGACCCACATAAATGGGAACGTTTTACAAAGAGGACAGGCTTGCATAACGTATCGATGTGCCCTCAGAACATCCGTAACTGTCGGATAATGTTTATTTATACGAACACATCTGGAAGAACTTGATCGATGGCTCAGAGGAGTTAGACGAACTCTAGATCCTCGTACATTTGCAGGGCGATAATCGTCTTATCCGTATTCTATCCAGGTGATAGGTGGAAGGAAGTGTACTCTATTGCCATTGCAGTTTCGCTACGTCAGATCAGAGAGAAAGGTCGTATTGTATTCGAATACGTTGAATGCAGATACACGTTTGTAACTGAGAATACGTATAAGGATTACATAATACATAACGAAGTGAAGTTTCTCATTTGATGTAGGTAACAGATGTCTGTGCTTTTGAATCAAAGACATCGGATGCGTTGGTCTGTGCTTTGTCATGAAACTCTCTCAATGGAAATGATTTATACTATGATAATGTAAGAACAAGATGAAAGTATATAATTAATATATGAAAACGGTTCGGAATATTCAATATTTCGATGAATTTATCCCTCCAAAATCGCCTATCAGGAAACTATCGCTTCTCAATTCACTTAAATCCAATGATTAATCCCCCACTAATCTCCAGAATTGACTACAAAGAATTCAACGATCCTCAAAACTCCAGATTCCACTCCCGTCATTTTCCGATAAGAGGTAGTATTCAATGAGACTGAAGAGGAAGAAGGTTGAGTCGTGCAATTTCACTGATCGGATTTACCAGACGATAATGCCAGATGGTGGATAGCGATAAAAGCGCAACCGCAAGTGAAGGCCGAGGAGAATGAATACGAGAGGGACTACAGATGAGAGAATAACGTTGCACTGAAGGAGTAACTTGCTAGGTGGAAGAGGTTACTCAGGCCTCATTTATGCATCCTATCTGCACAAAGGTTGGGGCATGTTCATCGAGCATCACAGCGGTTACACTGGTGACCCCGCTGGTCTTTTGCCTCTTCTCCAGACTTGCTTTCAACCCACCTCCTCTCATCTCCAAGGTGAATAGAAAGAGATGCAAGATGTGATATATAGCATCATCAGGCCTCTGGGATATAACCTCGTTATCTTACACAGGAAGTCACTACCAGAAGAGAGCGAATGAGCTCAATGTACCTCTTTCTCTTTGCAGTTCACTCAAAAAGTTGAAAAGGTAGTCGACTGAAGAGGTTTAACGGTAGATATATACAGAGAGATAGAAAAGAAAAAAAAAATCCTGGGAAAAACACAAAACTGAAGAAAACTCCTTAAAATTTCAAACTCCTCAACTCATTTCGTTCTCATTGAGGCTTCGTACCACGTTTCGTTCTCAAAAACTTTTTAACTTCAACTGATGAGAATTGAAAAAACAAAGGCGGTTGTTTGGAGAATAGAGTACATCGATTATTGCCATGCTAATTGCTTGTGGTGAGCATTGTGAAATAATTTGAACGTCATTCATCACTCTTGTTGGGGCAATGGATTCTCTTTTGTAAAGTCAGAGTTTTCTTATCTCGAAATTATTCAGGGTGTCACTGCTAGTTACTTTTACGAGCAATAACTGCGTTGGAAAGTGAAAAACTTTGAGAATTTTCAATATAACACATTTGGAGTACATGTTTTAATTATGTCAAATTGCTTCTTGTAGAATTCTGATCTGAATGGGCTGAACGTGTTGATTCTGAAGTAATCTCTGGTGGAAAGTCTTGATTATCAGGATTATTCATTGACTCTGGCTCACGCGATTTTCCTTTGTTAAGTGAAGCATGAGAGGACTATAAAAGGAGAGTGAGTGATTAATGCATTTCAGAGGTGAAACTATGCAGAAGTTAAATAGAGATGAAAAAGTACTGTGCACAGGCTGACTAACAAAAATATACGTATGGTGCAGTAATTCTCTTGTATTTTTTCAAATTTAGAGAATTAAAGATGCATCTCCATCTGCTGATGTAAATCCATTTGTCCTGTTTTCCCTCTTTACAACTGAATTTTTCCAGAATTTTGTATAAAGCCCACCAATGCTCATTAGTTGCAGAACGAAAGTCTAATCTCTCTGAAGCTGTATCGATTTCAATAAAAATATTGATTGTTAAAGTATGATTGTTCGGCATTCAATACAGAAGCCTTCCATTGAAGCACCAAAGCAGATCAGTTATTTCCAAAGCACCCCATCATTACGTGCCTCCTGCTTGGCTTCCCAGGGAAAATAGTTGAGGATGATTCTTCGAAAACTATTGTGCACCATCATTCACTCTGTATCCACGGCAATTATGGATGATACAGCTTTCGAGTGACATGCTGCAATTCAAAGAATCCCATTAATTCATTGTTATTGTGATACGATGCCTTGAAAGCATTCATCGCACTCCAGAACATTTTATCATTGTTGCATTAACGAAGCAGTTAGTGTATCAAAGTATGCTGAAGGAATAAATTGCACATTGTACTGTAATACTCAGCATAATGTAACTCCTCTAGTACAGCAATTTCAGAATAAAGTAAAAAGTAACTTCACCAACTACATCAAGAAGTTATATTTCCCTTCATTTCCTTTACTCCAACGTACTGTAAAATCAGGCTGCCTGTTGTAGACATTTATTCTGCAGTTGCGACTGACGCCAGTGAAGCAATCGACATACTTAATTCTATTATAACTACATCCTTGGGAGAATGATCATCAAGTTCATTGGAGCAGCATCATCTTGATTACCAATGATAAAACTTGGATTCTTTTCTTCGTCTGTTCTTTAGAGATTGAAGCATCAATTTCGGGTAATGCAGGAAAGTGACAGTTGTTAGGATTCGTGACTCCAAAGTTTACGTGAATTATATGCGGCTAGAAGCAATTCCAAGTTTTGATGAGCACTGCTGTTAGGGAAAACGTAGTATTATGCATCGTATAAGATAGTTGTTACGTTGATGACATTGAATGTGTAGTTACGTTTATAGCAACAGTGTTTTCCAATTTAATTATTGGTTTCAGTCACCTGTGCTACTGTAGTGAAGACAAAGTACAGGGTGTCTGGTTGGATGATGCATTTGCTAATGTAACGGTAAGAAACTTTGCGATTAATTAGTTTCGTCAATGGAGAGGTTTTGATTGCTCTTTCAATTGGTTTTTGGGGAATTAAATGGATGCATCGGATTTCTGGTGGAGTATTCATGGAAAAGGATTTTTTATGATGATTTTAGTGAAATCAATTTAATTTCAATCAAAAAGTAATGAAATTTTTGATAATATTGCTGATTTGTTGAACATTTCACTGCTGAAATTATTTGATTTCAAATTTATTTCTGTTGATTTTTCTGAAAATAAATTTAATTAACCAATTTCAGTGCATTTTCATGATTTCATGAGCTTCGTTTCCAAATTCCAATGAATCTCGTTCGAAAAATTCATGTGAATAATCCTTCTCATTAATTGTGCACATAATTTCATATTCAGCATTGAAAGAAGAAAAATTCAAACCCCTCAATTTACATGAACCTCCTGTCCTGAAATTCCATGTAAATTTTGTGGAAAATTCGAAAATCTGTTTGATGTAGTCATTAAGTTTTCATTTCATCAAAATTCCATAGGAATCCTTAATCTCATAAACTTTGAAGCTCAAAGTGAATACTTTATGTGTGATGAAACGACGTGATTATTTTTTATAGAAGATTAAAGTTATCAAAGCTCTCTGTACCAGTTTAATTGGAGCTCCAATTATTTATACTTTCTACTGAATTTTATCCGTTATTTGTACATCATTCGATACATAATGGATATATTAACGTAAAAAAAGAAGGAAGTAATTTTTCACATATTGAATACTCGCAGGAAAGATCGAAATACTCCATCTTCTGTTGCCACATTTTCTTATTCTTTTATTCTTAAAAAAAAAAGGAAATAAAAAGACTTGATTTATTCTGAAAAACGGAAATGATAGAGGAAACTCAAGGAAAACTTATAAAGAAAAATTCCAACGAGAAATGCAACTAGAATTGCAGTGTGCTCAGTGTACGGAAAAAGTCACCGAAGTGGAATCCTCCATGACCGTGATTATACCGATAACGTATACAATGAAAACAGTACGACGCAGTAGCAATCTTTCCATCTTTCCCCCTCTCTCTCTCTCTTCCACTTTAGCATTGATATTTGTACTCGCTCGCTTCAACATCTCTCCAAGTATCTTTTCCCCCCACAATTCAGCTCATGGCCGTTCCTTTCATTTCAATTTTCTCCCCCTCCGATCGTTGGAACCGGGGAAACTGGACTTGCAGGATAAAATGAAGCAGATTTTCTTCCAAAGTGACGACTTTCCCGGGAGAATTTAAAAAAAAATTAGAGAGGTGCAGCGGTATATCTACATTGTTTTGTAATTTTTTCAAATCTTTTCGTAACGGTCTTCACTCTTGAGAAAAATTACGGAGATTCTTTCAATAAATGGTTTTCTATCTAACATTTTCTTTCGAGTCCTCCACCCTCAAAAACAGAATAGCTCTTATTCAATGTTTTTGAAATAAGATTTCATCTTTTCCCATTAATTCGATTTTCCAAATAAGTATTATTCACAGCTTCCACTCTTCTCACTTCATTCATTGAAATTGTGCATGTGAAAGAATCACAACTTCCTAATTCGATAAATTTAGCGAACCGTTAACTTTTCCCCCAATTTTCTCCATCTCATTCCTCCTATCCTTTGGCAAAATCGTTGGAAGGGTTGAAGTGTAGAGAAGAGGCTTTTGGGGGAGAAAGAGGAGGAGATTACTGGGTGAGTGAATGTGCTGGGCTTTTCGGGTAGTGGATGGCGTCGGGCCATTCGACGCTACTACTTGTTCCCGACGCTCCTGTGTCTGACTTAAAATATGGACGCCGGCCACACCTACTTACAGTTGTGGAACTATTGTCCCACTATATATGGGGACTTTGTTGGGGTCTCTTGAATTTTGTAGAGTATTTCAACTGACTACACAGAATCTACTGAAATTAGTTGTGAATTTCTCGATATTAATTCACTTCTCGCTCGAGTCTATAACTGAGATTGCGGCAAAAATTGGGCAACTTGGGGAATTAATTTTGAGTCGAGACATCGAATACGTGGCCACCAAAACTTTTCCATTGCAGTTAAGTGCTCGAAACAGTTGCCAACACGAAGCCAGAGAAGCACGGATTCACTGGCTTCTGTGTGTGTATGTGTGTGTGCGTGTGAAGGGGAAAAAAGAGGATGAAACGAGAGAAGACGATCCCGAGGAGTGATGTGCGGCTACAAAGGCGGCAAGAAGTCGTGCGATAAAAATTTTCTCCACAGATTCACTGGCCAACCAGTGGCGCATTTCTTCTGGTAAATGGCATGATGGGCTGGAGGAGGACCCTCGCGTGTACCATGCCTTTTCCAAGGGTCGTCTGTTTGAGAGTTACGATTGCTCAAGTCATCGGCCACTCATCGTAATTCATTTGTGAAAATGATTTACGAAATATCTATGAAAATGTGAAAAAAAATCGTGAAGATACTCTGTTATATCTTCATTCTTGCCTGCTTTTTTTTCAAATTTCCAATTAACTGTGACCTTAAGGGTATTCCCATTGATTCTGAATTTTTCTACGTAAATTGGAGATAGAGGAGAGTGAAAGAAGAGTCGAGACGAATAAACAAGCGTAACCGAAGACGTCCCTTTTTTTCCTAATAGGTATCGTCTCCTCATTCTATCGATTCATCTCTGCAATACTCGGAGGGAAAAAAAAATCCGATACAGTATCAACTTGTATCACACCGCTAATGGAAACCAAACTCAACTCGTTCCATCCTCCTCAATTTCTCCTATCCAATGTTTTTTCATCATTCCAACATTCATTCTGCCGCATGAATTCACGAGAATTCATTCTGAGACGAACAATTTACGTGCAAGTGAATGATTTACCACAAGTTGTTGCAGGCACGCAAGGAGTAATGGCCTCGGTCTAGTAAGACGGAAGGAAAATCAATTTTCACGTCAATCAGAGTGCTCCTCACAATTCTCTCTCTCTCTCTCTCTCACTCGAAGCCTTTTCTCTGCTTTTATTCCATTCATTCCAAGTCAATTCTTACCACTACTTTTCTTCATAGAAATTTCGTGACAACTGAACATAATTCAAATCCCACGACGTTAATTCTCTCACTATGTACCTGCTTTTCCAAGTTCATAATTCATTCTGAAAAGAATGAATATCAAGTGGTAAAAGTTTTTCATGTCAGGACGAGCCCCGGGAGATTTTCTTTTTTTACCTCCAATTTCTTATTCCCTACCTCTTGGCTGTCAAAATATTTGCACGAAATTGAAGGAAAACACTGAGTAACTTTGTACCACCATTTTCTAGAAAATGGAATGAAGAAAGAAGGAGAAAAATTTAATCCTTCTGAACTTTAATTTCACAAGAGTTAAAACTGGAAATATCTTCTTATCTTTTTAATCATTTCCAATGGAATATTTTCTTTTAAATGTTGAATTTTTCTAAAATGATGCAACCATAAAGAACCCCAACATCTCCACAATTTTCACCCTTTATTCCCTCAAAATAAATAAATAAAAATATTCTACTCTCCCACTGTCACTACGATACACGACACAGTTGAATGCACTGAAGTATATGTCCTATTTTTCAATTCTCCCGGCATTTTCACCTCCTCACGAAGTACATTGAGAAAAGCTATCCCAAGGTTTACAGTTCCAAGGCACGCGTGAATACCTCACGTTCAACCCTTTCAGTAGACTCTCAAGATCATACAGCCCTCTTTCCCTGCATCTCTGTGCACTCAAAACGCCTCTCTTCCTCTTGCTCGTCCTCTCTCAATTCTTCGATACAGATATATGATGTATTGTATACCTGAGATAGGTATTGAACTACTGTATATGGCACACAAGCCAAGTAGAACGTGCTCCAAAGAAGATCCAAGACTTTTTCAACCAAAGTGCCACTCTCCTCTGGGCTTTCCACATATATCTTGTCCCGTTGTTCTTTCTTTTTCAGGCACTTTCATAAACACAGTACTGTTAAAAAATACAATGAACTCTTTTTTCCTTTTTTAAATAGAAAAAATGAGGGCTCAAATTAAATATCAAGTATTCATGAAAATACAACAAAAGTTTATAGAGTTCAACAGCGTTAACAGCCGTCCAATGGTCGAGGCCCCAGAGGAATTCCACGACAGCAATTCCAACGGCCAAATAAAACGAGTCATAAACACCTCGACAATTCAACCCCCGCAACATTCTCAGATTATGCGATCGTATCTCGGAGACGTAACGATCCCACAAGCTCTTCCCCTTCTCATGCCCCTTGTCTAATACTGTATCTCTCTGTCCCTCTCTCCTGCTATAATCCTCAGCCTCCGTGGTTATGTCTGTCGCCGGCTCTTCGGATGGCAATAATTTATCATACTCGTTATTCGTTAATAGATCGTATCGCTCCCTCGAGTGCATGAGCTCTCACCTACAAAACGACTCTCCGAAGAGGTTAGGTGCATTCTCGAGGCTCTTCATGTCTCATTCATCCATAAAATCGAAATGATTATGGCGAGAATAAGAGATATTCTTTCTCCTAGTAGAAGGGATATGCGCATGCACTTTTTCTCGAATAAGCTGCAATTCAATTTGAATTTTGGCGCGCAAATGAGAGTGACTGGGATGCGGCGCGCGCCGCAGCTATCACGTGACTCGTCTTAAATAGATTACTTTCACTTTATTCTCGTTTTTCGAGAGTTATGAATAAGACGTCAATACATTTCAATAGAATTCCCCGAAATTTGTGGGAAAAATGATTCATCCGTAAAACCGAATAATGATTAGGGTGAAAATGAGAGATATTGAGTTGTAGCGCGGGAATGAGAATGACCGGGCTGCTGCGCGCGCAGCAACTATCACGTTACTCGTCATAAATAGATTCCCTTCACTTTATTCTCGTTTTTCGACAGTTATTAATAAGACGCCAATAAATTTCAATGAAATTCCCCGAAATTTGTGGGAAAAATGACGACTCCAAATTGTCAGAATAACAGCACGAAGAAATGTTAAATAAACATTAATATGATAACGCAAATAGAAGCCAACAAAGCCCCCTTTTATTTTATACCGAGTGGCTTATCCTGAAAAATGTGTGCTCATTCTTTCTCTCTCTGAAAAGCTGACAGTACCGTATATTCACGTATATCTCCCCAACAGTACTACCCATATACAATACACAATTGCCATCTATATCCAGTTGCGTACCAACTACTACTACCCATGTATATATAGCCTTTATTATCCCCCGGAACTCTGTGTACCCCATAACCTAACGCGTCACGTTTGTTGAGTACTCTATTCAGTCGTATGAATCCTCACGATATTACCTGAAAAAAACGCAGGGGCAATTCGTTTGGTATTTCCACTCGAAAAAAAGAAATTCTATTCGTTTTCTATCCTTTCATCTCGGTGATTATTTTCACCCCGTGAAAATCATATCTCTTCAATAAAAAAAAAACAGATTCATTTCAATTCGCGTGATACTCTCATTCATCTCTTTTCTTCTCCGTTCGAGATGAATTCAATAATTAAATGCACAATTTCAGACGAAATTCATCACTTTAAAATGCCTTTTGTGGATATTTTCAAGTTCTATCAGTTTCCAGGAGCTCCGAGAGTCACCCGGAAGAGGGCAGTACCTCTGTCAGCTGTCTGGGCACACCGGGGCTTTATTCACTGCCTCCTATTATTATTTTTCTTTTTATTTCTATTCCCACGGTGCTCTCTCCCACGCCAATTGTCTCCACCCAGCTATTATATATTTTTGCATGAGAATATCTCGTTCATTTTCCAACACTCTGACCCTCACACGTACTAAGTTCACACGGACATCTATTTCGTGTGTTCTACCCTTTCATATTTTCACCTCTTTATCACTCGTTCTCCCTTGTTCAACATCTTTTTTTTTTGCCTATTTCTCATTGTTTTAGGGGTTTTTTTTTTTTTTTTACCAGTTTATTCACTTTTTCTATTTTCATTCTGCTGACGGAGAGTCTGCATTGCCACTCGGCCATGGCCTCGTGCACTTTTTTTCCTCTCACGCCTTTTTTTTTCTCATATTTTTCATTCTTTTTTTCTTCACAGTTTTCTTGTTTTGCAATACACTTTTTTACGTTGCTTTGTCGTATCCTCTTCCTGGAAGTTTCGCGTCGACGGAGATTACAACTCCGTGGCTCGGACGATTTCATTGTTTCTACCGATGCTCTCGTGCTCTCTCGTCAAAAGAGGAAGTAGTTGAAGTATGTTTTCCCTTTTGTCCTCAATTTTTTTCACCTTTTATTGTTAATTTTTTTTCTAATTTTTTTTTCTTTATGGATGTTTTTTTCTGGCACTAGTAGTTTTCCGAGACATTTAATACTAGAATTTAATTTTTTTATCGTAAAAACATGAAGAGCTTTTATTTTATGTAATCAAACGAGGTAAAATGCAGGAAAATATTGAATAAGTGGAAATTGAGGAAAAACCTCAATATTTAATATTTTTAGAGTTTTATTTATTTTATAATTGATTATGTGCAGTGATTTGAACTGTCTGAAATTTAAAGTAACAAAGAGAGTATTGAAGAGTGATGTTTATAGTAACGAAATACGTCGCCTGGATCACGAAAAAAGGAGAGAGAGAATGTAAGTCACTGGCTTCGACACATAAGAAACAAAATAATAATTAATTAGTAGAGCTGAGACTTTCATGGAAGAAAGATCTTCCTTTTCGTGCTTCGAATATAAAGATTTAAAAATTAATTCGGTGTTGCATCATTTCACTGAGCCCATTTCCTCATTTTCCAACAAGAGGAGAATCAGGAGAAAAAGGGCGTATCTCCATCATTTTTTCGAATATTTTATGCAAAAAAATCAGAAATACAAATTAATTCCTGTTTAACTGATGAATTTATTGTGAAAAAATCCGTATAATCATTTCAAGGTCAAGTGGAGTGGTTCGACTTAGGGTTAATTAACCATCGAAGACAAAGGGAGAAGGGATAGCCTTCACAACTGTCAGTCGACTCAGCGAGATCGCACTGCTAGAGGGTGAGAGTGCGAATGAAGAGATAGAGGAAGTGAAAAGGAGAGAGAGAGAGAGAGTGTCGCCCTGTCGCACATGTCGATAAGGCGTAACGGCTTCGAATATTCCAGCCGGAGAATTCCGTGACCTCTGACGCCGACCTCGAGCTTTAGCGGATGCTGTAATTTCCCTCTTTCTCCCTCCGTGCCTCAATCTGGCGTTGAGAACACCCATTAAGAGAATCATGGTACTTAGCGTCGATAACAGTGCCTACCGATATCTTCCGAACAACTAACATGCTGATATCCTAATTAAATAGGAGAATTTAACTGAAAAAATTAAGAAAAAGATTGAGGGAATAAAACCTGATAATAATGGCATTGTTGGGGTCATTTTTGTCATAACTAAAATTGATTTTAGTGGAGAGTACTAAATGAATGGTAAATATGACGAAATCCTTTGGTGAGATTTTTGCCATGTCATTACAGAAATTATGATTGTCCGTATGACTATATAACTGTTGTTGAAGTTCTTTGTTCATCTCCTTGGAATACAGCAGCAAAATGCTTGATGATTCGATTAACTTTATTTTTATTCTCGCCTAAATTATATTTTTCTCACTTTCTTGTTTTCTCTTCATGACTCGTTTTAAAAATTTTGATAATTACCTCAAGGTTAAATTTGAATTTTCATGGTTTAATTTAAACGTTAATTGAAACTTAAGGCAGACCAGTGCTTCCTGAATTAAAAATAATGGCTCCACTGATAACATTCCTTCATGCAGTCGGCTCTGGGTAGAAAGTAGTTAAAACTTCCTCGAGCTCAAATGGCTCAAAAAAAAAGAAAAGGAAAAATAAAAGAACCTCAAATCTATTTTTGAGGGAAAAAAGGAGAGCACTAATTGGTTGCTGAGAAAAAAGGAACTCTTCTTTTCACAGCAAAAAACTACTGAATAAAGATCTCTGGACAAACGTTAAATTTATGTGAGATTGCCTCTGTCTGTGTGTGTGTGTATGAAGTACAAGGAATGGGGCTCGCCTGCGGGCTCAATGGGAGTCGGTTTTAAAGTACCCTGAGAATGATATCCTGGAAAATACGACATGCAGTTAAGCCCAAAGGGTGAAAGTCTCGGCGCGAAACAATCGTATCCCCTGTCAACGGGAGGTGTTCAAGTGAGAGGTGTAATTTAGCCAGTTTCCATTATTTCATGCTCTTCATTCAATGGCTTTCTGTTCCATTTCTTAGTGAATTCGAGGATTGACATGATTGCAGTAAAAATCACGTGGAAAAAATTGACAAGAGATTTTAAAAAATTGTACAATATTTCACAAGTTGTTATACAAAAATTAATCTAGAGTTTTATTCATTTTATAATTGATTATATGAAGTGATTTGAATTGTCTGAAATTTAGAGTAACAAAGACAGTATTGAAGAGTGATGTTTATAGTAACGAAATACGTCGCTTGAACCACGAAGAAAGGAGAGAATGTGAGTCACTGGCTTCGTCACATGAGAAACAAAATAATAATTAGTTAGTAGAGCTGAGACTTTCATAGAAGAAAGATATTCCTTTTCGTGCTTCGAATGTGGAGATTTAAAATTTTCTATTTTTCCATTAGTCAGGAGGAAAATCAATGAATTCCCTCAAAAACTAATAAATTACACTTATAATCAAATCAAAACAATTAAATAACAAAATCCCCCTTTTCTCCCGATCTTTGAAATGTCCTTTGGCGCCAATAAATTATCACTAATGTGAAAACAGTGAATCGTAACGGCTCAACGGATGGCCCCCCACTGAAATGCATTTCTCTCTAGTGAGGAGCCCTCGAGTCATACTGCTAATGAATTTTTAAGTTTTTAACTCGCCATGACCTCCATCCACTCTAACGCAACCATTTCATCCGCATTCCCCCTCTCTCATCCTTTCTTTCTCGCGTCATACACTTTTACTAACGCCAGTACTCGGTGAAAAGTTTCCGGTGTTTCCGGAAGCCCGAGTTTTATTGAAAATTACTTTTCGTCGAGCGTAGATGGCCTATTTCGTTAGCGCTCGTGTAATTAGTTTATTCTCCCCGCAATTTCCTTTTAATCACTTTTTTATATTTATTGATTGAATTACCGGCCTTCTCGTGAATTTTTAAATTAAATTATAACAGTTATCGAGTATTTTTATTATAGAAAGAATTTTTTTTTTATTGTGAAAATATCGGATGTGTTATCTGGTGAATATCTTCAAAACTATTGAGTTTAAGGGAAAATAGCAGGAAACCTTTTTTGTAGAGAATTCAATTTCCTACAAAAAAAGTCTCTTCATAAATTCCTGTAAACCCAACAGTTTCAGAGATATCTTCAAATTAATGTACCAATGATTTTTTTCAAATTTTCCACATCTACAGTTTTTTTGAAATGAGTTCATTTTCATTATTTCCGCTAAAACTAATGAAATTCAGAGAATTCACAAACTATTGTCTCCTCGAGTGTAAAAAAATTCGGAATAATTTCGCGCAGATAGAAATGAAAATACCGGAATAATCGGGCAATATGTAGATGAGAATTCCATGGAATTGAATGCGGCATGCCTACGTTTGGCCGACTGATATCGTACAAAAGTCCAACAAAACGCTACCATATCGTTTAAAACGTTCCTCTTCACTCCCTCTTTCATTTTCTCTCTCGCGCGGTATATACTTGTCGACATTTATTTCCGCCCTGTCTGCCATAAATTTACTTGTGCTCTTTCTCTCTACGTGAAAACTTCTCAAACTCAGATTAGCGATTCAATTTGGGTCGTCCGTAAATCATCTTATGAATCGCTTTTTAATCGTTAAATTTTTACAGACATCAAGTGGATAAATTGGATTGAGTTGAGGTCAATGAACCTTTAATTTGTCGTTCAATGAATTCATTAATAATTTTTCAATGCATCATACTTCACTTTTTTTTCATTAAAATTGGAACGTTTAATTAAATTACATTTAATTAATTTCATTTTTGAAAATTAATTAAAAAATTCTTCGACGTCAATGCAAAATTTTAGTGAAAATATTCATCACTTTGATGATTCGGAAAAAAAAACAATTTTATTGAATTTTCATTGATTGACACTCCATCCGAGTGATATTGAATAACAAAGCTTGAAAAATACGAGAAAAAATGAAATTGAATACTAAAATTCTACAAATATTTTCGAAAAAATGTAGAAAACTGAAAAATTCCACGTTTATTCAACAATTGAATCATGATTCAATGGAGATAAAAGGGAAAATCTCGAAAATCATGAGAATTTTGTGAATTGATTTACAGTGAAGAGAGAACGGCTAGAATTCCATTCTCATCTTTCATTTTCTCCTCATTTCAAAGAGCCGATGAAATTCGAATTTTTCTTCAACAGAGAAAACTAATAACTGAATTCCCGGATGCAATTACTTTTGGTTCATTGAACACTTTGATTCACCTCGATTCTTCCTTTTTGCCAGTGAAAATCATTTTTTTCAGTAAATAAATTCCAAACATTCTTTTTATTCTATTTAATTCCTGATTTTTTGTGTAATTTATTCAATAAAATCTCGAAAAAACTGATAGAAATACGCACTTATTACTCTGAATCTTTTTTGCAGAATGAAAAGGACGTATCTCCCATATTTTCCAACATATTTAGATTATCATAATTTTTTTTTTTATTGAAAAAAATGGCAAAACTATACGCCCCATCTGTTTAACGTAAAACTTCTCTATTTCACATGAGTTTCGTAAAAATATTCACTTATTTATTGATTCCCCCTTCTCTCCCTTATTTCCTCCACGTACGAGGATTTTGTACGAGCACTCAATACATAAATAACTGAGAAGGACATATAAATGTATTAATGCACAAATCCCAAGTGTGCCGTTTTTTTCCGCGGGAATTTCAAATGAAATCCATCGAAAAAAATGATAAATTGTTTCTTTCGAGGGGTTGGTCACTCCTTGTTGAATTTTTAAAGTCAAATGCTTTCATTTTTTCTGAAATCACGTGAAGTCGACTTCATTATGAAGTGTTGGAAAATGAGTTAACGGGATCAGTGAAATGATGCAACACCGAATTAAATTTTAAATCTTTATATTCGAAACACGAAAAGGAATATCTTTCTTCTATGAAAGTCTGAGCTGTACTAATTAATTATTATTTTGTTTCTTATGTGTCGAAGCCAGTGACTGACATTCCCTCTCTCCTTTCTTCGTGGTTCAAGTGACGTATTTCGTTACTATAAACATCACTCTTCAATACTCTCTTTGTTACTTTAAATTTCAGACAGTTCAAATCATTTCACACAATGAATTATAAAATAAATAAAAATCTCGATTAATTTTCGTATTTCGACTCCATGTGCCTCACCAAGTTGGTTTCTTTCTCTTCTGTAAAAGCAACAATGGGCAAGTAGAACGTTCGGACTTACGTCAGACGTGAAATTCAATCTCACATAATTGATTCCATGAAATCAATGATTTTTACGTCATGCATTGTTTTTTTCTCTCAGCTCCGAAAGAGTGGGAAAAAAAGAGACAGTGATATATAACGCAGTGGTGCTAGCAGCTACACAGAGGCTCCTCCCACTCGCACACAGGAGAAACAATGAGCGCCACATTGAAACGATGATTTACAATCCACAGGCACTACCAACGCTTTTCTTCGTAATTAATAAAATGATTAAATGAAGCTATCTTTGTCGACCATTAATTACGGGAGTGAGGGTAAAGAAGGAGTTGTGGTTGGTATACTGTGTATGCACTGGCATCACAGATGACTCGACCAAATCTCTTTAATTTGGTGGTAATTAATGTGTGTTTTTTCAGGCATTAACTTCTCTCAAACATGTAACGATTTTTTTTTTATTTGCCTGAATTTTTTACTCAAAAATTTTCTCTCAAAACTCGATGAAAAAATATTAGAGGTAAAGAAATTGAAGAAGTGAGGGTTTTGGAAGAATCATTCTTTAAAAAAAAATCAAATTTCCACTTGAATCATTGAGAAAGCTCATTATCCTCTGATTAACACAGAAATTTTCAGACACAAAAAATGCAAATTTAAATTCATTAACTTTTTCAACTGACTCCATTCAACGAATGCAAAATAACCCATTTTTTCTCTGAATTTCGAGAAATATGGGAAAGCTGGAAAAAAAATGGAAACATGAAAACTCAACAAATTGTAACATGCGATTGTACTTGATACGTAACAGTGTCAAGTGAAAATAAATTCACTCGCACGTCGAGTTAGCACCGAAAAGTGCACAAAGTGTCGAGGGAGGGTGGGAGGAGGGGGATGAAAGGTCCAGTACGTGGACGATTCAGTGGAGTTAAAGTTTTACTCGAGAATCGCATTGTTTCTCGCTGAAACCGAGGCCCCACCAAGAGTGACTGTAAATAATTCAGAGGCACTCTTTTCACGCCTTATTCCATCCTCTTTCCACCCTCTCCTCATGGCTTATTGCATCTCCATATGTCCCTGTCGCTTTATTCAATAGTTTCTCCCTATTTTACGTTTCTTCCTCTCTTGTCTCCATTCTCTTATTATTCCTGCTGCACTTCCGGGATTTCTCAGACTTATGCCATTTCAATATTTCAGAGGATCGAGTGTGCGACCTTTTCGAGGAATCCATTGCAGAATTTTAAAGTCAATGATATTTTTAAAATTTTAGGCGATGGTATGGAAATTACAAGTTTTATATTTACTCGATTTTTTTCATTTTTCAAAGATTCATGAAAAAAATTCTTTCTACATTTTTTTAGGAGTGAAAGCTTTCATGGAAAAATCCGAAAAAAATCAATAATACTATAACCAGATTGGAGGATTCCCTGAATTTTTTGAAAAATTTTCAGTAAAGGTTTTCACACCGAAAAAAATTCGATTTATCCTCAATACATTTGAAAATTCAAATCCATTGAAAATTCTCACAACAAAATATAAGACTTAAATAAACTCCTGCTATAGAGTATTCGAAACCTCCTCGAATTCTCCTGTAAACTGAGATTGAATTTGACCGTTATGCATCTCGGGATAAGCCCCGAGTGCTCGCATGAAGCACCGTGAAAAAAAACGAGTCAGAAGAGTGAAGAGAATCCATCTTTTCAGCTCGAACATCAGCCAAACTCTCCTCCCTCCCCCGGACAGTCGCACAAATCCCTGGGATTTCATCCCGTGAATCGTTCGATGAGAAGAAACGAACTAGAAAAAGCCTAAAAAACCCCCAGAAACTATCACCAAAAAGAAAAAAATCTCAAATCCGGATTATGGCCTCCTCACAATTCCTCCTGCGTAGAAATAAAGAAACTGTTGAATATTATGACTCAATAAGGCACATGGAGTCGAAATAGAAAAATTAATCCAGAGTTTTATTTATTTTATAATTGATTATTATGTGAAGTGATTCGAACTGTCTGAAATTCAAAGTAAACAAAGAGAGTATTGAAGAGTGATGTTTATAGTAACGAAATACGTCGCTTGAACCACGAAGAAAGGAGAGAGGGAATGTCAGTCACTGGCTTCGACACGTGAGAAACAAAATAATAATTACTTAGTAGAGCTGAGACTCTCATAGAAGAAAGATATTCCTTTTCTCACTTCGAATATGAAGATTTAAAATTTAATTCAGTGTTGTATCATTTCACTGATCCAATTTCCTAATTTTCTGAAAGAAGCCTTCATAATAAAATATTAATACTGCAAATAAAATGAGAAAACCCTAGATTGAATAATGTGAAAATTGAATATTAAAAAAATAACGGAGAATAAAAAAAAAGGCAGAGCTCAGCGATCCTTCCGGCGGGCGTCGGCTGGTGTGGACAGCTTTGGAAATCGATTGTCAGCAACGAGAGAGTAAAAGAGTGAGAGAGAGAGGGGCTTGATTCGAGTTGTCGAGGTATGGTCAGCCACAAGGACACCCGGGGGTATCGAGGGCTCGTTAAAAATGCAATTGGAACGACACGGCACCCACACCTCTTCATGCGCATTTTTTTCGTCACCAAACGTTCTATTGAAAAAACCAGAGAATATAAAAAATATTTCCACATGTTGTTATCATTATTCGTCATACACGTGGACTTTTCGCTGTTGGTATCGGGTTACAAGGGTGTATGTAGAATGAGCGCACTTCTTTTGTATTCTGGATGTAGAAAAAAAGGCAAAACAATGTGAAAAGGCGCAAAAGTGAGGGAAGCAAAACAAACGCAAACAGACACAGAGTATGTACGTTATATTTGTGTTTAGTGTGTGCAAACGTTTGGGTTTTCCGTTTCCGGTTTGCATTTTGTGTCTGGACCTTTATCATTGTTGGTGAAATGCCTGGGTACGAAGTTCGGTTGAAGAGAGGAAGAGCTTGAGAGGAGGAATGAGACTGACCTAGATGCGTTCAGATGCGAGAGGAATTTGTGGGCTAACTTGGAGAACTAAAGAATGAAAATTAAGTGATAAAGATTCAATTTGTTTTGCTCTTTTTTCAACTGAATATTTGGAAAACTAACGGAGATAGGAGTGTGATGGTATCCACCCAGAATCTGAACAAATCTAATCTTCCATCAGTTTACTCCTCTTCGTGTAATGAATCAAGCTCAATCAATATCTGGGAAGACAGATGGAGCGTAAAAATTATTATGCACCCTCGGCTGTTTGAAGCAGTGTGAAACGAGGAAGAGCCACTGACAAAGGAGCACCATGAAAGAGGATGACTAGTTTCAAAGCTGTAGCAATCGATTACCATAGCTGGTTGGGGTCGAGTGCTTTGGGACAAAAGAGTAGCCTGTTCCTGAAGAGGTGGTTATTCAATGAATTTGTGTGCAGCTGAACGACCTTGCATCCTGAAATTCTTTCTTCGCACCAAGAAGCTGCAGAGAGTACCAGCAATTTTCTCCAGACGTATCTTCCATCATCGAAATTAGCATTTTCAAATATTCAATGGAAAGCTCCATTTGCTGCAGTTTCCCTTGCCACTGAATTTCTCCTCGATAACATCAATATAACCCATAACTACAGGCTCACTTGGATGGATTGTGTGTGTACTCACTTCGATATGTGCCACTGTACCAAGAATATCAGCTCCTTCAAGTTCCAGTTCAATTTCCGTTGTTGGGTTGAGGACGATCGAACGAGACACAACCTCACACTCTGCCTCGATATCTGGGTCCTTAATGCAGTGTAACATAACGTCACACAATGTGCACATACACGCAATGGTGAAAAGAAAATTTTTCCATTTCAGTTGAACCAATAGAGAGAAGAGAGACGTGATGTGCGATTATTGAAAAGTATTTTCTGGAAATAAGAGAGGAGGAAATGGCCGATGCTGAGGTGTTTTTCTGGGTGAAGGAAATTGTGTGGATGCAGAAGAATTTAGGAAGACAGTGAAATATGAAAGAAATCTAATATTGATTCATCTTTTTCTTAATAACCTATTATTATCATAGATAAGTGCTTGAGGGAGAAGGAATTCTTAAACTGGATGGTTTTTTGTGATTTATTTGTTCAACAGAACAAAGGGAAGTAGTATCATTGAATAATTCTTTGAATCCCCGGAAATTCAGTAACTTGAAAGCTTTGAATTTCATGTAAACTGGTCTTAAGTATTCAATGGCGGTTTGGTAGATGGGCAGCCTTCGTCTATCTTCGAAAGCGTAAGCACCACTCGAGGAAATAGTTTCGGTTTGAATTCTGTGGAGGACTTATCCTCAGGATTAACCAAAGACGTTTCGTGGCTGACTTTGGATTTTCATTGAGAGAATGAAAATCTCTTATTGTCTCTTTTTGGTGAAATTTCCCCCCTTCTCATAAGCTCCTGTTGAGACGATTAAGTTCGTCCCTGCTTACAATTACTGATAGTCTGATTTAAGTATAACAGGCAGTTTAGATAGGAGCAAAAACGTTTGCTGTATTTGCGTACAAAGCCTTGCGTTCGCTTGAGCGAGTTTCGAGGAGAGAATAGCAAGAGGAAATGGCCGATTGGCGATTACAGACTCTGGGCGAGTTGCTATTGGATCGTAAAAGACGCTAGTTGTGTTAGAATGAGGAAGAAAATTTTTTATCAACCATACCACTTATCTTCATCCTTCAGCTTGGCATATCTCGGAAACTATGCGAGATAGGATGATTTTGTATGGAACCTTTTTTGTAGAAAATTTTAAGGGCTACAAAAGAGATTCCTGCAAAAATTTCGCTATCTCTCTTATTTTCCGAGAAATTTGCAAAAAAAGAGGGGGACAAAAGAAAGAGTCATTCTGCTTCAACTTTTTGCTATTAATTCCATAGGTTTCATTAATTTGTAGTTCTATCCCATTGTTTTGACAGTTTCATGGAAACATAGAGTCAAAGTGATTGGAAACTTGTCGTCAAATGTTGCAAACAGTTTTCACAGTTGAACTCAAAATTAAACTTTCCAAAATTAAAGCCAGCACATATGTTTGCCCTTCGACTTGAGCACGTCCAGAGTAGATTAGAAATTCTGGAGTACGTGTGTGCACTATGATGATTGAAAACGTGTACGTTATTTGATTGCTAGAAATTCGTAATTTCAACTGTGATTTCACGAGGTAAACTCGTGAAAAGAGTATTCCATCAGGAAATTGAAGAGTCTCAGAGAATTGAAAATAATTTTGGTGATGAAAGAGTGGAGATGAAAAATAATGGAGAAGAATGTAACTCACCCATTGCTGGAGCATAGATGTTCAAGTAGAGACAGTCCTCACTCTGATTGCTGAGATGTGGAAGGAGTTTTTTCAGATACTCGAGTCGGCCCCTGGGCATACGCTCGAGTGCCTTAGTTTCGTCAGCAATTTCTGGTAGTTTCTGAGGACAAACTGGACCCACTTTGTTTGCCATTCTGTGAACATAATTAATTATTCACTTTTGAGATTCCAAATAATTTCCATAAATCATCCAAAAATTCATCCAACTCACCTCACTCCTTTCCACGGACTCGGCGCTTTAGTGGGTGAGAAACGATCGCCTCCAATAGGCGGTGTAGCATAAGGTATCCCCAAATAAACATCCACTGGCTTCAGTCCCTTATTCTCAAAAGTCTGCTCGAGTCCCTGAATTTTACCATTCCTCAATTGCACAACACGTGGATTAAGCTTGACCTGTACTGACAGTGATATAGCAGCTGGTGGTCCAATGAGACAAACGAGAATAATGAAAAGTTCCATCTTGTCCTTTATTATAAAAACATTCACCCCTTAACAAAATTATTAAGGGAATGATTCTGCATTCACCCCGCCTGGGTTTCCACCAATTTTTCCTTCACTCATTTGTTATGCACATTGATACATCATCAGTGCATCCACATACTTCCGTTCTGATTCCTCGCAATTTCCCATCAAATACCATCACTTTAATCCCAAGGTTCAAAAAACCGGGAAGAGGGGGGGATTTACTGATTAAACCAGAGTGGTTACGTCGTGCTCATTTATCTGCGAGAAAAAAGGGAGGGGAAAAAAAGGAAAACGTAGAAAAAAGAGGGGAATGAAAAAAAAATAGCTATTGATAGGCTTCCAATAACGAATGAATTGATTCGCAGCTATGGATTTTGTATCTCGTTTGAATGCGCATTGCTATCGTTGTCGAGGCATCCGTGATTGGTAATCTGCAATAGAAAAAAAAGGCACTTGTGTTAGCATTGATATGTTTTTATTATTTATTATTTTCTTTTAATTTCATTTTTCAATTGAAATGCACTGATTTTAATGAATGGCGTCAAGTTAAAAAAAAAACGATGATATATAGAATGTTGAAAAAACATCGTGTATCATTCGGATTGTGTTTTTTTTGTGCACTGCGGGAGCGAAAAGAGGATGAGAATTGGATACAAAAAGCATTAGTGACAAAGTCACATTGATCAAGTACCGTAGCATGTTATCCACCTTTTCTGATACCACTCACGGATATTGAATGTACGACATATCCTCATTCTTGTAACGAGAAAGAGAAAAAGAGGAAATGGAGAAAAAAAAGGAGCAAAAGCATTAGTACTGGTCTTTCCAACTGGACTATAACGTCAGTACGCAATTTCTTTTTTTTTTTTCAGTTTTAGATCTACTCTCGAGTTTTTTCATAATTCAGTATTGAAGTGGTAAACAAGGTTAAGTATATATGGTATCCCTATATTACTTAACCTTGTTTACGACTTCACCACTGAATTATAAAAAAGAATTCGTGGATAACTCTATTAATTTTTTAAATATTCTTTAAAACAAAAATTGTGAAAATTGAATTATTCTGTTTTTTTTTGCTGAATTCTTTCATCTCGATTGATGAATTCTTAATGATTCATGAATTTATGAGATATTACATCATGTTTCTTACAATTTTAATCCTCAACTTGTTACAAACATTTCCGAGAACTCGAGTTTCTGTGAAATAGCATAATTAAACGATTTCTTCATTTTTGAAATTCTGAGAGTTTCAAAGCTGCCAATTACCTCAATTCCTTCACTTTGAGAGAGTGCACTTTATTTTTTCATGTTTAAGAACAGGGAGGGGATAAAATCTTTGAGAAAATCCACTTTTATCGAAAAGCGGAAGATTCAAGCTTACGAATTTATTAAATTCTCTTTTACCTCGTTCAATAATCGAAAACTCAAGAATTTATGATTGAAATCCTCAATAAACTGATGTCAATGCTTTGCTCCACATTTGAAAACTCATTTCGGACTGATTTTAAACTATAATTCTGACTCGTGAGTGAACGCCTGTGTTTACGATAGTTGAGACTTTGGCCGAAATTAACCCAGTGCTATTTACGGTGAGGTTACTGAAGGAGATGCTTAGTGTTTGAGTTTCAGATGCAGTAATAATCAAATAATTGCTATCAACCTCTCTGTTCTATTAGTAAAACTAAGTACCGCTCACTCTGCAACAATATTGTTTCGAGTTTTGGTGAAATCTCAGTGATTAATGATGTCAGTAGAGTATTCTAGATTTAATCATCCAGTTGGATGTGATAATGGAAATGTTATTAACGAAGAATCATTTATTTATTAAGCAAGACCGAGGTAAAAAATTCTGAAAAAATTCCAGAAGATGTCCAAATATATCTGCACTATTATTGAATTTTTTCGAAATTTTCCGTAAAGCCTTTCACTCAGATTTTTTTATTTTTGAACTACAAAGAGAATAATTTGATCTTTTCTCTCATCGTTTCTTTTTAAATATCTCGAAAACTACTGGAGATACGCCGTTTTTGCAGTGATTCTTTTTTGTAGCTTTTAAAATTCTCTACAAAAAAGGTTCAGGGTGAAAAGGACGTATCTCCATTTATTACTGAGATAATTGGGATGAAAGATACGATTTAAACAGAATTTTAAATTTAATTTTGATTTGAATCAAATAATTGAAAGTAAAATAAAATACAATAATCAAAAGCACAATATTCCATTGCATACGTTGAGAATGGAAAAACGATTCTAGTCCCGAGTGAATTCTGTTGACAATTTTCGACCGAAAAACTCCCTCTCAGAACCACAAAATCCTTTGAATCCAACAATGAGGAAAGAAATAAGCAGAGCCAGAGAATATTTCTCATCGTATGTGATCATTTTCTACAAAGAAGATACTCAGCGTACCGTAATAGGAGAAGCGGATCCAGTGATGTCTGATGATTTACTTTTTTTCAATTTCCTTTCAGAAGCAATACCATATTCCTCTATTCTCTATTTTGTATCTCTTCACTACATGGATGACAGAAATTTCTTGAAATAAAAAAAATTCACCCTGTAAACAGCTTAGTCAGCAAAATCTTTCACTCACAACAATCCAAATGCATATTTCATGCAGAATTGGATTAAATACCATTCGTCCAATTCTCTGTCTTCGCAGAATATTTTCCAATGAAAATTCAACTACGAATGGATCAATACCAAACTCAATTTCACCTTCCGCTTACTCTAATGGAATTCTCGGTGGGAAAAAACTTGCTGACATCACGTCAACTTGTTAAAAGAATTTTTCGTTGAGAAAAGTGGAGGAAAAAAATGTTGAAAATAAATGATACCCATTCATCATTCATCTTCACTTTGATAGTAAAAAAAACGAGGCTAAATAAATTGGAAAAATAAATAATTCAGTTGGCAAGAAGTGAAACTGGATAAGTAATTTTTTATTAATTCCCAAGATATTTAATTTATAATAAAAAAAAGGTTTTTTTTCAATTTCACCAATTCACCACTGAATTATTTATAAATTCCACTCAATGTGTGTTCAGTGAGTATGAAATTCAATTGAACGTCTGTTTTTCTATTTTTCAGCATCATAAAATTGGTAATTGATTGGAGAAGAGAGAGAGAGAGGTGATGATAGAGAGATGGAGTTTACCGATTAGCAGAATTCGATGCATTTGGCTTCTCTCAAAATCCCCTCGTGACAGCTTTCATGTGATTTTATAGATGCGCCTTTGAGCTACTGGAATGAACGTGTGAGTGGAGGAAAAAGAAAGTAACTTCATGGATAGAGTGGAAATCCATCTCCACTTCTAAAAAAAGCCATTCGCCCATATGCTTGTGCTATATTGAAGGGACATCTTGCCTGGCATCTATTTTACCCACTTGTCCCGGTTCTCTTCTCTCCTGTACTCTGTGTCACGTTACGACATGCAATTTACTGGTTTGATGGGCAGCTTCTGCTCTCATGGAAATTGGAATAACAATTCGAAAATAACAGCTCCAATGTGATGAGCCTGATGGTGATGCTAATGACAATGAATCGATGAATTATCCATTGGGATTTTAATGAGTGTGAAGTTGGGGTAAATGAGAATAGTTTTGCACGTGGAATTTAAAGTATTTCGTTCGAGAGTTTATCGTTTTTTTTTTTGTAATCAATGCATGACATTTTAATTAAATCAAGTTGATGACATGAATTTTGGGCACTTCTTCATACCTACTTGATAACATTCAAATAAAATTCATTTTCAGAGTTTTGTTATTGATGATAAAATTCTGGAATTTTGATCATCTTCACATTAAACTGAGCATCCAAGTGGAACGATGGCATTAAATGAATATGCTCATGCATATGAAGCATCAGCGATACTAAACGAGTCATAAACTAGAATAATGCACATGTAAAATCCCATGAACCATTGGATGACAATAACTCGTGGACATTAATATGTAATGTAATAAATGTGGGGAAATTCGAGAATTCAATAACCCCAAAGCATCATCCCATGCTACTGTCTACTTTCAACACGCAAATGCCATTCTACAACTTCTCGATTCAGATCATAGGTCATCTTTGGATGATGTCGTTGGTGGTGTTCGTTACACGTCTATTGAAGCATTTTAGAGCTCAGCATTAGAGCCATTCAACTAACACCCACAAACTGGTGTGAATAATTATCTGACTTGAGGATGTATGCTTCTATGCAACACTGGTAATCGATAATGTGGATAACTAATTCGATTATATGGCTCAGTGAATGCAAAATCGAGCTATTCAAGTTTCTGAATGTGGATTTTGTGCTTTGAAGAGGTCATAGTGTTCAAAGTCTGTGGAAAAAAAAAATTTCGCATCAAAGAAATGAAAAATTATGAGTCATTAGTTTTCGCAAGATATCTCAGAAACTATGCGAGATAGCGCAATTTTTGTGATTACCTTTTTTGTGGAAAATTTTAAGAGCTTTAAGAAAGGTTTCTATAAAAATTCGTCTATCTCGCTTAGTTTTCGAGATATCTTCAAAAAACTGATGATTAAATCAAATCGATTTGTCTGAAAAATTCAGTTAAGTACTCATTAAAGGGGCAAAACAGGTTGAATAATGTTTTTGATAATTTTCAATGAAACATCTGGAAAATCGACAGAGATACGTCTTTTTTATCCTAATCCTTCCTTCTAAATCTCAAGATTCTCTACAAAAATGAATAGAGCAGATATTCTTTATTTTTTCGTTCACTAAAAAAATCGAATTTCATCTGAATTGAATGAAGATTCCACAAAGTTTGCGAATCGATAGAAAAATTGAAAACAAATACAAGATAGAATCTGTTTAAAACAGCTCCTTTTCCATGAAACTCCAGTAGCATCATTGAGAATATTGAAATAATAACAATATATTTGTTTGAATATAACTCGTGCATAGATTTCCATATTGATACGATAAGAGAAAACAATGTACGAGATACATTGAAATAGTAAATAGACGCAATTTCCCTTGAAACTAGATTCTCGAGAATGTTGATATACATAAAGTAAATACAGAGAACGTTCACAATTGCCGGATTCATATTGTCTCTTTTTGTACATGAATATATTTTGAAAAAATCGTAAAAACTACAAAAAAAAATTAACTTGTTGAAAAGACGTAAAACACGATAAAACTCTGAAAATAATGGAGATACGCCTTTTTTATCCTGATCCTTTTTTGTAGAGAATTTAAAGAGCTACAAAAAACAAAGAGTGCAAAAAAGACGTATCTCCATTAATTTCCGAGATATTCTGAAAAAAAGATGAGAAAAACCAATTTCACTCGTTTTATTTCAGAATTAAGAAATTATCCGAACAAAACCAAGCTTCTAATGAATATTCAATATCTAAATGAGTATCGGATATAATCTGGCCAAGTAACGGTTAGCATGTGACGCTCAAGGTGGACTGTCAGAGATTTATGAGACATCCTGACGAGATTGTAATTACAGCTGTTGCAGAGATGTTCGTTAAGGAAATAGGCTTAACGAGAACGTACTGATTATTATTATCCTATTCATCTGCGAGTATGACTCGTGATTTGATGAATAGAGTGATTTAATGAGTCACGAATTAGGAAATGTCGGAGTAATTTAGTGAGTAATTATGGAAATAAGAAAATTTTAGTTAAACGGGCTTCCATTAAATGGTTTAACACAGAGATTTCGTGATGATTTCATTGAAATTTGAAAGAAATCACAATCTCTTTGTTTGAGAATGAAAATTAAAAAAAAACCAATTGCCTCATAATTACGAGATAAAATGTATTAGCCTCTGGCAGATTTTTGCGGTGATATTAAATTTTATTTCGTGATGATATCCTCTATCTTTGAAATTTCCTCAACCTCTGCTTCGTTATAATAAAATTCTCGTACAATAGCTACACCGGCTTTCATTCTACTCTATTATACATTCTGGTGTTGTGCTCAATTTTATTTTCTCTCGTTTTATCACTGTTGTGACACTCAACTCTCGTCTCACTGCAACGGTTTTACTCTCGACACCCAGATGCCTAGGAGATCACGTACGTGTTGGTTTGAAAGCCCAACTCATTGTGAAAAAGAAGGGATGAGGAAAAGAGGAGTTGGTAACATTCGTGTGGCTTGCATACCTGACACGTGTAATGAGTAGCGTGGATGTGATCCTTGAAATTTTACAAGTACTGTCGGAGTTAATTTTTGAAAAAGTTCCCTCAACTCTGCACTCTACGGCCATAGGTGCATACTTGGGGCAAGAATGTTTAAAGTTTCTTGAAGTGGGATTTGTTTAATTTTTTTTTCAATGAACGGATGAATCAAAAATTCTGAAAAAATTTGGAGAGATGCTCCAGTAAGTGTAGATTATCATAGAATTTTTTCAGATTTTTCAGAGCTGCTGCCGATACGTGCCGCTTCTTTTACCGAGGCATTGAATTTTACTACTTGATTCGGAATAAATCCTCCCATGTTTTACGTCACGCGAAATATGGAAACAAATTGAGAAACTTATTTCTCCATTTCTCATAATTCAATATAAAATACAATACTCGTAATATTTTCAAGCTACCCATGATCATACATCCCAGATGCCTCAGCCAGAACTTATATATCCAGCTGTTGAAGAAAGCAGAGGAGAAAAACGCGTATATTCTCATTGGGTACTCCAAGAAAATATAATGCATCGGCACAACCTTATCGACATCAAGATACATGTCTGTGTGTAAAAATTCTCTCGTAAATTTTATTTTCAATTTTCACCTCCAGCAATAAAGATGCCTATTATTTCTCTTTCTCCCTCAAAAAAAGCGCATTTCGAAATCATAAATTGCAGGGAAATTTTAACATCAGATACTGTAATTTCCAGAAATTGTAACATTTTTTTTTCCATTCAAATAAATAAATGAAAGAGGAATTAATTGTAGCCTCTCGAGTATATGAAATTTTCCACGGGTATTTTACAATTAAATTATAAAATATTGTACATGTGTACCACGTTTGGACACAGGTTGTACAGCAATAAATTTAACCGAATTATAGAGTCAAAAATTTTGAATGGGATTTAAATTAAAGGGTTCTCTGGAATTACAGAGGATATCCACCTCTCTACCTATTTGCAGTTACTAAATTTTCATTATTTCTCGTTCTATTGTTACTTTGTTCACTGACACATCTCATTGTTCTTTATGTTAAATTGGTAAAGAATATTTGATGATAAATTAAAACCGGAAACTTCAAAAATCCAAAAAGAATTCACCTCAAAGTCAACTTTAGTATTTTTTTCAGGAATGAAGGATTCGATAAAAAAAATTGAAAAAATTCCAGGAGATGCTGCAGCATGTCTTCATGGTTATGTAATTTTTTCAAATTTTTCCTAGTCGCTGCCTTTTCTCTAAAAAAAAGACCCAGATCACTTTCCTCCGATTCTTCAACCGACTATCCAAACACTTCCCCATCCAACTGAAACAGAAACAATTCACAAACAGAGACGTAGATAGAGAATTATAGAATCGAGTACGAAGTGATAAGGCCCTCTGGAAAAGCCCACAGTGAATTGCTATACGAGAAGAGCTTTTGCATAAAGCACACCTACTTTGCATATCTCTGGCTTTCTAGTTGCGCAGTATGCGCTACCAGTTTGTCCAAACTCCCCTCCCCTCATCCCTCTTCAACGATTCACATCCCTGGTAGTGAGAGGCTTTCAACTGCTCTATTTACCCCTCAGCGAATATTGTGGCTCTCAATTCACCTCCCCCCTTTTTCCCCCCAACTCGTTCACTCAGTCTTCGCAAAATTGACTCAATCTTCATAAGGAATAATAATAAAGCAGAGGATACTTAGAATAAAAAAGGGCGTATCTCCATTAATTTCCGAAATGTAGACTCAAGGATTGAGTGACGTCATGACTTCAAAAAAATGCCAATTCAATTGCCAAGGACTTCAAATGGAATTACGTCCAACCGATTATTTCTCCCTGATTATCATCTTCATGGAAAAAATAATAAAATACAGAATACTTGTCATTGAGATAAAACAATGACTCGTATTTTTTTCCGAAAAAAAAAATGAAATAAAAGAAGTGGGTCAAGCACTCAGTGCTCTATACTTTCGCCTTCTTTCCCTCTGTTTGTGTACATTTTTTTGCACATAGTTCCACTGCCCCCGGGGCGGGAAGGAGAAGGGAAGGGGTATGTGTATCTGGAGTGGCATTAAAAAATGCAGTAGCATGTTTAGCAGATGGCTGACACGTTTGCCACTACTCCAATGCCCACCATTCGCCACGAGGATTAACCCGGTTTTATCCCAGGGTTATACAAGCCCTTCATACCATCTACACTCTCCCCCTCCCCTCCAACTGTTCGTTGATGGTTATAACGGTTTTAGAGATTTTGCACGGCGTTGAAAGTTTGAATGAGTCTCACTCACTTTATGTGTGTGTGTGTGGTCACAGCATCAGCATGCAAAATCAGTTGGTTCAAATATACAAAGCTGTACTAGGGATTTTCCATACGTAATAGTTGGTGAACGCTGCAGTGATTCTAAAGCACAACTCACCGGAATCCGTTGGAGGGGAATAATTTATTGGCAGTGTGCAACATGAGTTTGTGATGTTACTATGATTATAGGAGTGATGGGTAATGGCTCGGTGTTACTCGTCACGTGGAATTCGGATTTTCGTTCTCAATTCGAGAATTTTATGGGAAATGTAATTTATCGGAGTTCAAAAGTTCACAATGGAAATATCTCGGAAAGTAAGCGAGATAGAGAGATTTTTGTAGAATACTTTTTTTTAGAGAATTTCAAAAGCTACAAAAAAGGTCTTCATGAAAATTGCGTTATGTCGCTTAGTTTGTGAGATATTTGAGAAAAAAAAATGATAAAAGAAAATTGTTCTCTTTAACGTTTTCACAGCTTTTTTTTCCATTAACGTTTCGATAAAAAGAGTTCACCCAAATTGAAATTTCCCTTTATTCATCTATGAATGTTGGTCACGACCTTCTATCTGTCAATATGAAAAACTGTATTTCACAGGGAAAAAATCAGCCTTAAGGCTGACAAGAAAAAAAATCAAGAGGAATTGAGAAATACGAACGAGTCGCAAGCACAGACGACTCCCGTGTGGCCAAGGATATATCAGCAATAAACTCCCGGCTATTACATGTCGCTTCGTAACTATCGATGCATTGATCCCTTTCACCACAACCTCCCAAACCCTTTTCCCTCAATCACCTACCCTCGACTCCACACTTCCTGTTTCAAATTTTATGGGCGAAAATGGAATTTTATGAAACACATAAAATCACGAGTTACTCGGAAAACGTGTCTCGGTGAGGAAAAACACGAATACATTGACATTTAATTGAATTTTCGTTTTTTTCATTCTAAAAGCTTTTTATTTTCATTTTTATCCATTAAAAAACACGAGAATTCGAATAATAAAAAAGGACGAATGAAAAACTCGGGAGAAAATTTTGAAAAAAATTGAGAAAATTCGACAAACCGTTAACTTTGTTATGGATTTTTTTTTTTAAATTTCATATAACCCTTCACTGCTAAAGAAAATCCAGATCATCTTACCTTACATGCCCATTTCCCTCGGTTTCTCTTACACCCATTTTTTCCAATTTTATTTGAAAAAAAAAAATCACTCTGCAGCATCCAGAGTACGAATAATCGATCGTCCCACATTTGCTACCAGGTGAAGGAGAAAAATGCACGAGCCAGAGTTCTTCCAATGGAGAAAGCCAAAAGCGAGAGAGAAAAAAAAAAAAAGAATGAATATGTGTCACGGTTCCTCTCGTTACATGCATGATGCAGCGAGCATTTAGCACAAGTTGAAATTCAGATAATTACTCCGATGGCTTCCATTACTCACTCCACAATTATCAGTGCATCAGGTATTGAAGAATTATTTTAAAAATTCTTCATTCCCCAGAAATTATAGAAAAACGTGAAAATATTATTTCTACGATTTTTCCTCTCATTCAAGAGCATTGAATTTATCAATCCGCAATTTTTCAAATTAACACACAATATCGAGTAGAACACAAAGAGATGAAAAAACAAAGAAAAATTGATGTTAGATTCTGTGAAACGGCCGAAAGAGGACACCCAATAGCAATCCATCGATACTCCCATTTCACCGTAATTAATCCGATAAATCGTAGACGGTTGAAGGGGCAGAATGAAAGGAATTGGAGATTGAATTAGATTTCAACGCTCATCGTCTCAGTCCACACATTTTCGGTTGAGAAAGGTTTAAACGAAAACCAGAAAGAATTAAACATATTGAAAAGAATGATTTAATGACACATTTTTCATTAATTTTTTCATTAAAATTAATTAAAATAATTTGTCTATTAAATGTCTGGTAAACCAAAGTTCTCTAATATTAAATGTTTTTTTCTCATCTCTGGCCTCAATTTATTCTCCTTTTTTACCATTCCACACTGGCTACCCGCTCGCAATCTAAATGGGAATCTTATCAGTATTCCAGAATTCCACAAAATATCTTCTGAAGCATTACACATCCTAAAATGGCTTTTTCCACTTGTACGTGAGAATTTATAACTGGTTATTAAGAAAACATTTCTACAAACACACATACACACTCATGTTACTTCCTTTTTCCCTCTTTTTTTTTCTTTATTGTCACTTTACCAATGTTTGCGTCTCGTATTTCATATTACACTTGCATTTACACGTATGTAATATTTAACGAAACATCGGAAAGGACAGTTAGCTGGGAGAATAAATTCACAACGAATTATTGCACTATCTGCGAATGGTGGGAACAGGATGTAACTGATAAAATGTTGAAAGTATTATGAGACACTTTTTCCAGGGATATTTTTTTGATTACAGTGACGAATATATTAATGACACGCAAGGCTTGACGAATTATGATACTTAAAGTGATGAATATCTTTGAAATTAATGGGTTTATGGAAAAATGTCAAGAGACTTTTTTTGTAGCTTTTGAAATTCTCTACAAAAAAGGTCCCTTGACATTTTTCTCTAAATTCACTTGCAGAGCAATGCGCGTTCAATTAAAACTCATGCAAACATTAAGTGAAAAATCTGTGAATAGTCAGGCACTTCGTTGATGCAGGATATCTCGGAAACTAAACGAGATAGCGTTATTTTTATAATGACCTTTTTTGTAGAGATCTTCAAGAGCTACAAAAAAGGTAGAGACAAAAAAAATCGTATCTCCCTTATTTTCCGAGCTATTCTCAAAAGTCTCTCCACCGCTGAAATATTAATCTTTTAAAAACTGAAAAACCCGGAGTTGCGAAATGAATTTTCAGTTTTTCCTCTCCCGGAGAAGTACAGTTTCGTGGAAAAAGGGAGAATCATTAACCTCGAGGTAGTTACGTACTTTTTTTTTTTAATTTTCCTCTTTTTCACAGAGTGAAATAGACCACCAGTGGGAAAAGACGTGGGTCGACGAACCGTAGTTGTTAGATGCGAAGTTGAAAGGAAACTAGAGTGAGAGCGAGTGAGGTGGAGATGTGTGAATGAGGGTGAGGGTGTGTAGTGGAGAGGGATAGTGAAAAGTTGAAAAGCGATGGGGGCCATTGAATGGAGGGGGAAAGGGCGAGCCCTGTACGTGCCAGGTGACATGGCTTTTCTCCGGAAGCAACGATGAACAGAGGAACGAAGGAAAAGAGGAGAGGGGGGAAGAGTCATAAAAGGCAAAAAGAGCGTGCTTGTACTGTTGGGAGTATATGTGCGTCTCCGAGAATTAGCGAGCTCTGCTGAAGGCACAGAAAGTAATACTTGAGGGACACGAATGTAAAAAAAATATGAGAATTGTGACAAATTATGAATGAGCAAAGGGGACAAAAGTAGTTTTTAATTAAATTGATGTTGGTGAGTTTGTAGATTTGAATTAAATTGTTTTCTCGGGGCAAAAAATGAGAGAGATTAAACCACTGAAGGATTAATTAATTACAAAAAAAGTTTCTATTAAATTCTGTGAGTTTTTCAGGATTTTATGGTCATCTTCATTCAATTTAATGGAATTTTATTTACTTTGACGTTATGAATTAATTAAATTCTTTTTCTCTATATGAAATATGGTATTTTTTTTTTATTATTGAAATCATAGTTAATCTGGTAATTCAATTTTTGTAGAGGCACTCAATTATTTTGCGCGAGTATTTGAATATTTGATGCTGGAAAAAGTGGCGGGACACGTGGAAAAAAAAATCGTTGAGTAAACAATGAGGTGGAGTGCTTTGAATATGCAGTTGGGTGTTTGAGAATATAATGACAACTGGCTCTTGTATTTTTGTGAAGAGGTGGATAAAAAGTGGAGGGTATAGACTGCAAGAAATACAGGAGTTCGGTGTTCGACTTTTTGGAATAGCTTGTACGTGCAAAGAGTGCGAAATACTTTGTATGAAAAATGCTTTTTCAAGAGTCTTCTCTTTAGGTCGAAGAAATAACGTCTGACATTTACATCCGAATTGTCTCCGTGTATTTCTTCAATTTTTTCATTACTTTTCATCACTCAATTTCATTGCGCATTTTACTGTGCATGAGAAATACGTGAAATGGAATTAATAATACTCAGTTTCATAGTTTCAAAGATATCTTGGAAACTAAGCTAGATAGCGGAATTTTTGTAATGACCTTTTTTGTAGAGAATTTAAAGATCTACAAAAAAAGTTTCAACAAAAATTTCTCTATCTCCCTTAGTTTCCGAGATATCCTACAAAGAATCCCTTCATTCAATAAATTGATAAAAAGAACAACACAAGACAGTATGAAGCATTAATATTAATATCAATATTTTACTCATTCAAATGAATATCTCATTCCATTTAAAATTCTCCCATTTACCAATGAATATATTATGAATTCACTATACGTATACCATTTTCCATTCGTTGACGTTGAACTTTGTAATTATGAAAGTTTCCCTGAATTCTCCGTAAGACGAGAGAAACTTCAAATCTTGAATTAAGCTTGAACGATAGCGCCAGAGATCACAAATTCCTTTTTACCCTATCCTCATTCCATTTTCTCTCATTCCCCCAATTTATTCTCTTCTATAATACGGAAAACGTTATAACTGCCCCACGAATCATTTCTCTATTTCACATTTCTCACTCTCCGCTTTCTCCCGCTCTTCGCCGTTGGATTATACACGCAGCGCCATCATCAGCCAGAAGATTAAATAAGCCTGCAGCCACCTCATCGGTTATATAATTTCTCTTTCCTCGTCTTTTACACTGTCTCGTGCCACTTGCAGAAAATCTTATTCATCTCTTTGTTCTCATTCTTGCATTAACCATTCCGTCGACTCACGAAGAAGTCAGTGTTTGTCTTTCAAAAACTCAGCGATCGCTCGTATTTGAGGTTATGATTTATAAAAGATAACGGCTCTAATTTATTCCGATTTTCAACGGTTCAAGTATTTTTAAAAAAAGAGTATTCGAAAATTGTTGGAATTCATTATAGATAAATGAAAAATTAAATGAAAAATTGCTATAATTTCATTGAAAAACTGAGGCAAATTTCTTCAAACATTCAATGTTTTGAACGAAGATTTAAAAAAATCGGAATTATCGAACACTACAAGCTCCGCTTAAATTAAAAAAAAAAACTGGAGAACAAAGTTGAGATGAAAATTGTCATAGACAAGCACTCAAGAGGTGAACTCGTCCCTCGGGAAAAGCACAAGGTGGCAAAAAGAAGGAGACGACAGAGATGGGTTGAGGATGAAAAAAATTGAGAGAACTGGCACGAAAATTTTTGCTCACTGTGCAAGAAAGCCCAAGAACCGAGTGTTTCACTCAATCATTAGAGTCAAGGATGAATATATGCTTTTCTCAATTTTTTTTTAAAAAACCTCTTTTTTTTAACACTCTTTGTACTCATCTCTTTCGCTAAAACGCTTTTTGGCACGTAGCCATTTGCAAAAAAATTTAGTCACGTACTACATATTGAGAGTGCCTCTGTACGTAGTAAATCAGTGATATTTACAGATGATTAGTCAATTTACAATTGTGATCAATGAATTTTCCTCAAAAATTATCTTCGTTCATTATTTATTTATGTAATCCATGTAGTGACAGAGATTAATAATTTTTATTTGATTTTTGACGAAGAAGTTTGATGTTGAGAGATTAACTGAAGTTTTCCTCGAATTTTCATAATTCGTGAGACTTGAGTACACTTGATTAAAAATTCAGTAATAAAGAGATAATACAGGATAACCCCCTTTTACCAAAGAAGGATTACCGTAAAAATTAACTCAAATTTTCATGAATTTGCGAATGAAATTGTTGAATAATTAATCTAGAGTTTTATTTATTTTATAATTGATTATGTGAAGTGATTCAAACTGTCTGAAATTAAAAGTAACAAGAAGAGTATTATTTATAGTAACGAAATACGTCGTGACACATAAAAAACACAATAATAATTTTAGACGAAAGATATTCCTTTTCATGCTTTAAATATAAAGATTTAAAATTAAATTCAGTGTTGTATCATTTCACTGATCCCATTTCCTGATTTTCCAACAGAAATTAATTAGATATAATCAGCACAAACGTCATGAAGTGCAGGAAAACGTCAAAATTCGCTGAGTTAATGTGTTCCACATTTTGCACAACGATTAATGTGAATTTTGGACACTCAACAAAGATCAATTGCTGCACTTGATACCATAAACCATTTCGATTCTCTACGGTGTTACCATATCAATTAAATCATTCAAGGATAATGCAAGTGACCGGGAGAAACGAGAGGGGGAGGGGGGATGTCTGGGATTGTATACATGATGATGATACGTTGTATACTCAAGTGAACATCGTCAATAGAATTTAGTTTACATTGATTGATCGAATTTCATTTAATCATTAAACAAATATAATAAATTGAATAAATTAGAATAATTGTAAAATTGAAATATTCAATGAAATTAAATAAAACGTTTCAATAAATTAATTCGTTAAGTCGTTTTCTCTTTTCCTCATTCATCTTTCCTTTTTTTCCTCCAAAGTTTTTAATTAAATTAATTAATGGAGTTAATTAAATGGTTGGATTTAAAAAAGAGGAATTCGTAATCAGAATTCTTTAAATAAATGTCACGTGTGCGAAGAGGAAAAAACTGAGATTCTCGACGCCTTTTTCTTTTTATTCTTCAACTCTTTTTCCTCTTGTGTTCTCATTTATGGGCCGCAGTTGAACCGAGGGTACGCGCGCTTGGTGACCCCAATAACTTGCTGATAAGAAGAACGGGGAAATTAAAAGCGGGTGAAGCTTCGTATCGATTTGAGGGTTAATAAAAGAGCCTCTCTCCTGTGGGACGTGAGGAAAATTTCGAATTTACTATGGAGTTGTGCGAATAGTTTGGAGACTTTATAAATTTCTTCAAGAGTAATCCAAAATCATTTTTCTTTTATTTAAAACAAAAATGATAAAAATTCCTTTTTCTTCTCATTAAAAAATATAAAAATTTTATGGCAATTTCATTGCGCAATTATTCAAGAAAAATATGAGTATCAAGATTCACCGAAATTTGACTTTAAGATAAATCGTAAATTTTCCAAGCTTAATTTACTAACTCAAAAGGATTATGAATAAATCATGTGATTCTTCATTGAGATAGAAAAACGAATGAATCTAAAATTACCCAGCACTGCCAATGCACATAATCAACAATTTACGAGATGAATTTTACGTACATTTCTCACTGCCTTCCTTCTCGTATAACCGTAAAACCTTTTTACTATCCAAGTTTCCCTTCACTTCTCAAATACAGTATTTCCAGTACGTGCAATCCTTTGTGCTATCCTCCAGTCTATTTTATGCAGTTTAATTTTATTCGGGACTTTCTTCCACGTACCTCTCTCCAATGAATCTCCAATTTTATCAGTTTTTATTAACATTAGTTAATTTTGTTTAATGACATTCAATTTGTTTCAAAGCAATTCTACAAAGCGACGATAAAATGAAATAAGTTCATTTCATTTTATCGTTTTTTGTGGATCGAAAAATGTATTTAGTGATGAACGAATTTTCGTGATTACTTTCTTTTAATAAAAAGGTCGAGACAAAATTCAATTGAGCAAAGAGTGAAATTCTGAATGAAAAGTGAAGAAAATCTTTGGAAAAATATCAGAGAACCAGTTGAAGTGTGTGTGTGAGCAGATTTGACAGGATGAAGGTTATTATATGAAGACGAGGGAAAAAAAAGGCGGAGAAAAGTGACAGCCTTGAAAATTGGGAAATTGAACTCGAACTAAAGTTGAGTTTAAGCGGCCCTCTGTCACTCACTTCTCCCCCCAGCCTATTTACTTTGCAGTCCTATCTTGCCTCCAATCCCCCCTATTTATTGGATCTCCATGATGAAATTCAACGATTATTCTCCTCAAACCGAATTCACCAAAGAAGTTATAAAGCAGAATAACTTGAAAAAATCACATATAACTTCTTTGCCGAATATCTCTGAAACTAGTGGATTTAGAAGAAAAAGTAAAGAGAACTTTTTTATTGGACATTCAATTTTCTTCAAAAAAGGTATCTACAAGAATTTCTCTAAACTTCATATTTTCGGAGATATTCCTAAAAAAAACTCTCCTCCAGCTCTTATTTTTTTGATTACAATGAATTTACGTTCTTCCTTGAATATCTCCGAAACTAGTGGATTTAGAGAAAAAAGTGAAGAGAACTTTTTTGTGAGAAATTTAATTTTCTTTGAAAAAGATATTCACAAAAATTTCTCTAAACTTCATATTTTCGGAGATATTCCCAAAAAACTCTGGAAGCCCCAGTTTTTTCATTTTTCTCCATTTTGCGAGTTTTTTTTAACGTTTGATTACAATGAAAATAGCCCACTAGTATCTGCGTATGACATGGACAAAAGGGAAGCGGTGACACGGAAGAAAAAAGTAGAAATTAACCGATGCCAACGATTGTCTGTTAATGGCGTTATTTGGCAGTCAACTGGAATAACTGAGTGGATACGTAAAAGTTTGGGAGTGAGGGTTGTTTCAAGCCCAGGCAAAGGACATCAATGTTACTGCCATTGACCTCACTCTGTGCCTTTTTTTCCAATGAAAAAGCTCCTCAAATAAAAAAAAAAAGAAACTCCGTGAAAATTAACAATTACTTGAACGTGTTTCTCCCTCGAAACATTTTCCTTCCTTGAAAAAGAAAAATCTCGATTTTTATCAACTCTATTTTCACCTTTTTCAATCTGAGAGACGCCAAACAGTACACAGTAGCTGATACAATGAACTGTTACTGTCGCCGGAAGACGTTGGCGCGAAAGTATCGACGAATTCAATCATCGGCCAGTAGTGAAGCTGCACAATGGGTCAGACCGTTCAATCGAGCGTAGAGGAGTGAACAGTTGGAAAACATGTGGTGAAGTGGAATGGAAAAAAGTTTTGTGCCAGAAATTTTTCCAACGCTTGTTATCGATTTTAAAAGCCAGGGGCAATGAAACGATGTGTTACATCAATTTTTTTCCTCTTCTTTTTTATCACAGTTTATCACTCGTTTCTGTGAAATTAGGTGGACACATGTGAAGAGACTTGTTTGTGTCAATGGATTTTTTATTTGCAGATCTCAGGAGCTATTTCAATCGGTAATTGAGTAATTGATTTCAGTCATTACGCAAGACTAATTCCACTTACTGCCGCAGATTTTCATGGCGCTGCGAGAGCACTCTGAAGTTAGCGTTGAAGGGACTTCATAATGCGCTCAGACGTCAAACGCTGTTCACCCCATTAGGCTTCGATTGCCTGGATTTTGATTGGTTCGATGGAGACTTGAAGCTTGATGCGTCGACGTTGGTATTATGAAACGGTGAAACGCTCTGGGGAGAAAACGTGCATGCAGATGAGTGTGTATCAGCTCTCGGCGTTTCGCACCTGACACTCATCCGCCCACGCCTTTCCTCCTCCTCCTACATCGCAGAGAAGACTCGAGCGTGATGGACCCGCAGGGTAAGACGATTCAGATTTTTTTTTGGGAGCGAAGGAGTCGACGGAAAAATTTGAAAAAATTCGGGAAGATGCTTTGACATATTTTTGTTGTTGTGGAATTTTTTCAATTTTTTTTGTTGAGTTGCTTGTGTTTCACTAATGATCAATTTTCACTCATGAAGCTATTAGCAAAGTTTTCCAACACAATAGGACAATTACCGCAGGAAAAAAAGAGAATTACCAAATGCCATTGTCTTTTACAAACTGTGGACTTTCACGCACAGTTAGAAGAATAGAGAAATGTTTATTACACTGCCAGTAACGACTAATGGAGAAACAACACGATGCTCTTATTCTCCCCAGAGGACATACTGGTGAGATAAAAGGGGTGACACCCCAGCAATGAGAAAGACCGAGAGAAAGCGAAAGAGAAAATAGAGGTGAACTTTAATCCAATGTGTCCCCGTGTGTTCCATCGGTATTTTCTCTCCCCTCCTACTCCATTATTTCCTTGCCTTTATTTTTTTTCATCTCATTACACTTTTTGTCCTATTTTTTTCCTGACTCCGTTTATATTTATTTCCCCTCTCTCCATTTCTGCTGCCCCTGCTATCAAGGATCAACGCAGCACAGAGGATAACCAGCAATTACTTTCACCGCTCACTTGCGTTCCGCAAACAAAATAATTTCCTGTTAGGGAGAAAATAAACGAGAACGAGTGGGGATAAATCTTTGCTCTACTTTTTATTTCGTTTGTTACCTTTCTTCTTGTTTCGTCTTCCCTTTTGCATTTATCATTACTGGGCCCCTCGAGAGAAGAGACTATTTCAAAAACTCATTTCTCTGGGTAATGTTACATGAGGCTGAAGAACAAAGGGAATGAAGATTCATGAAATTTCTTCGTCAATTTCATTTCAGTAATGAAGAAGTTAAATTTGATAAATCAACTTTGTTGTTCTTCTGAATGAAATATCTCGGAAACTAAAGGAGATACGTCGTTTTTGCTCTGAACTTTTTCTGTAGAAAATTTTAAAGGCTACAAAAAAGGTTTTCATAAAAATTTCTCTATCTCGCTTAGTTTCCGGGATATTTGGTAAACAATGAATGAAAGGGTAAATCGAGTCTGTCATCATTCGAAATTGAATATCTCGGAAACTAAAGGAGATACGTCGTTTTTGGTCTGGACTTTTTTTGTAGAAAATTTTAAGGGCTACAAAAAAGGTTTCCATGAAAATTTTCCTATCTCGCTTAGTTTCCGAGATATTTGGAAAACAATGAATGAAAGAATGATAACTCGAGAATTTAATGGGAAAAAAAGAGAAAATGCGGGAGACTATTGGAATTGTATTTGAGATACTGAAAATAATTTATCTCGGGTAAAATCCAGCATTAGAATCCGATAATGTGCTGGTGGTAGAGAAAATAGAGTGAAGCATTTACTCTCTCACATACACACTGGCCTGTGGAGAATGGCCTCTTGAATTGAGTAGCACTGCTGCAGTTTCTCGGGAAATAGTGAAGGAAACTCGCTCTTCTTCTATTTCATTCACTGTAATCTTCGTTTTGTTGAATTGCGAGAGAGAATGGACAAAATTTAATTTAAAAAACATCAGAATTGCCTCGTGTTTCTAGTCTCTCGAATAGATTTTAAATTGAATACTCATTGTTTCGATTGTTATCTGTAAAAATTGTTTAGCTGACGATAATATTTAATTGCGGTGTGAAAAATGGGGAAAACCATTTGTTTACAAAAAGAACTTTTCAGATAAATTTATTTCATTCAATAATCCGTTTTTTCGAGATATCTCGGGAACTAAATGAGATAAAGAGATTTTGCAGGAGACCTTTTTTTTAGCTCTTGGAATTTTCTACAAAAAAGGTTTCTACAAAAATTTCTCTATCTCGCTTACTTTCCGAGATATCTGCGAAATACTAAGGATGGGATGAAATGGATTTGTCTGAGAACTTCAGAGTGGCCTTCTCTGCATAATTTCGTTGCTAATTTTTTTTAGACTAAAAGCCTCAACTGAAAGTTTTGAAAAAATTACATAATAATGTAGATGTGTCCGAGCATTTTCTCAATTTTTTTCATTCTTGTTCATGCAGTCCTTCACCCCGAAAAAAAATCATTAAAATTCATTTTTTATTGCAAAGTGTTTTTTAAATTAAATTCTGGTAATTTTTACCCTTTTCCAATGAACTAAATAACTTCAACAAGTCATACTAAACCGCAGTGCATAATGCTCCTTAGTTTCCCCATAAAACGAGGGAGATGAAATTCACGCTGCGTCTTAAAGCTGACGATTACGATTCATTAGTCCCGTGAAACGTTAAACTCAATGAGTAACTGAATCCCATGAATTGAGGGTGTATATATCGAGTGAATGAGAGTCGTAACGAAATAAACAGTGTCGGTTGTTCCAATCGTAAATCGGAATACGGAAAATCTGCATTAGGAAAACAAGAGGGTACTTTTAATTACGAGGGAATAATTGCGTTTAAATAAATCATTAATTCGCCCCTTGAGAACAAATTCTATGAAACTTTGTTGAATCAACAATTTCCAGAATCTCAGTAAATATTGTGAATTAAAATTATTATAATGATTAATAATCCTTTTAACATCATAAATAAAATTTTTAATTCAAACTTTTCCCCATAAATTACAATTTGTTTGAGTTCAGGGGGCAAAAAAGAGAAGAGAAATTTTGAGGTAAAGAATGAAAAATAAATGGGGAGAAAAAAAAATAACTACACCAGTTTTAAATCACGTGAGAGAGACGATAGGGAGCCACTGATTTTACCAGAGAGATTTATTTCTTTCCCTCGTAACACTGTGTATGTTATACGTGTTAGGTTAAGCCCTGAGGCCCGTTGGAACGTAAGTTTTCAAGCTGTCTCTGTTTCTTTTGGCTTGATAAACTTTCAGCGTGACGAGGATGATTCAGGATTTTTTTCCGGATGAAAAAATCCTTCAAAAAATCTGAAAAAATTTGAGAATAAGCTCGAATGTATCTATATAATTGTCGAATTTTTTCAAAATTTTCCAAAGTGATCTTCACTGAATAAAAAAAAGGGAATTCATTCAAAATCAAATTAATCGAAAGAAGGTCTGGAAATTCTCAAGGAAATTCAAACAGTTACCACTTATTTTTTTCCCTTTTTTCCAATTCTCACAATTGAAAATGCCATTCCACTTGTCTCACCAGTCCCATCTGATTCCTATAGTCACTCAACCATGGCATTTATCGGTTGAACTCTGATGTTCTCTCTGCTTCACTGTAGTGTGTATGTACACGCCTCTGGGTTACTCGATAACGCGTTTACTCTCTCTCTTTCTCTCCCCCTAGCATTGGTATTTGGTGGCACAAATGCGAGAGACTTCACGTACGTGCACAGCAAATTGCCAATTTGGTGCATTGGCGCACCCACTCAATGCCCCTCCAGAGTTCTTCTCTTCAAGTGGAAGTGTAAGAGAGAGGGAGAGAGATATTTGTGAGTGAGGTTAGCACACGTAGCTTTCAGATGCCAATGCATTCAATGCGACTGTACTACCATATTCGTTTACCAAGTTGGTCTTCTGTTCTCGAGTGCAGGAAAATGCCCTATTCAAAATTCATCGTTCATAATCCAACGAATCATTGACTCCTGATTATTCATCCTTTCCGTCACTGTTTCCGAGGAAAAAGATGATTTTCGGTTAGTGGAACTTAGTTACATTAGTAGCCAGAAGTTTCTCATTCCATTTCCCGTTTTTTCCGCAATCTAGCGGCGCTAGCCCGCGCCCGGTTAGCACTTTTCTTTATCGGAATACAAGTGTACCTTTCAAGGTTATCAAGTAACAAAAATTCCGCAACCAATTCTCGTTTTTTCATCGCAATCTAGCGACACTAGCCAGTGCCTAGCCAGCCCTTCTTTCATCGGAATACAAATGTGATTCTCAAGTTCATCAAATACCAAAAATTTCGCATCCAATTCCCCGTTTTTTCTTTGCAATGTAGCGGGGCTAACTAGCGCCTGGACAGCGATCCACTATCACGCATTTGTCACTGAAAACGTTCGAGGATACTCGAAATAGGATAAAGCAACAGTAATTTAATAATTTCCCTCGCTAGTATTATAAAGAGAAAATATATAATATTCTGTAATAATTTTCTTTTGAATTCAACTGCGTAAAACTACTTCATTATCCACTGCTTTTATCCAAGCTGGGGAAAAAGATAATCGGATAGTAACAGTAATTGAATAATGTATGGAATTTTTTAGTGAAAATATGAGGCATGCAGGATTGTAGAGAGAAATACCAGAGTCATTATGGCCTTTTCGTGTATGTCGAATGGTGTAGATTTTTTGTTAAAAAAAATACATGAATTCTCATTGTTATGAATTATCTACGGAAATCGGAATAAATTTTTTGTATTGTTTTATTACAATGGAAATACGTAAAAAGTTTCCTAATTAGTGACTATAAAAGCAGAATAAAAGAATAACTCTATTAAATTATTTAATTTCGAAAAAAATCAAGAAAAATCCATTACTATTATTCCAACAAAGCATATATTTACGTAATAATTTTTCTCTTCTCATTTTTTCATGCAATTAATTCTCAGTAGCAGGAGCGAAAGAAATTTACGAAATACTTGAGAATAATTGAATTTCAAGGTAAATAAAAATATAATTCATCTCTCAACAATTACGTACATACTTCAGCATATAAAAAAGTAAATAAACGAGAAATAGAGGAATGAAGAATCGTCTTTTTGGCTAATGACAACTGCGATGCATTTTCCTGTTTCCTACATCCATTCCCCAAAGCAGTTGTACTCGCTCAAGTATGAGAAAACCCACAATAAAAGAGAACACAGTGAATTCCATTGCATCTTTTCTTGCTACCATTATCCAATTCAACGACTTATCTGGATTAAAGCATGAGACAGATTTTATGCTTTTCATCTCTCCCGAGAAATAGAAGAAAAAAATGAAAAGAAAGAATTTAACAAAAAAAAATATTCTCTATTCTTGTGTCATTCCACATTCTCTGTCTCATACGAAAAATGCACTTTAGCTTTTTACCAAAGTTAGAAATGTACTTTGTCCAGAACGTATGAACAAAGTAGAGAATGCACTCAGTGGCTAGATCAAATTCTTTTTTAAACTGTGAGGGACAAAGAGATTGTGAATATTTAAAAAAGAAAAAATTCATAATATTTTTAATCAGTTCAGTAGTTTAACCGAAAGAATCTCATTTTTTATGATAATTTTACTTTAATTTTTTTTTGTGTTTATCACTGTATCAATGGTTTTTGATAGTTATGCTGGAATAATTTCGAATAATTCCATTTTCGGATACTGCATTCTGAATGACTATTCACCAAAACTCGATTATCATACTGAATATTATTCCCCGAATATTGCTACACTAGTATCATCAACTGGTACTCGAGAAATCACATTGAATATACATGCCAACGCACAGGCAGACATCAGGGTATACAACGTCTCGTATATTCATTCACTACAATGCGATTAGAAACTAATTGAATAGAGATCATAACGTTATCCAAGCCTCAAATGTATCTCTTCAATTCTTGTATTATGTATATTATGCTATCATTAATTTAGGTAATTTCGAATAATGGACTTATGTGTTTGTGGATAATGCAGTTGGTCGACTAACTTTTCGAGAATATCACTCATTAACTTCATGATATTGAGTTTTCTCTTATGAATTAGTTTTTTCGAAAATATCTCGAGATCCGAGAGGGATAGATAAATTTTCATGAAACTTTTTTTGTAGATCTGATTTTCCTCTACAAAAAAGGTTCTTATGAAAAATTCTCTACTCCTCACCAATTCCGAGATATTTGAGCCCCAAAAGAAAGAGTCTATTTGACCTTGAAATTAGTCTTTCCCGGATATCTCGAGAACCGATCAAGATAGCGTGATTTTGCTAATGACCTTTTTTATAGCTCTCATTCTCCTCCACAAAAAAGGTGAAAACAAATTTTCCCCTATCTCCACTAGATTCCGAGATATTTCAAAAAAACTGGGGAAACTTTTGAACGAGAAAAGTTCTTCCATCGGCGGAGAGAATTTCACATGGATTTTTCGCTTGAACTGTCTGAAATTTCCACAGAACTGATGTATGTGATCAGGCTTTAATGCACTACAGCTTTAATGCATTAACCAACGAGTACTTTTATCTACATATATACATGAAGGCATTGGATATCACTAGAACCAATGTGGTAAAGTTTCTGGTACACCACGACAATCGAAGATATATATTCGTTGTCGACGATATCTGAGCCGATAAGAAGTTTCACATTGTTGGATTACAGTATGGAGAGGGCTAGGAGCCCTCTCGGTTTTCCCTCTACTTCATTCTGGTATCCGCCAACGGCGTACAACGCCGTAGCGTGAAAGCATCAATCTTCTCCCCTGGTTATGTCAGCGCCTAGAGCATTATCCACGAGCGATTAATACTCGATCGCGCACCCACTCACGCCTGTACCAACAACTAACCTTCTCAGCCATTCCAATTTCATTCACCCCTCTCTTATCACTTTCTCTCCATTTCTCCCTCTCCGTAATTTCCCATGTATTTGCGTGAATTATCTTCGATTTTTCCTATCAGAAATGAGAGAAGACGATGAAAAACGGGGTTGCGAAGATATGTGAATTGTGGATGGGAATAAGAAGCACGACGTTTGATTGATCGTCTTGGTTGAGATAATGATGTAAATTTGTTGTAATTTATTTTTCCTGCATTTGCATAGCTCCTTTTTTTGGAGATGGGGAACATGAGTCAGTTGATTGATGGAAATGTAGGATTTTCGTCATTTGAATAGCCCGCGTCGGGTAACGACACTAGCGCCAGGAGATTCTTGCGGTGGCGTCCTTTACGAAAGGCAGGATTTCTTTCTATCGATAGTTTTTTGAGAATATCTTGGGAACTAAAGGAGATAGAGCGATTTTCATTGAAAGCTTTTTTGTAGAAAATTTAAAGGGCTACAAAAAAGGTTCAGTGTAAAAAAGACGTATCTCCATTAGTTTCTGAGATATTCTCAAAAAACTATGCCTCATTCAATTAAATGAAATACTGTTAAAAGTGCATTTGATGAGAACCCATAATTACACCTCAGAAATTCACAAAGGCATCAATTCCAAGTGCAACAGAACCCGTCATTAATCAACTTCACCCTCTCCATTGTCCAAAGTTGAATGATTTCGTGAGTATAGAACTACAGAGTTCGGTTAAACTTGTTCGCACAGTATAATACTACTCACAGAATTGAATAGAATTTTTTTTCTCAATTTTTTTTTCACTGCAAAAGAAGCCAACTAAATTACTCTGGAAGTCTTGAATTTTTTAACTTGAATTACATGTATCAAGCGCAAATTATTTAATGAATACGTGCATTATTCATTAATCAATGGTTTTAATATAAAATTAGGGAGGAAAAATTATTGTAAAATGGCAGGAAAAAAGAAACAACATCTTTTTCACTACTAATTTGCATCCAATGAATCTCATGGAGAAATTGAAGTTGAACAAACTTCATTTCTTTTATCCTACGATCGATAGAATTTTAATGAATAAATCAGCAAGAACTCAACAAAGTTGATCAATTTTTTTTTCTCATATTCTTGCATAATTCATTAAATTGTGAATAATTTTTTCATCGATGGAATTAATTCGAATTCAAAAGTGAAGTAAAATAGGCATTTTAATAAAATCTCGAACTTTTATATCTTCTTTTCTCAACCAACTTTTTGATGAAATACATTTCGCCCTGAGTCACTCGCACGAGTGTTGCCTGTGGTAAGGAAAAGCTTTCCCCCAGTATTTCGACCCCAAAAACTCTGATTCTTTCTCCTCATTCTTCTTTCTCGTATTTCTGAAACACCGTTGTGAAACAGGAAAGAAGAATGTGAATGCATCGAGCTCAAGCTCCAATTCTCCCTTCACTCTGCCTCTTTCGTGCACTCTCTCTCTCTCTCTCTCTCCCACAAATTCAGATGCAACCGGTACCCATTTCACTTCCATCCTTCCTCCAACCGCAGTGGTATAATCATAGTTTGGAACTTCATTGCTCTTCTCGTCTCACTGAACTCTACGATATTATGGCATGCATATTGCATCATGTTTCACTGTATTCCAAGTAATGAAAGCTTCGCCATTGTAATGTAAAAATAGAATTTCAATTATTGATCTTTTTCTTCAGTTTTTTTCCACTCGTACTTCTCCGCCTTTTATTCGCCACTCTTTTGAGAATATCTCCGATAGTAATGGAGATACGACTTTTTTATACTAAGCCCTTTTTGTAGGTCTTGAAATTCCCTTTAAAAAAGGTTTCAACAAAAATTTTGATATCTCGCTTATTTTCCGAGATATTCATAGAAAACTGAGTAATCATGAAAATAGTGAAAATTATTACTGACTCATTTTCTGTCACTTTTTTGAGAATATCTCGGAAATTAATGGAGATACGACTTTTTTATACTTAACATTTTTTGTAGGTCTTCAGATTCTCTTCAAAAAAGGTCTCCATTAAAATTTCGCTATCTCGCTTATTTTCCGAGATATTCATGGAAAACTGAATATTAATCAAAATAGCGAAATTCATTATTGACTCGAGTCAATAATGATTACCGGTAATTACCAGGTTGAATATTCTCGAGGAAAATTAATTCTATAAGAACGTAATAACGAAGGAAGAGAACACATTTGTGTCACTAAACGTCGCCTGTTCTCAGGAGGTTTTCAAAGGAATTTAAATTGTCCGTAGTGACTCTTGGGATCACGCGAAAAAGGGAAAAAATGAGGAGAAAGAAGAAGATACGAAAAAGAGTCAACAAAGTGATATTAAAGTTCTGTCTGACGTTTCTGGCTTTTCGAAAAAAAATTAAATGATGAAATAAAGTAAAGATGATTGATACATACTACTGAATAGTGGAAATAGTCGCAGAATGGTCAGACGCGTCAATTTTCGTGAAAAAGTTGTAGCTTTCGTAGAGTCACGTTTTCACCGTCAATTTCTCTCCAAATATTTAATATTATTCTCTTTAATGACGTTCACCTTTTTTTACTACTTTCGACATTAAAAAAATGTAATTTTATGTCACTACACGATGAAAATTAATGAATACCTGGTAAATTACTGTCAACAATGCGCGCAACGTTTAACGTCATAAAAATTTCTCTTGTTTCATATTTTACAGCACTCTCTAATTTTCCCGCTTCGTCAAAATGTATTCATGAAATTTAAACACCGTGAATGGAATTTTCCACGAAAGGCAGGAGAGAAAAAGGATTTTTCAATCATAGTGAGATATTTATTAACGTTGGAATTCATTCGGAAATTATTTTTTTTCGTCATTCACAATGCCTCGAAAATTCTCAAAAAAATCAGGAAGGTCACTTGGATACTGCACATTATCGCTATATTTTTTTATTCAACTATTCACTACTTATTTATTATTAAAAAATGATAATTAAAAAATTTTCATTCTTCGTGTTCACTTTTTTCAGAATATCTCAGAAACTATGAGGTTTAGAAGAATTTATGAAGAGACCTTTTTTATGGAGAATTTAATTTTCTACAAAAAAGCTCACTACACTTTTTCCTCTATCTCCACTCGTTTCCGAGATATTTCTAAAAAACGTTATTCATCAATGAGAATTTTCCAATTTTCATTAATTTTTCATGAGCATTATCTCCTTATGGTAATTATTAATGAAATATTCCTTTCATTTCCCTTCTACCTGAAATTCTACATGACTTTTCACCATAAAATTCTCTCATTACATTTATTCGTAACTTAGAATTCATAAGAGACTCCGAGTGAAGAAACACTCCAAGTTTTAACCCAGTGGGACACCTCAAATTTCAACTATGTACATTTTGATACACCCCTCTGTCCCCCCGTTAGTCGTGACGATATCTTCACCTCGGGTTTCTTCCCTCCAGTCTTGTAATCTTGGTTTAACCTAGCTTCACTCGACTATTGCACATTCAGAAGCGTAATTTCAAGTTTAAAACTTGGGGTAAAGCCCAACCGAGTGGATATGCAAGTAAAGTCTCGTATGAAATTCTGTTTTCTCTCTTGCTTCAAGAATTTCAACGAAACTTTGAGTAACGAAAAATTTTCATAATGAATATTCTGAAATTCTAATGATTTCCGCAGAGGAAAAACAAATTCAAAAATCGGAGGGAGATTATTTTGAGAATATCTCAAAAACTATTGAGTTTAGAGAAAAATATCAAGAGACCTTTTTTGTAGCTCGCAAAATTTCCTACAACAAAGGTCTCTTGATATTTTCCTCTAAATCCACTCGCTTCAAAGTTATTTAACATAATAAACTCTGTAGAATAATCTAAATAAATTTTTTAGAAAATCGCTCTTTTATTGGTTTTGTTTTTCGAAGGTATCTCAGAAACCATTGGGTTTAAGAGAATTTTTTGTATGACCTTTTTTGTAGCTTTTGAAATTCTCTACAAAAAAGGTCTCTTAATATTTTCCCCTAAATCCACTCGTTTCCGAGATATTCGCAGTTGCATCCTCTCGACACTCTTTTCCTACTGAAAATCCATAATTTAAAGCGCATGGATGCGAGTATCTGATGAAATTATCCAATAATTTATTGACTCAAAAATCTTTAATCCGATGATTTCCAAATTTCAAAGTTTCCCATGCAATTATCATATGTCAGGGGAGAAATAACCGGAAAGTTTCATTCAAGTTGCAGGAATCCCGAAATTACTATTAAATTTCAACTCTATCTGATATCATAAGAGAGGGGGATGTACATGGAATTTATAATATTGTTGGAAACTCCTGTAATGATTCGTATGGATGAAAATGATGAAATTGTTATCGAATTATGAAATTCTACGCCAGTTAAAGTTTACTAATACGCTCAAGCTTGCATCATGATAAACTGAAATTTATTGGAACAATTTCAATAAAATCATGGACTTAATTTTCTTCAAAATATTGAGACAATATCCCATGAAAAACACGTTTTTCCCGATATTTAAAATGAATTTTCTCCACTAAAATCTTCTATTTTCCAAGCAATTTCCTTTTTTCCACATTTTCGTTGATTTAAAAAAAAAATCCGAGTGTATACGTAAATGCTTTTATCCAGCACGAAATATATGAAAAAGTAGTATCGCACTAATGGACATTTTCAAGAGATTCCACTTCGCACTAAATTCACGAGAAAAAAAAACAACCAATGAAAAAAAAAGGTAAACGCATATTTTGAAAAGTTGGTGACAAAAACTTTTTCAATTTGAATGCCAAACGGGGAAAGTCGGATAATTGGTAGCACATTGGCATGAAATATTCTTAACCAAAGAATTATACCTATATATAGTAATAGAGATCAGAAATTCCCGATGAATTACTGAGTTAATTAGTGAAATTAATGATATCGAAAAAGTCGAATAAAGTAAATTTTAGAAAAATGATGTTTCTCAATTAACAAAGTTAAAATTGACTGTAAAAAAAACACTTAAAAATTGACGAAACTCACCAAAACTGCGAGAATTGTAATCTCCACTTAAAATCACACTATCCACGTTAATTCAAAGAATCACCACTTTATCGTAACTCACTGAATCATAAATAACCCAAGCACTCACGTAACAATCAATCAATGACGCCGACGTATCTCACCATAACCATAACCAATTCCTCAATCAAAGGATCTCCAAAAGCCTCAACCAGAGTCCCATAAAATTGGATTAATCTCTTTTTCTCGTCATCTCCAAAACGAGTCCCTGAATCCTCCACAGACCATATGCAATTGCGAATTAAATGTGATTACCCCTTAATCCTGGCTATGAATCAACTGCATCACCATCGAACCAATTATTACAAATCCCTCTCCATCATTGAACGAATTTTTCCCTTTTTTCCACAACTCAATTTCACTCCACAATAATTAATTCATTTTTCCTCACAAAATCTACACCGATTTCTTCATTTACAGATGATTCAACTCGTCACCGGATACTCAACAACACGAAACCGGTACTGAGCGTAACATCTAACATAATTCACACATAACACACACAATCACAAAATCGCGCGCGCCCGCGCGAAAATAACACCGTACAGAAGCCCACGGTGCTGGAAAAAAAAGCCATCCAGAGCGTACGAAGCTCTCGAGGTCGACTACAGTTTGGAAATGGTGTAAGCCTTTAGTACAGGACAGGCGCACTATATACGGATCATATTCAACTCGCGCATACACACAGGCGGACCAACTCGGTCGATCCTGCGGATTACAATTCTCGCACATTTAGAAAAATAAAATTACTAAAAGTAAGAGATTTATTTATTTTTTATAATTTCAATAAAAAATTAGAAAAATCTATTAATTTCATTAAATTAAGGACAATAATTGCAATGAAATTACTAAAAATAATTGATTTATTTCAATAATTTTATTGGAATTATCAAAATAATAATTTTTATTTTTTTATGCATTTTTTGGAATATTTGCGATATTCATGGATATACGCTCTTTTCTTAATTTTCATTTTTCATTTAAATAATTAATCAGAATGAAAAGGACGTATCTTTAATTTAATTCTATTTGATCTCTTCACTACTGAATTCTTTAATTCAATTATTGAAAAGAATGTATTCGTAAAGTTTCACCTTTCGTGAATACATTTCCATTCGGAATAATCAAAAAGTATTTCAAAGAAACCTGGTAGCGTCCAGTCTGACTCGTCTTACCAAAGAAACTTTGTATAAAATAAGAGATATGATTTTTTTACAATTTTTCATTCGATTGAAAATCCATTCATCTTTGATCTCGTTTCGAATTCTAATGGGATATTCAATATTATATTTTTCACGTGAAAGAAAATTGAGTGTTATGGCAAAAAAATGATGAAATCTACTCGACGAAAATTGAAAAAGCACTATTTTATATTTTCCATTATTATTATGGGAAAAATTGGATTTTGTTTCAAATGAAAAAATCGAGTGCACTTTTAACGAATGAATTTTGAGGGTCTGTAGCATTGTGGATGCTGCGCAGGTCTATGCGAGCGCGTGAAAGAGTGGGACAGAAACTATTGATTCAGTGCTGCCAATGACAGGACAAACAGTAATGCCGAGTTTTGCCCTAGGGATCTTCGATTTCTCACCAATTCCTCACGCATTCAATTTTTTTTCTCTCTTTTTAATTTCACTTTTTTTCGACGGTTTTATGGCAAACAATGTGTTTGCCCCTTTTACTCTGTTTATTTCTTTCGAATTTTCCACAGCTGAAAATAGAAACAAAAAAATGCAGTGTCGAAGTGGTAAACAAGGTTAAGTCACATGGAGATACTGTTGGAAAATTAGGAAATGGGATTAATGAAATGATACAACACTGAATTAAATTTTAAATTTTTATATTTGAAGCACGAAAAGGAATATTTTTCTTCTATGAAAGTCTCAGCACTACTAACTAATTATTATTTTGTTTGTTATGTGTCGAAGCCAGTGACTCACATTCTCTCACATTCTTTACTATAAACATCACTCTTCAAAACTCTCTTTGTTTACTTCAAATTTCATACAATTCAAATCACTTCACATAATCAATTATAAAATAAATAAAAGTCTAGATTGATTTTTGTATTTCGGCTCCATGTGCTTTATCAAGTCATAACATTCAACAGATACCATATACACTTAACCTTGTTTACCAATTCCCTACTGAATTGACGAATAACTTTAATTTACGGATGAAATGGAAATAAATGCCATGAAAATGACCAATTTCGTTGGTAATGACAGACAAATTGAATTTCAGTTTTTGAAATTGAATTATTAGTTATTGCGGTGATTAATAATTCAGTGATGATCCTCAAATTATGAGAGATTTGAAATATTGGAATTTTGGGAATTTGGAGATTTTTACGGAATTAATGATGATTTTGAAAGATTGAATTTCATTGAACAATTGAGCGTGAAATTTTCATTACAGAAATCGATGGAGTCATCGTGAAATGGATGAATTGGATAATTTTCAGCATGCGCACTTTCGGTTTAGAAATTTCATGGTGAAGAGGTGAAAAAAAGAACAAATTTACTTTATGATCATTCTGATTGAAGGATTTACTTGAAAAGTGAATATTCAAAAAATTCAAAGAATGAATTCTGTTTCATGTTTTCCACTGGAAAATTCTATTTCATTAAATCTTCATCAGAATCTCCACTTTTTTCTATTATATAAAAATACAAAATCCCGTTCACATATTGGAAAAAATTTGAAGAAAACTTCATAAAATCCAAATAATACACCAACTTATTCTCCCACTAAAAAATTAATTTTTCTCTTTAACACTTTGTTGAAAATTGCAAAGAGCCCAGAGTATGATAACAGTGAGGATACTGTGCACGAGCGTGATTCTAATTTGGAACATCGAAGAGAGAAGTTGAGGCGATTGGTATACAGGTGTTGTAGAGTGAGGTGGTAAAACTCTAGATTTTAGCAAAGTACTGGTGAGCACGATTCGGAGAATTTCTGTATGTGTGTCGCTCAGATGAGAGCACAGCTGGTGTCATCAGATTTATCCGTTCTTCGTGAGGTTCAACGTTTTAGGGTTTATGGAGTATAGGCATATACAGATGGTTCCAGGGGATTTCAATTACATGCACAACAGAGCCAACTGATCTTACACTGGGCGATCATGTCACGCATCCTCGATACCAACTATTTATTGGCAAAGTTACATGAGTATACAAACGAGTCGTGTGGTATTGGTGTTGTTGAGTTGTGTCATTTGGAGTTATTAAAGAGAATGTGCTGATGAGAAAACTCGGAAATTTCTGACTCTGGTGATGTTGGATTAATCTAGAGTTTTATTTATTTTATAATTGATTATGTGGAATTATTTGAACTTTCTCTATAAAAATGAAGGTTTTTCTGCAGATTTCTCATCTGATCATGCTAAATTTCACATCTAAACCTTTTTCCATCAGCAGATCCATTTCAGGTTCAATTTTGAGGCTTCTTCTCTTGTTTCCCAAAATCAAATTCAACCACAAAGCTCATCAAACAGAAAATACTAGGAGACTTCTCCACTAGTTTTCATCGACATGGAGAATAACGAATTTCTGAATTTCCATCCAAATATCTGACTGGAAATAATTAGAGGTTTCATGATTCACCCGAGAGACTCAAACGTTTTGCAGAGATCCTCTCAACTCACTATCCAGAAGTAGAAACCACTAACTAAGGCAATCAGCGCCAATTAGAGAGGCAATATCAGTCAGATATTTCACGGTTATCCAACGAATTCATTGTGATAGAAGCAATAATTATTCACTAGTTTAAATGATGCTTGGAGAAAAGTGAAAAGCTACAAATATTCATATGAAGAAAAATTAATCTTCTCATTTTTCGAATATCTTGGAAACTAAACGAGATAGCGAAATTTTTCATTCATCCTTTTTTGTAGAGAATTTCAAGAGCTACAAAAAAGGATGAGAGCATAAAAGGCGTATCTCCATTAGTTTTTGAGATATTCTCAATTTTACTTCTCTAATTTTTTAATATTGATTTAGATATTTCAAATGAAAAAAACAAATGGATTTAACTTCAATTGCAGTTAACAAATGTCTCAATAAATAAAAATCAGATGCAGGTAACATCAATCAAGAGAGCTCGAATGAACGTAAAACACAACAGGCATGAAATTAATGAATAACTGATGAGGAGAATCATGAAATATTACTGGAAAGAGACAAGACAAGGATACTCGGCTCACCAGATCTCTTTGGCTGTGCGGTTTAGTGGATATGGCGGACGTTGAAGCAACGACGATTACCCTTTCACGAGCATCGCAGCACCATGAAAAGCACAAAAAGGATGGATGAAAGAAGACTCGGAGGAGAGTGAGAGAGAGGCAAATGGGAAAACGTACAAGATCCTAGGGCCACAATAATCCTCACGGGAAAGATGAATCACCCTGTCTGTCATCTTGGTAGTGAAACCAGGAAGAACCTCTGTGCTCCCTCGTATCACATATTTTCATCGTCCTTCTTCGTCTTTTCATCGCTGTATACACTCTTAACCGCAGCTATCATCCCTGAAACTTATAAGCTCCCTGGAAAAACGAGTTTTTCCTCCTTCTTTTTTTTCTTGAGAAACGATGAAAATTAATGAAACTCCTGATACACTGGAAAATTCAATTTACCACAATAATAAAAGATCATTCTACTATAAAACAGCAGCACATTCTTGGAAAAATCGGAGAGTTCAAGTTTTAGACTAAACTCTCGTTTTATCGGGAGGGAAATTGTGAAAAAGGTAGGATGAAAGAGAAACAATGAAAATATTTCACGATTTCATTATAGATAAAACATGAAAACTGGGAATTCTACATCAACGATCAAAAAATTCTGTGCTACTTTTTTTTTTCATCTGAATCACTCCTTTCTCGGCTTTTGTCTTCACTGCAATTGTGGAATTCTTCATTCTTCGAGCATTCACTATGTTTTTCTGTTTCAATCCTTTATTATCATTATTTTCGCTTTGTTTGCACTTTTTTTTTATAGATTGGTTACTCGAGAATATTTTTGGCCGAAAGAATCGCATTTGCAGAAGAAAAATCGCATCAAATCCTTTTTTCTTTGGTAAACGAAAATAATTTTCGCAATTTCTCCCTCCCTTTTATCAATATTACATTTTCATGTAACTTGGGGAGAGGACCTTTGTACACAAACCGTTTTTTTCTCTCGGTAGCATGTTTCAGCTGAATGAATATAGTTGGGTCATCGTCGTGTATACACCAGTCAACTGAAACGCACAATTGAGTGTATGGGAATTGAGTTGTTAGGTTGGGCGTAACGAGAACTGTACGAAATGCGAATGGCAAAGGTCCCGTGACGATTCAACGATAAAAGAGAGGAGGGGAAACAGCAGTTTTGTTTTCCCAGGGGATGGAGGTCTGTATTTATTCAGGAAAGCTGTTTCAATTCTCAAAGATTGTTTTTTCCACTTGTTTTCATTCTATTTTTTTTGTACAAAACCGAAGAATAACTGAAAATCAATGGAATTTGTAACGCCTCAACGAACAATTCGTCGTTATGAATTGAAACGATTTCAAACAATGAATTTACAGAAGAAAAAAAAAACATTAATTAATTGCATTTTTTAATCAATGATTCCGATTTTTTTACAACTGATTTGTTTTTCAATCAAATGTGTAACAAAGGCACTTGATTATTTGACATTTTTCAAAATTGTTTGAATAAAAAATAACATTGTTCCATCAAACGCAAAAATATAACGATCAATTAGAGAAAAACCTTGTTATATTGTTTCAATAACAGAGGATTCAATTGAAGGTTCAACAATAGTAAACGTGAATTTATTTTTCCTCTAAAAGTACTTCGTTGTACTAATAAACTGTGTATGACAAACGATCATTGTAGTGAAGCATTTACCATTTCATGGAAACTGTGTTAAAGCCCATAGACAGGAGTCCTTGGCAAACTCAAAAGCCAGTGAATGTGCAGATGAACAATCATACTGACCAAAAACCAAAACTATTCCCACAAAATTTCACTCCTCTTTGCTCTCACAAACTGGAAACCTGTGATGTTTGATTATAACCACTAATTGGAAGTTTCAGATAATGCATTTCAAGTGAAATCCATCAAATGTTGGTATTAATTGATGCAGAGAAAGAGATAGAGCTATGCTATTGTACTGAAAAGAGCCTTTCAAACAACTTATCAGTATTATGGAACTGGAATTCAGTTTGATGGTATTTCAATCAATTAACTGAAAATAATGATGAAGACTGATATTTCCGAATTTCATTGTTTCATTTTTAAAACAATTTTTTTCCTTTCATTATCCCGATATTTCAATGCTGATGAACTTGTGATGGTTATTCCATTTCAAGAGATAATAAGGATTAAATTTCCAGTGATATCGCATAAAAGGGGATTTATCAAACACATCAATCTGAAAGTAATAAAATTATTGAGAAAAAAATGAGAAAAACCGGTTCGCAAAATTGATTGTAATCCAATTGAAATTTAATATTTTCACATGAATGAATTCTCGATGAAATTGTGAAGCATTGTGATTTTACAAGTCAGAGTTCTTTATAAATATTTTTCTAGTGACGTGAAAATTGCTTTTTCCCCAATGATTTCTCATTGAATTTATCAGCTTGGAGAATTGTGGCGCTGAATATTGATTTTAAGTGCATGAACTTCGTTATAACTGCATTTATAAAAAGTGCAATCAATTTCTTCATCAAATTGTCCATCAACGAGACAAGTCAATCACAAAATGGCGGATCTGAAAGAGCTCTTGAAGTTACCACGTCTCTCCAACACCAATGCCATATCTAATTAATCTCAGTTTCACGTCAGAGGCGAGAGGAGAAAGGGTTGAAGAGGAAACTGATATATATAGGAGACTTCTGCCCCTGTGGGCATTTGGGACAATGTGCCAGAGGTCATGCACGCCGCATTGTTCCCTACAATAGACCACACGTGGCGACTGACCGGAGGAGGCACGAGTCAACGTTCTAATTCCGGAGATTCTTCGATAATATGAGAAACCAGAGAGACTCGGATTTTTTTACAGGGTGAAGGAATCGACGAAAAAATCTGAAAAAAATCAGGAACATGCTTCAATATGTCTAGCTTATTAGTGAATTTTTTCGAGATCCTCCGAGAATTCCTTCATTCCAAAAAAAAAATCTGATAAAATTGAGTATTTTATTAAGACTTTTTTTTTTCATTCCAAGGAAGAGGAGGGGAATTTAAATTGATACTCAAAAGTTTTCAAGTCTCAGTTTGTTTAAGTACTACTTGTTCATTCAACTTCAGGCGTTCCAACGATTCAGCAATTCCTGGAGGCCTCCACTGAAACGAGTACACAAGACCTGCTATTAGAAGAGACGAGGGACTTTGAACGACCAAGGAAATGTGTACCAGTGGCTCTTGAGGAAGTAAAATCGACCACAACACATATACTGTACTTGGTGTCTCGTGGTAATCACCAAAATTACTTGTACTTTTACAAAACCCGATAACTGATGGGACTTTTATTGTTCTTGGAAATTTCACTGAAATATCCTCTGGAAAATGTTAAGGTAAGACCGACACTAGCTTGTTTTTTTAATGATAAATAATGAGTGGAAAAAATGGAAATAATGTGTTTAATGATTTCAATGGAAAACTAAAGAAAATTCTCAAATTAAAACTGAGTTTTTTTAAATGAATTACTTTAAATAATTAAGGTAATTACTTTTTTTCCCTTTTTCAGGTCCAAAAGCACATGATAAACAATGGATCAATGAAATGAAACATTCCACACGTATTTCACGAATTTTATTAAAAAGAATATACATGCACTCACCTGAGCAATCCATCCATTACTATGAATTCAAATAAACGGTGAAACCTGACAATAAATTCATCATAAAAGCTCTGTACTCATTCACCATAAATTATATAATTTTCACACTGAATAAAGGTGAAAACCGAGTTTACACTCCAGCATTTAGTACTGCAGAATACAAGAGAAACTGTGACAGTGGGAAATCATAAAGAAAATGAGGCCATGTGTGATTGTAACCCTTCGGTGAAATTTCATCATCGATCGGTAATTCTCCAGGGAGTCAAATCGTGATACTCTGGTATTTTACCAATGCAAACGTTTTTTCCCTTTTTTTTAACACAATTGACTCTTCATTTGGTATTCCGATTTTTTCCATTATTTCGTCACTCTATGGTAGAACTGTTGGAAATGCTCTAGATTGTGGAATGAGAAAAGAATGTGGGAAAAGTTAAAAAATTCTGACGATGACCGAGAAGCCAGTGGAAATGTTCCATTTCAATGCGACTATCACTGGAAATCGTTGGACTATCAAATTCAAAATTACCCAAGTGTATTTCAAAATTATTCATAAATTCTTCTCAATTTTTAACTTGGTTTTTTTTCTCTCATTAATATTTAAAAAAATCTTAATTAAAAAATGAACAATTGATTTTAAGATGAAACAGTTGATAAAATTGGTGATATTTTTCATAGAGTTTCTCCCTGGAATGAGAACGAAAAAATTAACTCTATTGTTCCCACAATGCTCATGAGGTATCGGAAATCCTCGCTGTGGGAGCATCAGTACCTTCTCGTTTGTTGCAGCAGGTCAAAAGCTATTTTCCTCTTCGGTATCATTATTTGTCCTATCGGAAATGACCAGAGAATATTTACAATATGAAATCCAATTGTTCCTTCCATATTTTTCAATATCAATTTTTATATCCAATTGAATGAAGAAGAAAATGATAGAAGACACTCTGGAGAAACAGTCTTCCATCAAAATCCAATTTGCTCTCGTAATTCTTCAAGTGAATTGATCAAACCGAACTCTCCACCTTCCTGCAATAAAAAGAACCAGAAGAGAAAAAAAAACCATTCACAACTCATTGTTTTATTTCGTTTAATAATAAAGTTCCACCGTAAACTCATCTAGACTTATTTCCAATTTAGTTTCAAGTCCGTAGAACAAAGTTATGAATGAAAACTTCCATTTTCCTCGTTTCCCCCTTCACGATAAAAATATTCCACATTAATTCACTTTTAGTTGTGCCTCTCCCTTTCATACATTCACCATAATAAATAATTTCAAATTAATGATCCACCAGGAAATTCAAGATTTTTAATATCCATCACTTACTCAACTACAAAATTTCCATTATATACATTTTCCCCCTAAAACATTCAGGCACTTCCAGCACTCAGTGTTCACGTAAAAAAAAGAACAAAAATATGAAAGTTAGAGTTAAAAAAAAAAGAAACCTTATTAAAAATTAATACTTGTCTAGCATAAAAAGAAGAAAAATAAGTGCGCCCTTAATCTATTTTTTATCCACTGGTTTTCTCTTAATAGTATTTGTATTAGAATCCGTATTGCTTGAACTCTCTGAAGATTCCAGTGAGACAGACTCCTTTTTCAACGTCGGAATAGACGATTTATTATCGTTACCCAGTGGAATACTGACTTTAGCTGTTGGTGCATTAATCCGTTGTACAATTTCCACCTTCTCTGGATAAATCCCAGTGTTTGTTTTGTCAGTGGTACAGTTATCGTCTTTACGTTTTGAGAATGATGGTATTCTCGTGACCTTTGGTTTTTTCTTAATCGGTGGTTTCTCCAAAGACTTGGCATTATCAATTCCCTTTGTATCTAACTCATTAAAGTACAGATTCTGTACTTCTGGTGATGGAATTGCTGATACCTTTGGTATATTACGTTCACGATTTCTCTGTACAGTGGTATTGGGTTTTATTATTATCTTCGGTTGCTTCAAACTGCCAGTGGGCAAGATAACAATCTTTGGCTCAAGTCTTTCATCTCTACTTATAATCAATGGATTATCAGAGGATTCACCGTGGCCTTGAGTCTCGTTCCATTTCTCATTTGACCTCAGTGATTCGTTTGAATGCGTCTCTTTGGATTTCTGTTGTAATTTGTTGTCTGAAGATTGATTGCCATCAGGAATGTCTAATCTCGGGGTTATTACTATTTTCGGCTCATTCGGCAGTAATTGGTAATGTTTAGTGTCATCTGGAGTATCATACTGAGCGAAGGGATTCTCGTCCTTCTTGCGCATGGTTTTGTACCAGTTTGGATTGCCAATGCTGACATTGGGTAATGATTTGTTTGGGACTGCTGAAGGGCTCGCTGGTGAGTCCAATGTTCTGTACCAATTTGGATTCCCCAGGCTGCGATCCAGACCATCAGCAGACTTGCTGGAGTTTGGAGCAATTGGAGGTTCATCGGGGAAGAGAAAGGGTTTTCCATGAACTGGACACTTTGGATTCGGCAGGACCTCCATGTACTCTTCACGGTGATTCAATAGCACCTCCTGAGCGTCTAAAGCCACTCGCTCCATGGAATCAATGATGCTGGTGTCTGAATGGTTCTTTCCTATCGAGTCCTGTCGCCTCAGCAGAGGTCCAACATGAAGATTCGTTGTAACGGGCTCGTCCTCTTCAGGTAAATCCAGACTCTTCGACGTCCCGAAGATTCGAGGGGGAGGAGCAGGAGGCGCAGGACTGCAGGACGGGTGGGGACCTTGCCTGTGGTCTTTCAAAGGGTTTCCAAATGGCTTTGGCATGTGGAGAGTGTTTGGTGCTGGTAGAGACCGGCGTTTCTCAATGTCTGGGAGAACTTTGGGATAATTACGACGCTTTATCGTTCTCAGGGCCTCTTCTGGGCTTATTGCATCACGCTCCGTTGTTGGCTCTCTGCAAGTTACGTTTATGTCGTCATTTTGTGGTGAGAAAGTCGTTAGCTTTGGTATTCTACCGTAAATATCCTCGTCACTCGGCTTTGGATACTCTGAACCGTCGCAAGTGTCGTTTGACTCTTCCTCGTGGGTTTGGGGATTTGTGAATTTTGGGAGACGGGTTTTTAATTTTGGGTTTATCTTTGCGTAGAGACTGCTAGCACTGCCTGAATCTGACTCGTAGGTTCTCGTTATTGTTGAGGAGTTTGGTTTTAGGGTTTTAAAGACTGATTCCATTGGCAGTGGATCGCTGCGCGAGTGATGATGCTCTATTACGACTACTTGAGGTCTTAACTGAGGGTCAATGTAGTTATTCTCATAGGGACTTGGACCCTCAGATATTTCCAAGTCCTTGACAAGTTCAATTGGTATCTGATTAAGTATTGAATCAGTTCTAGTTGCTGGTGTTGCATCAATTGCTACGGAAACTTTTGGTACTTTTGACTTTTTACCACCTGGCCTTACAATAAGTGGACTCTCATCGTAAATTGGATCTGGAATTTTGTTCAATAATTCCTCTTCAAATTGACGATTCTCTTCTTCCTCAATTTCTTGTTGTTTCGTAAGTTTTTCTTGATGCTCTTTCTGAAGTGTCTCACGAGTTTTACGTAGAAATCTCGGTGAACATCTGTGAATATTGAATTCATTTTAATTTTTCAAAAATCATGTGTATCATTCAATGAGTGTTTTGAGTTTATTAGGGGCAAATTGCGGTATGAGATATGTTGATGCATTGACCACTAATGAGAATATTAGTTACAGTCAGTCTGGTTAATGTGACCAGGTGAATGAGGAGCAGCGGTTAACCGACAATATTAAATGTGATTGTTAGTTTCCCCCCTTCTCTCCGGCCTCTGCACATACTAATGCTGTACGAATGAACTTCGAATGATTCATGTGTGAATTAGACTTTTCACTGAATTTCATAACAGAGCATTAATGAATAAACAACAATTATAGAGAAATTTACAATTTCATTCTCCTGAAGAGAACCCAGAGCTCCGGGGGAAAAGAGGGAAGAGGAAGACGAACTCAGAGGAAGCAGAGTATCGAATTTTCCTCGTATTTCTGTCGCCAGAGGTCATAGTACAGTGCAACGGCTGTTCAAGGAGGCAGTCCGGGTAATTGGATTACCGGGCCATCTTGGTCAACAACTGAATGGAGTAGATAGACGTTCCGAGTCAGGCTGATGATGTAAGGAGAGAGAGAGAGAATGGAGATGTACGAGAGTAAATCGTTAATACAAGTACGCTTCAGCAACGAATGCGAGTCACTCAATTAGAAACACAGTCTCGAGTGGAGTTTGGAAAATTACTGGAGGAGAAGCCACATTGGAGAAAGAAGATTGCCATCGTGTAATTGAGATGCGATCTTATTAATGATTTAATTTGAAAAAAAATGAAAATTAGCATACACATAGTAAAATAAAATTGAAAGCCGTCAAGTCTCCTGAATATTCCAGAGACTCCACCTGTTCAACGGACAGGCGCACACAGGGAGTGTTAGTCATAAGCGCACAGGGAATACTAATCCGAGACGTGAGACTAAAGCTCCCCTTTTTGTGCACAAACTATCTCTCCAGGAGTGACTGGCAATAAAGGGGATAGGGAAGGATTGGAAGAGCATAGGCACATCTACCCTTGGGCTGTTATCCTGATAGTTGAATTCTCATCAGAATATTCATCTGACGTTACCTGTGAACAATCTCCTGTTGAATCCACTCCTTAACTTTAATGTGTGTATCAATGGTTGAGTTTGAATTCTGCCGTGATAACTTCGATCTTCTACCAAAATTCGAACTATTATCATAAGCTTTATCGTTCTTGATAACTTCGTTGATGTCTGGCTTGCTATCACATTTTCTACTCAATTCCGCCAAGTTCTCTTGATTTGGCTTCATTCTACCAGAATTATCGTCTTTACCATTGAATCGTCTCTTGATATTTTTACCCTTGTTCTCTTTACTCTTCATGCCCTGTCGTCTGTGGTAAAGATAGAAGAATGCTGTAATGTTTATCAAGAGAAAGACTATTCCAAAGCCAATAACCATTGTTACTGCAGATGATCCTTTTACTGTATCATCATCATTCTTTGATTTATTATTCTTATTTTTATCACTATTTGAATTTAAATAACCACCGCTCAGTCTATCATTCTCATCGCTCGTTGCATCGTAATTATTATCAAGATTATTTGGTGATCCTGTTGTATATTTGGAATTGTAGCCAGTGGGTGAATTGTATGTGCTATTCATGTATTTACCAATACCATCAGCACGATCTAGAAACTCTGGCCTCGGACCACGGGGCTTGTGCCGGAATAAATTTGGAAGCTCATTGTTCCAAAATTCCATTTCAGTCGAACGATATCGGCGCTCGATTCTCGGAGGTATCGCTGATTAACATGAAATTTAGAGTAATTATGAGGAAAAAAAAAGAGTGGTTTATATTATAAAAAAATAAGAGTTTAATGAAATTTTGAACTTACTCAAATTAAAAAATGTTTCATTCTTCAAATCAAAAACTGGCCAATCAACTTGATACTGTTTCCATTCCTTCGGTCCATCAGTCATGTAATTCATTCTTCTCGGTGCATTTGGATTACTGAAAGCACAAAATTTAATGAATATTCATATTAAAATATATATTTCTCCATTCATTCGTAAAAATTTTCCACTTCGATCTGTATGCATGGAGTAATACTCAAGTGTACTCGTGACCCACTGATCTCCGAGGCGCATCCGCTTTAACGAGATCCCTTAACGACTATTGCGAACAGTGAATACGTGCTGAATCCAATGTGTACACAAAGCCATGACTTTTTTTTTCCTCCATCATTCCTCTTTTTTTAATTAGCCCATGCGCAATATTGTTGGTAATACGAATGCATCGACCTGTGCAACACTTTGATGCATATATTCACTCGAATATTTCCACCAATACTTTCACGAGAATATTGAACAAGTTTATTTTCAATAATTGGATGAGTCCAATTACTGCAGGAAATAACTGTGATATGATTTTGAGATTCAGAATTAAATTATTCTCATTCAATTTATTTCATTCTTCATTTTTTTCAGTTAAAAGTGAAATGTCCTTTTTTTCATTTCCATTATTTGATGAAAAAAAAAAAAAAGGATTGTCAACGAGTGAGAGACAAGGGTGAAACATTGAGTGTGAAAAATTGAATGATTGAGTAATTAATTCCAAAGTCTGGGGGAAAAAAAGAGAATTCCCATGAAAATTGAACTATTACATAAAACCCTGTGGAAAACAATCCAATCGAAAAGAGGCGCTAATTTCTGAAACCCTCTGAAAATGATTAAGCGTAACCAATTTATTCCCCCACCATTTCTCTACTCACTGGCATTGGCTGTTTCCAATTTCCCATTTCAATTGTTACCGAATTGTTTTCTCCTTTTTTTTACAAAGTGAGATGGAAAATTTTCAGGCACAAAACCATGTGAATAGAGAAGGAAATTGTAATTTGTAGGTAAAGGATAATCTGCTGGCATTGGGCAAATTAAAACGAACGATTCAACCGACCGTTAATTTAACAATGTCAACCGTCAAATCAATAATCATTAATTAAATTATTTTTTGGGGTTGGAAGAGAGAGAGAGAGAGAGAGAATGAAATTCATCGACGTGGAAATAAAATTCTCGGAATATTTCTCGCTCGAGTAAACAAACACGTGGAAAATGAAATTGGCAAGAAAAAGAAGAGAAAAAAAATGGAATAATAACTCGGAAATTTCATTCTATTGTATGGATAACGGAAAAGGTCGTTTAATTGTCATCTGCATGCATAAATAATCACAATAAATAGATATACTGTTTTATGCATTTCACTGCTTTCATTTTGAATATCTATTCTTCGTCTGACGAGGCTAAATTTACATTCATATTTTACAATTGTAACAATATCAATTGTCCTGCAGTATTGTTTCCTTTTTCGTTCAACGTTGGATGAATTGTTTGCTTCTTTTTTTCACGATGAAATTGTGAGGAAATAATTGGAGCTTTTAAATTTTAAATTGCACAACAGAATTCATGATTTTCGTCAGAAATTCAGGGAAAAAGAATTAAAGGTAAGACAAATTCTTCTTCTGATAAATCAGAAGACAGCAAAAAAAAAGTCAATAAAAATCTTCCATTGTTCATCCAAATGACAATCGATTTTCTCCAAATCTCTAAAAATATTATTCTACAAATTTCAATAAATAATAAATTGTTCAATAAAATAGGATGCAGGAAACGATACGTCACAATGATTCTTTCACGTATGGAAGCACAAACGTTTCATCTCTTTTTTTTCCCACAAAATTCCAACATGTATTTTTACAATACATGAAGCCAATGACAAATTGTCGTAACCAATCACCGAGGAGCTATGCAGGAGCATCAATGACAAAAGCATCTATCACAATTTTTCTCCAACTTTTTTTGTGTCTTCAGTATTATTTTTTATTTCTTCACTGTATTCGTTTTTTTTTCACCTCTCGTTTTTCAGGGCATCTGTATTCCCTCAGAAGCAGCGCCAGCAATTTTTTTTCGATTTCAAAGTCTAAAGCGACTGGTCGCAAATTTCATGATCGTATTTACCATGAGCATAATTTAGTTTCAAGAGCTGAATTAAGTAGAATAAAAATGAGTGAATTACTGAAATTCACTGGAATTAGTGTCGACTCGACGCACTTCATCGTTTCGCTAGTAAATTCACTCTTCCCCAACTATATATTTGATAGAGCTTAATGGATTTCAGGCTTTGGCAGTCGCTAATTCTCCTGTCGTTGCAAATGCATGGGGAGTAATTTCGATTAATAATCATTTCAGACTAGCTGCCAACTGTTTTACCATGAAAATCATAAAATAATCAATGAGCCTTGCTCGTTGAATAATTTGAGTGGAGGAGCTGACGAAAAGCCATTACAAATTTTTCACATGCTCACACACGAAAATTTGGAAGACTGCCAGAACATTTTTTTTCCACCTCCAAATGATTTTCACACAATTTTTTAACATTCTCTGGATGGTTGAAAAAAAAAATTCAATTAATTCAGGATAAATTAATTTTTTATTCACTCCATCCACCTTCGCTTACCCAGTATGAGCGAAATTGCACCACCAGGTCATCATGGCCTCCGAGAATAGGGTCTCGCCGATGTTGTAACGACCACGTAAGTGATACTTTCCACCATCCAATGGCACTCCAAGTATATAGGGTATTTCCTCTCCGTGTACAGTATGTTGTCTCTGATGCTGGTAACATGAGAGAGTGAAAATGAATGGAATTAAAATTTCAGTCGTGGGATGTCTAAGAGAGAAGGTTTAGAATTCTGATGGAATTGTTGTAATTCTTGAGATCATTAAAATATCTCGAAATTGTGTAGGTTTAGAGAGAAATGTCAAGAGACCTTTTTTGTAGACAATTTTAAAAGCTACGAAAAAGGTTATTACAAAAATCTCTCTATCTCGCTTAGTTCCCGAGATATTCTATTGGAAACCATCACAGACCTCTAAACTAGTTTTTTTCCATTTTTTCATGATCAGAAATCACCTCATGTACTTCCTCATGATTGAATCCAGCAAAAACTTACCCCCATGTAATCATGCATAGCTCTCGGGTGCGAGAAAACATACATATAACTCTTGGGATTAGCTCTGGCGTGTAATCTGGCAGTCATAACAAGTGGTGCAACTGTACCACTGTCAGACATGGCATCGAGCACGAGATCACGATTTTTCATTGGATACTCGTCCGTATATCCATCGAGTGATCCCTCACCATAGTGCTCAAGTATTTTTGAGAGCACCAGGTCAGGCTCCAGCTCGTACGTTGCCTTCCGAAAAGAATACACATAATTAGAACGAAATTGATTAAATTCCTTAATTCAAAAATAACCGTAACTCCATTTGCAGTAATGTAAGATGACATATTCTGAACTTCAACTCAGTTAACTACGAGTTAGTTAACCCGGATTAAGGCGATCCGGACTTGTGGAGTGATTTAACGAGGAACATGCAGCCTCGGAGTATCGTGTGTTAGACAGAGACAAAGACCATAACTTTAATTTCAAAGTTGTAGAGTAGGGTACTAATAAATTGTGTATATTAACTTGGACAATTGAGATAGAAATATAAGGAAAACAAGGTTTAATTACTGGGAGTGATGGAGAGAGGCAAATTCCGGGCGAGAAGAGTACGATTGTGTCCTGCATGATGCGCGCGCATCACCGCGGACCTCTGCTTCTTCCCGCCAGAAATTCAAACGCCTCATTGGTAGTGACGGTTTTTTTCTTGAGATTTCGTGATAAATATTACTTTATATATTACCCTGGCGTGATCCCGTAAAGTATCGTCTCTCTGATCATCCGACATTCCGTGTAGCACTCCGGCTGGTGGTAGAATGTGAAACTTCTCCGACTCCGTAACACCGTACATCAAGTCAAAGCTGTCGATAATGATTTGGATGATTGAAGAATTGCATGTGAAATGATGTGGGCCGATGGGTGATCCCGTAAATTGCATGATGCATGAATGTAGGGAGATGAGAAGGGGGATAAGAGAGAGATTAATAATTTGACAAATTCTTGAGAACCTAACCTGCCAAACATCTGAGCGTTTTCCATTAACTTCAGTGGTTTCTTCGGTATCACAGCGCGATCGATGAGGGGAGCGAATGCTGGTACATATTTCGGCTTGTCAATTCTCACGTTCAGGAGAGATTCTACGTCACGTTGCCGGAGGCACAGTGCGAGATCATTGTCGCTTGTTGTTGGACAATTCAGACCAAAAGCCACCTTAAAATGATAAAGGAATTAGCATTTATTTAGGAAATTCTTTCGTTCCTTCCAATGGAATCATTAACAGAATTCATACCTGTTTAGTTATCTGCAACGGTGCTTTACCAATGGCATCAGCGCTCAGTGCTGAACCAGACATCAGAATAGCTCTTTTAAAGAGTCCTTGAAAATTGAAAAAAAAAAAGGATCAGATTAAAAAAGACGTATCAGTTTCACTTGAATCATTAAAACATATCTATCAACTATTTAATTAAAATCCCTCATTTTCCCGTGTACCGAACATTATTCCCTCATTCAATAATCCCCAGAACATCTGATTTTCCGAGCTATCCCTCATCCCCACTACTGAATTATTACAAAGCCAACACAATGTCCGCAGTACATGGGGCATTTGAGATGAGAAAAGTTTACCAACATGATAGCCACGCTATTCAATGAAAAATGAATCTTGTACCATAGCTTGTCAGGGTTTATTTTCAAACTCACTGTAGCAGGCCGCTGTCCAGGGTTCACCATGTAGGAGTTGGGCTAGAGTGTCTGTGTACACAGAGCACACAGTTTCAATTCAGCATTCATGAAGTCTGAAGTAGAGGCTCAGAGAGAGATGGAAGTAGGTATAGAAGGGTTCAGAGTGAGGCTGATGATGCCACCACGGGATCGAGGGTTGGACAGAATCATTTCATGGGATGCATTCACGTAAATGAGAATAACATGCAGAGGGATAGAGAAAGGAGGATTGAGAGGGAGTGAGAGGGTTACATCTGCCGTGGTCAGTTAATACGTCCAATTAATTCCGCAATTATCTTCGGCCGCTTGGAGGTGGTAAAGTCAGGCTATTTCAACGTTATTGAATCCGTCCGAGCTAATTCACCGTGGCGTATATTCTCCATGGCCCTTCACTTTGTCGAGGGGCTCAAATGTTCATGAATATTAACCGGTTTTTATGATATTTGAGGTGAATTGATTTGGTTTGAAGCTAAGTGGGTGGAGACTCGTGCTGCTGGAGGGATCAGGAACAATTTCATTCGTCGGATTGATGGTTATTCGGGGGAGTTATTTTAGTCTCATGCTTTTATTGATTTTTTTTAAATATTGATTCGTATTTTAATGGAATATTCTCACCTTCGTTATTGGCAACTGGACTTATTAGAAGCAAATTGGTGAGTATAGCACCAGTACCATGTCCAACCAATGTAACACTGTCTGGATCACCACCGAATTTAGCAATATTTTCACGTAACCACAGGAGAGCAGCGGTCTGGTCCAAAAGGCCAAAATTGCTAGAAGTGTCGTCGCTTATTCCTGGCCGCAGGAAACCTAGGAGAAATAAATTTAATCGTTTACTCTTATGTATTCAATGAGAAATTTCAGGAGTAAAGAGGTAAAAAACGTCTGTTTTATCTCTTCACTACTGAATTAATGATAAAATTTCAATTTCCCTTGTATCCATCACTTTCGCTTTAAAATTTGAAAGAAAAAGGAAATCTCCAGAGTTCATTAAGCTTAATCCCCAGAAATAATTCTCTAACTCATTAAATCCACGCTTTTATCTTTTCCCACATTTTATTATTTCACGCAGGGGCAAATTAATCCTTACGAGCATATTTTCATGGGTAAAATCGTTGACGATGCATGAGAAATGGGCAAGAGAGAGATGAGCAGAATGATGTAGAGGTTTTTGGGATAATGCTGGTGGAAATTTTACTCCACCAGTTTGTCTAACAGTGTGCGTCTCTCGTCGTAAGCACTAAGCGCTTCTCCAGCACTTTAACTTAATTTATGTTTATGGTTTCGTGGGCTTTTTATATTTCATTATTTTCCTTTTTCTCTTGACTTCTCTTGTGTAAGAAAAAACGGAGAAATTTATTGATTCAATTTCTTTGGGGAAGAAATTTTCTAAATGAATTGTGAAAACTTGAATAAATTTTACAAAAATGTATTTAAATCCCTCGAAATCTGGAGAATTGGCAACCTTGTGCACAGTGGCGCCACTGAGGCGGGAAATTTAAATTAATTCTCTGGTAATTATGAAATTTCCTTTATTTCCAGTTATTCTTCATTCGCTCCACTCGAATTTCATTTTATTAAATTGAACCTATTAAACTCGACAAAGTACTCGTTACCTCACTCGACCCCAAGATTCTCCGTCTAATTAAAAATCTCATTAATTCAATGACTCATTACTGTGCGAGTTAAATCAATCCTCTCAACAAGTTTCAACTCATTATTATTCAATCTACAGAGAATTAAATATCACGTTTCAATCCTTTCGTAAATTACCAAACTCATCCTCTCAAGCGTTTCAATTTACGTCTGCTGTATAGAATTTCTTTACAAATTCATTCATTTTTTCATTTGTAAAAAATGCTTTCATGAATGAGATTAGAGGTAAAAGGAGAAATTGAAATATTAATGAGAAAAAAAAAATTGCTGCATGTGTGGTGCTTAAAATGACACCACTGAATTACAATATATAATCGCAGCTACGAAATTGCATGGGACATGAATTTTCATTCGCCATTGGTGGTACAAGTAGAGCTGGCGTTACCCGACAATATATCCCTTTTGCTTCCATTATTAAACACATTATACAAGCTATTATAATTTATGTTCTAGAATCTAATGACTCATTACTTTATTAATAGTGTCATTGATTTTCTTGAGGGGAAAATTGTTCTTTTTTTCTTCGTGTAAATTTGAAAATAAATTGAGAAATTTTGAGATATTTTTCGGTATTAATTATTTTAATTGGTTAATGTTCTTTAATGAGGGTAATTAATTGGGTTTAAATGCTAATTGTCTTCATTCATTTAACTTCTATTTTTGATGGATTTATAAAGTTTTGGCATTATGAGTAGTTAGAATTGTATTTAATCACTCACCCAGAATACCGAGGCGAAAATTAATTGTAACAAATACAATATTTCCATATGCAGCTATAACTGTTCCATCGTAGGGATTTCCACTGTTCCATTCGTAGCTCTCACCGTGAATGAAAACCATCACTGGGTACTTTCGTGGATTTTTTTGACCTGAAACAGAAAATTTCAAATGAAAAAACATTACAGAATGAAAGTTTATTGTGAAAATCGTTGGAGTGAACAGTGGCATACAGAGTGGAATAATAAAAATGTTTTTTGCTCATTTTTTTATGGTGAGGGGATAAATCTCGAAAAAATGTTTTTTTCGGAGATTGTTCCGGGGTTTTTTTTAGAGAGCACTTTAAAAAAGATGACATTGTTGAGCCTTGATCATTTTTATCATTAAATTGAGAGAAAATTTATTGAAAATAATTGAATAATTGGATTCTATGGGGATTACGTCGGAAACCGTTGGGTTTACGGGAAATTAGCAGGAGACCTTTTTTGTAGTGCATTAAATTCTCTACAAAAAAGGTCTCTTGACATTTCCCCCAAAACCCACTTATTTCAGAGATAATACGCAAAATACGTATAGTTTAATTTTTGAGATTATCTTCACTCTCTACCCCCTCAACAACTGTCCTATCAGGAGTGGAAAGTCAGGATTTTCACAGAAGAAGACGCCGACAGTCTTCGAAAGCCTCCGCCTTTCTTTTTCCCCGAACTCCGTAAACGAAACTGCAAAAGTGTCCTCCCACCAGTTTTTCTCATTATCACACAATAAAACCCCCAAAAAAACTCAGTAATAATCTAAAAAAAAAATGAAGAAAAAAACCCTCCAACTTTACGTAAGACCTCAACCGATTAAATTCCTTCAGTATCCCACCCTCGTGACTTTAAACTTTCCAAATTAACTCGTTACAACATGAAAAAATATAATCAAGACAAGTTTATCTCAAGATTTAATTAACCCCTTCTCCGAATCTCATCCAATTAAAATGACGAGCCTCTTCCCTATCGAATCCTCCAGGAGATCCTCTTCTCCCCCTCCTTCACCTCCTTTGTTTGCCGTTCATTATCGGATCGCATTCCAGTGATTGAGAGCCAAAGTAAATACCTATAATAATAACGAGAGAGAGGAGAAAAAATAAGGGTAAACGATGATAAAAGAAGAGCTTCGTTATCCGAGAATTTTCCTCACCGTTAATTCATAGTAATTATATTTCTCCCCTTATTTCCTGAATACACACTAAATTACGTTGTTTATCCAACAGCAGTACTGGAGCACAATGCAACAATGAATTAATTCAAGTCATTCAATAAAATTCCGGGAAACTTAATGTTAAATATTTTCTCACAAAGTTTCACCTCCGACATTTTATTTAACGCAAAAAAAAACACATAAATTAACCGCAGAGCACGAAAAAATAAAAGAATTACGGAACACTGTAAGTTAAAGTGACACTGAGAGGTGAGACATAAAAAAAATAGCCACGTGGTGGGCGTTGAGGAAAAGGAAGAGGAAGAGATGAATTAAATAAAAAATTTACGATATATAACGTTGGATTTTACATGAAAATTGAATGGCCATTTATAAACTGAGGTAAAAAAGGGTTTATTCTCCTCTTTTTTTTTTTATGAATCGTGGATATCATGAGCTGATACACTAATATTATTTTTTAATTTTTTTCTGCGACACTCGAGCTTGCGTGTAGGGGTGGGAGAAATAAAACAGAGCAACTTGGGGATAGGTAGCTACGTCGTAAATCACAGGAGGAGACACGTAGCTGGCACTCTCGACTGTTGATTCTGTCTGTGTGTGTGTGTACTCGTTATTCAGTGGAATGAGAGGAGAGGCGGAAAAAAAGGGGATGGAAAGAATTTTTACCGTAAATAAATTCGTAATGTGAAGTATCTCGTAATTGCACTGATGAATGCATGAGTGCACATTGGCATTGTTTAAAAAGGACTTTTGAAGTGAAGAATGCTATTTATTAAATTATTATTAACTCTCTAATCATGTTTTTCGTTTTTCCTGTATCATTTTTGTTTTTTTAATGAAGTTAGAATTTATTGGAGTGTAGGTGATAAATTTAAAAGACGTTGGCACAATCCCATGGAAAATTAGACTAAAATTTTGCATAAATTACGAGACTGGCGCCTGTGTCTGGTTGAAAACAGAGTTTTCTACTTATCGGAACTGCTAGAACGGTGCTAGTGAAGACCGCTAGCTACCGCCATCTCTTGAGAAATCCTTGAACTCTCAACTGCCATCGCAGTTGAGTCATGAGTAGACAGATGGCGTCACCGGTTCCCATACTCAACGTAGCTCCTGAATTTCGTGAATAAATAATCATCAAATACATGAAAACTCCTTGTGTTTATCCTGCGGCTATTGTTTCCTTCAATTTAATTCTCCTGTATTTTTTTCTACTCAAGAACTCTCGATAAATCCAATTCTGAGAGGACAATTTTCTTGCTGACTTAGTTTCAAACAAATTACAATATTCCACTGAGTGTTTCAATTGTCACTGCCAATTACGAAGTACATTCAGGCACACAGGCCACTCTCCCTTGCCCCCCTCTCTTTCTTCACGAACCATGAAAGTTTCTCTAATTCAACGGGGGCTTTCAGTAGTATTCCGATAATTAACCACTGGTGCCACTGGTATTTTCTCCTACCTTCTACACTAACTGGATAAATGAATCTAGCGAAATGAAACCACTGGTATATCCTGTAGTTTTTGGTAAACCCCGTGTTTTCACCGCAATACCTTATATCCATTGTCAGTGGCTTTCATTTGTTTCAATTTCTTCTAGAAAATCAATTGATTTAATTGGATAAATTCATCAGGTTTAAAGTTTTCATTGTCTTCATTAATGACCTTGGGAAAAAGTGCTTTAATGTGATGAATCGAAGGAGAATATGTAAATTCTGCTGATTTTTTTTCCTTTTTTAAAACATAGAAAAAAATGATTTTTATCAGAAATGTGAAATGTGACAATTTTATTTAATCATCAGTTTTTTAAAGATATCTCGGAAACTAAGCGAGATAGAGAAATTTTCATGAGAATCTTTTTTGTAGCTCTTGAAATTTTCTACAAAAAAAGTATCTACAAAAATTTTCCTATCTCCATTAGTTTCCGAGATATCTTAAAAAAACTAATGATAAAATAAAATGGATTTGTGTGAAAATTTCGCAGTCGTTGTTTATAACAAAAGAAATTGAATATTTGATAATTAATGGGAGAGAGATGAATGAATGGAGTGAGAAGAGTGGCGTGCACGAATGAAGAGAGAGAATGAACGAGAATGAGAAAAGGGACAAATAGATTAAAGCCTCGACCTCGTTTCCACTGGGAAAAGCATCCGCGGACGTTTTTAGAAGGAAAAATAGGAAAAAAAAAGAGAAGAGCGGAAGAAACGAATTGCAAAATAAGAGGAAAAAAAATCGAAAATACAGGGAAGAAGAGGAGGGATTCACGAAAGAGTGAAAATGACGTTTGATCGTTTCCCTTTTCCTCTGTCACACTGAACCCCTGCTTTTCCTGTTGTCACGTTCGTTTTTTTTTTCTTTCAATTTTCTCCTCTTTTTCGTTCCGTATCGGTACGTGTTCTGCGTTCAATCTGTTTTTTTTTCTCCTTTTCTTTGTCTATCGGTAGTAGAGTGAATTTTCCTCGTATAAATGACACTTGTAATCGATATTCTACGTAGAATATTGGAGAATGGCGATTAATAAATTCACTCGTATTTAGAGTAATTTGCATTGCACGAGTTAATTCCATTCTGTGGAGACTAATAATTTAGTTTAATTGATAATAAATTATCGATTAACGTTCTACGTTTTTTTTTTTCTCGAGATCTCAATTAATTAATTGAAAATATGTTAGTTACAATAATTTATTCACCAGAAATTCCAGGAATTTTTTATTATTTTAAATGGATTTTAAACGTTCAAAAATGAGGAGGGGAAAAAGAAAATTAACAGACAGGATTTTTGTTGCTAAATGAAATGAGCAAGCTTTTTTTCTTGTTTTTCGTAACAGGCTAGTTTAAATGCATTACACGTGTCTGACTCGCCCTTTTCCTCCTCTTCTTCTCGTTTCAGTAGTAGAGGTAAGCGTTGAGACAGCCCGAGTTTTTTCCATTTCGCTGTTCCCAGCTAGTTTCAGCTTTGTTCACGAGAGCTTTCTGACATATTTATGCAGCCCGCGATAACCGGACTGTCCCCCTCCCCCTCCCCTACTCTTCCACCTTTTTTTTTTCTCTTTTTTTTTCATAATAAAATGTACGGCTTAAAAGCTTCAACGAGAAACGTGGAGAATACCAACGCACACGTGGACAATTGGTCTTGGAGATGGAAAAAAAAGGAAACTTGATAACTTGTATGAAAAAATATTTTCCAATTTCCATTCACTATTCAGGATTTTACGTATTCACTTTTTTTTAAATTCTTTGTTTCAGTCTTTTTCTTCTGTACACTTTTATTCCACACTTGAGCCTGTAAACTTACGCCGAAAATGTATTTTATAGCATGAAAACAACACGTGACACGAGACTTTGGGAAAAACTTTGAAAAAACACATTTATATTTATTTAACTTGTTTTTCTTTGGAGAAATAGGGGAAAAAATTGTGAATTAATTTTCATTTGTGAATTTGAAAAGGAAAATTTAATTTTCTGTCAATAATTTAATTAAAAATTTATTTGCCAATGTAAAATTTATTTTCACATAAAATTCTCTAATTTTCTCAACAAAATTAAATTTTAAAAAAAAAACGAGTAACACTCAAAAGCACAATAATAATTGAATAATTTAATAACAAGAAAATAACAATTAATTAAACTCTGAAAATTCATTAATTTCATGTTAAAAATAATGACGTAATCCCATGTAAAATTTTCCCATTAATTTATCATTAATTCAATATGAAGATTGATTAAAATTTATAATTAATAATTGATGCACTTTGGGAAATAACGAAAAGTCGTAAAAATACGTTACCCAGCATAATGTGAACGTGAGAAAGAGAGAGAGAGAGAGAGAGAAAGAAGAGGATTTGCAGAGTTTGGAGCTTTTCGTAATTGCTCACTCGAGCGTATCAATTACTTCGGTGCGCTGATTATGGACGCATCGATTTATCCGCGGTGGATACATACACACGTACACAAAATGAGTCACAGATGAGAGGAAGAGCGAGAGGAGCAATGAATGCGTTGTGCGGCTTTTACCAAACGGTACAATGAGGTTTGCCGCGTTGTGGGGTTTCCGTTGGAAGCTATAGTAATGTAGATCCATAGAATCATCACCATGCAATACTATGGCCAGACAATTAATCAAACATTTTCACTAATACATTGAGTTTTCGAGAGAGAGAGTTTGGGGATAAAAAAAATTGTCATTGGAATTCACTTGAGACTCGTCTTGATTTCGATATATTGATAAATTTTGGAGAGGATTAAAGGACATTGTTGATTCGAATTATTCATGAATTTGGTGATGAACAGAGTCAATCGGAATTTGTGATGCTTGATTAAATTTTGGAAAAGTTGGATATTCATGTTCATTTGGAGAATTTATTAAATTCCTTTTGGAAATATTCAAATTCTCATTTTCTTCAATTGAAGAGAAAATTGTGAGCTTTCAATTCAGTAGTGAAGTGGTAAACAAGGTTAAGTCATATAGGGATACCATATGTACTTGACCTTGTTTACCACTTCACTACTGAATTTATTGTAATGAAAAATAATAATTCCAAATTCTTCATTGAAAAGATATCAATTAAAAAATTTTCACTAACACATTGAGTTTTTGAGAAAGAGTTTGGGGGAATGATTTGACGTTTTCATTTCAATATATTGATAAATTTTGGAGAGAATTAAAGGACATTTTTGGAAAAGTAGAATATTCATGTTCATTTGATTATTCAATTCAGAGATGATTCAGTAGTCTAATATAACTTAACCTTGTTTACCACTTCACTACTGAATTTTTGGTAGAAATAATTTTTTTTTAAATCCATCGAATCCTCATTTTTTCAATAGAAGGGAAAATTGTGGGTTTTCAATTTATTTCAATGAAAAATAATGATTTCAAATCCTTCATTGAAAAGGTCTCAATTAAAAATAGCCAGACTATAGATCAAACGTTTTCACTAATACATTGAGTTTTCGAGACAGAGTTTGTGGGAATAAAAAAAATTGTCATTCGAATTCATTTGAGGCTCCTCTTGATTTCCATAAATTGATAAATTTTGTAGGGAATTAAAGGGCATTGTTAATTCAATTAATTCATGAATTTGGAGATGAGCATTGTCAATTGATGAGGCAGTGATCAATTGGAATCTGTGATGCTTGATTAAATTTTCAAAAAGTAGGAGATTCATGTTCATTTGTAGAATTTATTAAATTCATTCCAAAAATATTCAGAGTGAATCTTTTCAAAAAATCCATCGAATTCTCCTTAATTCAATAGAAACGAAGAAAATTCAGTAGTGAAGTGGTAAACAAGGTCAAGTACATATAGTATCCCTATATGATTTAACCTTGTTTACCACTTCACTACTGAATTGTAAGCTTTCAATTTATTTTTAGAAAAATAATGATTCCAAATCCTCCATTGAAAAGGTCTCAATTAAAAATAAAAAATAGACATTTTTTTTTAAATTTTATTAATCCTCTGTAATTTTAAGGATTAAAACAAATGAACAGTTCGGTATTTACGTAATGGTGCATCGTTATATCGAGATTATATGCACGAAACACGATATAAATACGATATATTGGTGCTTGTATATGCATATACATGAAAATATCATTATTCCGTCAAGAGGAGCGATAAGGGAATGCGTCGTATATCGTAGTGATATCGAGAACGTGAGAGGTGTATTGCGAGTAGGAAAAAAAAGGAAGAAATGAGAAGAAAAAAAAGCGCATATTTCGCGTGGCCGATTCAGCTTGGCCGAGTGGAAAACGACTGACGTCATGAAAAATGACGCCATCAGTGTGAAACAGCTTACTCTCGAGCGGTTGAAACGCACCATCCTTTCTATTTTCTTTTTTACCCTTGGAATTATGTATCACCGGAGAATACAAGAATAAAAATGAAGAAAAAAGAGGAGAAAAGAGTTTATGAAGAAAGTGCCGGAAATTCTTGGGAAATAATTCAAATTCATGATTAAATAAAATAATTATTATTACTTCAATCTATCTGTGTATTTTTCAAAGAATTGGGAAATTAAATAATAATACTGACAATGAAATTCTCCACGATTTTCACGAGATATTCGAGAGTGTAAAAGAGGTAAATGAATTATGCAAATGAAAATTTACATTCGGCATTAACAACGGAGCAGAATAATTACATTCATCAATCATTTGTTAACATATTATTTTTCTTTTTTAATTCTACACGTCCGATTATAGTACACACGAGCTCCCTCGATGTTTTATCAATTTTTATTACAGTAATGTCGACTTTTTGGTTTTCTGGTGATTTATGAATTCGAGGGGATCTTAGTCTCGAGGTTTTCATCGATATCTCAGAAAATATCGGAGATACGACTTTTTTACATCCAACCTTTTTTGTAGAAAATTTCAAGAGCTAGAAAAAAGGATTAGAGAGAAAAAGTCGTATCTCCATTAATTTCCGAGATATTTGAAGGAAACGAAATTCAATTTTACTGGTAAACTCCGGAATTTTCGAGACGCAATAAATCAAGGAAAAAAATTATCAATTTCCCCTCACATATGACCTAATGCAAAACACTCTCCACAGTCACCCATTAAACTTTCTTCCGCAATCTCCTTGCCGATCGATTTTTCATTATTAAGCTAGAGACCAGTGAGTAAAAAAAATCGGCAGAAGAAAATAATGAGAAAACGAAGGAAAAAAAAAGGAAGAAGAGTGGAAGAAGTAAATAAAACTTAAAATTCAATATCCATTAAAATTTACTCTGGCGTAATAAACTCTGATCGATAAACCAAGGGATTTAGATCATAAAATCGGGTTAGAGTTGGGTCCAACGTTATTTTCCTTCTCTATTCTTTTCTATATACTCATCCAACTTCGAAATTCGTTTTCCATTGGATGCATCGAGTTAAGTGGAAGTTGATTAAACCAGGCAATCGCTATTTAAGTAGAAATATCTGGAACGTGTCTGAGTGAGCGATAGAGATATTGTGAGAGTGGGGGAAAAGAGGCTGGATGGAAAAAAATTGTAGTTTTATATTTGGGGCGAATTTTACGATCGGAAACAGCACTTTGGATTCTTTTTTCTCATCCAGTAAATACTGTCTTCCCAAGCTGGGTCTACTACTACTGCATTGGGCATATCTCCTTGGACTTTAGTACAGCAATCTGCTGAGTGGTGGCACATGCAACATTCATTCCTCCGCGTTAGGGACAAGTCCACGAGATACTTCTTCCACTTACATTTCTTATTTCCCTGAAAATCTATAGTGACTCTCGGTTTCTCGCAGTGGAAAAAGGCCTGACCCGGTCAGCCTGTCCTATAAACTCTGGTTCTTTCTCACTGTTGGAGTAATATCGAGAGGATTATCTTGGAAAATTAGGAAATGGAATCAGTGAAATGATGCAACACCAAATTAAATTTATATTAAAATAAAAGAATTTTATGCATCGAATTAATTTGAGTTTTTCCACATTTTTGAAGAGTTAGAAGAAAGGAATTGAGTAGAAGAAAGACGTTTGCCCATTAAATTACATAATAAATTGATAGAATTAAAAATTCTTCGCGAAATTAAATATTAAATTCTTTGTCTCGAAGCAACTGAATTTTTTATCCCGAGGGTTCGTGAAATTCTCTGAAATATTCACGATTCACTGATAAAAAATTGAAAGAATTGTTCTTTGAGGAAGATAAAAGGGAGAATTCAAATGGCTAAATAATTTATAATCCAATATTTTTTCCTTTCGACAACTTTTTTTTTCATTTTTTAACAACAAGTAGTAGAAAAGAAAGGAAAAAGAAAAAGGTATTCACCTCATTATATTTTTTCAAATTATTGTTGAAACGTTGAAAGAATTCTCAGTGGAATAAACGTTTGTACGAAAGTGGCCTCTGTGTTTCGTGGAAAAACAGCCCACGACAGAGACAGAAAGAGTGGGAGAATAACGAGCTATTGGCGTTTTACTGCTTTTAAGCCCTATTACCTTGGAAAAACACACAAACGGATACATTTTACCCATTCTCCCTCTTTTTTTCATTCTCTCTCTCTCTCTCTCATGTATCCGCCATACTTTTATACTAGATCCACGCAATTTCCAGGTATCATGACACACAGTTGAAGAGGAAAAAAAGTGCAGATATAACGAAACGTTGAAAAATTATCATGCAAACAATTTGGAATTAAATTGTTTCAGTGAAAGAGTATTTTTGAGAATATTTCCATTTTTGTTCTTTTTTTTGATCATGCGAACATGGGTAAATTAAATAATTCAAAGAATTACTAATTCTTTCTGCGTGCAGGTGAATATTCATTTCTTTTTATGAAAAATTGGGGATTTAATTTTATAAATAACAAAAGAGGAAAATGATGAAATTGAACCGAATTATTGGGCGATTTTCCGAATAATGCCAGAGGCTTTTTTTTCTATTGATTCAGAGAATTCCTCTCGTTCTCTTTACACATGTTGATTGCATTCTTTTGGGCTTTTTGCGGTTTTCCATTTTAGAGTTATTGAATTTTCAAAATACTACGAATTTTCTCCGAAAATTGTGAAAATTCGGAGTAGAAAATACTTTTTGAGATCCTGAATAAATTATTTTTCCCTCATTCTCATTCATCTCATTAAACCTGCAAAATCAATTGCATTCTATCAGTTTATCCGCAAAATTTCAAACGGAAATATTAAAATTTTTATTACATGCTGCATTAAATATTCTATAAACCAAAAATTTGTGAAAATTCTTTAAAAAAAATCACATTGAACTAAACTCAATTCTCTTTTCTATTCTCCAGTTCTCGTTGAGAGTATTATTTGACCTTCGGATACTTGAGAATAGCCAAAGAATGCATTATGCATGGTGTGTGAATTTACCCCGAGACAAAACTCTTCCCTCTCTCTCTCTCTCTCCCTATTTTCCCTTTTTTATTCCGACGTTTATAAAGTGAGAATATCCTCTGCATTTCTTGGAATAAATTTCCACTTCCAATGTTTATAGAACAAACGAAAAGCATTTCACCTCTGACACTAAAAATAATAATAATAATAATAGTAATAAATTTAATAAAACGTGGAATTCGCTTGACATCTGATGATTGTGTTTCCGAGATATTTAAATTTCTTCCGACGATTCCAAGGGACTCGCACTACTCTGGGAGAAAGGAGGAGGGGGAGGGGGGTGGGTATATGCGCATTACCCCCAGGAGATCTCTGCCAACGTAACTTTCGTCCCATCGTAAAATATGAAAATGCGATTACTCTGAACAACGCGTGCTACCTGACATGCCAAGGGAGAAAAAGAGGAATAAGTGAGAGGATGAGAGGTACCTTGAGGCCTGTCAGAGTGTAAAGGGCAGACGGGAAATCTCTCGTCGAACCATCCTAATTTATTTCCCAATGGACAACGTATTACTTTGGACATACGTTTATGCTGATGCTTCATGAGGGGCGAATATTGAGAGTAATGTGTGATAAATGTGGTTTTTTCTCATGAGAAATTCATTCTTAATCAGAGGATTATTGGGGATTATTTATTATTAATTTATTGGAATGATTTAGGAGAGGTGAAGCATGTTGCGTAACTCAATATTCTCTTATCTTTCTTTTCCAATGTTCCTTTTTTTCAAAACCTAAACGGACCTAAACTATCTGAATCCACGAATAAACCAAATGGTCTCAAATAATCCCCATTTAATAAAGTGGATGGGATAAAAGTAAAGTTAGCCGCGTACACATTTATTCGTTCTGTGATTGGTCAAAAGAAAAATCGAGAATCAACAGAATTAATGAGCATTCTGAGAGCTCATGTCATAAATAATGGAGATACCGTGTTTTAAGCGTTATTTTGGGATCACCCACTCAAGCTCCGTGAAAAATCATATTTTTAGTGTTAAAACCACATGAATCGATAGCAAATGAGCTCAGCTTTCACCTCCAATCAAAATTTTTATGGTACGACCAACAGATGCAGAGATATTTCCAAAAAAAGACTTTTGTCGTTTTTTGCGATTATCTCCGTAAATAATGGAGATACGGCCTTTCAAGCGTTATTTTGAGATCATTTCGTCCTAGCATCGAGAAAAGAAGTTTTTCGAGGATATCTCTCGTTCTATTGGTTGTAGCGTGATATTTCCGTTTCCAGGTGAACGGTGAGCTCTCTCTACCGTGGATTTATATGGTTCTTATTCGTTCTGTGATTGGTCGAAAGGAAAATTGATAATTAACAGAATTAATAAACATTCTGTTACTATACTTTATAATAAATAAAGAAAAAACCTAACAAACCAATCAAGTGTATTTCCAATTGTTAAGTTATTAGTATTAAATAATATATTCATTTTCTGTCAATAAAGTAAGTTTCATCTGTAATACATAACAAGTAAAACTCTTTTTTTTTGCTTTACCCCTGAATTTTCTCTAAAATAGAATTTCATGATTTTGCCCAGAATTTCCTCGTTTCAATCAATGACACTCAACGTAAATTTATCAATCACCTTTTTCCTATCAAAGTAAAGAGATTTTTTTGTATCATTCCTGATGGAAGACCTGTTCATTCGATAGAGCCCCTAGAATTTGCGTCTGTCCCCATTCACTTCCGAGAGTTGAGAAAAAGAAAGAAAAGAGATGAATTTACTGGGGACTTTTTTCCACTCACAAAGCAGATTGCTTCATTCCTGATCAGACTCCTTTCATTATTTCTTCATGAAAAATCCTTGATCGTGAATTTTTCACATAATTATGTTGATTGCCTACAATCTCATCAACTGATTTAGACGCTCCCCTGTTCCCAATGGAACAAACACTAGTGGGCGTCCATGGAAGAGATAGAGAAACGGAGAATACCAGACTGCCAGTCGGCAACCAGTGCAAGCTCATCCAATTCAAACTTGGGCCGGTAGTAGTCCTCAATTTCCATGACTTTCAGTTCCTCCGAGTATTCTCCCACTGCCTCCCCCTCTTTCTCTCTCCATTACCACTTGGACCAATTAGCTAATGTGGATTACAGCGAATGACGAGTATTTCACTCCGTAAGACTGTCCCCAGTGTATTCATTTCAGCCACCCGAGACCTCCCAGTCATTTTCGGTTTAAAATTAACGGCCAATTATTTAGAGTTGATAATATATTCTTTTCAATCATCAGAATTGAGCCTAAATAGGATAATCGAGTTATTAAACTATTCTGCATGACATTGAATTCACTTTTTTGAGGATATCTCGGAAACTGAGAGGAATAGAGGATTTTTTGCAATTACCTTTTTTGTAAATCTTTTTTTTTTCTACAAAAAATGTTTCTATGGAAATTACGCTATCTCACTTAATTGACGAGATATTCGGTTTTGGAGATAATGAGGAAGTTGAGTCATTTAAATTGATGGAATTTCATTCATTTGAGTCGTGGCACCTCAATTAATTATCGTAATTAATTATCCTCAAAATGAATGGAAATTTCAAGTGCCAGTTGATTTATTAAAAGGCAAATGCAATTGATAATTCATCCTGTTTAGTTACGTATTAACTCATTATGTACTTAAAGTTTCATGCAAACTTGTCAATATGATTTCAACGTAATTAGGTAAAAATTTGTGTTTGCAGAATTATGGAAACTTTGGAGACGTCATTGTTGATAATTAAATGTAAATTGAATGGTGTTCAACGATTCATAAGTGGGTGAGTGGGAGGGATTTTGAAATGTATAACTTGTGAGCATGATGGCGTGTAATTCAATTAGTCAGCCACAACACTGGCTTTTAGAAAGCAGATTATTTATAAAGTTTGTGAGAGATGATTTTTTTTCTCTTTTTCTTCAGTCTCATTATATTTCTCCTTTAATCCTCAATTTACTTTTCAAAAGTTGGATTTATTATAAATTGATAAACTAATCATGCAGAAGACTTTTACAAATTCATCATTTATTCTGGTGAAAAGAACGAGGAATCTTTGATCATGGAAAATTAGTTTCTTTCTAATTTAAAGTTCTCAGGATACCAAAGTTTTCTTTGAAAAAATCTTCACAAGAAAAATCCGGATTATTTCAATAAATAATTCATCTCATTATACTTATTTACTACTGAAGAAGAAGAAAATGAATTTGAGAAAAATTTAATAACACAAGTACGATTAAATAATCATGATGCAAAGATGATTTTTTCAATCTACCTCAAAGTCTCCAAACTCTTACAAACAAATTCATTGAATAATTCAATTCAATATCAAAGTGAAAATGATCTTTTATCACCAAACCTATTTCTCCTCTTTTTCATTCCAACTTTCCTCAACTTGAAACACCTTTGATCACCAGAAACTTTTTCTTCTCTTTTCTCGTGAAGTTGAAGCAGATGAGAATCTTTGAAGACTGTTTCATCGCTGAGAAGGATTTTTTCTTGGAGATTGGAGTAAAAAAAATTCTCAATTCCAAATCGATGCTATTCCATAAGAAAATGAGGATGAAACTCATTTTTTTTTAATATTCTCAATTTAATGGACATTCAGAGATCTCCAAACTTCTTGATAAAGATTAATAAGTAATAAACTTCCCAAGTTTCGTTGACAAACAATTATCCACTTCCCTTGGTTGATGCAATAGTATATTTATATTCATTAGAAGGTAAAGTCCAGGAGTAGAAGTATGAGACTGTATAAATGGCCATGGAGCTCAGTGAGTAGAATTAAAGGTATAGTTCATAGTCTGTTGCTCGAATGGAAGTTTGTGCTGACACTATTTCTGCCTTAAGTAATGTTAGAAATGGCCAGAAGAGAGGGGGAAGTTACAGGAATGGGGAGGGAAGCACTGGGTAGTAACTTAACGTTCCAAGTTTAATTTGCGTTAGTAACGACAGTCCTAAGCTAACTCAGGACGACAGGGGACCCCTTTCAACGTGGTCAGTCGGCCAAATAAGGGCTGTGCATAGAAACTTTTGGAAAATCTAGGCTTCCACGTTGTTATAAACAGTTTTGACCACTTCGGGACATTAATCTGAGGCAAATTAGCACGTTCATGATTTTGGAGTTATTGGAAGACAATTCTGATGAGCACAATTGTGCTAAAATCAAGAAACTGAAATTTTCAGATAACTTGAATTTATTTAATTATCAGTTTTTTGGAGATATCTCGGAAATTAAGCGAGATAGAGATATTTGCATGATTACCTTTTTTGTAGCCCTTGAAATTCTCTACAAAAAAGATATCTATAAAAAATTCTCTATCTCTCGTAGTTTCCGAGATATTTAACAGAAACTAATGATGAAATAAACGTGATGTGTCTGTGAACTTCATGGTCGTCTAAAATCGATTTTTTTTTATTGTCAATCTAGTTTTTGATGAATATCTCTGAAAATAATGGAGATACGACATTTCTACACTGAACCATTTTTGTAGCTCTTGAAATTCCCTACAAAAAAGGTTTCGTGTAAAAAAAAAGTATCTCCATTATTTTCAGAGATATTCTTGAAAGAATGATTGAAATTGAGTTTTTACAATTTTCACGGAATTCATTAAACATCTCCCTATTTATTTTTAGCCGGTGAAATGTATTCACTACCCGTACTTCTCGTAAATTTAATTTTACAAAGTTACAATTGAACAAGTGAATGGTGGGAAAAGCTCCAGCCTTAGTACTTGACCCATTCTAAAATGTCAGTCAGTTCCACAACGACCTCGAACAGCTTTCGGTGAAAATTCCTGAAACGTACTGAAACTCACTCAACATACTTCCCCTTCTCTCCATTTTCCCCACCGAACCTTCTGTGTTCAAACAGTTTTCATGCCCTTATTCTGTCTCTCTTTCTCTCACGCTTGCGTGAGCATATACATAGGGATTCTTGCTCCATCATGGTCCATTCCCAGTGGTTCTGTTGAATTTACCATTTAGCTAGCGATTCAGCAATCGAACTGGAATTAATCGAGGCGATTTATCCTCACTATCCGCAAAACTTTTTCCCCCTCCACTGTCTCGAAGGTCTAACTCGTGAAATAAGTTTTTCAACGTAAACGAGAGGGTAATGTTAATCTATTACGGAAATTAGAAAATGATGTATCGTGATAATTATGTTAATTTCGATTCTCTCATTAACTGGTCGTTTTTTAAATAAGTTCTGCAGGATTGATTTATTTTTTTAGGTAATTATTGGAGGTCTAATTAATGCTGAATATTAATTTACGGGACTGAGGAATTTTTAGACAAATCGATTTTTTTTCATCATCAGTTTTTTAAAGATATCTCGGAAACTAAGAGAGATAGAGAAATTTTTGATGATACTTTTTTTGTAGAGAATTTTAAGAGCTACAAAAAAGGTTCCAATGAATATTTCTCTATTTCACTTAGTTTTCGAGATATCTTCAAAAAACTGATGATTACTTTAATTCCCATGGAAAAATAGAAAATTGCGAATATCTTTGAAACGAGTGGACTTAGAAAAAAATGTCAAGAAATATTTTTTATAGAAAATTAAATTTCCTACAAAAAAGGTCTCTTCATAAATCCCTCTAAACCCACTAGTTTCTCAAAATAATTCGCAAAATATTTCCTTCCTCCATAAAAAGAAAAGAAAAACTTGATTTTTTTAGAATGCTCAATATTCTTTTTGATTTCATTTATACCCCCGATTTTATACTCCCATTAACCTCATTCAATTCAACGTAACGTCTCATGCTTTTCCTCGAAGTTCGATTCTAAAAAATGCAACAGAGACCTGTAAAAAGCGGAAATGGTTTTCTCATGAAAAAAAAAACAACTTCTAAACCCAGCACGTTCCAACCACTACGTATTTTTATCCCTTTATTTATTTTATTCTCCCTTTCTTCCCCCACCCTGTCTGTTATTTCGTATGTGTGCGTGCCTGTGTATTTTTCTGTCGGTGAATGGTGCAGTGCCGCGTGGTTACCCACTGGCTTTGAGGATTTTTCTTTATTTCATTTATTTACTTTTTTCTTCACTCCTTCAGTCTGATTTGGAACTCTGTATATCTCGTGTACGTGTGTGAATTGCGAGTATTTCAAAACGGACGAAAAAGAGCGAAATAAACTCTCCTAAAATGGAGAATACATGAAAAATTTGAATTTTTAAAATTTATTCAAAGAACAAAAATTGACAAAAAATTCCTCACTATTTCCTTTTTATCTTTAATAATTTAATCTAATTTTTTGCGAAAATTTCCCAATTTTCCACCAGTAACGCACTTAATTTGACTCAAATTCCCTACAATTTCTCTTTCCCATTATTCTTTTAATCTCATCGATTTCACTTGCATGAGGACTAATTTACTGATTTATTCTGCCATCGCTCGAAGATTCAAGGAGGAAGAAGAGGGGGCAACTGGGGAATGAATGTGGAACATTGACCTCGTGAATCTTTTCAAGTGAAGATAGTGTGAGTGAGATGAAAATTGTGAAAATCCCATTTTAACTGAGATGGCAAAGCAGGAAGAGTCTCTGGTAAATGGACGAAGGAGGCAAAAGAAGATGAAAAAAGTAAAAAGGAACAGAATAAAAATAGAGGCGAAAGGAGAGAAGATACGTTATCGTTTACAAATTGTGGCCATTCGATACAAATCGTCGGTTACGGGCTGTTGCACAAACTGGGTGACATAGCATCGATTCTATTCGCGCTACTGTAAATTCATGGGTGTCTGAAAATACTCCTTGAGAATACATTCGTTTTACCACTTTCGTCTAACCTTGTGATTACCATTTTTATCTGAATTTTTCAATGTTTATTGGTGCATTTCGGAGTTTCAGATGATTTCTTTTTATCTCCAGTGATGGCTGCTTCATTTTTCCTCCCTTTTTTTGGTGAAAAACAATGGTTTTTATTGGTTTTTTTATGGAGAATTTACTGCAATAACGAAAACAGGAATAATTTGATTTCTTTTAGAGTGTAGGACTTTGTGGAAAAATCTGAAAAAAATTGGAAAAATGCTGGAATGTGTCTCCTCTGTTGTGTAATTTTTTCAGATTTTTGCATCGAGGGCTCCACTCTCTAAAAAATCCCGAATCTACAGATAAATTTTTAATTGAAAGAAGGGAAAAATGATCAATTCGAATTTTCAAATAAAACTGTTGATAACCCATTAATTCACGCAATAACAAAGTGCACGCTTTTTTCAATGTTTGCTGATGCATTTCGAAGTTTTATTTGATTTTTTTTTATTTCCAGCTTTATTTTTTCTTTCTTTTTATCGATTTTCAATGGAAAATTTACTTCAAAAACGAAACCAGGAATATCTTAATTTTTTTCAGAGTGAAGGACTTCATAAAAAAATCTGAAAAAATTTGGAAAGATGCTGAAACATATCTCCTTTGTTGTGTAATTTTTTCAGATTTTTTCATAGAAGTCTTCAATCCCAAAAAAAAATCCCGAATCTACAAATAAATTTAAGATTTAAAAACTTTCAGATGAAAAGATTAATTCTCATAATAACAATGTGCACGAATAGAATTGTTTGTTTACTCATCCAGTGACAGTTTGGTGAAGACAGCCACATGAAGGCACACAAACACGTACACGAAAGACATAACAAAGCAATGCCGGATGCATGCTTATCCAAGAAGCCTTTCAGGTCATTCTCTACAATTCCATTTTCCTCATTTGACACTTGCGCCATAGACACGATGTTTTCTCTATAGATGATACACGGGAATAGATAGAAGCTGCCTGAACTCCGATTCGAGACCGACATAATGATGAGATGGGCGGAGAAAATCCATGGGTCATAACTGAGGGGAAAAGCCAGTGTGTTGCAGGCTCGAAGTAACCTTCGTGATTCTATCTCTACTCTATATATATAGGCACATAGCTGAGTAGATTAGATAGGAAGTCACTCCATGTTCTACGGCCGAGGACTCGGTTTACATATTAAGTGACCAGAAGTGCCTTCCGATAGTACCCATTGAATTATCCCTCGTGAAAAACGTTTTTCGATACTAGGGAGAATTGACTTTCCGTTTTTTTGAGAGTGAAAACTTGGTTTTTGGTTGATAACTCGGGAAATAAGGGAGATGGAGAAATTTTTGTTGATACCTTTTTTGAAGAGAAAATTAAGGGCTAGAAAAAAGGTTCTTATGAAAAATTCTCTATCTCGCTCAGTTTCCGAGATATTTCTACTGGGAGAATGTAAAGAGGAATTGAAAAAATCAAGAAACTCAAATTTATTTACAGTTTTTTGAAGATATCTCAGAAACTAAGCGAGATAGAGAAATTTTCATGGAAACCTTTTTTGTAGCTCTTTAAATTCTCTACAAAAAAGGTCTCCACAAAAACTCCCCTATCTCGCTTAGTGTCCGAGATATTCAATGAACAATGAGTTTCACTCATTCGTCACTGAATCTCCAACTTTTATTATTTCTCAATATTCATGATTGAGAAAAACTGTACAATTTATTTTCAAAAAAAGAAAACATCTATTATCCTTCATTCCAGTTTTTGTCTGACTATTTTCGGACTCCACTACTGAAGAAATACTCTCGTACTCAGTGTGATTACGATGTCCACTCTTGTATATTTCGCGTATTTCGGTCAACTCACAGTGGTGTATCGATAATCGATACGAATTGGTAAAACGGAGAGGGAGTGAGAGAGAAATATTCTCTCGTTCTGGATCGTAGAACAGCGGTCCGAAGTATAAGGGTTAGCCATACAATATAACGTAAATTTTCTAGTCCTTCTCATAGCCAATTTCCAATAGTTAGAATTGTGGCTCGTGGCTATTTTCTAGTCTATTCTCGTGTCGAATTATGCACTCCATTTTCTCTCATTAAATTCTTCATTTAAAAACTTTTGAAGAAAGGAAATTATGAAAGAATAATATTTAAATAAAATGAGTAATTTAATTTTTGGAATTTAACGTAAATTTCACAATATTTTCATTTTATTTTCATAAAGTGCTTGAAAATTGATGAACAAGCTTTTTTTTACGTTAAAAATCAAATTTCGATTGACGTCAATAAAAAATACAATGGAATTCAATTCATAAACTATAAAGCATCGGATATTTCACAATATATTCAAATAAAATTTGAGTAAATCCATTGATGGAGAATTATTTTATTGGTTCAATTTTTCTGTTATTTCGGTTAACGAAAAAAAATCACAATCAAAATTAATTTAATATTTATATATGGATTTTAATCAGAGATTATTGGTTCAATATTTTCTCTCGAATAAACATACGTGGATCATTAATTATGTAACTAACGATAGGATCGTCGATAAAAGGGGAAGATTATTGATTGAATAACTTCTCGAATTCTGTGTAATGAACAGATAATTAGTTATCCATAGAATGCAAAAAAAATTCTAATAAAATCACAAATTTATTGATGATGTCAATCCTATTCCTTCGATTATCTCCGAAACCATTGAATTTATCGAAATTTTGCAAGAGACCTTTCTTGTAGCTCACAAAATTCTCTACAAAAAAGGTCTTCTCCAAAATTCCGAAAAACCTAACCATTTCTGAGATATCTTCACTCGAATAATCCAAAGAATAACCCCTCCTTTTTTTCATATAAAATCATTAAAAGTTATTTTTAAAAATATCTCAGGAATGGTTGGATTTTTCAAAATTTAGCAAGAAACCTTTTTTGTAGAGAATTTTAAGATCTACAAAAAAGGTCTCCTGCTAAATTCTCCTAAACCCAACGGTTTCCAAGCGATCCCCAAAAAACTGCTCTCAATTCCACGAATCCTCGAAAATGTTAAAAAATTCCCAAAAATGCAGAAACTGAATTATTCCTTCTGCATCCTCCACCCACACAGACTCCTCCAAATTCACGTACTCATCTACACACAGGTCAGAAACGCGTATAACATGAGGTGCACGGTACTCATGGACTTGCAAGAGCCGTTTATTTTAAGAAGTTCTTTCAAACTCTTTGCCACACTGAGCGCAAAAAGTCAAAAGCAGAAAAAAGAGAGAAGAAAACACTGTGGGGATAGAGCATAAAGGAGTGAAAAGAGAGGGGGAAGTGGTTACGAATAAAGAGGAGAAGGCTGAGAATGGGGGAAAAAGGTGGAAAAATAGAGAAAATAAGGAAAATGAGAGAATTTCTGGGTTGCCGGGGGCTAAGATGAGAGAGAGAAGTGCACCGAAACGAAGTATAAGGATATAAAGACGAAAAGGAGAATCGGGAGGAAAACCGCACACACACACAAGGAGCTCCAAACCATTAGACAAATTTTATCTATAGCGCCAGTATAAGTTAGAGCTCAAGGTTCCATTTTTTTCCCACTCCTTTTTCCTAAAATTTACCTTTTTTTCCTTTTATTTGCTCTCAGTCTTTTCTTTGGCACTGTGGGCCTCACGCTGAATTCACATTTACCTTTTCATTTATTTCGTTTTCCCTTTTTTTTTTTCGCCGCTCTTTTATTCTGTGAAAAAAAGGGGGGAGGATGTTCATCGCTATCTTTCTTCTCCTTTTCTCTGCGGGACGCGGAGTTTATCATTGGGCGAGGGGAGAGGCTTCTTTTTTTTAATGTGCAGAGAGAACGAGAGGCGGATGAGATCCGAGAAGAGAAACTTTGGCTCCTCAAGGAGTTCAGACTCTTCACGGATGTCGTCTTTCTCTTTCTTTCTGCGTTTTGTGGGGTCGAATATATAAGAGGGAGAAGTTATCACTGGGTGACAGTGGTTTCAGTCCTGTGGTAGGGGATTAGTGGAGGGGAGAGAGGGCGACCGAACGAGTTAATGCAATTATGTTTCATGGGTTTTTGGAATTATCTCGGAAACTAAGGGAGATAGCGAAATTTTCATTGAAACCTTTTTTGTAGCTCTTAAAATTCTCTACAAAAAATGTCTCCACAAAAATTTCTCTATCTCCTTTAGTTTCAGAGATATTCTGCAATGAATTACAAAAAATCGTCGTATTTATAATTAATTCATGAATATCTCTGAAGCCTTTGGGTTTACGGGAATTCATCAAGAGACCTTTTTTTTAGAGAATTAAATTTTCTACAAAAAATGTCTCTTGATATTTTTCTCTAAACCCACTTGTTTCAAAGATAGGCGATATTTTCCTCTTGAAAACACGAATTTCCTCACAAATCTGTCGATCAATTCGAAATAAATGAGAAAACTCGGAAGAATTCTGTTCTTATGGAGTTAAATAACGTCGCATCATATCTGAATCTTGTAAAAACATTTTTAGTGATGGAAGAATAGCGTAACAATGCAATGGACACCTCAGACACGTAGAAGACGTAAACTCTCTCACGAAGAGAAGAGGAATAAAGCGTTACTGGCTATTCTTTTTTAAGAAAGAAAAAAAACTGAAAAGAAATAGTCAAGATGGTGTACACGACAGTTCCATATAGGTGGAAAATCGATGCAGTTTTCCTTCTTTCTCTCTGGGCCGTGGATAACAAAGGCAATTTCATCGGGGGCATTTTCCCACGTCCTTTGCAGGGCTCTTTCGACAGGATTTCGAATTCTTTTGCTCTTGTGTAATTTATATTCTCTTTCTTTTCTCTCGATTATTTTTTTTCTCTCATTTTTTCTCCTCTCATCGCATAAGAATTTTCACGGGATAACTCATGAAATTAAGTGTAAAAATGAAACACGAATTTTTAGAATGAAAATTATTTTAAAAATATTTGTCAAAATCAGATTTTCATATGTTTGATATCACAAAAATCCGCTGAAAACCGTGAAAATATTTAAAATAGGATTTTTCAATTGTTCTCAATCGGATAACGTCAAAACTTTTTTTTGTTTTGAAATTTCAACTTTTTGACGTTAAAAAAATGAGAAAAATCGAGTTTTTCACAAAATGCCTGAAAAACAACACAAAAAAAAAGCAAATATTTCCCAATTTTTTTAATGAAATTTTTCGATTTAATTCCATTAAATAAACCAATAATTAAAATCCTCCTCTTTTCCAAGTAAAAGAAACAAAAAAAAAAAAAAAGAAACACTTTCAATGAAAAAACATTATATTCAATGCAATCAGAATTGACTGCATGAATTTTGTTGAGATTTAATCTCGATTAAACCGACTACATCGACGGTTTAAATTGAAGAGAGTCAAGGGGATTTTACTGTATATATTGAGCAGTGAGTGGCAGTGGTAGTGGGGGAAAAAAGGGTTGGGTGCAATCGACGTTTGTGCAATGTGATATCAAGCCCTGGGCAAACGATGATCCGATCGTTTCCCTTTCTCCCACTCCCCTTTGAAAATGTTATGCGATTGAAATATTTTGATGCTGTCTGATGATATTGTTCACTGCGTTCCTTTGTAAATTTAATACTTCTGAATAAACTTTTTGTAAAAAAAACTCTCCTGATGAACAGATAATTTTAATGATCAATTAATTGAGTAATTAATAGGAATTTATTCTTGCAGTTAATGTGGAATAATTTTATTGAGATTTAATCAAAGTGGAATTCAATTGAGATTTTAATTTATTTAATTACTCTCAGTGTTTATTAATCCTCAATGAGGGGATTAATACGATTAATTTTAAATTCCTCGGTTTTTTTCAATTATTTGAATTTTTTTACAGTACTTTATTGCGATAATATGTGTATTAAGGGGTTTTGCGTAATTCCCCTTGGATTTATCTGCAAATGAAGCAAATTTATAACCCTCCATTTTATTTTTCCCCTAGACCATAAAAATATTCATACAATTCAAATAATATCCCTCTTTCCTTTCAATTCAAACACCGAATTTATAACGTAACTGTCAAATCTGTATAAATTTTCATTCCAATAACTTTTCAACTCCTTATGTGCCTATGGCTTCAAAGCATCAAAACTAGAGTGAAAGAGAGAGAGAGAGAGAGAGAGAGAAAAGTTTTGATCAGCGTCGATAGAATCGTCGCGGGAATTTATTCGTGGCATTGCCTTGTACCAGGTGTTTCCGAGTGCCCTTCACTGAAACGAACGGATATATTCCGAATATAAAAAGGATAGATAGGAAACAGCCGGGGGAGGGGGTAGCCTTCTCAATGTGTGTGTGTGTGTGTGTGTCCCTTCAAAAAGAGATCGTCCGTGAAATATTGCATCCGCCTTTTTCAATCGATTCTGGCCTTCTTCAAAACCCCTCTTCTCTCGATAATATTACGGAAAATGTGAAACAAAAAGGAATTGCATGGAAAATGCAATTTTACAATATACATGAACGATGAGTGATCGTATTTGCTGGAAAATCATACGTATAGCTCATGAAATTCTCTGTTGAAAAGATCTCTGATATTTTATGAGAAAAGAGAGAAAACTGGATAAATCAATTCTTTTTCCATTCTTTTGAGAATATCACGGAAAATAATGGAGATACGGCTTTTTTTCTTTGACTCTTTTTTGTAGATCTTGAAATTTTCGATAAAAAAGGATTCGGGTGAAAAGGACGTATCTCCATTTATTACAGAGATATTTTAATGTTAATTTTTCATAATTATTTTCATGAGTTTTTGTTGGAATTTTTATTAATTCATGAATAACTCAAAAACCGTTGGGTTTGCGAGAATTTTTCAGGAGAGCTTTTTTTAAGCTCTTTAAATTTTCTACAAAAAAGGTTCCCTGATATTTTCACCTAAACCCACTTGCTCAAAAGTTATCTACCGTGTAATGTGAAATACACCTCATTTCTCTCTGATGAAAAAAATAATTTCAACTCCACAATCTCTTTACACAATTGAAAATAATTATTTCATCACAATTACTACTTTACCGTATTTTTCTACCTCTATAAACTCATTATTTTTTACATGCAAATACAAGGAAATGAGAAAACTCCAGTGAAAAAGGGAGAAAAAAAAAGGAAGAGAATTGGAAAAAAATTTACACAGTGCATTTGCTTAACGGGGAAATGAGATACGTACTCGATGCTTTGATAGAGCTGTACGTCACGTATTTCCCAGGCAGTAGCACGAATTGAATTTGAAACTACCGGTCTCTCACACGTACACACACACAGATACAGTCGCAATGAGTGCAAGGGGGACTGAGTGACGAATAAAAGTGTAACGAAGTGAGATAGGCATTAAAAAAAAGGGGGGAAGGGGGATGAAAAAGAGGCCGGTGGGTGGGTGAGGTGGAGAATAATCGGCTAGTCCCGGTGGATGTTACGGGATCCCGTGCGATTTTCGGCCATGTGACGAGAATTGACAACGAGCTACTGGTCAATGCTTGTGCATCCACAAACCGATGCGTCAGACTCTCTCCACGTTTTTTATTTTATTTTATTTCTTCAGTTTTTTTTTCAAATGACTGACCACAACTCCATGACGCGCTGTGTCATATTGGCAACAGTGTTGGCGCATTATTCATCGAATTATTAAAAAAATCTGCCACTTGAAAATTCTTTATTCGAGGACGGGAAAAAAATTCAACCGAAAATAAATAAAAAAAATGTATTCGATACTGTGGATTGAAGAACACAGGCTGGTGAAACTCGTTCGCCATTATTGCCAAACGGTCAACGGATATTAATTTTTTTTGTCCCCTTCTTTTTATGAACAACATATCGTACTTTCAATAGATTACCAAAGTTTCCTCGATTTTTTGGAGGTCTCAGAAAATAATGGAGATGGATTATTTTAATCAAACCATTGAAAATGATGATTTTATTTGGAAGTTTTTGTTGAATATTGTTAAAAAATTAATCTAGAGTTTTATTCATTCTATAATTAATTATAAAATTTCCTAATTTCCCAATGAAATCATGAGAAAAAATAAGAAACTGAAACTTTCAGACAATTTGAACTTATTTCATCATTAGTTTTTCTAAGATATCTCGGAAATTAAGTGAGATAGAGCTATTTTCATAATACCCTTTTTTGTAGCCCTTGAAATCCTCTACAAAAGAGGTATCTATAAAAAATTCTCTATCTCTCCTAGTTTCCGAGATATTCAACAAAAACTAATGATGAACTAAAAACCAAAACCCAATGTAGTAAATACTTTTATTCGCTATTATTCTATTCAATATAATTAATAACGATTTGCACACAATATTCATTGGTAATTAAACAGAACTTTGAAACATTAATTAATTGAATCTAACTGAGTATATAGCGGAAATAGAATACGAATATATTTTTCAATAATTGTAAGAGATGTTGCTTCTTCAATTGCTTCAAGTGAACTGTCCTCAAAGATCCCTTTGGCTCAGTTGGTCCTCTGTAAGGACAACGAGCCTCCGTTCCCCAAAATATTTTCCCAGTTTTTTATTGGTGATATATAAACAACGTAGCGTCAACTACTCAGTTTGCCCAGACTCCATCACTTTTCTTCAAACGTTTATTTCTAAAAGTCTCTCGAAAATATTCTCCTCAATATTTTCCCTAATTTGTCCTAATTTTCACCGTAATCCGAAAATCAATGGTCCTACTGATTCACCAGATTTTCGCCTCCAAAGATATTTTAATTCACAAAGTTTACGTGAAGAAAGTTATCCGAAGGCAACAGTTTCACAGTGTATGGCTTCATGAAGGCAGAAAATTTCACAACAAAATTAGTTTTGATGGAGTTGACGATTTTCCTGCATTAATCATTATATCGTCCAAAGTTTTTGCCAACTAACGAATTGCGTAGCAATTAATCTGGTAATGGTCTTATATTTCTGCCATCGGGATAGTTAAAGTTTTAATGTACAATCTGTAGATAGTTTGAAATGTGAATTTTATGGATATACTTGTTACAACCGGGATAAATGATAATCTCTGGATGAAATGATTGAATTTAATTGAATCCAGATGCTTCAGTAATCAATGGCCACAACAATTTTAACGATTTCTCCGTATTTTCAAGGATTTTTTAAATACATTGAATAATTCAAGTCGTACGAATTCGAAATAACAAATTCATGAATGTTCATGATAGAATAAATATCATCAATTTCAGTCGTATTTCTTTGTCGTTAAATCGATTTGATTGAATCGTTAAAAAAGAAAGGGCAATATTTCATTTTCGTTATCGACGCTTCGTCCTTCGTACAGAAAACGTACACAGTAAGGTACAGAATAGTTTGTACGATATTATCAGTGACAGGATATTGAAAGAAATTGGTATTTCAATTTTCAACGACAAGAAATTTCAACGTTTAATACAACAATTTTCTTGGTGATAAAAATAACTGAATTTTATCATAAAATCTTTGGGAATTCACATGAAAATTCATTACCCAATTACTGAGCACTCTTCAGAGAATTCAAAAAATAATTTCTGTAGATAATCGAGGATGAAAAAGGCGTATCTCCGTTGATTATTTAATTTTATTTCACTTGTCTTGCGGATATCTCCGAAAATAATGAATTTAGAGGAAAAAGTGAAGAGACCTTTTTTGTAGAGAATTTTAAGAGCTACAAAAAAGGTATCTTCATAAATTCTCCTAAACCCAACGGTTTCCGAGATATCCTCATAATAAGAAGGCTCCAATTCTTTTAATAATTAATTCTTACTTTTTCCCTTCAGAAATCGTCAGAAGCACTTAAACTCTTTCCTCTAAACTACTTTGTCGTTACACCCCACCAACAAAATAATAATTTCTTTTTCCTCGAGTGTATCTAACTTGAGAATGTTGCAACACTCGAGCGGTTAAGTTTCTCAAATGCTTTCGAAAACTCGTTCACCGGGAAGCTCACGATAATCGCAACTTCCAAACGCCCAGTTACCTAAGTCTTCTCTCCAAAATCGCTCTCTTCCCCTTCCACACTCACTACACTCTAACCTAAAGTCCATTAGGAACCAGAACTTATCGTATTCATTCGAAATTATCATCCAACTCTTTGGATACATAAATGCTCGGTAAAATCCTTATCACGTAAATGTAATAAAAACAGTTTATTCTTTTATTTCCTCAATTATTGCTCTGTTATTTTACAAGTTTTCTATCTCGTGAAAATTGTCGGTGATGCGGCGATAAAATAGCCATTGTGGAATATCAAAATTTTCGTCGTAACTAAACGAAGTGTTGCATTTAGTGAGAAAATAAGAGTTTATAGTTTTTAATAAAATGAAAACTGTTGTACATTCAGTTGCTGTTACGTCAATCTCTGTGACAGTTAAAAATAAATTTAAAAAATAATCCCAGAGGGAATAATGTCAAATGGTAGAGAAGCACTCTGAAGTTTTCAGACAAATGGATTTTATTTCATCATCAGTTTTTTTGAGATATCTCGGAAACTAAGGGAGATAGAGAAATTTTTGTAGAAATCTTTTTTGTAGAAAATTTTGAGAGCTTGAAAAAAGGTTTCCATGAAAATTTCTCTATCTCACTTATTTTCCGAGATATCTTAAGAAAAAAATAATCTAGAGTTTTATTTATTTTATAATTGATTTATAAAGTAACAAAGAGACTAATTTTCCAACAATTTTTTGAAAAATTTGGGAATAAAAAGGGTGAGATGGAAGAATTAATTCCAACGCACGTTTTCATTTGAAATTCTCTTAATTTTCCATCAAAATTACTGATAATATCGTAACTCTAAACTATTTACCTCGAGAATCTCAAACAATTTATGAAAATTAAACTTACCATCATTCTGATGCGGTGCATAGATGTTGAGATAGAGGCAGTCCTCACTCTGATTCCTCAAGTACGGCAGAAGCCTCTCTAAGTACTCGTGCCTTCCCGGCTTAACTTCCAACCGGAGATTTGGCAGTACTTGCGGGCAAACAGGAGCAAATTCTTGTGCGGCTCTGACGTCACGCCAGGGTTGAGGTGAACGAGGTGGTGTAAATCTGAAGGGTCCAACGGGTGGCTCAGCATAAGGTACACCTGTAAAATCAGGCACATATCTTACAAATGAGAAATTGTTATTTCAATTTTGCAGAAATTTCATCGTTTGATACAACAATTTTCTTGGTGATGAAAATAACTGAATTTCATCAGCAAATCTTTGAAATTCACATGAAAATTCATTACCCAAGTACCGAGAACTCGTCAGACAATTCAAAAAATAAATTCTGTAGATAATTGAGGACGAAAAAGGCGTATCTCCATTGATTGTTCAATTTTATTTTACTTCTCGTGCGGATATCTCCGAAAATAATGAATTTAGAGGAAAAAGTGAAGAGACCTTTTTTGTAGAGAATTTTGAGAGCTACAAAAAAGGTATCTTCATAAATTCTCCTAAACCCAACGATTTTCGAGATATTCTCATAATTAGCAGGCTCCAATTTTTTAAATAATTGATTTTTACTTTTTCCCTTCAGAAATCGTTAGAATCTCTAAACTACTTTGTCGTTACGTGAACGAAGGGGTGTAAATAGGAGGGGCACAATGGGTCAGCGCAAGGTACACCTGTAAAATGAGACACAGAGCACGTGTACTTTGTGTATTATATATTAGCCATTGTATCTCTTGTTTTCGGATGAAACGGAGAAGTGGGGGAAGATGAGTATTCTGGGTCAAGTGCAGTGCGGTTTGTGTGCCGCAGGGAATTCAACTGAAATGCCAATTCTACGAGACAGAGAGTTTACTCTTGAGGAAATATCACGCATCATTGGGGAAGAGAAATTTATGCATCTCTGTTTCAATTTCGGTGAATCGGGTTTATTGAATTATCTCGGTTGATAAAGGAGATAGCGTGATTTTCATGAATACCTTTTTTTTAGAGAAAAATGAGAGCTACAAAAAAGTTTATTATGAAAATTTCAATATCTCGTTTAGTTTCCGAGATATTCCAATGTAAAGAAAGTACTGGAAGAATTACAATTTTTTTCCAATTATTTTTATCATGTTTTGTTGTGGTTTATCTTGGAAAGTAAGCGAGATAGCGCAATTTTTGTAGAGACCTTTTTTGTAGTTCTGAAGATTCTCTACAAAAAAGGTTTCCACAAAAATTTCGCTATCTCGCTTAATTACCGAGATATTCAATGAAATCTATTGAAGGAATGGATTATCCGATTTTTATTGAATAAATGATTTTCTCAGTTATTTCCCAATTTTTGGAATTTATTTCTCTCCAACTCTTTTGACAATTATAAAATTCAGCCTTGGCGTTTGTGTGACGAACTCTCCAAGGCATTTAAACGAGCCAACTGAAGAAAACACGTAAATGCACAAAACAGATGGTACACAAGACACGAGAGTGCACTATAAAGACACGTTCTATGGCTAAAGAAGAAGTAAAAGTAAAAGAGTTAGCGACTGAGAGAGACGGAGATAGGAGTTACACGATGGAAAACTAAAATAGAATCACAGCCGCACGGCAACCGCGACACTTCTTGTTTTTCGACACACACACGTGTACAAAAGTTTCGTGATCGTGTGTTCTTTCGGTTAGACACACTCACTCCTGTCACGTGCGTTTACGCGGTGGAAAAAAAAAATCCCGCAACCGATGGCTATCAAAGGGGGGTTACTAAGAATAAATTAATGAAAGTTTGGAATAATGGCGGATTGCCAGAAAATAGAAGAAAATAAATAATCGAGTTTTTTCGACATTTTAATCCACTCCATCAAATTCCTCCCAGAGTTCATTGTCTATTTTTAAGAATATCTCGGAAATTAAGGGAGATACGGAAAATTTTGTGGATACCTTTTTTGTAGCTCTTGAAATTCTCTACAAAAAAGGTATCTATAAATTTTCCTCTATCTCATTTAGTTTCCGAGATATTCACGAAAAACTGTATTCAAAGTATTTTTACTTTGGATTTTCTTGAAAAGTTCTTTCCCTTTTTAAGTAATTCTGGGGACTCATGACTCACCCAAAAATACGTCGACCAGCTGCAACTGCGGATTAGTCTGCGGTTGTACGACAGAACCCCTCAGTCTTCCCTGTTTAACCCGTACTTCCTTAACAATTCTATCGTAATTCCAATTTTGATTGTGCCTCTGATGTCCATGATTATACGGTGCATAATAATTACGATTTTCACTGAATATTTGGGTGCACGATAGCAGTAGTAATCCAACTAATTCCAGTCGAAACATTTTCATTTGAATTTTTTTAATTAATTCATTTTTTCACGTCACTTTTCCACATTATTCTGTTCATTATCACTGAATTATTAATTTTCTTTGATCCTTTCACTCGTGCACGATTAATCATCAATTAATTGAAGAACTTCATTCATCATAATTGAAATTATGAGCCTTTTTTTAATGAAAAAAATTTCATTAATCTTCTATTAAGGGATAATTTAATTAACAAAGATTCATGTTTTTAGAAACGTTGATATAATGAACCAAAGTGTACTTTCTTCAGTATTAAAGTCCCTCTCACACATACATACACACTGGCATGTTATTCTTAGCGTGATGGCGAAAACAAGGGTGAACGCACCAGGTTGAGAGATTCTGGGAGGATGAAAGCGTGAAACACTGAAAGTGATGACAAACTAAAGAAAATGCACTTTCAATTTAAAAGGAAATATTGAATTTTCAAGAATTGGAAATGAATTCCCCTTCGTCACCAGTTTTTCGGGAATATCTCGGAAACTAAGCGAGATAGGAAAATTTTTGTGGAAACCTTTTTTGTTGCTCTCAAAAATCTGCACAAAAAAGGTTTTCTCACAAATTACTCTATCTCTCTTAGATTCCGAGATATTCTCAAAAAACTGATGATAAAATAAATTCTCAAGAATGAAATCGATTTCTCTTGGTCACCAGTTTTTCAAAAATATCTCAGAAACTAAGCGAGATAGAGAAATTTTTGTGGATACCTTTTTTGTAGCTCTTAAAATTCTCTACAAAAAAAGTCATTACACAAACTGCTCTATCTCGTTTAGTTTCCGAGATATTCTCAATAAACTGATCACATGAATTTAAAAATGAAAAAAAAACGAAACACGTGTTGATTAACTGAAATTCAGTGGCAAAGTGGTAAACAATGTTAAGTATATGTAGTATTTTGATATGACTCGACCTTCTTTACCACTTCCCCTTCTTTTCTCCATAATTTTTCTCTCATTTCATAAAGTTCCATATGCGTTTGTTGAAGACAAGAGGAAATGCGATGGTCTCTCTCTTGTGCCTTTGAAAGCCGACAGATTAGATTCTGGAGCACGCGTGAACTTGCCAAGTTGATGAGTTACGAGCGTTGCGTTTTGCCTTGGTTTATACATAGATAGAGTATGAGAAGAGGTCTCGGAGAGTGGGTTCAAGTATACGAGCACAGGTTGAACTATGCTGGTGGTGGTAAACACGGGTGGGAGGGTGGAATGAAGGGGGAGGAGGTTGAGGGGGCTTTGCGGAAAATTCGAGAGATGTTCAGGGAAACATATAGTTTGGTTTTCGAATTAAAAGTGCTTTTGCCATATTATGGGAAAGTGCTTTGGCTTTGGAAACTTCATTCGTGCTTGAGACTTTGAAAATTGAAAATTTCTCTATTACAATTGAATAATGAAAGAAAAAATTGAAAAATTATGGAAAGAGAAAAAGAATTGACGGAAATATATTTAAAGAATTTGTATTTTTTTTTACCGATGGAAAAAAAATGTTTTTTTCCCCGATTGCTTTGAAGAAATTAACATTTCCTTCTTTTCCAGAAATTTTTCATAATGAAGGAAAAAAAAAAGTCTTCCTTTTTTTCTCCTCTTTCACTTTGATGCCTCGCGGTATCCGTCTTTATCACCGCACTTGCCAGGAGGGGGTGAGGGGGGGTTGAGTCCTGTGTTTGTTGGATAATGGGCTCGACTTTATCGATTAACTCTGGGGAACATTAAAGAGTTCCCTTAAGAAGGACCACAAACGACCACGTCAACATGAAAGTTCCTTTTTTTCTCTCATTTAGTCTCTTTTCATCGGCATTACGTACACCTCCCTCCTCCTTTTTTCCTCTCCTTTGTATTATTATTTTGTGAGGGGAAAGAATGTAATTCAAAAAGCTTCGTAATGAGCCGAAATCACTGAACCCACGAAATCATTAAAGTTTCACATTTTTAAATCACTTTTTCTCGAATTTTTTAAATGCGAATTTAATTATTAAGATTATAATGTTTTATTTGGAAATAAATGCAGAGACAAACGCTTGTCTCACGCGAATATAACGGAGACTGAGTTGGTTGGGACAAACGTTGGAAGTTAAGTATTCTAAATTTAAATTTAAAAGCGATTCGAGCGCCTCAACGTGAAATAAACGATTTATTTTTATTTCGAGAAATGGTTTAGTCATGTGTTTAGAATTTTCTGGATTAGAAAAATCTTACGAACTTCCTTCTTTTTTCGTTCTTAAAAAAATTCCATTCAGTTCTTTTTATTTATTTGAATTTTTTGAAGACATTTTAGAATTATTCGTTTTTCTTTTCGTTTATTCCTGAGAGTTTGAGGACGTGTATCTCCGAAACTATCAGATTTACAAGAATTTATGAGGAAATCTTTTTTGTGGGAAATTTAATTTTCTACAAAAAAGGTCTCTTGATATTTTTCCCTAAATCCACTTCTTCCTTATGAAAATCACCGTTTTATAAATATTCCTCAATGTCTTCATAATAATGGATTTAATAAAAGAATCAGCAAAAAATTAATGAATTCATTTCAATCGTCACCCACGAAACCTCTCTCTGAATAAAAAAAAGCCAATCTCAAGTAATTTCCGATAACCTCAAAAGCTCCATTGAAAATAATGTGCATCTCAAAGTTTTTTGAAATGATAAAATTGCGAGAGACTTGAAACACCGCGACAACAATGGCCCTGACAGAATGAAAAGATTCACAATCTCATAGATATTCAAATGAACCGAAGAGAAACTCGAAGACCCTGTGAATGACCCGAGGCTCTTTCCGTACGAGCCAATGGAGAGAAGAAAGAAATGAACGAAACTAGACTAAAAAAAGGGAAAAAAGACTCTGAAGTTCTGAGACAAATCGACGTAATTTCGTCATTAGTTTCCTCAAGATATCTTGGAAACTAAGCGAGATAGCGAAATTTTTGTAGAAACCTTTTTTATAGAGAATTTGGAGAGCTACAAAAAAGGTTTCTATAAAAATTCCTCTATCTCTCTTAGTTTCCGAGATATCTTTAAATAACTGATGATCAAGTAGAATCGATTTCGACTGAAGTTGTGAGACAAATCGACTCAATTCCATCATTAGTTTTCTCAAGATATCTCGGAAACTAAGCGAGATAGCGGAATTTTTGTGGGAACCTTTTTTGTAGAGAATTCTAAAAGCTACGAAAAAGGTCTATTTAAAAATTCCTCTATCTCTCTTAGTTTCCGAGTTATCTTCAAAAAACTGATGATCAAGTAGAATCGATTTCTCTAAAAAATTCACATTCGTAAAAAAACGGAATTTATCTTACCATCAGAGTATCTATGTCTCATTTGTCAGCATCTCTGTACCAAGAGTCTTATTTGCCACTCCCGAACATGAGAATACACTCAGTGATTTTTTTTCTCAAAATATCAGAGTAGAAAAAACGTATCAGAGTACTTCGATGCCTTTTTTTTTTATTTATTTCACTTTTTTCCCTCATTTCATTACGTATCACTGAAGTAACTGAATGAAGAGGCAAGAGGCATTGAGAGAGTGATAAAATACGTGGCTTCCTCTCGGTGAGATTTGAAAGACACTAGGCATCGTGGACTGAAGAGAGGAAAAATGGGAAAAAAAGGAGTGAAGAACGTATAGATTGGGATAACGACCAGCCATACGTCCTTTCTTGGCGTTTTATCATGGTACAAACCGGGAGGGCACCAAGCTGTTCCCTCTTGATCCTCACGGGATCCCGTCGACACCCTGGCATATCCCATCTTTCGTCTCACATTTTCTTCGCTTACTTTTTCTTTCTCCCTTTCTTTTTACTCCTTTTCTATTTCCTACCATCGACTCTACCTCTCGTTACTTACTTCAATTCTCTCGGATTTTTGCTGCGAAGAGTTGTCACTGAGAATCGCATCGTCAAGATTTTTCTCACGTTATGGAAAGAATTCGTTTCTTTTTTTTCTTTCAAATTCTACGGTTTTTTTTTCATTCATTTTTAATGGATTTTTCTCGGAGGAGAAGAATGAGAAATTCTCGATTTTTATTCACAGAAGAAAAGTCTTGAATCAAGAGTTAAGGAATTCGGTTTTTTTAAACTTTGCATTTTTATTCCTTTTTTTAAATTTTTTAATGAATATTATTTCATTAGAAATTTGAATGTTTTGAATTTTATCATCAGTTTTTTTAAGATATTTTGGAAACCAAGCGAGATAGAGAAATTTTTATGGAAATCTTTTTTGTAGAGAATTTTAAGAGCTATAAAAAAGGTCTCTATAAAAATTCCTCTATCTCGTTTAGTTTTTGAGATATCTCAAAAAAACTGAAGACTAAGTAAACTCGATTTGTCTGAAAAATTCACAAATCTTTGAATTTCCTTAATTCCCATTTCTTTCTCGCAAAAAACTTCACATCGACCAAGTACCCATTGTCGAATAGTGAGAAAAAAAATGTGAATCCACACAGGTTCATGAAATAAAGGTATTTGCAGGAATTCTATGGCAAGTGGCACTTTACTCGTTTCCATGAAAAATATACCTGTGAATTTTACGCGTTATTCACACAACGTGGAGCAATGTAGACCACTTTTATCGAGTTGACGAAACGAAATAATGGCGCTTTGATGCACTTTGTGCGTTAGCCTCCTTTCCATCGGAATGAAGCTATTCCGAATGAAACAATTTCCGTACATTACAAAAGTTATTGACATTATTTCACCGCAAAAAAATTCAATCTTTTCCCTTCATAATTAAATCAGTAATATCTCGGTAATCAATGGAGATACGCCTTTTTCACCCTCATCCTTTTTTGTAGTAAATTTCAAGAGCTACAAAAAAAGATTCATGTAAAAAAGCCGTATCTCCATTATTTTCCGAGATATTCTCAAAAGAATAATGAATTTTTCTCTACTCTAAAAAACCTCAACGAAAAACTAAAAGTAATTATTTTATTCAAAAGAAGTGAATATTTTAATCTTTAAATTTATCTACTAATTTTCCCATGTTCTACATGCACTCCCATGAAATACATTAAATTCTCATTAATTCGAACGTAAGTTTACATTTCTTTGAAGAAAATTTCCATTTGGAATGAATAACATTTTCCATTCCATGCAAATTATCCAGTGGATTGAACGTTAGAGAAGTTTAAAACGTTCATCCACGAATGCCGTTTAATTGAACAAACATTCCTCTATTTAATTGATGAAAAAAAATCTAAAAATCTAAAAATGGAAATAAGTAACAAAGCCATTCGTCATAATTACCGCAGTCTAATGAATTAATTAACGAAGAAACTTTCCTTCTCTTTATCTCTCTCCTTATTTTCTCCTTTTTTTTTTGGAGAAAACTTTGGGATGGATTAAAGCGAAGGGTGAAATGTATTTCACCCTTCACAGAAACGAGGAGTTCAATTCACAAGTTATACATTTCTCATCTTGTTAGTTTTCCTTAGCAAACTCTCATCTCTATCAAAACTCATTCTTTCCCTCTTTTTTTGTCCTCTCCCTTATTTTTTGCTCCTTTTCTACTTTACTTTCTCGTTAAATTTGTCGTTTGCTAACAGCCGTATCTCCGACAAGTTTTAATCGCGTCGAAAACTATGGAAGCCATTTACGGAAGCCATCTTCTCAGTGTACTTTGTGAGTGTCAAGTTTGGAGACAGTCAATTTTGTACTGGCTCGAGACTTTTTGTTTGAGTGGGTTAATTGTTTAAGGTGAGGAATAGAAAGCGTTTTTTTTTTTCATCTTCACCAATTACAAGCGTTTACAATATTTTTCCTCTTCATTTATTCAAAAAATAAATGAATTGACAACAAAAATAGAATTGTTTGTTCAATAGAATTTCACTGAAATTTGATTATTTTCCCTCGAACTTCATTAACTCCGGTGAAAAATTCCAAATACTTCATCAATTCCCGAAAACTCTCCAAATTCACATGAAACCGGAAAAAATGCAAATGCAATTATTCAATAAAAAACAACGATATCACCGGAATTTCTTCGTGTATCGATACCAAAATCTCACCGGGACGTAAAACGTTACGACAAACTACAATACCGTTTCCGTCCCCCCTCCTCCATTGTTGAACAAGAGAGATGCGATCACACCCACAGACACGTGCACCAACACTGATATCACAAAGAGGCGCAGAGCTAAGGGAGTGAGTTGGGGCCCAACGTTCTCCGTCACTCGTAAATTGCTTTGTCGTTGCTTCCGCGTGACGAGACACCGATGCGTGTGTACCAACGACAGTCTTTGCAATATCTGTTGTCCTGTGGTGTATACATGAGCGATAAGTTTGCCGCTTGTCACTACATCAACCCTGTTTTCATTTTACGATGCAGAAACTACGAGCGATGAGGTTTCCAAGGATCGATTGACAATTGACAATTGAAGTGCTCTTTTTTTCATTCACATTTATGTGATGTTTCGAGAGTAAAAAAAAGGGAAATCCAATGAATCCATTTTTTTATGTTGAATTTCATGGACTCGAGTTTCATTTATTTCATAATTGATTATGTAAAGTGATTTGATTCCTTTATTCATTAAAAAAAAAAGCAAATCTGAGCATCGACTCGATGATCCACCCCCAATTACTCGAATCCCCTTTTTTTCATCGACTGTATCACCCGATATTTCATCAGAATGTGCATCCGCAGCATTCACCGCCATTGCGAGAGCTCCGGGCAATCCTAAAAAAGCCACCCCACTGAATTTCAAAAATTTCCGAAAAAATAACCCGAGTCAAACCAACAGTGACAACGAAAAAAAAAGAGGAAAATCTACTCCACATGAAACTCAACCGAGAGATTCTGATGGACAGCTCATATCCGTTTTCATTCGCCCCTTCCTCTCCTCTTTGAGGTCACATTCTGGTGGAAACTTGGAGGCCTGGAAAAACGAGGAATCGTGACACTGTTGGGGCTATAAAATTTGGCGCCGCGATGTAGAAACAGCAGTTTTAAAAGTCCAATGGTTATTTGGGAAAGTGGAGAGGCGGTTGAAAGGAGAAAAAGTCGGGGTATGGGCAGGCCTAAGAGGAAAAAGGGGATAACTACTGCTCGGAGTTCGGGAGAGTAGAAAAGAGAAGAAACGTGGAGTGGCAGAATGCCACCATCGAGGAGGGGCGACAGTTGGGAGAAGGGTTATGGTCGTTATGGCCTCTAAAAACGGGCCACGCGAGAACTCCACGTTTTATATGAAAAAAAAAGAAGCTTCGTGTCTTAACTGATGGCGTTATTCATCGATTGACCTCGAGTCCTCCATTCATTTTTCTAATGACTAAAATTGATTTTACTGTAGATGTTTATCTCTACCAAAATTATAAATTTGTGAAATCTGAAAAAAAAACTCCTGCAAAAAAACCCTTCGCCTCTTCATCTTTCAACGTCCCTTCTTTTTCAAAACAACTGGCCAACAACCTGAAACCAATTTTCCCTCCAAGCTCGCAAAAAAAAACAATCAGCAAAAAAGACAGAGATGAAATGAGAGAAATGACTTTGGGCAGCTGTGAAAAATTGTCACGAGTGGGTGGAGCACAAGAGCGACGAAACGAAGGTTTTTTACGGTGGACAAAGTGAGACCATGAAAGGTTCAATTAGGCTCGTCTGTCTGTTGTACATTGCCATTTTGCCTCTCTGTCTCGCCAACTGGTCTATTCAAGTGTGCTCCCTCTCTCCCCTCCTCGCCCCCCTTCGCCATCATTGGCACACGGCAAAATACGAGGGTGTGACGTGAAACGAAATATACATAGTTGTTAGTTGGAAATTGTGTTCGCACACAATGAAACGTAGTAAATTAGAATTGAGGAGAGAATGAAGACTCGTCAAGCTGTTGACGTTTCTCCATTTGCAACATCCTACGCAGGTCAACGTCTAATCTTGGCTCGATCGTAGTGACACTTAATTTCCATCAATAAGAAAAATACAAGATTTTTCTTCTTCTTCACAATGAAAACATGCGAAGGAAATGAGGAGAACAAACTACGGGGTTTTCCATTTTCAGTCAGAATCTTAGCGATAATGTATTTTACGAGAATGCAATTTTCTCGGGTAATAGTGAATTCTTACTTCTGCATTGGACATGTGAAAATGAATGAGAAAAGAATCCACGGATGAGAGGGGAGAGAGACTTGTGGAAAAGAGAAAATGGGAGTGAAATATTCAAGACAGGCGGAAGGTCGACAGTGTGTGACGTTGAGAATTCGTGCTCGGACTGTGAGAGTATTCAAATCTGTGGAAAATCGATGCTTATTCCGTTTGGTTTATTATTTTTTTCTTTAAACATGGAAATATGAATAATGAGATTGTAAAGATGCTCATTGTATTATGAAAATTCCGAGAAAATGGGAAAGGTAAAGGTCTTTAAAAATTTCTGAATTTAATAATTTTCTGGGAAAACCATTTGATGGAAAAAAAAGAGGAAACTACGATACCAAGTCCTGTTAGACTGAGGGATTAACGGATTCCTCCCTCTCCTCTTCACTTTCGTGTTATCCAGCGGAAGTTGGATACTCATTCGTCTCTTGGAAAAACTCAAGGGGGCTGGTAAAGCCCCAAGTTATCCCACCCACAGCAGTGTCGTTGGCTGTTGCAAGTTGTTGCACTTTTCACTGATATATCACTGATACGTCTAAAACTTTTAAAATAAACAGGTTGGTATGACTCAGACAGTTACGAATTTAAAACTATATTTTGTCTAATTTTTTTCTAAAAAAAAACTCTCATTGATTGATTATCCAACTTTTTTTTTGCTCATTGCTTTAATTTTCTCGGGGCACTCAGTTATGGCACTAAATAACTTTGAAGATTTATTAAAAATATAAAGATGAAAAGTGCACGAGTGAGAAAACTTTGAATATCATTTGAGTAAGGGACAAGTTTAATTAGTTTCTACATTTTTATTACACTTTTGTCATTTCATTTCTCTTCATCAGTAATTTTTCATTTTATGAAAATTACGTTTTCCCCTCAAAGCCCACTGACAGAGTCAGAATCACATTTAATTAAGAATGCAGTATCATGTGGCTTCTTGTATTTCCTTCTTTTCATAGGAAACGAGAAATGAAATGATTGCAGTGAGAGATTTACAAAGATTCCTAAGTTTAATTGCAATGAGAGAAGATTTTAATAGTTGTTTGTGCCATTGCATGAGTAATTGAAGTGTCGCTTGTGGCGTCTCAGCCGCCATTTTGTTCACCTCCTTACTTGGACGTCTGACGCCTCAAAATGGCTGTATAGGCGAAACGACTCCGATGCCCGGGCTCATGCGCGCGCAGCAGCTGGGTCCTCAGTCCCTTCGCGCCACAATTCAAATGTTTCAGTCGTCAAAACCCTACGCAATTAATGAATTTCAGTCTTTACATTGCAGCGGCAATTAACACTCACATTATCCCACCCGAAAATCCCGAGAACTCGAGACATTAAAATATATACAATCGTATTCTCAAAAGTCCTCATTAACAGAAATTGTTCTGCACAATAATGACGTTTCACTACGTTTGGAATTTGAGGTATACTCATTTTAACTGAAGATTCGGATAGACGGGTGAATTCCACAGCACTGATTACACCCTCCGGTGTAGTTGGCGCGAATGCGATAAGCTGCCTAACACCTCCTTCTGGAAAGAGGCAAAATCATGGAGTGAGAGAAATACAGGGGTAAGCTTGTCGTCCCAAACCTACACATGCTCTGTGGGCGGGAGTGAGATGGTGAACCATGTTTTTTTCTCTCTCAGTTCTACTTTGATGCTCCAGGACTGGGGATGGGTGTCTGCTACTTTCTTTCCATGATATCCGATAAAAAGTCAATGCCTCTAATAGAAAATTGAATTTTAATCTCTTGGTTTACCATCTTCGTGATGTTTTTTCATGGGGAAAAAAGAGGTTCACTCTAATTGATTAATTCTTTATCAGAATATTCAAATAGAATTGGTAATTAAATTGAGTTAATTGAGGATTAATATTTATCATGACAAGAGAATCATTTTTATTTGAGGAAATAATTTTCTTCTTTAAATTTAAGAAGATGACGCGGCTGATTTTCATGTAAAGCCGTGCACATGACATGCGACAAGAATCTATGGGATTTTTTTGTCCCTTACTCAGCTTAGGTGTAGTAGAAAAAAAATAGCGTTGGAAAGAATAAAAAAAATCGATCGGCTTTTAGGCTCTGCGAGGAGGGATGAAATGAATTCATGTTTCTTGGAGATAGCCTCTTTATCCCTTTACCAAATAGAGAAACGAGAGAATACCCCAATATTTTTCTTCTTTTTCATGAGAAATAAAACGACTACTGCGACGAATGTAATTTGCTTCTTTTCCTTGTGGACACCCGGGGGAAACGTAACGATGAACGATATACATCATGATTTTCGAATTTCACGACATAGAATGTGCAACAATGGGGAAGAGAAAAAAGGGCAAAGCCCTTCTATTAATCACAATTATCTTGCGGCATCAGAGGCAATGTATGCTGAGAAGAAGAATGGAGAATGAACCATAAAAATTATCTCTCTTTATTTATTTCCAAGTTAGTGGATTTCTGTAATGGAATAAATGTAGAGAGATTTTCACGGAATTCTTTGAATTTTATTTAAGGAATTTGAGTAAACGTTTTTAGTTGAACATTATATTTGAAATCCGTCTGTTTCCTCCCCTTTGCCCCATAAAAATAACCATTCTACGAAATTTCCCAATTTCGATACATGCTCGATTTGCTGGGGTTATTGTCCCCACTGACGTCGTATATCTTGATTCGTCATGGGACAAAATTTCGGATGCAAAAGAAACCCCGAAAATTTTTCCACTATTTTCTTCTTCTCTCTACAAATGAAATTTAACTTTAAAAAAATCCAAAAAACTGTCCAAAATCACTAGAATTCTCTTCTCTCCAAAGAAAAACCTCATGAAATGAAAATTAACGTCTGAATTCAATTTTAAAATCCTCGTACGTGTAAAATTGTACTTTATATCCAAAGAAAATTCAGGTGAATTGTGGCCATTAAATTTCGCCATTACTCCTCACTCCCCCCCCCCCCCCCACTCTCTTTACCCAGTACTGTACTTATCCTATCACACACAAGAAAGAGTATAAAGAATATTTCTTTACTCTGTGGTCACGTACCGTTTTGTTCCGGCATTTTCCCTTTTTCTATTCTATTTTTCTTTTTTCATTTTTCAACCTCACTCCTTTTTTCTCACTTTTTCTCCCAACACAGAGACACAAGAAACGTAGAAAAACTCGAAAACTCCAGTGCCATCTGTTGAGATATAAATGTGCGTGTGAAGAGATACCATTTTGCATGGCTTAACACCTTCCTGTTTTGCACACCCCTTTTTTTTTACCATAATTTCACTTATTCATTTTATTTTCCCCCCACACTCACATTTACACTCAACCAACAAATGCTGTAACAAATTTTACCTCCAACTGTTGACTATTCACTTGTAAATAAAAATATTTTCCCTGCTGCATTTTAATGCGGAAAAAGAATTGAAAATGATGGAGAAAAAAAAACAGTCAAGCTTTTTGAAGAGTATCAGCAATTTTATTTCACTCTCTACTACTTGATATTTTCATTTCACCGGAGTACACCACCAATAACACCACAAAATAGAAAAAAAAAAAGCAGTAGATCGAATGATGTCAATGGTGCTTCTCTCCCCATTTTTTTTTTCACGATAAAAAAATAAATAAAAATAATAAAAATAAATTGGTGCTAGTTTGCTTTCGTTTGGTAGACACCCCTTTTCTACTAGTACGAATGTTACTAGAAAACATTGTGCATGTGAATGTCCTCATATATCTGGATAGAGCCTGGTAACTGCCACGAGCGATGCAACGTGAAAAAAAAAATGCGGGGAGAGAGGAGAGGAACTTTTTTAAAATAGGAAAATAATAAAAAATGAATAAAAAAATGGAGGAAAAGCGGAGGGGATATATCCAAGCACTATTTTACGTAGTAAACTCACGTAGACAGGAGGTGAAGCTTTTGCCATAGAGCACTATTTTGCCTCACGCGTATTCCACGTGTATTTTTGTTCGTTTCATTTATAGATATATATATATATACATTTATTTTTACGTTTTATTCACGTAAATACTCGGTGAAACTACACGAGGAAATATGTGAACAGAATAATTTGCCGTAAAACTTGCCCCTGGCAATGTCATCCCCAAGGCTTTTTTCCCCTGAATTTTTGTGAGAGGAGGGGGACATGAAAAAACTCGAGACGTTGATGTTAAAATTGAAGGTGAGCTTTGGAGGTTTATTTTCTTTTTAGAGAACTGCTTGTGTATGAATATTTCAGAATAAACTCGAGTAAAAACGTTGTAGTGGCATCTGGAAGAGCAATACAGTTTGTATGAGTCTGACTGATTTATCGTCGTGATACCGACGAGGGCTTTTTGGTCATGACGTAGTAATTGAAGTGTGGCTCGTGGCGTCTCAGCCGCCATTTTGTTCACCTCCTTACTTGGACGTCTGACGCCTTAAAATGGCAGTAATTATAGGCGAAACGACTTCGATGCCCGGGCTCATGCGCGCGCAGCAGCTGGGTCCTCAGTCCCTTCGCGCCACAATTCAAATGTTTCAGTCGTGAAAACCCTACGCCATTAATGAATTTCGGGCTTTACATTGCACCGGTAATTGACACTCACATTATCCCACCCAAATATATACAATCGTATTCTCAAAAATCCACATTAATTCGGAAGTTGATGGTGAAATTGAAGGTGAGCTTTGGAGGTTTATTTTCGTTTTAGAGAACTGCTTGTGTATGAATATTTCAGAATGAAGTCGAGTAAAAACGTTGTAGTGGCATCTGGAAGAGCAATACAGTTTGTATAAGCCTGACTGATTTATCGTCGTGATACCAATGAGGGCTTTTCGGCCATTCAATGACGTATGTGTATGTGCTTGCACGGAGAATGAAATTTTACGATGGTAATAGTACCTGCATCCTGATATTTATCATCTCTCAAACAATCCTGATACGTACGTTGATCTCTTTGTTCTCGATTATAATCGTGAAAGTGGGATTCATTTCATGGGGATCATTAAAATCTTTGGATGTATCATTTTATGGTTATTAAACAATTGTTGAGTTCGTTTGGCAGAGATAAATTTACGATTTATAAAGTACAAGTGGAATGAGAGAAATCGATGGATTTTCAATGCTTGTTATTCGAATTATTTATGGGAAATTTCATGACTGAGGATACCTGAAAGCTTGCAGTGACTGCCTGATTATTCTCATTCCATCAGAAATGTTTTTTGAAGGGTTTTCATGTGTGAGATTGTAGAAAAGTGAAAGTAAAATCAGGCACACTTATGCCTGACCTGTTCAGGTATGAAATTGATGATTTTTTTGGGTGGAAAAAGAAATTTATAATCCAACGAGTGTAATTGGAAGGGATTCAATTTTTTTGAATCCATCAGGTGCACCTGAAAGCTTTCAAATCCACCTAATTAAGCACGTCATATTAGTAGTATTTTTTAAAATTCAATTAAATCAGGTACGTACATGCCTGACCTGATAAGGTACGAAAATGTCGAATTTTCAGAAAAGAATGAATTTATGCTTCACGTAGTCTAATTGGTATGAAAGAATTCAATTATTTTAACCCATCAGGTGCACCTGAAAGCTCGTGAATTTACCTGATTAGGTACATAATGTTACTTGAATTTTTCCTTCCGTTTTATTCGTATGGAACAGGAGAAAAGTTGAAATTAAGTCAGACACACTCAGACCTGATCAGGTGTGTAGAGAAAATTCAAGTGAAAATACCGGAGAAACAGATTAAAGTATCAGAGAATCATGAAAAATTTGTCATTATGATTAATTTACTTCATAAGATGACGGAGGATATGCCAATCCTTTATCATAGCACATTCTCTTTATGTTGACACAAGGAATACCAGTATGTACACATGAATAGTGAAATAATCTTTCATTGCATGAAGGGGCTCGGAAAATGTCACAGCCCAACGAGATTAATTTTCAAATTCACTGAATTCCACTGAAATTTCCCCCAAAATAGTCCTCAAATCAATGAAATTCAATGATAATTGTTCATTAAAAGGATAAACAATGAATTTAAAAAAAAAAAAGTGACCGAAATGAATCGAAAATTCTCTCAATAAACAACGTTATCCACAATTTCATTTAATTCTGTGTGAATTAAGTGTGTCAGACTTCGAGTGAGATACAAGGAGACTCTTCACTCGAGTAAAATAGTGGGTGGTAAAGTCGTTAAAAGGATTTGATGCTTGGTATAGGTCCTAAGAGCATTAGGGCTTAACGTCCAAGGAGGAATTACTCTGATAATTTCCGAAACATAAAACCATTTTTTTTTTTTCAACCAAGCCCACTCGTTCCTCCACGAAAATCGATGGCAAAAAAATGTCTCCGATGATTAAGAACAGAACGAAACTTATCAAGGGACAAAAAAAAGGGGGAAAAATTGTATTTATCCAGAATCTCAGACTCGAAGCATCTTTTTTTTTGTCTCTTTATATTCGCATGCTACTATCCCCTCTCCCACGTTTTGTAGTTGGGCAGAATTCTCTCTCTTTCTCTCTCTCTCTTGCCCCTCTCTGCCGTATCGACCGTTCATGCGCTGCGCCACCCAACTAACCCAACATCACTCTGTACATCCCAGAAAAGCGGAAGGCTTTGGGGCAGAGTAAGTGAGAAAGAGATAATTTTATCCTGGGCATGCGCAACTACGTGTACTGGTGCTCTCTAGACGCCAGTTTGTCGGGGGTCGAGGTAACGGTAACATCTCGGGGATAGCGGAAAAAAAAATAATAATCAGGACAGCCGGCATATCGGTAAAATTCACATCACCTGTCTTAATAATCATAGATTCATTGGATCAACTTAAAACTGTTGAATTATTTGAATTTCAATTTGGAGATAAAAATCATTGTGATGAAGGGGACAGTGAATATTTTTATGGATTTAATTGTGATAGTGTGAATGTGTGTGTTTTTTTTAATAGAATTATTTAATTCTGGATGACAACGGCATTGACCTACATTATCTAAAATCACTAGTATCAACAAAAACATATGTAATCCAATTCTTTACCGCCCTTTCCACTTGAAATTTGTGGGGCCGAATGATGGATGCTCTTGGATACATCAACTGGACAATAGAATGAGGTTAAAGTACGTTCAAGTCAATTAATTTGTGGCTAAAGTAACCAGAAGATTTCTTCTCTTCACAATTCCCCTGAAACATCAGCTGGAGGATAATAAAAAAGAAAAGGGGAAATAAGAAATGAGGGTCGTGCCCTTTTCATCCCTCTATTTTTCACATCCCCGCATATAGAGATCCACTTACAAGTGTTTTTACTGTGTATTTTTTCTACCTTCTCTCTCTCTCTCTCTTTTCCACATATACATTGACCTCCTCGAGCACGTTTCCTCAAGGGACTTGGGCGAAAATTTTCAGTACGTGACGAAGGCAGATTCACAAGGAGGTTTACATTAAATTTCTTTTTTTCATTACGTTTTTGTGTTATTCCTGAGAATCTGTACTTATTCCTTTTTTTATCAGTGATTTCAGTTGGAAGTTGAGTGCATCGATGGAGTGTTAGATTCATAGGATCTCCAATCCATCAATTAGGGCGAATGAACGGTGATGATTGTGTCGTCTGATGTGCGTGACCGCCTTGGGATGTCATGTGCCCTTAATTACCGGAGAGCCGAAGGAAAATGTACGGAAATTAATGAAAGCCCGGCTCAGTGATTGAGAAAAGTTTTGGAGACAGGAGATAAAGAAGGTCGTGAAGAAAAAGGGGAAAAACAAGAAAGAGAGAGGAGGAATGGTGAGGCGAATGTTCGATTACTGTCACCGACAGGCAGAGTCCCATAGGCGGAGATGAAGAGGTTGAACAAACACCAAAGGGGAGGGTTTATTCTCGTATTTCTTCGTGCTGGTGTCTTCTACGTATATCGTAACATCAAGCATGCAATACGAAACGAAATCGTCTTCTTGTAAAGGGCCTGGATGAAAGTGTAAGGGCGAAGAAATATACGGATCAGAGAGGGATTTGGATGGAGACGTTTTGCGATGATGAGCAAAGGTTGGAAATCAACGGTTGGAATGAGAGAAAGAGACGTGGAAAGAGGAAAGGAGAAAGGAATGGAATGAGGATATAAGTCGAAAGTAAGAGGAGAAGGATAGAAAAAGGAAGGGAAAAGAGAGACCAGACAGGAATGATGACGATTTCTTGAGGAAGAAGATAGAGACGAATATAAGCCTGAGGAAAATATTGATCCTTGGTATTCCAACGTGGTATGAGGAAGAGGAAACACCAGAGTGAAGAGAAGATGAGAAAAAGAAAGTGAGGTGGAGCGATTGGAAGAGAGAGAAACGAAAAATCACTGATACAAGAGAGAAAAGACTGTAACGAGAGGAAACTGAGAAACGAAGAGGAAGCAATCAGCTCTTTACAACCAGATTGCCAGCCAATTTTGCATTCATTTATTTGTATTTCATAATTTTGGTCTGATAGGAGAGGAAGATTTCTCATCGTCTCCAGTACTGGAGACTTTTATAATACACATAGTTTTTCCTTTTCTCAGTCCATCATCAAGTAATCCACTCGACAATGCCACCAAATAAGACGTACCAATGAAATTGCTGGCACGTGATCATCAATTGCAGACGGACACAGAGATATGCTCTTTCAACTGGAATTGTTGCTAAAAGAGAACGTAACTGGCTAGTGGATTTTCCATTTTCCTTTTTGCTTCTTTGTGCAACGCTACCGCAACAAAAGACATTCCCCTTTTATTTTTCCTCCTTGAAGTCAAGAAGGAGAATTCTCTCTAGATCTCCTCATTCCTCTTTTCTTATTCTCTCTCTGACTCCCTCAAAAAGTATTTTATTTCTTTCCTCCTTGTGGATGGAGCATCGACGTGAAGATTTCTCGAGGATTTAAATCACTCAGGGGCCTGCCAAATTTGCATTAGCCTCTGAAATTCTCAGACCAAGTGAAAATCTTTGGTGAAACTTTGGAGAACTGTTGTGGATTGATCTCCACTCTCTCTCTCTTGTTACATAAAAGGACTGGCTGAACGTACTGGTGAAATTGGCTCTCGTGAAAACGAAGGTATCGAGGACGAGCGTAATCACTGCACCAAGGCTCTTTGGAGATACTCAGTGGTTGGAACCTACCAACTGCCTTCTTGATTCTAATTCACCTCAGTTGCCTGCAAACCTCCAGCATTTCTGCCCTTTGCCCCGCATCTGTCCCTCTCTGGTGCTCCAGTACCCACATCCACAGAGACACAGAGAGAGAGAGAAGGAGAAATCCGCAGGCGTCGACATAGCTCAGTACGGCCAACGGCGTAACCAAACTTCAGCTATTTGCCTTTCAAAACGCTGACTTGATAATGGCCCCGTGTGCGCTAAACTTTTAGCCACAATCTGCCAGCATATTTCAACGACTGGAGGGAGAAATAGTCCTGCTGTTATATACATGAGGCAATACATTTTATAAAAAATTTTATTTTGTTGACACGAAAGAAAAAAAAAACATAACAAATTGAATATCAAAAAGGAGTCTCTGGATGTGAGGATAATGTGGCTTTTTCCAGTTAGTGTTTTCCGAGTTTGATGCTCAATATCTGGAGATAATTCAACAAGCTGAACGATGGCTTTGTTGATAGTGGTGGCCATTGTGCTACCGGCAATAATGACACATGCTGAATTAAGCTCACGTGTTATTAGAACAAAGTATGGTGAAATATCGGGTGTGATTGTGACGCTTGAGCGTAATTTAGAGGGTGTTGAAGTATTTCGTGGTGTACCTTATGCATCACCACCAGTTGGTAATTTACGTTTTATGCCACCAGTTAATGGTGCACTGTGGCAGGGTGTTAAAGTTGCTGATAAATTTGGGCCAGTTTGTCCTCAAAAATTACCAGAGTTAACTAATGAAATGCCAAAAGGTAGAGCTGATTATATCAAGAGACTGCTGCCGTATTTGAGAAATCAGAGCGAGGATTGCCTTTATCTCAATATCTATGCACCAGTTCAAGGTATGTGGCTTTTTGATATCAAATAGGGGAGGAATTTTGGTGTAACTTTGAGGATAGCTCTGTATTATACTCGTGTCTTTGATGGAATAGTTGGAGCGAATATTGAAGGCATGTGGCTTTAGTAATTTGAAGAGATGACTGAAATTTGGCAGAGGAATTTGTCTCTACTTCTGTATTCGGAAACGTTTAATTGAGAGGAATTCATCTTGTTCGGGTGATTGAGGGGTTATCTTTGAAGAAATTGTTTTCTTTAATGATAAATGTGAAAATCATTGTACCATAGCTTTTCACAGAATCAGAGCCAAAAGGAGGAAACCTAATGCAACATTCATCATTCTCAATTTACTTGTTCCTTCGCATACAATTCAATTTTTTATCCCATCAGGGAAAATGAAAAATGAAAGGAGAGGGAAAAAAAATTGGAGAACAGGAATGAAAAGATCAGCATCATTTTTCATAAAATTCCTCTCAACTTCTACAACATGTAACTCTTCACATAGTCTAGGTGTGATGAAATGAGATTGTTCTGAGAGTTGAATGGTTATGAGATTTCTCTTCATTTGTTCTTGAGAACAAAGTTTTTCCTCCTTTTTTTCATGCTTGAGGAGAAAAAAAGTGTTGAATGCTCTTTGATGAAATTTGAAGGATTTGAGTAACGTTTTTTCCCCAGGATGTGATAATGAAAATAAAAATCAGCGGTTGGATTGAAAATAATTTATATCACAATTACTGTAATTAATTTTTCTTCATTTTGAATTTTAAATTTCTCTCAATTTTTTCCAACCAATCGTTCTCTCCTCGTCGCCCAGTTTCAGTTCCATTTCAGCACAATAATTCAACGTGAAAGTGTGAGAGAGATAAAGATAGAGAGAGAGAGAGAGGGATCCATTGTTGTTGAGTGAAAACAAAGAATCCACGAAAATGGCCATTAATTCGACGATTTGAATGGAAATTCTTATTTTATAGATAACCACATTTCCCATAAATTACATTCAAATATTTTCGGAATTCTAATGGTGTAAAATGGATATTTGTTTCATTACAAAAACATTAATTAATGTCATTAGTAATTATCACTAAAATTGAATTATTAATGAGAAAATGGTAAATTATTCTATTGAGAATAAAGAGAATTACCAAAAATAAAAATGAAATAATCTTCAATTTTTTCCCCTCAAGTCCACGAAAAATAATCACGATAATATTATCTTCACTTCCACATCATTACTAATTCACAATTGACCTGAGTAAAAAGCCATATTCACCTCAATAATCTCTCTCCCTCTCTATCCTCAATGATAACCGGAAAATTATGCACTGTGCAAAGGAAAAATCACAAATGCACTGGGATAAAAGGAAAAATGTGAAAATGCAATATCAAATGAAGTTTGGCAAATAATAATGATAAAAATCCCCCGGGGTACGGAGAAATCTCATTTTATATAGCAAATTTCAATATTGCAATTGGAGGATGAGATGGGGAAGTGTCGACGCGTGAATAATGCGGATCTGAGGAGAATTGAAGGCGCGAGGAGAAAAATATAAAGAGAAGGGGAATGAAAAAAAAATTCCCTGGTAAAGTGGGAATAGAGACGTTGTAAAATGACGATAGAAGAGAGAAATTGTTGGGTAAAAGAGAATTATTTTCTCAGGCGTCGCGTAAAGTTTTGATGCAAGTAATGCAATTTGGATTTTCTTCTTTCTCCCGTTTTTTTTTCTCCTCATCGTCTCCTTCATTTCTCCCCTTTTTTTTTTGCTCTGAAAATTTATACTTTTTCCGCTTTTTCCTGCGATAAAGCAAACTTCGTTATATCAGTCCACCCTTCGACTAGGAGCACGGCAAACAAGGTGAGGGAAGTTTACGAGGGTACAACGTGGACGAGAGGGAATGAAAAAAAGGGGCAGAACAAGCGCTGAAAGATCAAGCAGGAGAGTCGAGGGGTTTTAGTGGTGAAAAAAAGAAACATGATGCATTCGCAGCAATTCCTCGTGTCACAGTAAAAAGGAATTGCATTTAAATGGACCAGTGTTAATCCACGGAATGTACAACACGACCCTGGGAAATTCATCCTGCTTCAACCGAATTCGGAGGGGAGGGGGGTGGAGAAGAGCCAAGAGGTCGGCTAGATGCTCGTTATGCAAACATGAAAAGATTTCTCACTGCTATTTTATCATCAAACGGTGAATTTATTTCATCCTTATTAACTCGGAAAATGGAATATTTACAATTGTAATGTGTTCTACTTTGATGTTTTCATTTTCATAAGATGGAGGAGTTGATGGGAGAGAAAATTTCATGCATCTGTGCATTGGGATAGAATTTCATGTCCTTAAAATTATGACGCAAAGCCTGATTGATAGATTTCTTCAAAAATCATGTAATTTATTCACTAATTATAATTGAGTTAACGAAAAAGAAATTCAAAGTGAATGCATAGAAATAGAATAGAGTGGAGTGTTTCACACACATGGACGTGACCGCCTGAAGCGAGCAACAGTTAATTATTAAATTTAATTAAAGTACCATCGTCCCTTCTCCCAACGTCATACATATCCGCAGAGTTTGCTGAAACGACTATAGTTGTACTAGTTGTTAAAATTTTCAACTACGAATACAACAGTGTGTAAATATGACAGGTGCATTAAATTCTCATGAGTTCATTCAATTTTTTCTTCAAAGAATTCTATTAAATTCTTGGGTTTTTCGGTTTATTAATGAATTTCACTCTCGATTATGTAATGAAGATATCTCGGAAACTAAGCGAGATGGAGAAATTTTCATGGAAACCTTTTTTGTAGCTCTTGAAATTCTCTACAAAAAAAGTGTTAACGAAAATTTTCCTATCTCTCTTAGTTTCCGAGTTATCTTTAGTAAACCAATGATAATAAAATTTGTAAATTTTACTAGTTTCGGTAATGAGTCGTTTCTGGGGCATTAGTACAGAGTCCCTGAGGGAAAAATAAAATAAAGTAACTGCGAAAGGAAATTATTGGGTGTGGGAGGGGGAGGGAAAAATGAATTGCCCGATTCCGAGTAGAGAGGGGAAAAAAAGGAGCACTCAATTCCTCAATGTCTCTCTTTGTGACACATAGACGCACACTAACAAACTCTGGAGAAAAAGTAGGTAACATATCCTCGACCACTTCCTTTCGGCATCCTTTACTCTCTTCTCATACACATACACTATATTCTCAACGAAACACACGTGGTTCCTATACATTTTTTTTTCTTCATTCTCCTTTATTTTTGTCAATTCTTTTTCCTCACTCTCGTTTCTTTATTCACTCTATTTTCCGTACTGCGATTGGATACGCTCTCGAATGGAAAACAGACGACTGTTGTACCGGACACGACTTTTCAATTTCTCCATGAAAAGTCTTGCATATAAACACACATACAAATGCTTATTTCTTTTAACAATGAGTTTAAATTTTATTTTTTTCCTTCGTTGGGAATATGGTGTTTGGTTTTAATTTTAATGCAACAATGTAGAGATTTTAAAATTCACAAATACGTGATGGGAAAATTTGTTTATATTTCATTTTTATGGGAAATCGGAAAAATATATATAATTGTACAAATAATTGCAGAGGTGCTTGACCCCTTTTTTGAGTTCATCCAAATGAAAAGCGCATGAAATTATGCATGTGGAAATCAAACGGGTCAGTTAGTGGGCACTGAGACAAACCAATTAAATGAGACGTAAAAACGATTTACAAGCATTTCCCTAGGCAAATCGGCTGCACATTGTGTAATTAAAACGCCTGTATTGTTACAGAGATAAACTCATTATTGTCCGATGAGCCGAATCTGGCAAATCCTCTAATTTCGTAATTATCAAACGTATTTTCTAAAATTCGGGAAATTAAATGAGATAAACGAGAAAATGAGTTTATTCGATTTTAAAAAATCGACATTTTCAAAAAATAATCTATAATTTACGACAAAAAACGAATTAAATACTTGAGAATTGTGAATAAAATGTGAATGACACTTGAGAGAACTCAAGTTTTTCCGTAAAACAAAAAAATTGGATAAAGATTGGTACGTTGCGGCTGAATATAGCGAGGGGAGGAAAAACAGCCCTATCCTTATCCGGCAAATCCTTTCATCCAATTTCAGAAGGTTGGAAACTGGCGAAAATGCTTTTTGGTGGAGAAAAGTAGAGGATAGATTGTGCCAAGGGATTAGGATTGTTATTTTGTTATGAGAGGCACAAAATCGCCTGACACCTACTCCATACACTAGTCCACCAATGGATACTTTTACTTTTTCCTTCTAAAATTCCCGGGAAAAAAGAGGCGAAAAAAAGAGGAGAGGACGATAATACACCTTGAGGAATCTCACGAGCATCCTCGGACCCTCCTGGAGCCGGGCAATTTATCGGTGTTTTGTTTTCTACGATAATCAGAAAATAGGATTCTCCGGCTTCTCTCTTTTTTTTATCGGTGATAATAGCGTTTTATTCGCTATTTTCCCACACATTTCTTCTTTCCTTGATCTCGTGCTTATTCCAACTGAAAGATTGGGGCTGGAGGAGGAAAAATTGTGGTAATGATAATCACAGGGACTCAGGCGTATCTTCGAGCTGTCAAATTAATCCCAGTGATCCAGAGATTTGTTGCACGAAATTGTCTCTTCGTTTTTACACAACATCATTTTCCTCATTGACTGATTGGAATTATTATATGAATATCTCGGAAACTATTGGGTTTATCAAAAAATGTCAAGATACCTTTTTTGTGGGGAATTTTGAGAACTACAAAAAAGGTCTCTTCATAAATCCCCGTAAATCCAACGGTTTTCGAGATATTTTCAGAATTTAACTCAACCAATTTTTCACTCGTGCACATAAATTTAACGACAAAAGTATCTGCTCGAAAAAATTTGAGTAATCATTTGAAATAAATCTCAGGAATAAAAGGAATATATAATGATACATAATTTATGAATCACTCGATCTATACGATAACCCACGAATTCAGCCCAATCGAAGGATTGTAGAGGGGTATTCACACACATGAGCATACACATAGAATCTATGAAAATTTGAATTATAGCATTTGGTATCGGAGTAGGAGCATTAAAATTCGCACCGCGGCGACATTCTGAGGGGAGAAGTAATTTATATCTTCTCAATTGTGCATTATCGATGGCACGTTTCCGGTTGAATGAGAACGTTGGAAAAGAAGTGGAAGAGTACGTTTCTTCAGGAGAATGGAGAATAGAAAAAGAAGAAAATAATGAAAGAAATGGAATCGTTTGAATATTTATAAAAATATGAACGAAAGCAATATTCTCAATTAAATCACAAGAATTTCTACAAAAAGCAAAATTAATCTTGATTACTCTGGCAAATTGATGCACAAACAGACGTGAAAACAGTTCAAACAAATTAAACATCAACAGACACAAGCACCTATTATCATCCATTATTTCAAAGAAAATAAACACTCTAATCCAATGATGCATTCAAACCGCTGTTATTTAATCCACCAAAGATTTACTCCAAGATGTAAATTAATGGTGTTACAAACGATTCTCACTTCCAACTCAAGAAATTCTGCATTTCCGTTGGACTGAACAAACAATCACTCCGTATTTACTCATGCATTACCCGAATTTCCATATGAATTTACCGTATCTTTTGCTATTTGTGTAAGTACACTATGGAGCTCACGAAATCCCTGGATTTTCAATGGTAATGGACAGTTGAATGGACATTTCAATGAAATGATAGATCAATTCTCATTCTCTGGAGACTACCTCCCTGAGATATTCTCAAAAGAATGAGGAAATTGTGATAATCTATTCATTAGACACATAAAGTGACTGAATATCCTTCATGAACATTGATTAAATCATTGCCTCCAATATTGAGGATTCAGGTGCTTCATAAACAGATGGTGGTTGTTGATCACTATCGATTAAGTTAGCCAATAATTAAGCTGTCCCCAGTCTCCATTATAGTTTACCTAACGCAGTATTTAGTCAGTGAGGTGCTTTATACAGTCCAGCAGTCACGTCGAACCTCAAAGGCTTCATGCTACTGTATTACAGTATGAAATCGTTGTTCGTATTACATAAACGTTTGGATATTCTCCTGAAAAATGCGATAGTGATGGGAGTATTGAAATTTTAGAATCTGCTGAAGCCATAAGAGACCTCGTATAACTGCCTCCTGTCTTGTTAATTGAACGTATCTCACCAAGTGATGTAGAAGGTATTGGGTTGTGGCTGGATGCCTTGGAGCTACTTTGGCATCAATGGTAATTTGATCCTTTAGTGATAACGCTGAGGAGTAATTTGAAACTGTGAAAAATAGTGAACGAGGCTTTGTGAAATTTATTATTCTTCTTTAATTACATTCATTAGCATTTTATTTCAAGGAGAATTCACTTGCTTTTGTCAATTTGATGATGATGATGATGATGAGACATTAGAAAAGAATAAATAAGATTTTTTTCGGGAAAATCTCAGAAAGAAACAAGGAACGAAATTAATTGAGGTTCTTTTTTATTACAACTGCTGCAATCGTAAATCGTTGGAATCATTATCTCCAGCACTTGTGGCACCAAAAGCCAGCATAAAAGTTGAATGAAACTGGAAGAGTACAGAGGTAGAGAAAAGAAGGAAAATGATTATAATAGTTGTGTTGGGTGGATATGGCATTTGATGATAGTCAGTGGATACTGTACAATACAGTCTAGGTAGTTAGTGGTTATTGCCGAGCGGCAGGTGGGATGTGGCCAGTGAATATGGCCCGGAGACTGCCACTCTAACCCAGGACATGATTTCAACGATATCGTAAAGAGCTTCTCTGTGAAATGAACATATATATCCCTGTATTTACGTTCCTTTTTTTCCCCACTTTTTTTTTCTGTTCCACACTGCCTATCAATTCCGTGCACCCATTGGACAGGAAAATGAGGACAACCACGTGACACTCTCAACGATTTTCATTGTAGAATAAATTGCACATTGATGAAACTATTTTACATAGTAAAACATATCTATTAACATATTTATTCAATTTTTTTTTTTAAATAAAAAAACAAACATTTTCCCATTTTAGAATCAGAATTCACGATTTTCTGAATTTATAGAAACATAAAATTGTAATATCCCACATTATTGCACTGGAGCACTGAAAATATTCCAACTTAAAGAAGAAATGAGCACTGAGCAAAGACACTGAGAATGAATTACGAGGCAGCATAACCAGATCCCATTCGTTATCACACACTCCACTTCTTTTCCCTCAATCCCTATTCCATTTGAAAAACACTCCTCCATAATGTTTTTCTATTTTCTTCATTCCATCCTGTCCCAGGAGAGCGCACACACGTGGATATCCCTGTTTGTCCTCTTCCTAATTCGCCATGGTCCCATACGCTTTATATTCGTTAACAAAAGATGACAAAAAACCCTAGGGCTCGAAGGCCCGGGTCGTCCAACTCGAGGGTGACCGAAAAAAAAAGAAGGTGGAGTTGTACTAAACTCTCATTCAACCCGAGAATTTTTATTCGAGTGACATTTTTAATCTCCCAAACTTTTTTTTCCCAAATTGCGGTTTTATTGCGTCAGGCTAAGTGTCAGTTTGTGGAGAACGAGGGAATTTTCTTTTTTTTTTCGGTCTCTCTCGTTTGGAGCTTTTGAAACAACTTTTTTCGCTGGTTGAATGGATCGTTTGTATTTTTAATTGCAGACGGTTTTGTGAATTTATTCTTCTTTTTGGAGGGCATTGTAACACGAAATCCCAAGGCGTTTTGTGGTGGGAGGGATGAAGAATCGGGAGAATTGCGACAGAGCTCTGATAGCCAATCTGGGAGATTAATGATGTTGAAATACATTGAAGAATCCAAAGACGTAGACACTTGATTCCATCACTTTTTTTTTTTGGGTAATTCTCACTTCAACGGAGATTGAGTCTTTTGATAGAACGGGAGAATGTCTTTGTGCTATTGATTTACGGGAATCTGTAGTCCAATCAAATGTGCTGATGATTCTGATACAGTTGGAGATTCTGGGATTATGCAAAATTTTCATTTAATCTTGAAGACTGGAATATTCATTCATCTGGAGGGGGATTTGTTGAAACGTTGAGGGAAAAGGAATTGTAATGAGCAGAAATTGTCGAGTGCCAGAGACACTTGAACACTTGTCCTTAGGAGGGAGTTTGAGTTTGTGGAAAAAGTGAGAACTAGGAACTGTAAGTTCAAGACTTGACTGGCATTTTATATCCCCGAGTGATGTTTCAGAAGCGATTTAATTTAAATTGTAATGGCTTTTAAGACAATACGAAATTGCGTTTCAGTGTTGAGCTTTATTTTGTAGGAAATTACAATTCATTTTAATTAAAATGTTTTTCGTGAATTTTTCATTATTAATTAATGCACGAGTTATGGAAGTACTATTGTTTTATTTTAAAATTCATTATATTAATGAAATAAATAATTTGAAAATGAAAATATTTTTTGGTTAAATTTTTACATATATTTTGAAGATTTAATAATTAAATTACTTTAATGTAATTCTCATGTAGTTTAATTCACAAAATCTCAAATAATCAAGTTGAATCATTGTTACAACAGTCTCGCGTTATCTCTGGCAAAACTTTCACAGAGATATTCATGTTACTCACTGGAGTACAGTTGAGTACACAAATGGACTTTTCGTCAAACAGATGAATGTACGTATATATATTCAGCAGCTTCAAAGTATATAAATTTTATTTTCTGAAACTACATAGAATTACATTTCAAAGTGAATACCACTATTTTAATTACATTTATGGTGAGCAATGTTTCAGCAAAAGATATCTCTGGACATAATTATCTCTAAAATTTCAAAACTTTTCGAAAATCCATGAAATCTGAAGGAATAAACTTGAATTTACTCTAATGTTTGTCGTTGAAATATTCAAGAGTTTCAGAATTATAAGTTTTTATTTTTTTTTAAGGAAATGCAATTTTCCAGTATCATTTTCATTCTAAACTTTGGAATCTTACTGCCACTAATTTGCAGCACTAGCCTGCAAAATTACGCAAAATACAGACGAATGAGGACAAAGTAGAGATACATCAAAGTTGGATAGAAATTTTCAAAGTTTGATACTTGTTCTCCACCGCATTTCCTGTATACAACATACGGAAACTTATCGCTTCGTATATTTTCGAGGATATCCATCAGTAACGCTTGGTGAACCACGACAACTAGATGACATATAACTCTGATGTGCTTCCGAAAGTTTTATTGGTGATTTTAATTCCCCAGGATTACTATTTACTCTTTTTTGATGATTAGATGATGATAAATGACAATTGAACGGACAATATTGGAGAAAAGAGGAGCAAGAGGTAGGAAAAATCTGAAAAAATTAGACAATAATGTAGACATACTGAAGCATTTTCCCAATTTTTTCAGATTTTTTCATCAACTCCTTCATACCAAATAAAATTATTCAAAATTCAATCTCATTATTTTTCATAAAATGCAAATTCATTGTATCCATTGAAATTGTTACGAAGTTTGATTTTTCTATCTCCATTCTATCATCAAACAATACACTCATCCACTACTATAATTCATAACATCATGAAAAGTTACAAAGTTTTGATGCAAAGAAGGAATTAAGAAGAAAAAATGAAGTGAGAGTTCATAAAGACTCCCTAAAGTTCATTTAAAGCCGTCTGAAAGAGATTGAAGAAGAGAAAAGCAGTGAAAATTTCTCCTTTAAACTAAAAATATTTCTCCATTCCAACTCCCACTGCCATAACCCCATTGACCGTCTTGGGAATTAAGAAGAACTCAATTCTCTTGAATGCAACTTTCGTCTTCTTCAGCTAGTTGTTAACGAACAAGATTCCTACTGCTTTTCATTCCGCTACTTTAATCCTACCACTTGATATACACTTTTTATGCACTTGGGCGTTTGCCACTCTTCTATCTTCCTCTCTCTTCCATTTTAAACTGTGAATGGAATAAAAGAAAAGTTGCCAAGTTATCGAAGATTACAGGAAGTCTATAAACGTCAATTGAGATGTATTTCATTTGAATTTCTGTCTTCAAGGATCATGAAGAGGATATTGAAATCATTCAAGAATGTCGGAGTGATCAAATTCCATGAGATTCAATGAATCGTAAGAAAATTGGATTATCCTGATTGAGACACTTCTCATCTGATTTCTATTGAAACGATTACTACCGAAATCTGTCAGAAGAAAGATATATCTACACTGAGCTCAAGCATTTTGATTTGGTAATGCTGACTAAGTTAGTAAATCAAGATGATGAACAAAACTTCAACAACAGTCATATAGTCGTACTGACAATCATAATTGCTTTCATTGAGTACTCTTCACTAAGATCAATTTTAGTCATCACAAAAATGACCCCAACAATGCTATTATTGTTAGGTCACCTAATTCCTTCAGACGTTTTGATCCACCATCAAACTCTCATTAAAACCGAACATAATGAATCTCCTGTCCCCGATAACAGAAGCCCCGTATCAAAATTCCAAGCTTCAACATAAACCACCAGCATCATTGTGGTTTCGAGTGGAAGCCAGAAGTTGTCCACAAAACTCTCGGTCCGCTCTATCCTCGCGCCAAGTCTCTCTTTTTTTCACTCGATAAACATCATCGATAATTCATGATCCCGAAATAGGAGTAGGTGAAAGTTGTCTCGCTTTAGCATTCACTCTTGCATAAGAGCTCGAGCCCCTGTCCTCGTACGATAGCCTCCACCCATTATTGATTCCGCCTTTGAATCGGCGATGGGTAGGATCGACAAGACTGGATGGTAGCCGTGTGCAGTCATGTTGCATCGCACATGGCAGAGGCACACACACATGTAGCATATTGTAACAAGTGCAATTCTATATGTACAGAACACATAGTAGATGCCTCCTTCACTACATACACCAATGTACCATGTGACAGCGCGGAAAGCCTTGGCGTGTCGCACTAATGCAGTACTTAGTCTGTGGAAGCTTGAAAGCTCCGTTTCTACGGGAAACTGGAGCTTAATAATTTGTCGCCTTTAGAAATGCTTGAGAGAAAGAGAGAGAGCGAGAAAGATATATGAACATTACGGACTATCTTCAAGGAATCTCAGCTGTTGTTTCCAATACCTCATGTTTAGCGAGCGTTATAGCACCGTCTTCACTGTTGGAGATGGTGTTAGATAACCGGTTCAGCGTTAGTTGTGTGAGATACTGCATTCTAGTGAGATGGAGAAACACCGATGAAATTATTCAGTGTACAAACTTCAACGCGTTAATACTGAAGAGAATTAGGACATTAGAGAAATTATAGCCATTGTGAATTTGTCGAGGAATGACCCACTGAATTCGTAGGAAGAAATCTTTTGGGGAGATTTTTGTCATATCATTGCAGCAATTATGATTGTTAGTATGACTATATTGCTGTTGTTGATTACAGAAATTTCATATAATTTGATTTACTACTTGGCATAATGATGCTGACTTTCTATGGCTAAAGTCAGCATTACCAGATCAAAATGCTTGAGGATTCAATTAACCCTATTTTTATTGTTGCCAAAATTATATCTTTCTCTCAGTGTGAACTCAAGATTTTCAGAGGATTTCGATCCTGTTCAGAAGATGGATGAATGGGGTAATGAAAAATAACTGAGGCTTCAGTGTACAGAGTGGAAAAAAAGCTGGTCAATTCTGAGTGATCATCTCTGCTTTATTCTTTCTCCTGCACTTTATATACTTTTCTCGAGGAGAAAATGTTGGGACGAGTGCAGGAGGAAGGAGAAAAAAACATCATTGAGATGAATTTTTTATGAGGATCCTCATGAGTACTCGAGATATATACACTTTCTTTGAGGGCCCTCATTGTGATTCATGATCCAACCAACTGCTGATATTCCTCAACTGCAAGTACCCGTTGTACTTCTGTAAATTCTTCTCTCTCTCTTACTCATATCCATATTAAATGTGCCATATTTCTCACTGAAAAACACTTTCGTGTAAATTTATGTGTTGCGCTAAATATATTTCATTATTTATCAAGAGAGCAAAACTCGAGTGGTACTCGACGCAAATATTCAGCGCCAGGAGTCCCATGGGATAATTCCATGTTATATATCACTATTACTCCACTACATCTTTTTGCCCAATGGGATTTAGTTTTGTGAATCATTTTCACTGCAACCAATTCTCCATTATTTTTCCATTTATTTATTATTCAGAATTAAATGAACATCCGTGAATGAATTTAATACTCTACTGAGCTCCACCATTACCCCAAAACTAACAATAAAATAATGATAATAAAAATAAATAAATTATGGAATTTTGTTTCTCGAGCATTAAGGATTAACCACACGCTCGTATTTATCTCGCTCAGTTTCATAGGGAATGACATTCAGAAATTGGATTTAATATTTTAGGGTGAAATGTTTATTCTCTTGTTTCTACATTAATAAATATAATGTGCATTATAATTATTGTGTTACGTGAATATTCGATTCTTCAGAGTAAATGCACTTTAAACTGTTCTTTTCACTTAAAAAAATAAATGAATATGCATTGAATTTGCAAAAAGAAATATCTTCAATATTCACAATTTTAACGATGAAAAAATCCTTTTATCCTTTTTTCTTACAGAATTGATCTCCCTCAGGATCTCTACGAATGAATCATCCAGATGAATTTGTCCAATTTAAATTGAAAATTCCCAGAGATGTAATATATTTGGTATTCAGTTTGATAACATCAATCTGTTTTAAGTTTGATGAAAGCTCAAAACTTATCAATTGAATTTCGTTGGAAAACGAGCGTCTATCTCTCCCTCTCTCGGATTGAGATTTCACAACGATATTGAAGTTGCCTCCATCCGCCATTACGGTTTTGGTGCCATCAATTTTGCGAGATACACGACGTGGAATACGAATTAGCAATCTGCGCCATCCTCGCTCATCAATTATTATCACAGCCCGTCGTCCGTCATAGTAGTACTCCCTTTTTTATTTATTCCTGTTCTCTACCTCCGGGTCTTCCGCAACGAGGAAAACCGACCGCTTCCAGAATTGTCTGAAATCTCCTTTTATCGCTTGAATCAACAAATATTAAATTGCTATTCACAGCGTAATTGTGTCACAATTTATATTTAATCCAAACTGTAAACCATTAAACCAACTAATTACGTCTTTCACTCCAGTAAGCTCAATCCACTTCAATCCTCCCTCTATTTTTATTCACCTTTTGTTTGCAAAACGGAATTAAGACCCTCTACTCACAAACAGATCCAGTTTAGTCCCTTGGGGAAATGGTCAATATTGAATTAACTACTTCAGGACAAAATCACGATGGAGATTCAGCTGCCCGATGATGGTCAACAAGGAATCACAGGAGAGAGTGCTAATTAGGAAAAAGTAACTTGGATTTTTTCCAGATCAAAAGCATTTATCAAGGGAATTGTGACACAAATACGAAATCCTTTGGTGAGATTTTTGCTATGTCATTACAGCAATTATGATTGTTAGTATGACTATATTGCTGTTGTTGAATACAGCAGTTTTATATAGTTTGATTCACTACTTGCCATAATCATGACAAAATGAAAATTTGACAAAATTCTATTTTTCTCTCAAAAAGGAGAGGATGAAGGTGAGAAAAAAATTATCGTTATGCAGTGGTGGCTTTAAACCCACCAGGTCTCTCTTCGAGACACTCCTCGCTTACTGTCTGCCGAGATAATGCACCTCGTTCCACGTAAGCCGGCGTTGGAGCCGAAAAAAAATAGGAGATGAATGCAAAAAAAAGGACGAAAAAAACCGGTGGAGAAGCCAAACAAAAAACACATAAGGATGAAAAGAAAATGCTAGTGGAAACGAGCAGCAGCCACGAGGCAGTGTGAAAGGATTGTAAAAATGTTCAAGGTTTTTATCGTATCACGTCACGTTGGTCTAACTCAACACCTCCCGGAGTTCTTACATTGAAGTGCCCACTATTCTTCCATTTCCCTTTTTCTCTCCTTTCAGTTATCTCGTTCGACGCTGAAAGTTTATAGCTATTGAATTGGCCATCATGGTAATGCCAAAACATCTGCGTTTTCACATACAGAGGTATTTCTTCGATAGCAATACGGCTATTTGGTAACGGAAAAAATTTTCACGTACACCCATGTCCGGCTTGTATAAACATTGATTTTCTCTCTTTTCCAACTTTCTCCACCCCCTCAGGTTTTACAACTGTCCAAATGTTATTTCACGTGGGGAATGGAAAAACGCTCAATGAGACACGTCCAAAACTCGTAACACCAAATGTATTTTCCGTGAATATTGAAAGAGTATACCGTTGCATTGTGCTTCTCTCTCTCTCTCTCTTTTGCCCGAGTGCGATAAGTTTGGACGTAAAATCGAAATATCCGTGAAAATCCAATTTTGTACATATTGGGCTATGCATAAATGTCAATGAATAAATTTAATTTCAGTCTATAACGGATGCGGTAACATTTCTGCACATTCAGACATATGATATTTCACAGAGTCCAGGACAATGATATGTTATGTGCCTCTTGAAAAAGAGAGAAGGATAAGCGTGAGATGAATCCTTTCATTTCGCTTATGTTCACGTCGTTTGTACAGGAGCCATATGCAAATATGGATAAAGTGTGCGGGCGAGAATGGAAAAAAATGGAGAGGTGCGAAGTCTGGAAGAAAACCTGTAGACTCATGTGTGGCTACGACAGCAGAATATTCTGCCACCAACACTGCCAGTATAAAACACACTATCTCGTTGAGCTCACTCTCCCTCTCTGTGCGTTTTTCCTTTTTTTCCCTGCTTTTTCCTTCCTCTCTCGTTGTACCCTCCTGGTCACCTTCATTACGATCATACGTGCACGTAATACACGATCAGCTGACGCACCCTGGCAAAAAGCCCAACACTGGAAGCTGTCTCATGGAATGGATTTACCTTCTTTTTTTTTCCTCGACTTTCTATATATTGCGTCACAAAATCGTAGTCACGTAACTGAGTTCTTGATATCAACCCTATCACATTACTTCTATGCACCGGAATCTCTGGTTTGGAATCGGTAAGTGTTGGGTAATTCAGGATGATTTATCAGGTTTATGATAATCGATAAATTTTTTAAAAAGTCTCAAAGAGAATTCTCTACTTTTCCGAATTCAAATCAACATTTTCCAATAAAAATGCAAATTCCTTTGAACGAAAATGAAGCAATAAAAAAGTCCTCCGAAAACTACTGAACTGAGGATAAAAAAGAGTGGAAAAAAAATGTCTACCAAGTGATTCCCGGAAAATTACCACTCAAACACAGTGATCCACAGTGAAGTCTTCCTAATGAACCATTCGACACCGAAGGACCACCATTTACAGGGTTATCGGTGCGTCAACGATTCAAATAAAATTTCCCAGTTCCGAAAGGTAGTTCATTCATTCTGAATGAAATTTTATCTGTCTCTCAGTAACAAAGTTCCTCTTCTCTCTCTCCCCCGGATAAAAATCCTGTACTGTACTTGAATTCACACTCTATTCCTCTTTGCCCCTTTCGTATTTCCACGTGCCTCAACCGTTAAAATTCGACTAACGAGTCTTCCGGCATCCGGGCACTGTCGTTCCGGTTTATAGTGCCGGTGCCCGTTTAAATTTCATCTAAAAAGAGAAAAGACCTGAGAATATACGTAATGCAATGGTGAATGATGGGAGGGGGTTGTTACAAATTGTGAAAGGATGAGAAATGAAATACCCGAGAAAATTCCCTATTCCTCTATCTCTCTCGTCTCTTTTCATGGGAAAAATGAGAAGAGTAAACATCGTTAGGAATTACATACGTCTCTGTATTCGTGTTATGCATGAAGACACGGGTTTCGAGTTTCCATTCGTTTTCATTTGATTATGATTTTTCGTACAGATTTCAAACGGCTCTTGTTACGGTAAATAACGTAATATCCTTTTATTTTGTGGAAAATTTGTGAGCATTGAAATTTATGATGAATCCTTTCATTGTTCAAAATTGGAAATTGTTTCGTTGGTAAACATTCAACTTTTTGACGAGAGAAAAACACATGTTATGATGAAATTTCAGAATTTTGATGAAATTTGATATTTCAGAATTTGGCTTTGTTTTGTTGTTTGATATGATATGAATTTCATGAAACTTTTGTTTATTAAAATACGAAAATTCCTGAATTCAAAGAGAAATTGACAGAATAAACTGAATACACAATGAAAATAATGAGATCCCTTGAGTTTGTTGTCTTGGAAACTTTGAATTTTCTGTTTGTAAATCAACAGAATAATTTCTTCAAATTATACTCTATGTTCCTTCTTCAATTGAGAATCTTCATGCGCTTAATGAATACCTGGTAAATTAAATTTTGGAGTTTGAGATATTTGGAAATTATGTGCATCATGAGAGAGCCGAATATATTAATTATTGGTGGAATATTCTGGGAAGATGAGAAACAAAGCATGAATCCTGTGTTCCATTAATTATTATCACATATTCCTTTATGAGAGAAAAGTGAATAGAGAATATGTTTGACTCAATTATTTCTACATGCACGTAATAAAACTGGTATTTTATTCAATAATTTTATGAATTTCAGTTATTCGAAATTTAATTAAAATCTTCATTCATTCTATCTTTCACCTTTTTCCTTTCTATTATCAATTAATTAAACTGAGAGAAAGAAAGAGCAAATATTTTCATTTCATGACAATACTTACCCACAAGTTTTCACCATTATTCACCAATAATTTATTAATTTTGATAAATTAATCTTTCCAAGTCAAACAGCTTAGAATTTTGGAGAATTGAGTAGGGTCTCGTGGTTAGTGGTATGAGACGTTGGTAACTGGATAGGGCTTACACTGTAACAAGTTGAAACATACACAAAATGTCGTGGGACCCAGCTATATAACCACTGGCTTTACGTTGGGGTCCTCCTGGGCGCGCCAGACCCCTTTCCTAACAATAAAGTTCCATTGTTTGGAGCTGAGCAGCCCATTCACCATGTGAGGAGGTTTATGTTTGGCCGCCTCCTAACTTGGACAATTGCCAAAAGATTTTTGATATTTTTTGGCACTGAATCAAACTGCATATAAACGGTTAAAATGTTTCGCCTTGTACTTATCTGATTTCTCTCCATTCTCCCACTTTTTTTTTACACCACTTACTTCTAAATGCCTTGTCATATTCGTTTAGTATTTGTTTCTCTTTTTGTTCATGTGCTTTATTGCTTCCATTTGGATTCACAATGGATTGATAATGATGGAAGAAATCATTGGGGAATTAACTATATTTTTATTGTCACCAAAATTCTATTTTTCCCTCAGTTTTGATTCCACAACATTTGCATAATATAAACCATCAAAACAATAATAAATTGTAACGTTCCTCCTTTTTTTACAACTCATAAAACTCCAAATGAATTCACATCAAACCCTGAAAATCCAAATTTCCCCTGAAAATAAATTTCCAAATTCTCCATTAAACTCACAATTGCAGAGCTTCCCGTGAATCATTGAAAATGATTTTTCCCATTTTTCCATTCGTGGCTAAATAAAAAAAAATGCGAAAAACCTATAAAAATGAAGTACGATGGACAATAAAGAAATATGATATAAAATAGGAATTCAGTGTTCGCAGATTTTTGTGGTAACCAATCATATCGACAAACTATTAGTACCGATGATGGAGCCGGCCAATCACGGCCGAGTGCTTTTGATATGGACCTCGTAATTCATTGGTTCAACTGATCGTTCATACCCTAGAATCACGTGTATGTATATTCTGTGCACAATGGAGGAGTGGTTACAACCACTGGTGAATACAATTTTGCGTATGAAACAGTTCGCAAGAGATAGCAGATAGCCGAACCACTCTGTATGACAACTTGATGGGAACAAAACCAGAATTTCTCCGGAAAAAAATTTATCACTCTGCGTTTATTTTTATTATCTTTATCTCGTGGTTTCCATTGCATTTCATTTGACTCTCCTGTTCTCTGAGAAAGAGGAATTGCTCACGGGTGTATTATGATTGAAAAGACGCACCTGAATAGAATTAACCGAAAGAAATTAATTATGATTAACCACGTGTGCGAGAAAAGTTGCTCACTGCATGTTAATTGTTGCGTGTTATGGTCATATCAATTCAACAAATTTCCACCAGATGCTCTTTATTAACCCCAAGAAACGTAGAAGCAATCCATCTTGTCGTGTACCTGGAAGCAGCTTGAGTCTTTATATATTTTCTTTCATTATTTTCCCCCTCTATCAACTGTTTGTGTAAGAACTCCAGCAAATCCCAAGTGTCCTTCCCCCACTCCTCCTCGAAGGATAAACTCGATTGAAATTAATGACGTAAGAGTAAAAAAATAAGTTGGATTATCGCATTGATTTCATTGCTCAAATAGATTAATTCTTCTTCATGATTTTCTTTATATCAACCATTACTATTTTTTTATTAGCACTAAAGGGAATGTCATACTTCAATTTACAACGTCATCGTAATAAATTCAAACTGCTCACAGAATAAGTCTCATAACAATTCCAGATGTAATAGCTAATAAAAGAAAGATATAATCTCAATTCTTATATGAATATGGCAGTCCCTCTCTTAATCGCCCCACGCTGGGCTTCAGTTCCGAGGGGAAAGTACTAACGGAGCGCTCCCACTCTTCGCAGGGGGCGGGGCATAACCCTTAAAAGCGCGCGCGTTTTAAAACTGAAATACAGACATAATCTTAATACTCCTCTCTTCTTTTTAATAATCCATCATAAAGTGCATGCATATTCTACAAAATATGACGTTCAAAAGCTTCGCCTATAATATCGAAAAAAAATTCAATTTAATTCATCCAACGTAATAGATAAGTTTGAACGAAAAAGGATTGTATCGCATGGGACATATTTCTCGTTTAGTTCATGCATGCTCAACATTTATCCCATGGGTGTATTAAAGCTTGTTGGTTGTTACCGTGAAGTTTACGTGATCATGCGACAGGTGAATAACGTGTTTGCGAGAAAAAACGAGGGAAGTGGATTGTGACCCCCTTGTCGAAGCTAACTCCTCCCACTCTCCGCAATTTGCCCTCTCTCCTTGTTATTTTTCACAAGAAATGACGATAATACCCAAGAGAACTTTTTCAACTGTCTCCACTCTGATGTTTATTTCCTCTACTTCTTTCACAATTATTCCCCGTGTCTTCTGAATTTCACGCACAAAAAAAGGAGCAGAGACAAAAGAAAAAGGAACGAAGTAAATCGGTTGGGATTAACTGATTTTTTTTTTAAATTCAGATACTGAAGTCACATGAAGTCGACTTCACTTTGAAGTAATGATGTGTCATGAAGCACTCACACATAATCCTTCAGCACTCTCGTTAAACAATTTAATATCATTACTCTCGTGATGAGAAAAACTCTCACACCTTTGTTTGTTCAATAGTATCACTTTATTTATGTCTAAATTGTATTACGATTAATAATACCTCATTTAAAAAACATTACTCTTTACTTATGTACTAAAGTAGACTAGAAGAGGTAATCTCTATAACAGCTGTTTGTTGTATACTCCACATATACATCAACAAATACCAACTCACTCGTTACGGAAACTTCCGAAGTGCGCCGATCAGAGTTGATGAAAATATTTTTTTATTCTTTTATGCTAAAAATTACTGGAATAATAATAAAGCGATCTGAAATAACTTTTATTTTTTGACAGATAGAAAATAAATCAAGTGGTCATTCCATTTGAAGTTTTGAAGAAAATTTGAGTTATTTATAAGCGTGAGAGGAAATCTCATAGCGGGACTGTTGAAGGGATATCGAAGAACATAATTGCTTCGTACACGTGCAAACATATTAAACACAGTCCCCAGTTAGAATTTCGGATGAGAAACAGTGACTGATGAAAAAATCTCTACAACTTTGAAACAAAAAACAAAGACGAATTCTCCTGCCTGACTCAGTAATTGGATAATCGAGTTATTCGTTTGATTCCGACCATTGGTTCTGTGGAAGCGTCGAAGGGAAATTGACAACATCGTTTCACCCAATGGAAAAAGAAAGGCCGTCAATTTCTCTCTGGATCGACCAATTCAAAGTACATCTGATATAATCAAATAGAATTCCGATGGAATCTACTCGCTCCCATATTTCGATAAATTCTCGTGGAGATTGAGGGAAAAAAAATAATAGAACTGTAATATGAATGGATATTGGAATCGTGATGAGTCGGAGAATTGCGAGTCAGGACGAAGGGAATAAGCATCAACGGCCTCGTTGATGTCGCTCGTGCAGGTGCACATGCTGTCTACGTTGATAAGACTCGAGTAAGAGAGAGAGACACGTACAGAGTGCGACGTGAGGGGAGAAACCGAGTCCCCTAGTATTCTGGGTATTCAACACACAGTGGGCTCAGGTACCGTCTGGAGTGTATTCGTACAAGTGCACCCTTAAGTGAACGCACTGAATGCAGAAACGGTTCAAGCTATAATCATATATGTCTGTTTGTGTCTTTATTGTGACTGTCCTTAGTTTTTATTTTTTAAATGAATTTTATTTAATTACGCGGAGATGTAAAAGTCATTTCGTTCATCAAAGAGTGAAGACTTTTTTTTTAAGGAGTAAAAGGAGCGTTTTAATGAGTTTTTCAACACTTTGAGATGGTAAATTATCGTGTGGTACTGAGGGAGTTTGAAGGAAATAGTTAATGGGTCAAGGAGTGGTGGAAGTATTCATTAAATTTTATGATTGAATTAATTATCAGGGCACTTTGTATCCTGTGGGGGGAAATATTATACGGGTGGTTAGATTCAGGGTTCATTGAGGTTCAGGTGGGGTCTTTGAGGATTGGATAACAATGTAGACATGTTGGAGCATTTTATTCATTTTTTTGAAGCAAAGTTATTTGTTTTGATGGAGAGAAATCCTTGGTTTTCGTTAAAACCTCGGAAACGAAAGGAGATGAGCTCAAGCACTATGCTCCGCCTCCTGCGAAGAGTGGGAGCGCTCCGGTAATCGTTTCCCCTCGGAACTAAAGCCCCGGGTGAGGCGATTAATAGAGGGACTGCATGAATTCTGATACCTCTTCGTTAGGAATAGTTCAGGACTACCGTATTCATTCTTCTCGATAGCTCTCGAAATTCTGTGAAAAAAGGATCACAGCAATACAGCAATATTTCATTCAGTTTCCGAGATTCTCAAAAAAAAGGATTAACAAAAAAACTCGAGTTATCCAGCTTCACAGAGACCATCAAAGAGCACCTGCATAGAATACATCTCTTCTTTTTCAGACCATCACCAATTAAAACATAATCTCCGCTATTTTTCGTTGAAGCTTCAGAATCACAAGTTCCTCTGATTCCTCTCGTTTAATAATAATTCCCTAGTACCAATCGCGTGCAATAAGCGGCTTTTTCTCGTCCAATTTCTCGCATCCATTCCAACTTTATCAAAATAGCCCATTGAAGCACGTCTAATTATTTTGTTTCAGTTTTACGTAAACTTTTGCATATACAATAATTTGAAAAACTACAGGAAACATTGTTTCTGCTCTCGACAGATGACTGGTTATCTTTTAATGCCACATTTGCACAAAGTAAGATTCTTCAAATGCCTGAGCTAATGCCTTTTAGCAATGGCTCCTGCGGCTGTGGATTACATAGAGAAATAGCAGAAAATAAGGTAGGGAGGGGGAACAAAGAACGGAAAGGATCTTTAGACGTAGACGACTAAGTGCATGGTCTAGATACTCGTTTCTTCGCTTATCCAGTGGTCCCGCGAGCTTGATTCCGTCTCTTCTTGTTCTTCTTGTAAGTGACTCTCAACTTTGCTCTTTCATTTTATTCTACTTTTTTTGCCTCCCCTTACTTTCCTTCTGCTTTCTCTCTTACCAACTTTACTCTAAATGAGCACTCGGAGCTGATCCAATCTCATCAGACCCCTCTCCTCCTTCTAGCTGTTGCCTTTCAAGTATCAAGCTCTAGTTGGGAATCAGCTTGAATTTTTTCTCTCTCTCGTGCATTTCGAAAATTTAGTCTCACAGTTTCATCAATATCAAATGATGGTACAGACGATTTACCTGGGAATATTCAATGATAAAGGATGAGACAAAGTGAATCATTTTGAGTGCACTTTTATCCATTCTGTCTTTGTCTCTTTTTTTTTCATCATCACTATTTTTCAGGTTTTTGTGACTCGAGTTTCGAGTTTCTATTACTTTTGCCTCAGACTGGTAATTGGGAAGCCAGCAAAACGAAATTGCCTCGACAACTTTGGCGTTTGGGGGAACGAATGACGGCGGTGTAATTCGAGATATCTACTCGCATGAAAGGGTTAAACTCTTTTCTTTAGGGGAAAGGGAATTTTTGAAATTGGAATTACATGGAGCGCAGTGTGTTGTTGAATATACGGTCATGAGGAGAATTCAGTTGGAGAGGTAATTACTACTGTTTCATGTGCATTTGATTTTAGAGATTTTCAATGAATTTTGGGTCATTTCGTGTTTATCTGCGAATATCTCTGAAATTAATGGTTTTAGCGAAAAATTTCAAGAGGTCTTTCTTTTAGAAAATTTGATGCTCTACAAAAAAGGTCTCTTGACATTTTTCCATAAGTCCATTAATTTCGGAGATATTTTTAGAATAATGTGAATTCGAATAAAATTCAGTAAAAATTTAACAAACTCAATTATAAACGTGTGAGTACCGCCTGATTCACCTCGATAAAAGGTCATCCAACCCATCACGAAATTTAATGAACAATTTCCACTTGTAAATTCTCCGAATATTCCCCTCCAATTTTTCGTGTCCATCGATTATTATATTTTGCATGAATACCTTCAACACGCCAATTCATTTTTTCCCAACTCGTTGATGAGAATTCGTGTTGCAATATGTCAATTTATTGGCCTCATAGACCATCAAAAGCATCGGGATTCAGTGGATGAATGAAAATATATATATATATATATGAAATCAATAATTAATTGTCAGAATGACGAACACCTGGCATCGAGTGCTTCAGTGAACTATAAAAATATAATAATAATTCATCCCTTTTGTCTTTAAAATTGGCTTATTGAAATGAATAATTCTGGGAATCAATGGAATATTCATGTGTCAATGAAAATGAGAACTAAAATATGGAGAAATGAAAGATGCTAATTATTAAAACTCTAACGAACATCTTAAAAATATAAAAATCGTCTATTTCCGAAATTTTCCAATAAATCGTTACAAAAAGAAAATCAACAATAGTAACAATCACTCATTGTCCACGTCCATTAAAAAAATTGTCAGAATGTGGATGAAAAAAATCCGATAATAATGTTTCCACGAGATTATCGGAAATTCTGAGGATGAGTGAGTATCCAGGAATAATTCTTCTTACAAAACTGCACGAGGCACACGAAATTACAATATATTACAATGAATGTCATGACGTGAAACGAGGAAAATTTCAGTCTCTTTCTCTCTCTATCTCATCTCTGCCCTATCTCTCTTTCTCGAAGAAGCCCTTCCCCAAAAACTTTACACTCTGCGAAAACGGCTCAATGGCTTCTGGCAGGTACTCTCGAAAACTTCCTCGATAATGGAGTAATCGTTCAAATGATATAACGCCTAGTCTCATTACGTAATTCTTATGGTATTGTGTGTTGGGAATTTTGTGAATGGAGATTTTAACGGAATCAGCATAAACGAAGTAGTTGAGTGAGAAAGTGCTTTATTATGAAGCATTTTCAAGTGATAAATTTAGAGATTTAAGTTTTATTACGATTTTACGTGAGTCGAATATTATTTTCAAATGCATATTAATGGAATTCACCAATCAATAATATCATTGTTATTGTAATTTGTGTTTTTGTAATTACTAAAATTGATTTTAGTGTTGAGTACTAAATGGTAAATATGACGAATGTCATTACAGCAATTATGATTGTCAGTATGAGTATATTGTTGTTGTTGAACTTTTACCATTTTCGTTCATCTTTTTAAACTACAGCAGTTTCATATTTGTGGAGAGATTTTTCAAAAACTTTGTCCAATGCACCAGAGCCGATATTCCGAGTCAATGGGATCTTTGTCACATGGAGAAGACCTTCCCACTCTAGAGCTTGTGACGTAACAGGAGACAGGAGACAAAAATACCAGGAGACCTTTTTTGTAGCTCACAAAATTCTCTACAAAAGAAGTATCATGACATTTTCCTCTAAATCCACTCATTTAATAGATATCCCCTGAAATTAATATAATTAAATAATCCAGAGAAAATCTCACCCCCAAAATAACTAAACTTCCCCCATCATTAAGCACCCCCTCCCCCACCCAAAAATAAAGGAGGAGGGCCTAATCTTCGTGGAGGCCCAAGAGTTCATTCATCTGTTCGGTCACTGCATTCAGAGTGACATGAGCTACTAATGAAAACGCGTAACTCATAAATAGAGTATCAATTTGGCGGATCTAACGTGAAGGAGAATTTAAAAGACATTTAGCAAAGATTATTAGTTACTTCATAGTTTATATTGATATTTTCTATTATGGTGTTTATATTTAACTCGACTAGTTTAATTAATCCGTTGTGTGCTGATATTAAAACATTTTTACTTACTCGTAGTATTTCATGAATTTTTCTGATCACTGGAGTAATATTTATTCGAAGAAAAGGGATTCCTTGGGAATGGTTTCGTTGGGAGACAATTTTTTAAAGGAAATCACGTAGAAATATTGGAATTTACGTTTCTTTTTTAAAATTTTTGAAAATATCTCTGAAACAAATGGAATTAGGGAAAAATACCAGGAGACCTCTTTTGTAGCTCACAAAATTCTCTACAAAAAAAGTATCATGACATTTTCCCCTAAATCCACTCATTTAATAGATATCCCCTGAAATTAATATAATTAAATAATCCAGAGAAAATCTCACCCCCAAAATAACTAAACTTCCCCCATCATTAAGCACTCCCTCCCCCACCCAAAAATAAAGGATTATTGATATTGATATTTTCTATTATGGTGTTTATATTTAACTCGACTAGTTTAATTAATCCGTTGTGTGCTGATATTAAAACATTTTTACTGGGAAATTAGTTCAGGCTTTATATTATTCAAATATTTCCTACATATTGTTGGAAAATTAGGAAATGAGATCAGTGAAATGATACAACACTGAATTAAATTTCAAATCTTTACATTCGAAGCACGAAAAGGAATATCTTCCTTCTAAAATTATTCTTTTGTTTGTTATGTGTCGAAGCCAGTGACTCACATTCTCTCTCCTTTCTTCGTGCTATAAAATAAATAAAACTCTAGATTAATTTTTCTACTTTCATGGCTAAAAGTGTAAGAATGCGTCAAATAAAATCAGAGTTTCAACCTTTGACCTCTTTGAGTCTCCTGACTGATTTTCCGCAATACTCTGTACCATCTAAACCCACCCATAACTCCTCGCTCTACATAAATTTTTATGTACATATTTATTTTTCATCCACCTCCACTTATGTACTCACGTATGTCCCAACCTCGGCGCTTTGAATCATTCAAAACTCTCCAACGGCGTTCTCTCCAGTGTCCCGTACATAAAATCGTTGATGTTTTGAGCTCACACACTCGCTCGTTCCCTGCGACCTCTCTCGGTCTGAAAGAAAGAGAGAGAGGAGTAAATATTTTGCTGGATGGTGTGGTGAAATGCCGGAATGTCAAAGAATCTAAGAACCAAAATAACAAAACACAATAATAAAAAAAAGGGGGGAGAGTAGAATGGAGAGGATAATACTGGGAAAAATGAAAAAATTCGTTAGGAATGCAATAAGGCGTGGAAAAAGGGAGAAAAGGTCGTGAAAAAAACAGGATCAAGGACTTGTGCACTATATATAGAAATAACGAAGCGAGTTTGCTCGGACCATTGGACATGTATATATGTATGCTTCTGTCTCCAATGTAAATTCCGTCCCTCGTGTCATTCCACGATTTTTTTTTTCCCTCTGTTTGTTTTTCTGCTTTTTTTCGCTCACTCTGTTTTGTTTCTGTTTTTTTTTCGTCTCTCTAACTTGCACACAAATTGCACAGCAGAGATAGGCCTCACCGACACGATGCTTTTTGCACATGTGAGCCAAGTTATTAGTGCATGCCTGTCATTTTCACGAATTCCTATCTTGTCTACGTGGACACTGCACTTGTGAATTAAATTCCTGGAGGGCTTTTCAGTGCTCCAAGTGGACCCCCAGGGTCAAATGGGACGGGATTTTTTTTTCGGTGAAGGGGTTTTTGAAAAAATGTGAAAAAAATCGAGAAGATGCTCTAATGTTTTTACATTGTTGTGGAATTTTTTCAAATTTTATTGTTTTTTTTCTTGACTCCCAAAAAATTCATTCAACTTGCTGTCTTCGTGATGAAATATTTATTCAAAGTTTGGATAAAGTGGAGAATTATTTTCGTAGTATTTCATGAATTTTTCTGATCACTGGAGTAATATTTATTCGAAGAAAAGGGATTCCTTGGGAATGTTTTCGTTGGGAGACAATTTTTTAAAGGAAATCACGTAGAAATATTGAAATTTACGTTTCTTTTTTAAAATTTTTGAAAATATCTCTGAAACAAATGGAATTAGGGAAAAATACCAGGAGACCTCTTTTGTAGCTCACAAAATTCTCTACAAAAAAAGTATCATGACATTTTCCCCTAAATCCACTCATTTAATAGATATCCCCTGAAATTAATATAATTAAATAATCCAGAGAAAATCTCACCCCCAAAATAAATAAACTTCCCCCATCATTAAGCACTCCCTCCCCCACCCAAAAATAAAGGATGAGAATTACGTCGAGAGTCAGAGAAAACAATAAGTAACAAGAATTGTTTCCAGGAAATTGATTCCTCAAAGTGGAGGGGAAAAAATTTGCTCCAATAAGAGGATACTTGTTGAAATCTTGAGAAGTTAGTCTCTAGGGGCCAAAACAAAGAGAAACCTCGAGAAATGAAAATAAAAAGTGCAGATGAATGGACAACAGAGAAAAATGTATTGCCACAGTGCAATTTATCCAGTTTCCTTGCGCTCCTTTTTTTCAAGGAAAAAAAGTGATAAAAAGAGAGTCAAAATTGAAACTCTATCTCACTCGTATACCACAATTCGTTATTCACCAATTGGTTAAAAAAAAACTGGCGATCCAGCCAATTCCATGGCCTCACTGAATTTCACGCGGGAATAACAATGTTTTTTTTTTTTCTTTCACTCACGTCGTTTTATTCATTCATTTCCAGCACTGTCTACTACCGCTGTGTGTAACGTGGAATTGCTGTGATATTGGCTTTGGGGGATGAAAACGTAAACGAGTGTAACTGATATAAAATGGTACTGAAGGCTACATTAGCACATTCTACGAGACAACTAGGTGTTGCTAGTGCATTCCAAAATGGACATTGAATTGTTAATAAAAAATAAACAATTTCTATTTACCTCTGCACCTTTCATTCTCCTCTGCTCTTTTTAATGGAAAAAAATGCAAATATTTACAACGACCGGTGGATGCGTATGGAGATCAGAAAATAAATGTCAGTTACTTCGTTTTTTTTTTTTTTTTCAACTATTTGCAATGCCAGTTTTTTTCACCCCCTTTTTTAATGCAGAGCAATGGGAAAAAATTTATTCGATGCTTTCAATTTTCTTTTTTTAACGAAAAATTTCATGCAAATTGAAAATAACATTTTTCCTTCTTTTTTTCACCATCAATTGTTGTGGAAAAAAAGGAGCACTGACAGCAATGATTTAACCTGACAATCAATCTGAAACTGTGAACGATAGAATTAATTCGCTTTTTTTTTAACAGTAGTTTTGTGGATTAGTATTGGTAGATGTTCAGTTGTCTATTTTATCGACCCAGGACATCACTGTAGTACTAACGATTTCAATTAGTGCATTCTCCCCCGTTGCTTCGTATTCGGGCTCTACGATGGAACAAACGTGACGAGAGGACGCTCGTCTGCGGTTTGAATTTTCCCGCCTCGTGTGGCGTAAGTGAGATGGGCAAAAGTTTGTGCAGACATTTGAGTTTAATGAAAAGACACGAGAGAATTTCTAATTAACCTGATTCAATTTTTTTGACGCAATTTTCAAACATTTTCTCTTATATTATGAATACCTCGAAAACTATTGAGTTTATGAGATTTTGTGAAGAGACCTTTTTTGTAGGAAATTCAATTCTCTACAAAAAAGGTCTCTTTACATTTTCCTCTAAATCCACTCGTTACTGAGATATTCCCGGTAGAATATTCTTTTCGAGTTGAAACATGAGAAATTCATGATTTTCCGTTAAAAATCAATATTCGTACTAACGAACGGACTAAATGTATGCAAAAAAAGATTCAAGTGGTTTCTGCGCTCTCAATAAAACCGGAAGATTAAAATTTTGATGAGAAAACCCTGAGAACGTTATTTATTGAAACGAGTGTTTCATTAATCGTGTAAATTATTTCCCAGTATATATCTCTTCCACACACACACACACACACTCACACATGAGCCAGTATTTCAAAATAATGGAAATAGTAAATTATATACATGCATATATATGCGCATTCTGCATGCAACACTTCGGGTAAAGGCGAAGGCAGTGAATGTTCGTTGAATATGGGCGGAAAGGCTCGAGCCGAATATATAATTCTAACGCTCATTTCAACTGCGTTTAATTACCAGCCTACTGGCTATAATAATTCGTGAATTTCGCGCCTTTTATCCCACTGCACTGACGTACAATAATACGTGAGTTGCCAATTTTATCCTCTACTGAATTACCAAATAGAGTAAAATAAATGAATGATAGAGACGAGAAAAAAAAAACAATTAATCCGGATGAATTAACCTTTTTGTTGAAGCCTGATTTAGCACAACCATAATTATTTATTTTTTCTTCTCTCATTCGTTCGTTAATTTCACTGGAAACATTATGAATTATCATTAATTATTCCAATTATCCTCAACATTTTTTTTTAAATTAATTTTTATGATTATTTGCGGAATTGTCCAAGAGTAGATTCTGTGGGTTTATCTGAAGAGGATAAAGAATATATATTTATTTACTTGAATAATTAATGTATCTCCATTGAGAATGGTAAAATATTAAAGTATAAAATAAAAGAGTACAAGTCTCCGAGGGAACTGGTAAATGACGCACTCTCGTGTCTGATTGAGAACTGACCTGTCGAACCTCAGTTAGTTCAGTTCTTATAGTGAATTATCAGTGTCATATTGCAGCATGATCAAACATGTAGCAATAAGAAGCGGAGTCAAATAATATGTGAAGTAACTCGAACTCATTAATGTCTTCAACTTATTCCCTGCAATAATTAATTAATACAATGATAATGATTATGGGTCATAACTGTTAAAATCGTTTTTTAAGAATATCTCGGAAACTAAGTGAGATAGAGCGATTTGGTCCTGAACCTTTTTTGTAGATCTTGAAATTCTCTACAAAAAAGATCATTTTCAAAATTACTCTATCTCCCTTAGTTTTCAAGATATTTCACAAAAACATTTCTCTAATAATTATGGGTCATAATTAGTTTTGAATTAATCAAAAATAATAAATTTCATCAAGATCAAAGTTTACGTAAAATTGAATTTTAAATCTATTATTCAGAAGTAAATGGAAAAAGGGGTAGAGACAGAGTAATGAAAAACATTCACTATTTTCAACTGCGGTCGTTGTTACGTTCAGTCTCTCTGAAGACATGATGAACGTAAGGTTAGTGGAGCGCTGAAAGGATACAGTGTTGAAAAGAGAAAGAGGAAGACATGAGAGAGCTTCACATCTCAGGAGAGAAAATGAATGTGCGTCTGTTTCAACGGATGAGAGAGAAATAGAGAATGAGATAGAGAGTTTGTGGAAAACCGGGTGTCGATGAGAAATCGCACTCCACTTCGGTTTTTCTTTTACTTTTCCCACACGTAACATATACAAACGTAGATGGCAAATAATATACGAAAAGAAAATTCGAAAAGGAAATGGCTCGTCTCACGGTGATAAATTGAAGGTATAAATAAACGACAGAGACAATACATGGGAACATAAACAAAATGGCGGAGATAGTGTAATAAAATAAATGAATAAAAAAAAAATGGAATAAAATAAAGGGAATGTTGAAAATAATGAGGAAAATGATTTACTATTTTTACATGTAGATATTATTATTATTATTTTTTTTTATCAAAACTGATGAATAATTCTGCGGTAAACAATAGACATGATATGAGAGTACGTGAATGAAGTCGAGTTTTCTCTATTTTTGTTCTCTTCTCTCCTTTTCTTTCATTACGCACGAGATTCAATAGCCACGGGGACCGGAAAATAATACGCATGTACTGGAAGTAAATGAGAAAAATATTACAGTTGTTCATTATTGGAATTGTTTTACCAGATGAATGGAGATTTTCAGTGATCGTGGAAAAATTGTTTTCAGGTGAATCCCAGTATTTCTCTCTTCTCTCAATGATACCTCGATAACGAGAAGGTTTAGAGAAAAATAGCAAGACATCTTTTTTGTGGGAAATTAAATTCTCTACAAAAAAGGTATCCTAACATTTTTCTCTAAACCCACTCGTTCTCGAGATATTTTCACTAATTCAATTTCCCTCAGTTTTTACTTCAATTAATTATAATTAATTAATTAATTAATGCTTCGTTGTCACGACTATTGTATTCTATAAATAATAAAAAAGAGGAGAAACAACATATGAGAGTAGGAGTGAACTCGGAAAATAGAAAGGGCAAACGTACACACGCGACACCAAAGCCATCGATCATGTCAACATGTAGGTGGTTCGAGACTCTCTTCTTCTCTCTTTACTGCTGTGGGGATTCATCGACCTGGGCTTTGGCTCAGACTCACGGGCATGTGTACTTACCTCGGTCTTTGACGCTCCCACCCAGAAGACGTTTTTTCCCCTTTTTTTTCAGTGTCAATTGAATTATTTTTGTTACACCATTAAATTATTTGTTAAAAAATCCTCGAAAAAAATCAGTAGTGAGGTGGTAAACAAGGTTAAGTATATATGATATGATGACTTAACCTTGTTTACCACTTCACTACTGAAATAATTATTCATTCGCAATTTTTATGTTTTCTTTAGAACGTAAAAAAAACGTATGGAAATGTTTTCAATAAAAATTCGATTTCCCTTCAGAAATTGTCTTTTCCATTTTTATTATTTCGGAAGAAGTGAAATATTTATCACTGCCCTTTTTTCCCTATCTACGTCGATGAAAAGAATATCTACATTTACTCTTCCCTATCTCTTGAAAATAATGAGTAATTTCAGCTGGGGAATAATAAATCTGGTGAATAAAAAAAAGAATTGCATAGAACGTGAATGGCGCTCTTGACTTGTGAAAACGAATAAACACGAAGGGGAATTGTTGGTATCACGTGTGTCTCTGAGGATTTTTTTTTATCTGTCTTCGTAAAAGTAGAATGGAGAATAAGTAAAGAATCTCGAGGGGACGTCAGTGATTGTGAGAATACGTAATTTTCCATTGTCATCCAATTTTCTAAACCAATTAAACGATTCTCCAATTAATTCCAATTAACCGTGAATATCTCGGAAACTAAGGGAGATAGAGAAATTTTCGTAATCACCTTTTTTGTAGAGAATTTCAAGATCTCCAAAAAAGGTGATAACAAAAATTTCTCTATCTCCCTTAGTTTCCGAGTTATCTCAAAAAAACTGATCACCAAAATTTCTTCATTTTTGATGAAAAATATTTCATTTTTTCCCCTTTTCATTTATTCGAATTCATACATAATTCTTCAGTTGAACCCTCAGTTTCTCCTTTAACTCGAGGATAAAACCCGTGGGAAATAAAAGAAATACGTGTTTACGTAACTAATAATTCTCATACGACATAGTATTTTTTTAATATTTATTTTGTTTTCCTCATTCCATCGGCAATTGTTGTCTTTACCAATCACTCGAGTACACGAATTCCTCGACAACTATGAGTTTTAGTGAGACAACTTTTTTCCACAAAAAAAAGGAAGAAAATCAATGGGCTTGGGGGTACAATAGTTCCATCGTATCTTATTCCGAATAAAAAGACGAAAAATTGTCAGAAGTCAATTTGTAACTGGAGAAATCAGCCCTCCGTTACGTCCTGGAGCTATCAATTTTTCCTCATATTTTATCAGTTCAACGGTCTGTGAATACAGTCGATGCTCAATACTGATATTTCATAATAAATTTCTTCATTTTTTTTTCATTTATTCGTTTCTTTAATTTTAGTCTCATGTTTTATCGATAAAATATGATGAATAATTTGAATGTTTTATTTGTACTGAAAATGTAAATCGTTCGTTATTTTAAGGAACTTTTTATCGAATTTTTTTAATGGTCAATTATTGGAGAATTTTCTTCTTTAAAAATAAATTTATCCAATTATTATTTAATCTGCTTTTTTTTCATAAAAAATAATCACTCAAATCAAAGTTTTTTCAATTAAAAATTCTTCAGTATTCGACTGAAACAATGGGAGAAACACCAAAAGTTATTTTTCCAAACGTAAAAGCAATATAACGACACTCCCCCAGTTTCTGATCGTTCGTAGTTGTTGTCCACTGAATTCAAGTGTCGGGGACAATTTATTTCGAAACTTTGATGCCACAGTGAATGCTTGTACCGAGAATGTTACCTAAACTCGGTTGTAATGTATGTGATGATGAAAAAAAATGTTAGACTTCTTCGGATTCTGGATACAGTGGACAGTTGAGAAAGAAACGAGAGATTTCAAGTGTTGTTTTATTTTCAATTTTTATAGGTTATTGAAGTTTCTTGGGGTATTGAAAACTTTAGCGTTCATTGTATCGAGTTTCAATGTTTCTAATGAAAGTAATAAAATATCGGATGATACAGTTTTATTGGATAAAAATAAGAGTTTTTCTTTCATTGATTTTTTTTATAACTCTTGAGTTCAAATGTCGAGTTATTATTCTCGGAATATCTCAGAAACTGTTGGGTTTATGGGAATTTTGAAAGAGACCTTTTTTGTGGGGAATTCAATTTTCTATAAAAAAGGTATCTTTGTGTTTTTCCCTAAATCCAGCAGTTTTCGAGGTAATCACGAAAATTCTTAAAATTCATTGAAAAATTCAGAGTATCGAAAATTTAATCAACTGAAAGTACAGAGTACTCTATTATTTCACACACACACACACACACATAATGTATTTCATTAAAAACGAAATATCGTCGCCAATCCCTCTTCTCATCATAATTATCAGAATTCCTCGCATTTTTTTTCACTCCGCTCGCCGTTTTAATTATGATCACGATGAAATTTTCAATCGTGAATAAATGGAGTGAAAAGAAAAAAACTTGAAAATGTAGATGCATTGAAAAATCCCTCATGGCCAATATATAAAGCAGCATGATGCCATTCTCACATTGAAATATCGATATGCCATTTACAAAGTGCATATCGCACAGTGCCATCTATCGTTGCATTTGTGAAATCAATTTGCATTTGAAGTGAAAGGGGAAAAGAATGAAAGAAAAAAAAATTGATGATTCAATGAAATTGTAATATCAATTGGACACGAGTAATAATCCGCACAATTAGTGCTTTTATCATTATCATTATTATTTCAAAATGGAGGATTTTATGAATTTCATTAAAAACTATTTTTTTTATTAATTCAAGGATGATTTCTTTTTTTGAGAATATCTCGAAAACTAAACGAGATAGCGCGATTTTTGTAATAACCTTTTTTATAGCTCTTGAAATTTCCTACAAAAAAGGTCTCTTGTAAAAAGGGCGTATCTCCGTTAGTTTATGAGATATTCTCATTTTTATGGAATCATTCGATTTTACTTTTTCTCCAAGTGACGATACTCACTTCCTCAAAATAATAATAATAATAAAAGACGTGATTGAATAATAGTCTTTCATTTCACTCGAGTTTATCTACGCTCATGCAAGCGACTGTCTCGCGCAATTCACTACCTCTTATTCTTCCCCTTTCTTTCTTCGCCATCGTGAAAGATCCAGTGATAAATTCAATATTTGATCAGACTGTGGACAATGGAGTGTCTACAAAAGCCGAAAGAATAATGGCGTTCAATGAATCCTGAATGAAAATGAAAAAAAAAAAAAACTACAGTTTATTATTTTCCAAGAAAAACTTATTTATCCAATAAATTAAAGAAATATTTTTATTAAAAATTCACTGGAAAAAGCAAATAAATTTGAATATTTGAAGAAAATAAAAAATCATAAAAATTTCAGCGTCACGTGTTTCAACAATGGAGGCTGGGCGAACAAAAAAAATCAAATAAAAGCGAGAAGATGAAAGCCAAAGGGTGAGGATGATTGCAACAAATTTCCTGTTTGCATGGTGGAGGTGAAAAAAAAAAAGTGGGGAAAAAAAATACGCGCGAGTGACGAAAATAGTGAGGGCAAAAGGTCAAATACTTGCCGACGGGATTTGACTCCGGGGCGTGAGAGAAGAGGAGAGAGAGTATTACCTCCAGCCGAACGAAAAGCGATGGAGTGTTTTTGGAATGGGCCGGTGTAGAGAGATGGGTTGACGCTTCAGCCGCACTGGTCTGACCGGGGCGTTGGCTTTCATCACTGTATATCTAACTGTACACGGACGCACACAGTTTTGGGGCGTGATGCTTCCAGGAAAAGCAAAAGAGAAACGATTGCTTTTAATCAATTTTTAAAAGCAATTACATGCTCGTTACAAGCTCGGTTGTTGAGAGTCGAATAAAAGCGATGATTTCGATTCGAGACATGAGAAAAATAAAGGAAATTCATGGGGAAAACTGGCAATAATTACAATGTAATGCAGAATGAAGTAATTACGTAGTAATAGAGAATTTAATTATTTTCGAATTCGTCTGCGAATGAATAATTAAGCTTATTAATACACAGAATAATTGATATTACAAAAAAATTAATCGGCAAACGATTAATCATTTTTCTTCTTTTTTTTTTTTATCATTTAGTGAATTCTGGATGGAAAATCAATTGAGCGATGAAAATTTGACGATTAGAGAAATTAAGTGACAAAGTCCATTGGGTCTTGTTCAACGTCGCAGTAGAATTATTTCCTATTCCCAATCGATTAAGGTCAAGACGCAGATAGGAAGGCCGCAGAATGAATTGGAGAGGTCGATCGGAAATTAAACCTCTCAAGTATCTGAACGACTCGTTAGCCAATGGGTCCAACCCCTTTACTCTCATGAAATGAAAATGTCATATAGAAAACGGAGATTGACAGAGTCTCCGTATTATCACTATTTCCACTCGTAAAAGTTAATTCAGTTGAAATGAATTTTAGGATAGAAATGACAATAGTTTTTTTCTCTATTTACAATTCTTTTACGTGGTTAAATAATGCATTGAAAAATCTGAAAAAAATCAAGAAGATGCTTTGAAATGTCCCTATTATCCCTGAATTTTTTCAGATTTTTATGAGAAGCTGCTAATTCACAAAAAATCCCGTTATCCCCTTCATCAAATTCCCGTTTTTCACTACTTTCCCCTACTTTCTTTCATCTAAAATTTCTTTTCATAGTTAAATAATGCTTCAAAAAATCTGAAAAAAATCAAGAAGACACTTCAACACATCTCCATTATCCCTGAATTTTTTCAGATTTTCCTGAGAAGCCGCCGTTTAACTAAAAATTCTCGTCTGTAGCAAGTGTCGGTAGCAATCATAAAAGTCCCTGCAGCCCTCTCCAGAGAATCCAACCAAACACACCCACCCCCTACAAACGAATATAAACACCCACATGCCTCTGGTCCCGTGTGCAGACGAGGTCCACTGAGTTATGTGCGGCAGGCATACCATAAATTTAATATGCCGACTGAAAGGCTATCTGAATTGAACCACGCAGCGATGCTGGCTAAATTCTATTCGTTCTCGACGCGCCTACTCCAACACAGTGTACCGAGGGTGCTCTTGCCGCATCGAGCCGCCTCACTCCCCTTTTCTTTGGCCCCGCAACACATTCCCATGGGCTTCGTCTCTTCACCCCTCACTGAAGCCTTCAACCCGTCAACTGCGTTGCATACGCGTTACCAAGGTGATGCATAGCCTCCCATTTTCCCTAATACATGCATGCAACTATGACGCTTTCGGCCCTACGTAGTGCCTCATTGTGTCATACCTGTAGACCCCCCGGCGATGCACACAGGGGCAAAAACGGATAATACCAAAGACCCGTAAGAAAGTAACACTGTGCATTTTCTTTTTCACTCGGGCACTTTCATTCCATTCATAATACGGAATTGTTGAAAACGATATTGTTCCTTATTCTACGTTTCCTCAGTTCTCCCTCTATTCCTCTGGAAAATCTCATATTTCTCGGGAGTACATGCATGTGTGTGTGTGTGTTGGTGAATGAAATGAAAAGGATATAGGAATGAATATTTATCGTCTGGTATCATCCCCCACTGACACCTCCTGCACATTGCCCTATCTATTTATCTGCTGCTTTATTTTATTTTCTCGGATTTTTTCACACCATACAATAGAGAATTGCGAGAATAGTCTCAATTCTATTTGAGAAGTGAATTTATTGGGGACTCTCGGTGGTTGAGGAGAATGGAGGAAATGGGATTATTTATTAACAATGAATTTTTGTGAGAGGGGGTGGGTGATTTATGGAGGGGAGGGCGCATATGGTGAGATTGGATGATTACGGTTTTCTTGTTTTTTTTCTTTTGGTAATGAGGAGAAATGAAGTTTCGTAAATGAAATAAATGGATTTTTCGTGGGTTGGGAATGTTTATTAAACAGTGGGGCAAAATGGCATACTCTAATTAATTTTCTCATAATTCTGATGGAAAGGTGAGAAAGTTTCTGATGAAAATCATGTGTCAATGTTTTTTTTTTTCATTGTTTTAAGAATTTAATTTTTTAAATGAAAGGAAAAATAGGATTCTCATACTATTAAATTAAAATACATTTCTCGCACGAATTATCTCCGTTAGTTTTTCCAAATCCCCATAAATCCTCCTGTAATCTGTCGAATCAATTCGCTCCATTATCTCTTAAAAAATTTAATTGCTGAAATTCTCGACAGCTCGTCACTTCCATTCGTTGTTCACTGATAACAGATTATCCCAGCTCTGATGAAAATTCATAATTCTAGAATTATAATGCTGAAAAAAAAAAAAGAAATCTTAATACTCTTGATAATCTAAATAGGGCTTAATGAATATCCTTCATGATTACTAGTGCATCAGTGAATCCATTCATCCATGGACTAATTAAATTATATTAAATTCCGGGAAAAAGTAGAATACGTATTTCTATTAATTGAAATATTGTTGTAATTATTACAGTATCTGATGAGAGTGAATAATTTTAATTAAATCAATGATTGAATTTTCAAAAGCGAGGGCTATTCACGTGAAAATTAATTGCGATAGAATATGACGTACGTAATGAGAATATTAAATTTTCATAATGATTTATAATTAATTTGATTTTCCATTTTTTAAATCGAATTATTGAGTATTTAATCATTTGAAAATTATTTCATTTCTCTGCCAATTTGCGGAAAATAATTGCACAAAATTTTTCGTTAATTTAATGAAATTTGTTCGATAAAAAAATATATTCATTACAATATTATTCAGTATTATTGGACACAGTATTCGATGCATAAAACAGATAATAACAAGTGGAATTCATTATCATTATGGTAAAAGTGGATTATCAAATTTTACGTTGATTTCATCAATATTCAATTTCATCAATCCAATTTTTCCAGTAATTTTATTCAGTCAAAATTAATTATCTCTTTTTTTTTAATACAGTAGGAGAGGCATTATCAAATGCTGATGAAGTTGGGGTATTTATTGAGTCCTGGTAACCGAAGATTAACCACGAACGATCCTATAATGTGGGGAAAAATTGAATTTATTAATTTTATTTATCTCACTTTATTGCCCTAATTATTAACGAGAAATATGCACGACTGAACTGCGTGGAATTATGGATGCACTTCAGATTCGTCTCTTTGAAATGTACACATGTGCTAAATTTACATACTCAATTTTTTATTTGCTTTTTGCAGCTGACGTGAGGTTTAATTTTAATTTTCATGAATTTTTAGTGTGCTGACATTTTCTTTGTTTTTTTACTAAAATGAATAGATTCAGTTTTTTTAAGATATCTCGGAAACTAAGTGAGATAGAGCAATTTTTATCGAAACCTTTTTTGTAGCTCTTGGAATTCTCTACAGAAAAGGTATCTACAAAAATTTCCCTATCTCGCTTAGTTTCCGAGATATATTCAAAAAAGTAACGATGAAATAGAATGGATTTCTCTGAAGAATTTTCAGACGAATAGATTCCATTTAATCATCAGTTTTTTTAAGATATCTCGGAAACTAAGAGAGATAGAGCAATTTTTATGAAAACCTTTTTTGTAGCTCTTAAACTTCTCTACAAAAAAGGTATCTACAAAAATTTCCCTATCTCCCTTGGTTTCCGAGATATCTTTGAAAAACTAATGACAAAATAATATGAATTTCCCTGAAATTTTCGTGATAAATGAAATTTTAAGTTCATAATATCAAGAGTGTGTTTGTGAGAGTCATGGGTGGTCGGTGGTAGTGTGTGGTTCGGAAAACAGACAAACACTAACCGAGCTCCACATATTCACCACTCGGGTGTGCATCACCATTGGTGTAAACATAAACAAGCCTACCCACAAACTGTCGCATTCACCAACAAACAAACATACGCATACCGAGTTACTACGAACCTCTTTCCCCATCGCTCTTTATCTCCGTCTCTCTTTATGGTACATGTGTTAAAATTCACTGTGACGCGACAATGTACAGACTCACTCGAAGACACAAGTGGTTTGTTAACCACATAACTGATTATCACGGTAAATTTCTTTTCTTGTAGTTTAATTCCATCTCTCGATTATAATATTCATTAAATTAACATTCATTGAATTAACTGGAATTTCGAACTTCATTTGCGAGTATCTCGGAAACTATTGGGTTTAAGAAAATATATGAAGAGACTTTTTTTGTAGCTCGTGAAATTCTCTACAAAAAAGGTCTCTTGACATTTTCTCATAAATTCAATAGTTTTAAAGATACTGAGAAAATTATAAAAAAATGAAGATTTATGCGAAAATTATTCGTTAAAAAACGGGAAATATTGTCATCGCAATATCTCGGAAACTATTGGATTTATGAAAAAATATGAGGAGACCTTTTTTGTAGCCCACAAAATTCTCTACAAAAAAGGTCTCCTGACATTTTTCCATTAAACCAATAGTTCCAAAGATACAGAAAAAATTACGTAATAACGCAGATTTCACGTAAAATTCAATCTTCACAATTCAAAATAAAAATCCCCAATAAATGATTCTTAAAAAAAAGAGAGCAGATCGTAATCACAATTTTATAATTATAAACTGCCGGCTTCGAGTGTGTAGTATGAAAGAATAGTAATAAAAAAAATTAAAGGAAAAATACTTCGTGATATAACTTTATAATGAACGTTGTGCACCGCGTGCACAACTCTCTCTCTCTCTCTCTCTCTCTCTCTCTACTTTCGTATTTTTTCCTCCATTCTCTGCTCCACTTCAACCCCCTGTTTCACCGTTTTTCACGCGTTCTTTTTTCCCCCACTCTGGCCTCAAAAAAAGCATCCAAACTATACCAGTTAAAAGTTTAATTTTAATGTTCACTGGAGTATAATTCACAGGATGTTTATCCAAATATCATAAATTCAAGTTTCTCGCAAGAAATTACCAGTCATTTTTAATCTAAAACTCTTGTGAATTCGCGTATTTTTTATTAGCAAATAAAATGTTGTGGAAAAAGTGTCAAAAAAAAGGGCAATGTGGAGGAAAAAAAAAAAACGGGGATAAACAAAGTGTATATAAACTGGGATAGGTTGAGGCGAAACAGTTTATCCAGGAAAACCAAAATCCTTTTGGATACCCGTGGGAAAGGTTACATCTACTATTTTATACATACTATACCCAAGCTCATTTGCAATGACATGAAAAGTTCTTTCATGAGATCATGCTCGATCTACCTCTTGCAGAGAAGGTGACGGTAAATAGAGGTCATGTGATGGAATAAATGCATTGTTCCATGAACTTGTGAATGCTGATGAATATTATTGAATTAATTCAATTGAGACTTTAGCGTGAGATGAAGCAAAATGAGTGCATTATCTCGGAAACTAAGAGAGATAGGGAAATTTTTGTAGAAACATTTTTTGTAGGAAATTTCAAGAGCTACAAAAACGGTCTCCACACAAATTTCCCTATCTCCCTTAGTTTCCGAGATATTCAGCAAAAACGAAGGAAATTTCAAAAGAATCCCGTCCCAATTATTTTTCTACTTATTCCACGAAAACACCATTAACTCATCTCATTTCACCTCTTTATCATTGAAATTCCTAGTGGGAAAACTGCAAAATACTCTCATTCATATGTAAATTCAAATGAAAATTTTCACCCCCCTTTATTTTTCTCCTTCTCCTTTTTAAGTTTAATCTGCGTTATCTGAAATTTTCATTCCATTCACCACAGGAGTCTTAAAATTACATTATACCCACTCCCGTAGCGACAAAACCAATATTCGTTAGAGCCACACTCTCTCCGAGTGCAGGCCCTCACATCACCATGTACTACCGGTAACAATGTCATTATTTTTCATGTAAAAGAGTAAACAACGTTAATTGAAAAAAAAAGGGCGCAGAAGCTTGATATATTCTCATTAACGTTACACACTGCCCATGTTGGTACAAGGTTAATCAATTGTATCAATCGATAATTAGTTTATCATAGAATCTAAATGAAGTAAACCTTTTCTCCTACATTTTCCTTTCAAAGGGCAAATAATGCCGGGTAATGTCATTTGAATTGAGGCGGAAAAGAAGAGCATGGTGAATGTTGCGCGCGCATGAGGCATCACAAAATGGCGGACACTTCTCTATTCCTCATCCACTTCTTCGGTATTCTGGGTAATTTCTTTTATCTTTGAATACGAAATGTGATTGTGAATTAATTAAAAATTGAAATTTCACTTGATTTGAGACGGAAGAAGAAGGGCATGGTTAGTGATGCGTGCGTATGAGGCACCACAAAATGGCGGACACTTCTCTATTCCTCATCCGCTTCTTCGATGTTTTGAATGATTTCCTTTATCCTCAAAAACTGAATGTACTTGTGAATGAATTAGAAATTGAAATTTCACTTGTTTTGAGACGGAAGACGAAGGGCATGGTTAATGATGCGTGCGCATGAGGCATCACAAAATGGCGGACAGTTTTCTATTCCTCATTCACTTCTTCCATGTTTCGGATGATTGCCGCTATCGTCGAATACGAAATGTGGTTGTGAATGAATTAAAAATTCATAATGAGGGACAGTGTTCATTCTCTAATTATTCAACTCCTGCGGTTAGGGCTTCAATATCTGCATTATTGACGAATGAAGCCTTTGGGGTTAGGATAGACGGAACAAAGGAACTGCGGCGAATGAACAATTCTAAATCTCAGTAAGCATGTACTATTCAAATGAAATATGCAAGAATGTGAGAATACGAGAAACAAAGATAAAAACTTATTGAGAAAACGAAAAATATCTTCAATGCTTGAAGGATTCTTGCTTTAATACTATCTGGAATCACTTTGACACTGGCATGAAAGGAATGAGAATCGAGAGGATGAAGACTCTGGCGATCTGAGATGTGACTCTAATGCCAACGAGTTTTTCCAGTTCTATTTTTCTTTATTTTTTTATTTTTTTCATTCCTTTGGCTTTCTACCGGTGTTCACATGCATTCAAAGACGGTATATATGCACCGTTTCACTTATCCTGCGATGATAAGAAAGCTATCTACTTTCCGACTCACTTTGCACTTAGATTGTCTACGTTATTTCCGAAAAACCTTTTTCCACCAAGAAACACCTCTTCACCTCGAGTCCAATACTTTTTCATCCGTTGCCCTAGATTATTCGTTTCTTTCATTTTTTTTTTCTCTTTCATCCTCCATCCGTTACTTTGCATTTGTATTATTTTTCTCCTATTTTCAATTCTCGGAAATATTAGGAACGAGTTAGATTCTCTTTTCTATCAGATTAGTATTTAAATTCCTCTCATTTTTTCAGTTTCATCAATAGCGAATGAAAAACGGAGAATTGGATTTAATAGCGCATTGGAGAAGTTGATAAAAATCCAGTCTGTCCGTAGCAATATCGATTCACTAGTAATTTTCACAGCCAAAATGGTTATAGAATTGTAACAGTTGGTCGGCATTGCTATCATGTGAATTTTCTCTTTCACTCGGTTCAGTGAATTTAAAAAACTGACGTCATACAGATACTAACGTGTTGAAATGGAATGAATATGCTTGTTCTCATGAAAAACGCAATGAATGAAATATTTTTTATGCTATTGCCTTTCAAAGGAAAAAAAAAGAGAGGAAATACAATAGGATCATTTTTTTTTCTTTGTTAATTGATAAAGAAAAAAAAACGGTTTGAAAAAACCCTAAAATTTTCAACATTTAAAAATTGGAAAAATTACATTTTCTTGTGAATGTTCACTCTGTCCTAAATATTCAAGGAAAAAGAAAAGTTTGAACATGAGAATAATTCATGATGCTAATAGTCCGTTAGAATACAATGGAATAAGAGAAAAATAAATAAAAAGTGAAGAAATAGCTGGAGGCTTGAAGCTGATGATAACCTAGTAGGCGGACTTTGAGGCAAAAGTGGGAATGTAGATATACGTTTGTACCGAGTTTCCAGTTCGTTACGAGATAAGCCCCTCTTCCCATGAGACCCGAGTAAAACGATACCCAAGAGGTTCACTGATGTTATGAAAAACGGACAGAGGATCATCTCGAATATTGTAAAGGAATTCTCTTGCAAAGAGTAGAGGAGAATATTCGTTTGTTCATTTGAAAATGGAATAAAATAATAATGAATTCATAAAAAATAAATTTCACTTAAAAATACGTTTTTTTTTTCTTCATATTTATAATTAGAATAATATTATGATTAATATAATTTTACTGATAATTATCAACTTAAATTGGATAAAACTGCTTTTCGAAACATCTGCAGTGATAATTCACAATGGAAACTGTATACTCGTATAAAGTTTACAACTCAGCTGATTATAGAACGACAACAACTTGGCAATTTCAAATAGAGGAAATCCAAGGTGGGAAATCCTTGGGTTGAAGCTGGTAGTGGAGTAAACTTAATTACACCAGTGGGGATGCTTGTACTCTGACATTTGGCAACGTAACTCGAAATCTTCAGAATGATTGTAGTGAACGATTGTGAATGAGTGCGAGTGAGATGGATGAATTGAGGCTCCTCGTTGCAATTGAGAAACTGTCGTCATTGTGTTGGCTCTGCATTTCCGTCCATCGGTGGTGAACAATTGACGCGTTCCAATTTCTCCTGATGCCGGTGACTAACTGTGCACTGACAATTGTTAAGTTGCCAGTGGCTCACACTAGTGTCTGGACCTTTCTTTATTTATTGTTTTCAATGAAAGTGAATGGAGTACAAAAGCAATTGAATTTTGAGAATTTTAAAATTTCCATATTATTTTTAATAACTAAAATTGATTTTAGTGATTTTTAGTGTAATTGAAGTTTTACTATTTTTGCCATAGGACTCGATTAACTATATTTTTATTGTTACCAAAATTATATTATCCTCTCAGTGTAGAAATTGAAAATGAGTTATCAAATTATTCGAGGAAAATAGAAGAAAGAATTGAAATGGAGAATAATAAAAAATTCGTTATACAACGAAAAAATTAAAGTTTTTTCTATTTTTGTTATAGTTAACGTGTCAGATTTCTTTCAGTTCCGCATTTACTTAATATTGTCAATCAAACTGTGATTTTCATCATGCGAAATGAATTACCCGAAATTTGAGGAAACTCAAGCGACGAAAATTCCGGATACTCTGTATACGATAATGCTAGCAATGAACATGCAATTCATCAGTCGAGCTGACGTGTGAATGGCTGAAGAGAGGTGGGAGACGGAAAATTTCCCGGTTTGTTTGATGTATGTGACGTGGTGCAAGCCACCGCATCGTTGACTTTTCAACTTAAATTAAATTCTGCCACTACTCCAAGTACGCGTTAAGAAAGAACACACCCACTGAATTTAAGCTTCTTCGAGAAGCACGACAAATTTCATACGCATTAACCACGCCCATATTTATAAACTGCAAGAGGATTGTATTAAAGATAAGAAATTACTTAAAACTGTATCTTTCTCACCAATTTTTCTTGAATATCTCGGAAACTAAGAGAGTTAGAGCATTTTCAAAAAAGGCGTATGTCCATGAGTGATCAAGATATTTAATGAAAATTATAACACATTTTTATTTCATATTCCTTAAAGAAATTAATGAAGTTCAAGTTGATTATTCTTCATAAGAACTTGTTCCCTTCTCTTTTATGAACTCTCAGTCAATTTAAAAAGTATGAAATTACATTTTATCGAGTCTCGCTAAATGCAACTAATTAAGGAATCTTCAGGTCTCCATAGACCTCTGAACTTCTCCTCTTCATCGATTGACATGAAGCTGCAATAGACTATAGAATAATAGAACAGAAACAATGAATTATTTTATGAAAAATCGTGTGAAGTGAAGTGAGCGATATCAATTGTGGTTGATGAGATATCAAAGTAGGTCAAGCGCCTTAATTACGATCCAATTACTGAATGTCTACGTAGCTGAATCTCTCCTATCATCTCATTCCTCTAACTCTCTCTCCTCTTGCCCTTTCATACGATGTCTGCTATAATTATTCATCGACACAAATTGGAATTTGAACGGCACGGTAGAGAGAACGCAAAGGGGGGGGGGGGGGGGGTGCATTGGCAACGCAGTAATTAAGCCAGAATGTTCAGTTACCATGAATAATTACTGATTATTTTTACCTTCTTCAGCTTAATGAATATATCTCTATTATTCTTTGATAACATAAACTCTCATTATAATTCTAGTTAATCCCAATACCGGAAGCATTACAACTTCCGTAATGACCGAATTGCGATAATGGTTTCACGTAAATCATGGAAATACATCCTTTTAACCTCAATTCTTTTTTTTTCACAGAATTTTGAGTTTTTTTTTTTAGGTATCCACGAGTTATCGATGATATCTCGGAAACTAACTGAGATAGCGAAATTTTTGTAGATACCTTTTTTGTAGCTCTTGAAATTTCCAACAAAAAAGATCTCTTTGAAAATTACGCTATCTCTCTTAGTTTCCGAGATATTCACCAAAAACAAATGGCAAACCGTGTTAACTAAATTTCTTCAATTTCGTTTTGTTTTGAGAAAATGGCTGACCTTGGGAAATGTCGCCATTTGCTTTTTTCGTGAATTCAGTGTGGTCCTCGGGGACGGACCATCACCTCCACAGATGAAGTCCTTTTTTCTATCTGATTAGATAGAGTCTGTGTTCTGGTTAACCCATTTCTCTTCCATTGTATCCGGTGTAATCTTACTCCAGTGGTTTCTCCCCCAATAAAGATCCCTTGTTTTGCCCATGTTATTTTCAACGATTACCCATTATTACGTGTTTTCATGGCCCTTACTTACCCACTTTATTAATGAACCCAGCAATTACATTCACACTGTAATTGTGAAAATTGTTGGCATTAATGAATGCCTTTTGTTATCGATCCTCCACTCAATTTGAGATAATCAGTTGATCATAATTAATCTCTTGGATTGAGAGACTGAGTCTGCATTGAGTTTTCAAAGGATTCACCCTTTAAATCTCTTCAGAGAGGATTAAACTAAAATCCAGCAAATTTCGATTTTCGACTTTTCAACTTTTAACGAAAATAAATGGAAATAATTCAACGATTCCCATTTAGACTCAAAATGTGCCCAAACTTCCGGGTTAATAATTCAAGAGAACTCTCAATTTTTTTGAGAAAAATTCAATAATTTCCGTTGGATTTTTACCGATTTTTCATTTCCCCTGTAATGCCAATATCTGTAAGCATGTATGCATGTATCTGTCTCTGGATTTACGTCGTTTCGCATGGAGAAACGAGTCACAAATCTTGTGGCACGATTTCCACCCTCCTTTTTCTCCAGCAAGACCTATCAGATCTGAAAATACGTTAGGTGAACTGACAAACTGCAACTTTCCAATATATATCGAGAGCGATAAATTCTTCTGGCTAAAGAATTCGTGAATTATCCCACATATTCAACGTGATCTGTTTATGGAATTCTTGGATACAGATTTAAACAGGCAAAAATGAGTCTCCGATGCGGAATTTTTTTTTCGTGAAGGACTTTATAAAAAAATCTGGAAAAAATTCTGAATATGCTGGAATATATTGGCATTGTTGGTGAATTTTTTCTGGATTTTTAAATAGACGCCTTGACCCTTAAAAAAATTACTAATCATACAGAATCAACGAATTTTTTAATTAAATCGAATTTACTTAATCACCAGTTTCTTTAAGATATCTCGGAAACTAAGCGAGATGAAGAAATTCTCATGGAAACCTTTTTTGTAGCTCTAAAAATTCTCTACAAAAAAGGTCTCCACAAAAATTTCTCTATCTCACTTAGTTTCCGAGATATCTCAAGAAAACTAGAATCACGTAATATTGGAAATATTTAAAATAATTTATTCTCATTTCTGTTTCAGGTGAGTTCCACTTTGACTGAAAACAGTGGAAATTTATTTATTCACGAGACGAGAGGTTCGATCTTCCATAAACAATTTATGAATCGTTGAGTAGTGAAAAAAATATGACGTAACTTCAAAATTTTATAGTATTCCCAGGAACTTTCATATTTTCCATTTCTCATGGAGAATTTCATGTCGAAGTCCAAATGTTTTGTGTACTCTCAACACACAAACAGAATATCGTATACAGAAACGTATGAGCACAAAGTATAAAGATAAAGCAAAAAGTGGGGAGAGCAAAAAAAATGAGATAAAGTCGAAGAATCCATTTTACTGGGCGAGAGTTTCACAGGGTCGAGGAACCTCTGGACGTTATGGGGTGCTTAACGACTTAACGGTTCGCGGAACGTAAGTTTGTTCGAGCGGAGTAAACAAAGAGTATGGATTACTACGAGAGATTCCACTTCTTCTTCTTCCTATTCCCTTTTTTTTTCCGAAGCTCTTTCGCAATGAATGCACCAGACGAATTTTCATGTCGTGTGAATTCTAAAAGATTATCGTGATAATGCACTCGTTGACCTGTGACATTTAATTTTTCCTAAATCACAGAAAATATCGAGAAAAAAAACCACAAAAAGAATAAATGAATTGACGTAATTATAATAAAAAGAAAAAATCAATTTAACTAAAACTCACGTAAATTAATTGAGCATGAAACTAATTTAACCACTTGAATTTCCAAAAACTAATTAAAAAAATGCTTTTTAATGAATTACGGTAAATTAAGAATGATGAGTGTCGTTTTAATTTTACTATGGCCGTCCAATATCGTTAAAATACAGCTTGTAATTATGCCCGTTGGTTTGGGAATTCAAATGAGTCAGTTCAGTAGAGAAATGAGCAGTGTATGAAAAAAAAAGAGAGAAAATAATGATAAAAAACGAATGGGAAATGGGATTTTTTTTTGTTGAGACAGAGGAATAAATTACCGTCGCCTCGATAAATTAAAGCTGAGTTTTGTGAGACAGGATGTCGGTGCTTGACGCGTTGCTGACACTGTCGCATCCACTATTTTCTCCCTCCACTCCACTCCGCATTATGCATCCAGGTTATGCCTTTTTTTTCAACCCTCACTTTCCATTTACTTTGTGTTATCAACGTAGCAGTGCACTCTGTGTACGTAAAACTGTAATACCATTATCCAACAGTATTTTCATTGTATAACGCGTGATTTTTTTTGTTCAATATTATCTGCACTCGCCAGGCACTTAAACTCAACAATCCTCTCACTATCATCAGTTTATTCTGCGAAAGTTCAGATGTTAATTTATCGGTTAAAATAATAATTAGTGTAATTATTTTTTTTCGGGATGAAGGAGTTTACGGAAAATTTCGAAAAAATTTGAGGGAATGCTCGAATATGTGTATATTGTTTGTGAATTTTTTCAAATTTTTCGAGACTGCCTTTCGTTCTTTAACAAAATCTGATTCATATGTCGGAATAATAAAAGGTTTTACTACTTAAATAAGATGAGAAATTCAGAATTATTGAATTAATTGTTAGCATGGTAATTTCCGATTCACTATTTTCACTGTTCTATCTCATCAGGTCTATCACCTCGACTAATTGCAGAGCCTTAAAGAGCTCGTGAGTTTGCTCAGAGTGTTTAGGAAAATTGGATGGGATTCGGGAGGACTCCTAAATGATCGTGCCGATATAACTAACCCTTCATTATAATTTGTACTAATGAATAGAAGTATTTGCATATTTCTCGTCGCTCCTTATCTTCTACAGTGCCAGAATTAATCCACATGTGTGCGCAGTCATTTCTGTAATCACATCCCTGCACTCTTCTCCCTATTATTTTCACGTTCAAACTCACACAAAGCAAATGGTGTTTCATTATTTTTTTTTTCAAACTCAACACTTTCACTGAAAAATCTGAAAAAAATCGTGAACAACCTCTGAGATGTCTGCATTATTCTCAATTTTTTTCAATTTATTTCACAAACATCTTCACATTAAATAAAATTAAAACATTAATTAATTTAATCATCAATTTTTTAAGGATATCTCGGAAACTAAGCGAGATAGAGTAATTTTTGTAATGACCTTTTTTGTAGAAAATTTGAAGATCTATAAAAAAGGTCATTATAAAAATTACTCTATCTCGCTTAGTTTCCGAGATATCCTCGAAAAACTGAATGAAATTGTTTTGTCTAAAAAATTAACAATTTTCCCTCCACTAAATTAATACGAAACTACATTAGTAAATAGTGAATGCCGATTGATTACATATTAAGCAATACAATAACGTAAACTCGAGCTACCATTTCATGCAATTCTCCAGTTTCACCAAATGAAACAATGCCAGAAATCTGTGGACGCTGGAGAATCGGCAATGAATGATCAATGGTGACTGTGTGTAATCAGGCATCATCGAGTATCACTACACAATGATATATATATTATCGTTTTACACAATTTCCATCTCCTATTCCAATTTCTATCATTCTCCCTTTTCCGTAAACTATAAATGCATGCTTTAGTGCAGAGCGTGATGTGAAGCCATTGTTTGAATAGTTTGCTCGTTCCAAATGCTCGGTTAGCCGGGTTTTCCGCCTGCTCGCAAGATACAACGATAGCCATTGCACAAAACGCACTATGCCGCAGGCACAGAATGCAAAACTTGATATGGACAAAAAACGTAGAGATACAAATCGAGCACGATTTTTAATCGAGCAGAACTTTTTTTTGTTCTATATGATTCTCTTCATTTTTTTACCCCCCCCCCCCCCCCCCCCCCCCAATGAATATTTTCTCATGCTGCGTATCAGTTGGGATTCTGCGTGTAATACCCCGAGAGCTCAAGGACTATTACTAAAAAAAAAAACACTAGGAAATAACGGGCCAATGGGAATTGAGTAGAAACATGAAGAAAAAAAAACACAGATTTCTGCACTTAATTTCTAACAAAAAAGAGATGAAGAGAATGAGCAGAGTTAAATCACTGTTGAAATATTTTCCCTTAATTCAAGTGAGAATTAAGATAACGTCTACTATTGTCCAACATGATTCCTCGTACAGAAGCCAAACAAACGTTCACAATTGACAATTCCAGAAGGAGAGTTAATTGGAGAAAGTGAAAGTCATTGAGGTATCCAAGCCTGAAAGCCACCAGATGTTGGTCAAATACATTTTCCAGTCTTTGCCTCTGCCCCTTCCAGCGGTGAAGGTTTCCGGCTTGTTAATGGACTCAACTCTGCTCTCTTCATCTCCCTCTAACTCACTGCGTCTCTTGTTTTGCCAGTGTTTCACGTTTACCATGTATGACAATAGTAGGATAGACTACGACGTTCGGGAACATCAACACACACGAACTGTGTTGTTTTGAGGCCAGTGACGTGAGTCAGAATAGAGGAGAAGCCGCAGGACTGGGACAACGTTGGATACCGGTAATTGGGTCAGATGCACTGTGTCCTTGAGTGGGCATGTAACGGCGATCGGAGGCGATTGTCATTCTGGGTGTTAGAACCGCCTCCCTCGTCTCCACCTGTTCCATCATCTAACCAGGTGTCTCAACACTTGATAGTTACTCAAGTGTTGAGACACCTTCAATATAGTATATACCCGTGGACATATCGATGGGCCATCTAGCACCCTATTCGCACTTGATTTGTGACACTATTAATTATTGATTATCGAGGCCATTGAGGCAATTGATAAATAATATCATTAGGTAAACGTTAATTCGGACATCATGGTGGACTCTCATATTGAGAATTTTATTTATGAGGGAAGAAGTTTGAGAAAAATTTTGAAAAAATTTGACAACAATTGCTTTATGCTAAATTAGTTCTGTGAATTTTTTCAGATTTCTTGGTGGAGTTTTAACTCTGAAAAAAAATAAAGTTCATGCTTTTTACGTTATTTCATTTTTTTCATGAATTGAATGAGTAAATTCTCATGATTCGATAGCATAATTCCTCTCGCTTTTGGTCGATTCAATTCCATTATTAACCATTCAAGCACGAATTAGCTGATATAAATCTAAACATTACGCATTTATGAAAACCCTTTGAAATAATGGGATGAATCAACGATATAATACGTCACTGATTCCACAAACAGTCAATTCAATCCATCTACAATTCATCTCTGAGCCAATTAATTACTAATTATGCTGTACTATTAGAGTAATCCATGTACTGGGTCTTTTGTGCGTGAATAATTCGTTGATTCTGTATTTTACGTTATAATCATGAAATTACAGTATAGAAATAATCAAATATATGCCAAACAGATTTTATCTTGAATTACTGAAGTGTAATTTAAACACTAATTTTATCAAGCGTAACGTGATTATTCATTCACGTGTAACAACAATGCGTCGATTATTTTTTTTAACGAAATTAATTGTAATGAAGAACTCAATGACTACAAGAATTCATGAGAATTTTTTTACATTGAAGAAAAGAATTAATTATCTCAAAAACATATTTCGTGAATCTATTCTCATTAATTTTGTTATTACCATCATTTTCATTTATCAAGGATGAAATATGCGCGTGGAAGATGCTGAGGCACTTTGCACTCTAATTATATTTACTACTGCGATTATCAAAATACTCCAAATCCCCAGATTTTCCACCTAAACATAACTCCTAGAGATTCTAATCTTCTTGTCCTCACGAGTTATTCCATTGAAGTTAACATTATTCCTCAGCAATCTGCAACTGAAAATTACAATGAAATTCAATAAATTCTGTATTATTAATTAAGTAGTAAAAACTTGAAACAATAATTTCATTTTTATTCCAACAGTTTTTTGATAATATCTCGGAAAATAAGGGAGATAGAGTAATTTTGATGGAATACTTTTTTGTAGCTCTGAAAATTCTCTACAAAAGTGTATTAGTATGAAAAAGTCGTATCTCCATTAGTTTCCGAGATATTTTAGGAAATAGATGGAAACTGTGAAAAATGCTATTTGGCCTCTTCGATTGATTTCTAATGGCGTCAGAAATTTCAGTATAATGTCAGATAGGTACTATAGACTATGATACTGGCATTAGCCAATCAAGCTACGTCACAATGTATAGGTAGTCGTGTGTATCAGACACTGGCAAGCGGTTAGTCGAATAGCGAACTTGGGCTGGTTAACCTATCCCACGGAGGGTTAGTAGCCGTGCGATAACTCGGTAATTAATTAGTCCGTGAGATTAGTGATCACGTGGCTTACTAGCTTTGTTCATGAGGTATTCTAATTACTGAACTATGGATTTATTAATTTTAAACGATCAATTCTACACTGAGAGAAAAATAATTGCTGTAATGACATGGTAAAAAACTCACCAAAGGATTTCGTCATTTTTACCATTCATTTAGTACTCGACACTCAAATCAATTTTCTATTTTCCTTGAATAATTTGATAACTCATTTTCAATTTCTCCACTGCGAGAAAAATATAATTCTGGTAACAATGAAAATATAGTTAATCGAGTCCTCGAGCATTTTCATTTGGTAATGCTGACTTTAGTCATGGAAATTCAGCATCATCATGCCAAGTAGTAAATCAAACTATATGAAACTCCTGTATTTCAAGGAGATGAACAAAGGAGAATCTAATACCTTTACTATGACAAAAATAGTAAAAATTCAACAACACCAATATAGTCATACTGACAATCATAATTACTGTAATGACGTCATAATTACCATTCATTCAGTACTCTACACTAAAATCAATTTTAGTCATCACGAAAGTGACCCCAACAATGCGATTATTGTCAGACGAACGCAAATTCTCTCTGTTCCCAATAAAGTCAACCTCAGCGATATTTTTCGTGAAAGTAATACCTTCTTTTAACAGTTCATGTCTTCTTGATCTCCAGTTGCTTTTGTCCTCTAGTGTTATCGAATTAAATTCATGAAAAAGCGAGTCTCTCTGGTGACGTCAATACATCTTTTGAGGAGGAATGAGATGAGGCATTGAATTTCGTGTCTGGAGAATGAATGAGAATAGTTGAAGCCGTCTGGTAACGAGCCTCAATGAATGAACGAATTTCAAATTAAATAGGTATGAGGAAAGATGCTCTGCAAGAGGACTGGTTATAGAAATGTTTTAATGGGTCTTCGTTCAATGGCATAGTTGATACTGAAAAAGCGGCAATTAAAGGGAGATTTTGATGAGATAGTTCAGAGTTTATAAGTCTGTTTAATTGATGTAGAGAAAATAGCTTATATGCAGGAGAATTTTGGTGATGGTGAGGAAGTTGGAGAAAGTGGACATTTCAATGGAATGTATGAAATAATTATTCTAATTATTTCATTTAAAAATTTGGCAAAAATTCGGTTTATTTCAAAAAATAAATGGATATTGTTTTACCTCTTCATTCATTTCCGGAGTTTTCTCGAATAATACTGCAGCTTTTTGATGCAGCAAAGAACACATCAGCCTTCCAGTGATCCAACAAATGGAGATGAACGGCTGAAAAAAAAAATTGAATGAAAGAATGAGAAAACTACTTTGCACACAATTTTTCATTTTATCCTGACATGCCGACATCGTTTAGCAATTTGAGGGATAGAGCCAATAGAAAGCCCATATAATGGGTAAATGTTATGGATTATAGGATCCTCAGTTACTGCATGATCTGAGCACGTGATAACACTATTATCTGATAATTATTTCTCATTATTCAGTCCCCCGTAATTTCATGATAAATAACTATTTAAATTTGATCCCAAAATAACATTTATTCCTCAATTTTGAAGAAATTGAATAATTTCACAGGTCAAAATCTTCTTGACCCAATGATAAAACCTTTTCTCATTCCATCCACTCAATAAATCTCCTCGAAAACTCTTCACAACTTGTTTTGACTTTAAAATTTATATTTCCAAGTTCTAAAAATAAAATTCCTCAAAACTTTTCTCCACTTTACCGTGTTTTCTGTCAATTGTATTACTAAAATTTCATAAACTTAAAAATATGAAGACATTTTATTTTTTCATCAATGCTGCTTTGACATGAGCTATCCCCAACACCTGTGCACTTTGAAAACCCTGTGAATTATACGAGTTGATATTAAGTGAATAATCAATGAACCCAAAGTGTACGTAAACGAAAGAAAAATAACACTTTATTTTCTGATTGTATCTGGAGTTGAATTTTAATTAAAAGCAGCGCACGATTCATTATACAAGAATGAAATATGCATTGCATACTATCAGAACGTCTTGATACCTGAGATTTATGAAGCTCCATCTATTTTATTCTCAATTATTGCACAAATTGTTCTCTTATTCTTCATTCAAGCTAAAAATACATTTTTCATTAATTCAAAGAAATAAGTGAAGTCCTCATAAAAGCAACGAAATTCAATATCAAAATAATGTGGACACAATAAATGTGCTATTATATTACGTGTTGTTGATGCATTAACATTTTATCTAGAGGTTTGAGTTTTGGAATTCCAGAGTTGGCTAGAACCTTTTGTTTCCTTCCCACTGACATGGACTTTGTGTGTGTGAAAAGAGAGAAGGAGAGTAGTGACGGTGGGGTGAAAGGGTGTATACACCACTGGGGGTACATAGAGAAGTAACAGTGGCTAGAATGTAACAGTAGAGAATGAGGGAGGCATAGTGTTGGAGGGTAGTTGGAACAAAACAACCTGCACCCGTGTCACTTTGCTGCCTCTATCTTGGAAATACCATCGTGTACTACTTGCGTTGGCAAACACGCTAGGGCTTTGCAACTTTTGCACCCATTTTCTTCATTTTCCTTCCTTTTTTTTGCTGCTGCAACACTGACGAGGGCAGAGAAAAATTCGAAAAAGGGGAAAAAATGAGACACGAGCCATCCTCATGGTTCAACGAGACACGAGGACATTAATGCTTGCCACTCACTCTCTTTTTACTTTTTTCTATAATTTGTTTTTTCTCCCTCTGCTTGTGTCCAACAAAAATAACTTCTGGCACATATTGGTGTTTCTTGTCCATCACTGAAATTACTGGGAATTCCTTTTTTTTTTGTTCTTTTTTTTCTGAAGATTTATCAAATGTTGGGAGAAAGATTAATGAACAGGATTCACGTGGCAAATGTAATTTGTGATGAGAAAGTGATCGATAATTTCTGAGAGACAAATGTAATTGAGAGAAAAAAGAATTTACCATGTGCTGTTTTTTTCCTTTTTCTTCATTGAATCAATTTACTGAGAATTGAATTTTTATTCCTCGTGACAGTATTATCCCATTTTACCACAATTCACTTGTTTTCAAATTGCCAATGTAAACTTCACCATCTTCTTTCCAAGCAATTCAATTTTTCCTGCATGAGGATCATAGGATATTGAGAAGGAAACAGGTCATCCAATGGCAAATTTGATCCGCCAGAGGAGCTTATACATAGTATCTACCGAGGGACTATCAAAGCATCAACAATACAGCTGGCCACGTATACACAATGCAGCTGAGTAGAGGATTTTTTTGTTGAAAAATGGAAAATAAAAGTGACGCATAGAGAGGTGGGGAAAGAATTGGAGGACATTGATGGAAATTTGTTATATTACCTGTGATCAATCATGTGATGGAAAATTTCCAGTTCCCCCAGGGGATTCTACTCATTAATTATTTCTCTTTGTACTCATGATCTAACCAATTTCCTTTTTGACACCTGTGTTTCATCAGTATCATGAAAAGTGTTTTTCTCCAAATCTATTCTGTATATTTTGGATTGATAATTCTTGATGCAAACGACCTCTACCAGCTGTTGAATACGCACAAAATGGCAGCGTTACATCACATGCCACACCACGTGACTGAATCCCTTCCAAATGTCTACAACATGGTATCTCCATTGAATAAAAGAACCAAGATGACAAAAAAGAAGAATGTCCATGAAATATCACCAATTGAACTCCACATTATATGCTGCACATTTGCCTGCTTCCTTTGTCCTGACAAATTCATTCACATTGAGGCATCACGAGGATCATGCATGTCATCTGATTATTCACATATCAGTCAGTCAATCCTGATTAGTATTACTGATTACTATAAACTAGTAACCATGAACGTATTTCACATCAGAATTCACTAACGATCCTCTGACCACTACAAACTCGAGCTTAGCACAAGTTGCGTACTGATATTCCTCTATATGACTTGGCAATCCAGGATCCATCACTTATGCAGCACTGCATTATGCACTGCGCATCATTTCCCACCGGGCTCTCATCCTCCATCCAAAACCATCTGCCTCTTCTCCATCCACCACTATCCCTCTCACTTGACTGAACCTAACTCGGTATATCTTTCTAGACTTCCTGTTTAATATTATCCAGTGGCTTCACTGTACTTGAGCCACTCCTCCTCAGCCAAACTGATGAAAATTCTCCAGAACTCCAAACCCTTTTGCCTGGGAATCCCTCTCTGTTCCATGAGATATGTGTTGTTCGGGTACTATCACTTGAATTAATATCATCCTTGAAATTTCAATTATTTTCTCATTACTGGGTCGAGGTAATTGGATTTATTATACGTACATTTTCTCTCTATTGTTGCGAAACAGAGAGGAATTTCGTAGGTTTATCTGACAATAATAGCATTGTTGGGGTCATTTTTGTAATGACTGAAACTGATTTTAGTGTAGAGTACTAAATGAATGGTAATTATGACGTCATTATAGTTGAAGTTTTGCTATTTTTGTCATAGTAAAGGTATTAGATTCTCCTTTGTTCATCTCCTTGGAATACAGCATATAGTTTGATTTACTATTTGGCATGATGATGCTGAATTTCCATGACTGAAGTCAGCATTATCAAATGAAAATGCTTGAGGACTCGATTAACTATATTTTTATTGTTACCAAAATTATATTTTTCTCTCAGTGTAGAAATGGAAAATGAGTTATCAAATTATTCGAGGTAAATAGAATCAATTCATCTAACAATAATCGCATTGTTGTCGTCATTTTTATAATAACTAAAATTGATTTTAGTGTAGAGTATTGAATGAATGGTAATTATGACGAAATGATTTAGTGAGATTTTCGCAATAGTAAACGTATTTATTCTTAAAAAGCCATAAATAAATTCTCATTTCTCAATTCATCGTAAAAGTCATTTGCACAATTTAATAGAGAGATCATCTGCTATGAAAGTTCCGAAAAGTGCCGAGTTTGTCTGAAGATTTCTTCTCTCATTCCTCTTCTTTTTTTTTGTAGAAAGCAGAGTTTAAAGAAAAAGAGATAGAGCTAGTGAAGTAGGAGTGAGGAGAAACGTTTTGAGTCGTATTCTGAGTTAAAGCAGTAATGTCTTGGGATCCAATGGGTATATCCTTGAGATCCTGGGCTTTAAAATCCTTCTTCTTGATCCCTAAACGACGAATGTTCAGTTTAACGTGGATCCTTCGAGTCAATTCCCCTTGCTGATACTTTATTGAACGTTATATAAATGGATCTATTCAGCATTTGTGAGGAATCGTATTTTATTTCCCATCTCTCTACTCTTTTACACTGGAAATCTGTAGTTAATGACGTTGATACGAATTAGACCATTTGAATTCAAGTTTTTCGTATAAAATAAAGCATCTAATCATTATCAACTCAATTTCACATTCAAATAAAATTTCAGAGTCAAACAATTCCAATACTCTAAACTTTTAAATAACTTCTTCTTTTTTTATTTCATTGTGAATTTTCAATGAAACCTTTTTTTTTAAACTATTTTTCACTTTAGTTTCATTTATTCAATTTAAAATATAAATATTTCCAAAAATAATCCGAGATTAAACTGAATAATACTGTAAAAAAAAATATTTACCCCTCAATTTATCAAAAAAACAAAAAAAGAGAAATAAAATCGAAAAAGCCCTGAAACAACATGCGATTCAAGTATGATGTGTGACTGCATATATCAATGTTTTCGCCCTCTAATTAACAAATCGAAGTGCCAAAACAAAAAATCCATGGGGCTTTTATCCAGCCCAACAATACAGTATCTCTCCTCTTTTTTTTTATACACTGTCACAAATACTGTATGTGACATTGTAGGATTTTCTCATTCCGTGTTGTATTCCACGCTTTTTGTAGAATATTTCAAAATGTATACCTGACCTATGGGTCAGGGCATTTCACATGAGCTATGTATACTCCTGCATTTGTAGTCTATACCAATCTAATCCTTTCCCTTTTCTCCTGTTACTTTTTTTCATCCCTTTTTTCCCTCAACTTTCAGCCTTTTTGTTGTTTATAAACTAACTGTAGGATGCAGCATCTACCGAGTTATATCCTCACTCTATTTCTATTTTGTCTGTCCTTTATCCCTATCTGCTCTCTTCTCTTCCACCTTTACCGTGTATCTGAAAAGCCAGGAGTATAAACTCATGGAAAACGACGAAATAAACGAGATACGACGCAAGAAAATACCGGAGTTACAATCTTCCCCTTTTTTTTTTTACATAAAACTGTGAAATTTCATTTTTATGATTTTGTGAATTGAATGATTTTCAATGAAAAAGAAGAGAACTAAAATAATTAGGAAATTTCATTAATTTAAAAAAAAATTAAATTCAGTGGTGAAGTGGTAAACAAGGTTAAGTACACATGGTATCCTTCACTAATGAATCATCTAATTGTCCCTTTGAATTAAGTAAAAATTAATTTAATTGAAGTAATGCTTCTACTTTTAATTAAACAAGTGCCCTCCGTTATGAACTGATACATCTCGCTTTATTGTACCACTTCACATGGGTTTATACAATGTATGGTGTGTGTGTGTATATGTATTTTCAACGCTGGGCGTTTTGCTCGAGACGAGAATCAATAATTTCCCGTCCTCCAGACGTGACGTGAATTAACGAAGCCTGCAGCTGAAAGGTCAACGGGTTAAGCTTTTGTATCGTAATGTTGAGGCGAGAGAGGGAAAATTACCATAGTATCTATTCAAATATACATTTGCATGATATTTATAAACGATGTAATAAAACATGGATTATCATGGGATTAATTTTTTTCTGCATTTTTATGTGGAATTATTTGATATTGAATGGAGAGAAAAAAATGTTTATTTAATTGTCAGTTAAACAATTGAGAGTTTTATTCCGATGAATTTATGAGGATAATGATTAGGATATTCATCGAATTAAAATATTCAGACTAATGCAGATAATCATGTTTATTATGAACATAAAGTGGTACAGTACAGCGACAGGGTATTCGATAATAATCAACAGATTAATTGCAATGCAAATACGTGAAAATCGATTGAATTTGGAGCAACTTCAATTTCTGGATATAACAGTCACATTCAAAAATTATCATCCAATGATTCTGTCACTGGATTTTCACGTACATCCAACGATAAACTATGAATTATTATGGCAAAATATCATTAATCCTCTAGATTATTCTAAAGAATATTTTTATTTCAATATTATACAGTTATTCGTTAAAATGAAGTTTTTCAGAATGAAGTGAGTTTATTTGGAAATTGAAAAAAAATAATAAAACATGATGTACTTAACCTTTTTTACCACTTCACTACTGAATTCATTGTTTTATCAAAAATATTCGATATTCCCTTGAAAAATTCAGTGAAAACGAGAGAATAAAAATGAATAAATAAATATTCTGAGAATACTTTGTAAATACATTGGGAATTTTCTGCATTTCAAATCAACTTTTATTTCCCGGGCTTTACGGACCATTAGCCTACATGGTCAAATGTTTTTTTCCCAGAGATTATCCATGGGAGAAGGCCCTCCAGGTGCACACGGAATGCAAGAGATGTATAATAAAAATATTTCCCTTTTTCGGTGAGACGCGAAGGAAAAAATGGAATAGTGAGGTATTGACGATACAATGAAAAAAAAAATGGGGAGTATGAGTTTTGGTGGTGCTGTGTGGGATGAAAAGGTGGCTTAGCTAAAAACCACGAACGCAACCACGTTGCCCACAAACTCGAGTGTTACACGCGATTCGTTGAGGCAAAACTTTATCAGATTATGAGTTCTCTTGTCATGTTTTTCTTTTTGGTTATCAATATTTTTTAGGTTCATTGTTTCATCATTTTTCTGAAGATATCTCGGAAACTAAGGGAGATAGAGAAATTTTCATGGAGACCTTTTTTGTAGAGAATTTCAAGAGCTACAAAAAAGGTTTCTACAAAAATTCCTCTATCTCCCTTAGTTTCCGAGATATCTTCAAAAAACATTCAGTTTGTCTGAAGAATTCAAATTTGTGAATTAACAGTTTAAATTAACGTAAATTATCTGCCCGAACAATTTCATGTAAATTTCAAACGTTCGAATGCCTTTTGTCCCTCGCAAATACCAGAAAGTTTGATGCTTGATTAAACAGTACGCTTCACTCATACGATATTTATTCTAACTGCGGTATTTCAACAATCTACATACTATAATCTCGTCCTTCCCCACGTTACCCATCTGCTAACAATAGTTTCCCCTGAAGTGTCGATGATTTTCCACTGATTGAAACAAACAATAATCATTTCATCTCATTGTTATCGCATGCACATGAGTTACATTACAATAGCAACGAAACAATTAGCGTTATCAATACATATTGTGTAATTATTTCAAAAGAACAGAATAATGAGTGAAAATGGAGCACACACATTTCAATAACAATTTACGTTATTTTAATACCAAAAAAAAATAAAAATAATTTTTTATAATTCAGTGGTGAAGTGATGAATAAAGTTAAGTCATCTAGGAATTTTTAAAAATAATTTCCCACTTTTTATTTGATTTTTTTCTCCATTTTTCCAATGTAAAGAAAAACATAATGCCAATGACTTTTCCATTATTCTCAATTGGGATTTGCGAACCCGGATAATCTAATCCTCCGGAAGGATTCAAGAGCTTTTTGTCCATCCATTGATAGAATATACGATGTATCGAGGATATTGAAGTTGAGTATGATCCGTGGATTTATTCGAGAGATTTTACAAAAGATGCTTCATAAAAATCGTCTGTCGTAACTTTTAGCATACGGAAGTGGAGAGGGGAAAACCAGCGGATGGTTATAAGCTGAGGACATATGAATTTCAAGATTGTCGCATGATTGGGATACTTGAATGAGTATCGAGTTTTTCCTATAATGTAATCGATGCAAACGTTGACTTTTGTGGGGAAAAAACTTTCTATTATCAGACAAAAAAGTTTACTAATTTTTCCAAAGCAAACGCGTCGATGAAAAAATCTGAAAAAATTCAGAAAGATGCTCTAATACATTCACATCATCGAGGAATTTTTACAGAATTTTCTATCAATTCTTTAACCCTGGAAAAATTCTGAAAGTCAGGTATTCCCGGAAGAGTGAATTTCATGGTTAAATTAATGAATTTAAATAGTTGAATTTTTTCCTATTGTGAACGTGTTAGTGACACATTCATAAAAAAAAAAGGATTTTCCTCCCCCAGAGATAAACAGACAGTTTTTTTTTTTTAATTTTATCTTCATTGCAGACGTGGCAGCCATAGTTGTCCTCAAAATGACAAAGTGCATTTAACCTCTAATTTACGATGAGAAAATTGACGTGCAGTAGACGGATGAGCGGCACAAATCGTTGGATATAAATCTCCCTAGTGAATCAGAGAGAGATGGAGAAAGTAAATAGCGAGATACAACGTTTAATCATTGCGGATGTATGTGTGACACGCAACCTGTTAGTTTGAACCGCATAAAAGTGGTTTTAACGATTTTTCAACCCCCAAAACGATAGAGTGGGGAGAAAAAAAAATAGCAATTGAGTAAAATGATGCAGGGGCGATTAAAGAGGCCCAATTGCTCTTTACCCTGTTTTCAAAGAACACTCTGGAGATTTCAATCTTTCGGGGAACTTGAAAGCGTAAAATTCAGGAAATGTGAATTTTTCAGGCGAAACAATTTCACTTCAACAGTTTTTCGAGGATATCTCGGAAAGTAAGTGAGATAGAGCAATTTTCATAATAACCTTTTTTGTAGCTCTTCAAATTCTCTACAAAAAAGGTCATTATGAAAATCACTCTATCTTGCTTAGTTTTCGAGATATCTCAAAAAAACTGATGATGAATTAAATTATTTTTTCGGAAAAATTCACAAGTTCATTTCGTCTATTCTCAAATTTTAGTGGAATAAATTAGAAGATCTAAAATTTTCTCGGACGGAGAGAATCTCAGTGTCTCACTGAATGAAATAATACGAGAGAGAAAAATAATCATGCTGTAAGCGAGAACTTGGATCTTGTTCTACTGGTACACGACAAAATTAATACCCGAGAATCCTGAAACAAGATGCCATCCTCATTACTAGGCCACGAAGAAGAGAGAATCACGTTCAACTTTTTCATTTTCCAAGCGTAAAAGTCAAGCATTCGTGTCTCCCTCTCTCTCTCTCTATCTCTGTGAAAGTACTCGTTGCTCCTTGTCACTCAATCCTTTTGGATCTTCTTTCATTCTACACTTCATTTCCATTTCCTTGCCTCCCATTCTCCAGCTTGTCACAACTCTTTATTTAACTCTTTGGGATAATTGGGAAAATTATGGAGATTCGAGTTTTGACAAAGAGTGTCACAATTAATTTTTCTCCCTATTAGAAAAAAAAAATAGAAAATAAACAATGGATTATCCACCAATTAATTTTTCGATTTTCAAGAATAATTATTTTTTCATATTCTCAACGGAAAAATACGAATTCTCCGTTTTTTTTTTCAAATATACGATATTTTTGCACGAAATAAAATAATGGGGAAAATGAAAAAGGACTCGAGGGATATTCTCCTCATAAGAATTCAAATCGATTCGTATAATTCTTTCTTCCATCCTCAGTATCCATTCACATAATCTGAAACAAGCTGGCATTTCTGCTTATCCTTTCCTGCTGACGGATTAACTATCACATACGTATCACTGAAACAGAAAATATGAAATCTGTTCTCTCTTTCATTCAGTGATGTATGGAAGAGAAAAACATAATACACGACTTGTAGATATTGGAAATATCTTCACATTTCATTCTTTTCCATGAAAGTTGATGCATTCTATGATTGAATGCATTATTTCAATTTTTCCTTGGGTTCATCGAGCATGAACGTCAATACGATCATTTATATTCTAATTTTCATCTATTTTCTGTGGATTTTATGAGTAAATATGAGGAAATCCTTTGGTGAGATTTTTCCCATGTCATTACAGCAATTATGATTGTCAGTATGACTACATTGGTGTTTTTGAAGTTTTACTATTTTTGCTATAGTAGAGGTATTAGATTCTCCTTTGTTCATCTCCTTGGAATGAACAAAGTTTACTACTTGGCATGATGATGCTGACTTTCCATGACTAAAGTCAGCATTACCAAATGAAAATTCTTGAGGACTCGATTAACTATATTTTTATTGTTACCAAAATTAGATTTTTCTCTAAGTGTAGAAATGGAAAATGAGTTATCAAATTATTCGAGGAAAATAGAACAAATAATTGAAGTGGTGGATGATGCAAAATTCAATTAGAAAGAGGAAATCACAGAAATTTCGTGGGTTCATCTAATAATAATAGCATTGTTGTGGTAATTTTTGTAATTACTAAAATTGATTTTAGTGTAGAATACTAAATGAATGGTAAAAATGACGAAAACAATACAGCAGTTTCATATAGTTTGATTTACTAAATCAAACTTTATTGTTACCAAAATAAAAAATTTCTCTCAGTGTAGAAATGGAAAATGAGTTATCAAATTATTCGATGAAAATAGACCAAAGAAATGAAGTGGCGAATGATGCAGAATTCAATTAAAAAGCGAAAATTACGGAAATTTCATTAGTATAGATATTCGATAGATATTTTCGACGATTTCATTGAATAACTGAGGAAATTTCCGGTTTCTAAAATTGCATTCGAAGGATCTTCAAAATTCCAATAATTTTTTAATGAATTTGGTAAAAAAAAAATAATTTAAAATCCTCCGAAAATGAATGAATTTCCTTCTTTTTTATCCTCACAATTTCATGAGAATTCAATTGAATCTCAGCTGGGTCCAAAGACAAGGGCCAACAATGAATTACGAAGTTCCGATTTTCCGACTGTATGCAGCCAACAACGGGAAGTTCACTGGTTGTCAGGAACAGGAAGCTTCAGGGAAAGGCTTTCGTCGAATTACAGTGTGTTCGGTGCATACACTCCGGCAATTTACCTTTCTCCATTTCCCCTCTCTATTCTCATCCCACTTATTCTCCAGAGTCCATTCTGTCTCAAAGCCCCTCATTGAATACCGAATAAATTCAAATCCATCTGAAATCACCTCCAATCGTCTGTTTTGTTTATTTCTCAATGGAGAAAAGTTCTCTCAGACTCCACTCATTTTTTCCTTTTTTTCTCTCCTGAATTAAATGTAAATAAATGAATAGAAGCGATAGAAAGGAGCAAAGTAGGAGGGAAAAAGCCACGAATTATGTTTAATCATTCGAGCGCAGAACAATACTAATTCATATTTAATACGTTACATAATGGCTCGTCGAATTATTAAATAAACCCGAGAGTAAGTGGCTGATAAAATTTTAATTAACGTTGCGTGCATGAGAATCATTAAAAACAAGTTTGAAATACATCGTAAAAAGTGGATTCTCATTCCATTCGTCATTACAGAGAGGAATTTAATAATGAAAAAAGATAGAGAAGAGGAGAAAAAGAGAAGTAAGGAGGAACTCTCAAGAGAGAAAATTAATGAAAGAGATGAAAAAAAATATTAATTTTCTCTCCTTTCCTTCTTTTTCACTCTCTCTTTTTTTCTTTCATGCTCTTATGTTTCTTTTGAAATAGAGTGGAGGGAAAAAAGGGAAAAAAGGAAGAGAAAATTGACGGCAGAAGCGAAAAAGCGAGGCCGCGCGTCAGCCTGCAGGATCGTGAGACAGACGAGATAATTTTTTTTTTAAACTTTTTTTCACTTTTTGTTTCTCCTCATTACCGAAACGAGATACAAGTGTGGCGCTCCCTCTCTCTCTCTCTCATTTTATCAGACAAAAAACTGTCATCGCCAAAAGTTTTCCGTAATTTCTATATAAAAAAAAAGAGGAAGAAGAGACAAACTTTCATCCGGTAAATGAGGTAACATATAAAACATAAAATGCAGGCTGTCCCTTGATCCCAGAATTTTGTTGAAGCCACAACGACGAGAAAGTTTTGTTCGATGAGTTAATTTACACTCAACTTGTTTTATCATCTGTTATTGAAAATTCTCGTGAGAACGTGGAGTAGAATAAAAATTTAACGAGACGAGTATCCCTCATTTCGTAGTTTTGAATTACAATGAATTTTTTATTAAACAGGTTTTTAATCAACTTTCTCTCTATCAAAGTTTACTGGGGGAAAAATGATTGTTCATCTCATCTCGAGATGAAAAAATTATAATTCTGTAGAATTATAATTTTTAATTGAACATTATTAAAAATTGCTCACGATAATTATGACATTCTTTCCTCTAAATCGAGAATTAAAAAAAATCATAGAAGGATAATCACCTGCTCATCTTGCTTTGCCTCTTGCCAATGAATTAATCATTTCCTCTGTCACCTAATTCATTGAACACCATGACTAAAGTCAGCATTACGAAATGAAAATTCTTGAGGACTCGATTAACTATATTTTTATTGTTACCAAAATTAGATTTTTCTCTCAGTGTAGAAATTGAAAATGAGTTATCAAATTATTCGAGGAAAATAGAACAAAGAATTGAAGTGGTGGATGATGCAAAATTCAATTAGGAAGAGGAAATCACAGAAATTTCGTAGGTTCATCTAATAATAATAGCATTGTTGTGGTAATTTTTGTAATTACTAAAATTGATTTTAGTGTAGAGTACTAAATGAATAGTAAAAATGACGAAAACAATACAGCAGTTTCATATAGTTTGATTTACTAAATCAAACTTTATTGTTACCAAAATAAAAAATTTCTCTCAGTGTAGAAATAGAAAATGATTTTCCTCTGTTGATCATTTCCTCTGTCACCTAATTCATTAAACACTCCCAGAATCTCTGAATATTTCATTAAATTAATTCACAAATGTCATAAAATTGCCAAAGTATGCACGAAATATTCACCCATGCAACTGCTGAATTTCCAAAACATCCTCGGCAAAAGTGTTGGACCAAAGTAATGCCAAAAATTTCCAGCACCATTGCCACTCCCCCTTTTTCGAGTGACGGTGGCAACTGCAATAGCAAAGGACATACCCACTAGCGAAGTGGCTTAAATCATCCGACAGAAAGGGAGAAGGAGAGGGTTACTCGGGTAATCCCCACGTCCTTGCCCCAACACTGTGACACAGCCAATCTGTTACCTTACTTGTGGCTACCAACGCCGACGTCCATAAATTATTACCAACCCAACCCCTGCATCCCACGTCGTAGAACTCCACCTTCCCATCTCCAACTACCTCACTCCCTTCGCCTCTAACATCCTCTATTGCCTGCTCACTTTTGCATCAAACACCTGCAGGCTGACCATTCTCATTTTCCATCCCTTGCTCCATTCAATAATAAATTGTCTCTTATTTTTTCCCATTATTTTCGAGGAATATTTAATTAATTACTCGATATCTCAGGAACCGTTGGGTTTACGGAAAATTATTAGGATACCTTTTTTGTAGCTCGTAAAATTCTTTTTAAAAAAGGTCTCCTCATTTTTCCTCCTAAACTCAATAGTTTTCGAGATATTCACGGAATGAAACTCTATGATGAAAAGAAAACTTTTAGATTATGAAAAATTTCGGTTTATTCAAGTTAATGACTTGATAACTCAGAAACCGTTGGGTTTACGGGAATTTATTAGAATACCTTTTTTGTAGCTCGTAAAATTCTCTACGAAACAAGTCTCTTCATTTTTCCTCCTAAACTCAATAGTTCCCGAGATATTAACAAAATAATAACCAATGATGAAAAAACGTTTTATGTGATATATTAACCAACAACTTTATCATTATTAATTCCATTGAAATCAATTAAATTAGTCACTTGAATATTCCATGATCCCCCCCTTCGAATTCATACCACTGAACCGCAAAGATCTATCGTGGTCAGTACAGTACGACCATTTCAACCCACCACCCTTACAAACCATACCACCCTACCTATCCCATATTAATGTCAACGACCGTACGCTAATTGATGACGTACCATAATTATTATGCACGATTATGTTGCACTAGGTTCGGCTCGGTATACTCGTGAACATTCACACGCTAGTGAGGAACATCGAGTCACTTGACGATAAACTGCCCAGTAGAGACTCTGTGTTATGCACGAACACGCCACTCGCCTCTCTTGCCTGATAAAATGGTGAACACAACTTCAGTGTATTATATTATTCGAGAATTGGTGAATTTGTGGGTCAATTTGTCATTCTAAAATCAACATTAATTTGAAATTCCTATTCTCGTCATAAAGTCCATTAGTTTTAACGCGAAAAATTGATTTTCACTATTAATTTATTTCTTTAATACTTTTAAAACAATCATATTTTTTTTTATACCAGAATTTATGTAAATAAAATTCTCATAGAATTGTCAATGGAAATTGATAAAAGAAAGAGATTGATAAAAGATTTGAAAAGTTTCAGCAAATTTCCACTTGATGGATTCACACAAAAGAGCACAGAACTAGAGAGTTTAAAAAAAGCAGCAAAATATCGATAAAACTTTTTATCAGTAGCCAATGACAACTGTGAATCTCTGTATTATCTTGTTTTCACACTTTGCATCAGCATTGAATGTTCAATGAGAATGTACTTCTTTTGTAATTACCATAAAATACTAATTTGAATCTTCTCTTCACATCAGCACTCATTTTCTGAATTTCCAATGGACATTGAATCAATTGTATACAATGAATAAAATTGAAAAAATTAATTATAAAAAGAAATAAAAGTAAATGAAAATATGTTACAACATTAATGCTTCAATATTTCAAAAACCGTTAGGTTTACGAGAATTTATGAAGAGACCTTTTCTGTAGCCCATAAAATTCTCTACAAGAAAGTTCTCTCCAGAGTTCTTGAGATAATCACAAAATAATACTCTATAATAAAAAGAAGTGATAACATCAACACTAATTTTCTCAATCTCCAATGGAAATTGAATCTCACGAGTGGATTTCCATAAATGCAATAAAACATGGAAAATCCACCGAGACTACAATGCACCACAGCAGCAGAAAATAAATGATAAAAAGAAATGAAAAGAGAAAATGAAAAAACTGAAAAGATGTTACAACGATGAACGCGTACACGGTCACCCAGAAAATTCGTCACGAAGTGCAATCTAGGTGAGCATGTCGTGCGATCTTGTTACAGCAGGGAAAAGGGATTTATTCCGTCGAGTCTCTAGTCCATACGATGCCAAAGAGAGGCAAAAGATGAACGAGGATGGAGAATGAATGAATTCCACTGTAAATTGGTGTGTAGAGCTTTTGTCCCAGCGAAATATCACTTTGACGTGAATTTCTTCATTATTAAATCAGAAAATGAGAGGAACATGCTTCCAATTAATTTGCGGTGAAGATGAGACACTGGCTTCCTCCAGGAAATTCCCTCTGCTCTCATTATTCCCCTGAAAAGAAAATAAAAATCTGAAAATACCGTAAATTTACATTAATTCCAAAAATAAAGGCTTACCATCTGTATCCTCCAATATTCCATGACGAAGACTAATCCAACTTTGCGTTCGAGTGTCCTTCATCCGTCTGCACATTAACTGACGTGGGATTTTGGTACAACACTTTCTGCCTTGTCCTTTATTGCAAGTTGAAACTGGAGATGTAGGAAGAGAGGAGAGAGGGGGAGGATGGTAGAAGGGAGTAGAAATAGCTAGAGGTATCCACTAGCACATCCGGTGCACTTGCCAGTGGTACAGCCATTCATTCGGTCAGACAAAGTACTGACATCCCGCTAAATATACGAGGCCACAGAAGCCCGCCTGTATACACATCCTCTGATGTATCTATATCCGTACACATTTATACATATACATATATATTTAACATGTTCACTGACTACAGATATGTGGCATTGGCTTTGGTTAGGCGATAATTCCTTGAGAGGAGACGTACGGAGTGAGGAGGAATATACACAGGCACTGGCTAAACCGGAGATGGTCAATATCTCAGTATTTACTGGACTGTACAGAATTCCAAAACCATCAAACTCATGCAAATATATATTGCTCCACGTCTAGTTTATTTTCTACGTCTGGGGCTCTGTCATGTATGAAAGAGTTCTTTGTTTCCATGCCTATCTCTCCTTTTGCCCCCTTTTTTTTTGTGCTTCTCTCTTCTGGAATTGGAGGAAAAAAGGAGGAGATCCTCCATTGTTGAGGGTTTACAAAGAAACAGACATTTTTTTGTTAATGCTGGGGATTTTTTCCTCGTGGTAATAAAGGGCGAGTGTCCTTGACATCGAGCACTTCTATTTAATCGAGGAAATTCCTCGTTTTTTTTATCATTCTTTTATCAAATGGGGATTCTTCGAGTAAAGGATTACATTAAATAGTCATCAGTTCCTTTTTACTGTCTCCTGAATTTGGTTAAAGACAGGTGAAATCCTTTCTCCTTACTAATGCCTGAAGACAGTCGATACATCACCGGATCCACTGTAGAGAATTACAAGCTGCTCCTGAGGGCCTCGTGTGGTAAAATGTGTGAATGATAGCACAGAATAAGGACAAATGATCGAGAACACTCACTCGAGTTTTTCTGTAAATTCACCTTTGCTAGTTATCTGTTTTCTTGGTACTCTCGATTCTCTCGTGTAGAGCACGTTGGTGTATTGTGGAGGAACCAGAGAGGTTTGAAATACTCGACTAATCCATTAGCAAACTGTCGCAGTTCTGCAGGATTCAATTGCCAATTTCTCCTTCATTATGGAGTTTCGATGATTGTGTGACTTTAGTGATAAAAAATTTCATTCAATTTGTTGAATTAGGGGACATTTTTAGGTCTTGAAAAGGGCTGCTTGCGATGCTCTTTCACTACAGACAATCCATTAACCTCTTCAGAAGCACTTTGTGAGAGGCCCAAGTGAAGAGTCGAAACTCTGACTTAATTTGATGGTCTTTGTTCATTATTGTCAAAAGTTGGGTGGAGTGACAGGAAAAAATAAGGATAAAGGATGATCGTTATTTGATTATTTCTGAAACTAGATGATGGATATTGAAGATAATCAGTGAGTATTTGAGTTATCTTTGAAATATATCAGGAAATATTTCAAAAAAATGTGTTATTCATCAAATTCTTCATTATTTTATCATCAATATCAGAATTAAGACGCAAATAAACGTTCAACTCCAAAGAACCCATTTAATAGTGCAACACTCCACTCAAAACTGTACTAAAGATCCTCTGGTGTAATTATGTGGTCTTTATCACGGTTTACCGTATTCTCAAGGTACCAAGTACGCATCGTTATATTGTCAGTTGTTACATGCATTTAGACCACAAGTATGTAGCACTTAATTCTCAAGAATTCACGTACATGAGAGTTCAACACGATAATGCGAAGATACCCAATGTTTTTGCACTTTTTTCTCTTTATTATTTCTGCTTGATTCTATTTTTATTGGAGTTTGTACTTGGCTCCTGCAGCTCTTACAACATTGAATTCCCAGTTCACTGATTCTGATGGTGAGCACACGCTGGTTCTTCAACTGAGTAAAAACTCTTTGCCATGGGCTTGGACGAAAAACAATCTCGAATGAAAGAGAGAACGAGATCCTTGCTATCTGGAAAACGGATTTTACGCTTCTGCAGTTGGTCTCACGAGTACAAAAGATTTTCCACATTATAAGTGTACTTACTGTCGAATTAATTGTTATTAATGGACAGTGAGAGAGGGTAACAAAAAAAACCCAAAGTTTTGAAGAACAAAACTCACTTGACCCTGTTTAAGAGGATTCCGGAATTGTTAAATTGTCCGAAAGTTTTTGGATGAGACTTCCTGAAACTCAGGAAAATCCTTTGGTATTAGAATAGCATAAAAATGTTGAAAAATTTGGATAATAAACGAGATAAAATTATTCCGGTATTCTTTAATGCTTAAAAAGTGATGTTGAATCGTCGCGAAGATATGTCCAAAGAGTTTTGCAATTTTCGTTCGCCAATAAACACTGATACGTCAAACTCTGTGCAAAGGATCATCCAACACGTTGAGCAAACACGTACGCGATGGGTTAGCAACACACGGGAGGATGGATTGTGTCAAGCCTAGTTGGCGTAGATCCTCTCTGCACAATTCCCCCATCTCATCCCTCAAAACCCTTTCCGCCATCGACCCCTTCTCCTCCTCCGCCTGTTGCCCCTCTCTCTCTCTGAAATGACCGTCTCACTAGGTGCAACGGGTTAGATCGTGCATGATTCACAAGCCGGCCATTTGGTACACGCACGATCGAGGTATTAACGCCTGTTACGTTGGAATACCGGCTTAATACCCCGAGCTTCCAGTGCAGGCTACATTGTCGTTGCCATCAGAATCCCCCGGAACACAAGCTAGCCAGCATAATTGGAACCATGATGTCGTTGCACGTACACATTTAATGCATCCAAACATTGTATGTCTCTCCGGTCTTGCTTACCTTTCATTGATGCTGCTTTCCCATATCCAGAAGACCATGCAGTTCCATGAGACAATTTTGGAAACAATAGCATCAAACGAATCGTGAAAATCTGAAAAAATAGAAATGATTTTGTTCTAGTTAAATCTGATTTTTTTTCAGAGTGAAGAGCCTCTCAAAAAAATCTGAAAAAATTCGGGAAGAGGCTCCAACAGGTCTCCATTGATGTCTAATTTTTTGAAGATTGTGTAGCTCCATGCGACAATTTTGGAAACAATAGTATCAAGAGAATCATGAAGAGCTGCTAAAATAGAAGCATTCTTGTTCTAGATAAATCTGATTTTTTCTTAGAGTGAAGAGCTTTTCAGAAAAATCTGCAAAAATTCAGGAAGATGCTCCAACATGTCTACATTGATGTCTAATTTTTTGAAGATTGTGCAGCTCCATGCTAGAATTTTGAAAACAATAGCATCAAGAGAATCATGAAGAGCTGCATTCTTGTTGTTGATAAATCTGATTTTTTTCAGAGTGAAGAGCTCTTTGAAAAAATCTGAAAAAATTCAGGAAGAGGCTCCAACATATCTACATTGATGTCTAATTTTTTGAAGCTACTGCATGGAGATCTTCACCATAAAAAAAGAACCTCTCTAATCTCTTTACTTGTTATTTTCACATGTGTGTGTAATCAGGTAGACGAAGGGGATGAGGATTGGAAGATGTGAGCAGCAGGAAGAAACGCCCAACAGAACACCGATGAATACGGATTAATTCGAAAACTTTAGGCGAGAGTGCCTCATCTCTGCCTCATGTGTCTAGCCTTCTCTTTGGAGAATAGAAGGGTAGATTGCATACACCCACACTGGAGCATAGGTACAGACACACACTTGCAATTATCGTGGCTAATTGAGGCGTCTCTAGTCAAGGATGAAATTGGCCGTGAAACGTGTTCGAGTTCATAGTGCCTGAAAATCCAGTGGCAAGTCAGACACTGTTCAATTTGCCAGTGGTTTTGGTATTTGTATGTTTTCTCGAGTGAAAAATACGTATGAGAGCATTGAGAGATTGTCTCTACAGACAATTCAGGAAAAATTTCGCAGCCTTAATCACGAATAAACACAAGTCTCCAGATATTGTTGGAGGCTTGTGATTAGATGGCTGTCTCACTTCCTCCATTTTCTTCATTTCTGTCACAGAATGCGGTGATGATTTTTTCGGTGCTCCCATTTTTCTTTTCTACTCTTGCCAACGTCACCAGTTCCGAAAATCCACTGACCTAATTGAAAAAAAAGCCTTCCTCCATCTTCACTCTTTCTTTTTTCATCAATGTGCCTCTCTCTCTTGTTCCCTCCCCGATGCTGGGATTCGAGTCACTGGATAAAAACATTCCTCATTGGATGGAAAAGAAAATCTCGTGGTACCCAGAGTGAAGGAAAAAATAAAAAGACGCTTCACCAAAACCAAGGGAGAAATTCAATTTCACTGGTAAACTTAGGCTCCACACAACCAGTTTCTCTACTTTGTCTATTTGTGTTCACTTCTGTTTCACTTTTTTTCTTCTTATTTTTCAGTCTTTGCTCTTTTCTTTTCCACCAACTCTTATTTCACATTTCTCATTCTTCTTTCACACTCCCCCTTTCTTTCTGATTCTCGAGGCTCTGCAATTTCGTTAATTATTGGAAAAGTTGAAGAGTTCCATATCGAGCCAAGTTACTCTCAACTACTGATCTACCTAAATTTCTACTAGTTATGTTTTTTCATTAAGAACTTTGACTTTTATTCATTTAGTAATCGAAAAAATATCGAGCTGACTCCAGGAAAATAAAGAAAAAGGGAGAATAAAGAAAGAAAATATGAGAAGTACAAACAGAATCGAAGAGGCGTGAATGATAAGAGAAAAGACAGAGGAGAAATGAGGGAAAAAAAAAACGTATTTTTATTTTCACTTGTGCCACGATGAAAGGCTGTGAACCGCATGAAATTTTACACTCGCTCTCCATTTACGCTCTCAGTGTTCCTCTTCCCTCTCCTCATGCCCCCAACTTTTCTCTATTTCTGTCAACATTTTTTCATATATATATATAGAGAAGAAAAGGACGAGCCCATTGTACGACGTCACGTTTGCTGGATAGTGTGCTAAAGTAACAGCAGAAAAAATAAAAGAGCGTGTGACAAAAAAAAAGGGAAGAAACATAGATGGGAGAGAGCATGTGACAAGCTGGAAGAGGAAACGAGGGTAGAAAAACGGAAGGGAAGCAACCTACAACCGTGAACCGTTAGCCAACGCCCCTTCTCCCATCTTCATCTTCTTTCGCTCCATGAGAATCCAGTGTTTTCGTTGAGGTTGAGGTTTAACGCTACGATTGCATTTAAAAAAGAAAAAACGTGAAATGGTCAAGCGAGAAATACTCCATGATTGTGAGCTTAGGAATATTATTTTATGAAAATGGAGAATACCGGAGATGAAATTGTAACACAAAAGTGGTGCAGTGACCGGAACGAAGAGAATAACTGAGTTAGTGTGAAATAGAGAGGCGGGGGATTCCCAGAATCGTTGGATCCAACGCCATCTCTCGGTTTCCATGAAAAACCGCTAATGTGAATAATTGCAAGCATATTTTTCATAAATTCTTAAAGTGTATTAATTATTCATTGAATTCGATAGTTTTCCGATAGGTCACACATGAAATAAAATATCGAAAAATGATATAATTAAAATTATTCTCATGATTCATCGAGCACTCTGAATTATTAATGAAATCGTTGAAATTATTTTTAATTATTCCCTTTTCCCACTTAAATTTATCTCAAAGAAATAATGTAACACAGGAAATCCTTTAGTAATTCATCATTTCCTCTCAGTTCAAAACGAATTTAAACTCAAAAGTTCTTCATTAGTTGCGCCATTTCTCCCGGTAGATGGTGTAGTATTCTATACTGTAGTACGTAAATGGTTGAGGTTATTTCACCGTTATAAAATTACAAATCTGAATAATTTCACGCTTTCATCACTTCTAGTACGTCAGTTATTATTTTTAACAAGTGCTATTAGCCAGCCAATTAAATTCTCCAACATTTCTCAGTGAGAAGAGCAAGAGGAACGGGGAAAAACGAACGAGAAAAAGCCTAGAGAGAGAAATGCCTTAGATGTACTTCAATTTGCTGGTGAAAAGAGAGAAATGGAAATGAAACAAGGAAAAAAAAAAGGAGAATTGGCAGAAAGGAGAGATGAAAAAAAAGAGGAAGATAGCCATAAAGTGTTAAAGTGGAGATTGTGAGAGAAAATTCTTTTCTCGATTACCTATTTTCAGGGGATAGAGAGGTTAGAGTGTTCCTCTCCTTTACGATGAAAAAATAAACGGCTGTAAAAAATATAAGAGAATGAAAGAAATAAAAAAGTGATGAAGATATTCCATGGTCATAACGTAATACGTAAAAATCATGAAATCTTATCAATAGATGGATTCATTGTATGCCAAGGAGAATCAATTCCATGTGCTCAAGTACTTTCATGCAATTGCCGGTCAGGCGTATCAAAACCAGTGAGAAGCTCAAGAGAACCAATGGATTCCAATTCTCATTCTTTCTCCCTCGTTTTTTTTGCACACTGGAATGCCCAGAGGAGTCACTTCCGCTCGAACTTTTCAGAGATGAAAAAAATAAGGGAGAGAGGCAATGTCTTCGATGGATTCTTCGTAAGTTCGTTCCTTTTTTTTTTTTGATTCATTTCTCTCCATTCTCTCCTCTCTCCGGTAATTATTCCCTGTCTTTTATACCAGTCCAGAATCTTCACTAACGGCGCCCCTATTATCTCATTCGTCGGCGAAAAAAAGGCACCGAAAATAAGGAAGGAAGGAAAAATGAGAGTGGGGGATATTATATAATCCCCCACCACTGGGAATGTGGTTCAGCCGGATGAAACCGTTCTACTGAATTAATCATGCCATCGAATTTTCAGCTTTGACGTTAATTAATTCGATCGAAGAAGAAAAAGTCATGACTTGTTCAACTTTTATCCGGATATCTCATTCATCACTTTCATCACTTCTTTTGGAATATCTTTTTTATCTGATTTTCTTGATTAAGAGATTCGGAATTCTACATCTTCATTTAATCATTGTTTTTTATCAATTTATTGCGTTCAATATTCTTTACCAATTTCATCTTTTTCCTCTGTTTATCATCTTGAAACAGGGGCAGAAGAATTTCGACACTTTTTTACGGTTCGAGGGAATTCTATCAATCACACATTTACTGAACCTGAATTAAGTATCAATATCATTCGCCTCCCCTTTTTCCAACCGTGAAGATGCTTTATGTTTCCAAGCACTGGTGATAAAAATTGATGGCCTCTATAGGCAAACTTGAGACGCTTCCACGTCGTTAACTGTGCGCATGCGCAATGGAATTGAGGATCGTAAAATCGTGATGGCCTTAATGCAGACGGCTGCATCTACGTGAGAATCTGTAACTTCGTATGAGGATTTTATGAATGTTGATGAGAAACATTGAGACCCGATGAATCAAATGAATAATACGGTTGGAGTTAATGGAGCTATTTCTCGTGTTTCTATTCTCGATTCTGCTCTTTTCACTCAGTTATTATTGTTAAGTTCACGTGCAAAATTGAGAAATGGAGGAAAATTCGATTTTTTCAATGAATGTGAATAATCACGAGTTTTTTTAAGGTATTTCGGGAACTAAGCGAGATAGAGAAATTTTCATAGAGACCTTTTTTGTAGCTCTTAAAATTCTCTACAAAAAAGATGTCTATAAAAATTTCTCTATCTCGCTTTGTTTCCGAGATATCTTTAGAAAACTGGGGATTAGATGAATTCGATTTGTTTGAAAAATTCATATTAAGTTTTTCTTTAATCTTCTCTTTCACAAAATTACATCAAATGTTTCTGAACGTTAATTTCAAGAGAAATTTAAAGAACTCAGTAGTGAAGTGATAAACAAGGTTAAATACTTCCCCACTGAATTTCAAAAACTTCGCAATCTCATTGAATTTATTGGATTTCTTAATTTCCTTAAATTTCCAATTACTTGAAACTGAATTCATAAAATATTTCCATCGTTGAAAATAAACTGAATATCATGTGGAGAATTGGAACGAGATGTGAATAACTCCATTGACTTTATCGCCAAAATGATCTTCAATAATATTTCTCCTCTCTTTATTCCTGAACGAGAGAATAAGGTGAACATATTGATTTCATGAATTCTCTCAGAATCGTGAGAAATAGCAGTTTCAAAATTGTTACTCTGTTGCCTTCATGCCAATGCAATAACAATGGCAACAAGAGAGGGAGGAGGGAGAGTAATAAATATCCTGCGTTCCGGGTGGGTGCAGGAAATTCGAGAAAAACATCGTGTTGCATGTGGAGTAACAATAATGGAGAGTCTGTGAAAAATTGTAATAGTAGGAAATTTTTTGAAATTTCCGTTTATCAATTCTGCGATTATTTCAATGAGGAATTCTTTCATTGTGAAATATCTTGGAAACGAAGGGAGATAGAGTAATTTTGAAGATGACCTTTTTTGTAGAGAATTTCAAGAGCTACAAAAATGGTTCAGCACTAAATCGCTCTATCTCACTTGGTTCCCGAGATATTCTTAAAAAACGATTTTAACAGTTATGACCCATAATCATTATCATTGCATTAATCAATTATTGCAGGGAATAAGTTGAAGACATTAATGAGTTCAAGTTACTTCACATATTATTTGACTCCGCTTCTTATTGCTACATGTTTGATCATGCTGCAATATGACACTGATAATTCACTATAAGAACCGAACTAACTCAGGCTCCACAGGTCAGTTCTCAATCAGACACGAGAGTGCGTCATTTACCAGTTCCCTCGGAGACTTGTACTCTTTTATTTTATACTTTAATATTTTACCATTCTCAATGAAGATACATTAATTATTCAAGTAAATAAATATTTATTCTCTTATAATAAAACCGAGTTGAAGCATCTGATCACTGTAGAGGGATACCTCTACCAATAAACCTGACAAAATACTAAACATCCGATTTTTCTTCTGTTTGTCGATTTCCCTCAATAGCTCAGTCAAAATACAATTCTCTACTCTCGGAGCCATGTGGGAATTCAACAAAGACAATTCTCAATGGTTGGGAAAAGGCTCTGGTTCGTGGATAGGGCTTTAACCTAATTACCTTCACGAATGGTGCGCTAAAATCTCCAGGATTGAAACGAACAGATAAATCCTCGGTGGATTAACTCGGAACATAATATATCTGGGAGGATATAACACTATCGAAATGGATAAAGAGAGTGAAAGAAGTATCTACAAACTTCTGTGTGAGAAAAGGATTTTTTAACTGTCGTGAGGGATCTAGAGTATCGTGATGATCGTTATCGATTAGAAAAATGGGGCTAATGTGGAGAGGCCATGTCGCTACTAAACCTCTTGTTGACTTCGTTCGAGTGCTCTACAATGGCGTTCGATATTTCGTTTCTCAATAATTCTGACGTTAGAATGAACGGAAATTTATCCCATTAAATTTGAAATGATGGGAAGAATAAATTTAAAAAAATGAAGCATTTAGAAAATAATTATTTCAAACGCTTTAATTTAATCTAAAAATTTATTCTACAATAATTACTAGAATAAACGTTGAATTATATGCAATAATTATACTGTCTGATGAATTTCACGATAATTGTGTCCCGAGCACAAAGAAAATTCTCTCTCACTCGATATAATTCATTATCAATTTGTTCGCTATTAATTAACGGTAATTATTGATTTTCCGAAATTTTCAAGGAAAAAATACAAAAAGAAGAGAATGAAAATTCAAACCACAAAATACAAACACATGTGAAATTGTTACCAGCAGTTGAAAACAAATTAATTCCAACTCGTTAAGCATCAATGATTGTTAAATAGCCTGGGAGGCACTGGACTCCCGGAAATCACGCGCAAAATTGCAGTTGCAAACACAGACGACTGATTAAAATCGAGCCTACAATGTTATCATTTTTTTAATTATTATTTTAATCGTTAAATTCTTAAATCAAAGTTTACAAAAATAATGAACGAAAATCTACTTAATTTCATGATTACTATTTTCAAGATACCGCGGAAACTAAGCGAGATAGGGGAATTTTCATAGAGACCTTTTTTATAGAGAATTTCAAGAGCTATAAAAAAGGTCTTCACAAAAATTTCTCTATCTCGCTTAGTTTCCGAGATATCTTTAAAAAACTGGAAATCATATGAAACTCTATTTTTGTGATTATTCTCACTGAAGTATCTCGGAAACTAAACGAGATAGAGCAATTTCGGTTGAATCCTTTTTTGTACAAAATTTTACCAGCTAAAAAAAAGGTTCCGATGAAAAAAGTCGTATCTCCATTAATTTCCGAGATATTCTCAAAAGAATAAAAATGAATTCGTTAAAACTTGAAATTCGTATAACAAACTAACAGAATTAAATCAAATGTTTACCCGGATAGTTCATTTAACTGCGGGTAAAATTTTGAATAGTTAACATGCTCTGACGATTGTGAAATTTTCGACCAATGGGAATTTACAGAGAGTTCACTTTAATTCGGTAACAGATTGTGCGAGTAGTATGGGAGGTAGAAAACGGGAGAGAACGGAAATTTCCAATGCCTTGGTTATGTACCATGCATAGTAATAACGTGATTCTATGTTACACATTAACAGTTGGCATTACACAAATACCAAAAATCAATTGTACCCACAGAATTTTCAATAATCCGTGAACAGTTATGAATTTTGCAAATTAACTGAATCATAGTTGGCTCAATTTAATTGACACTCGTGACCGTACAATGTTTACTCGAATAAATCGTTAAAAAAATTCTATTTTATTGACTATCCAAAACTCTATTGAATTAACAAAAGAATTCAATTTAAATTGAATTTAATATTTGAAAAAATTCCGTTTAAAAAAAACTCTATTTTATTAAAGATAAATTTTAACGATAAAAATACTTTTGAATAACGGTTACTTCCAGCATTCTCAAAGTAGTTGAAATCGATTTAAGATCAGGCCATAATGCTACTGGTAAAAAGTGGATAACTCCTGGTAATGGTCAGACTCGAATGTACCATCTTCTCATATTTTTCATGAAAAGAAATACGTATATTGCGATTCTTATCGGCATAAAGGCAAGGCCTCTTGCAGTTTTCCCCGGGGCTGGATATATTCTCGACTCAGTCTCGAGAATATAGAATCGTTTTTCCTTTGAGTATGAAAAGAGATATATAGAGAGAGTGTGTGGAGGGAAAAAAAGGGTGAAATAAAAATGATGTGTCTTTATCCGTTGTGCTATCGTCACGTGAACAATATTGAAATTTACGTATAGAAATAGAGTGTCGCGTGTTTCGAGTCCTGAAAAGAGAGAGAGAGAGAGATGCCTTTGGATTCGGAAACCCCTCCGGCAATTTCGTACGGCCTAGTGCCTCGAAAATACATAAGAGTATCGTATTTCTCCGTTTTTCCCAGCTCCTTCCATTACTGTTTCGTATTTTTTTACGTTATGTCTGAGAAAAAGTGAGAAATATGGGACTGAAGGCACTTATAAAATTTTCATCATCCCCTCTCCCCCCTTTTAATGATTCAGAAAATACATCGGATAATTTACAACCACTCGTTCCCCTCCAATCTTTGAAATTGGAAAGGAAAAATGTTTCACAATATTTTAATATTTCACAAGTTAAAGAACATTCATGATGGTTTTTTCAAGATATCTCGGAAACTTGACGAAATTGAGAGATTATCATAGAGACCTTTTTTGTAGAGAATTTCAAGAGCTCTAAAAAAGGTCTCTACAAAAATTCCTCTATCTCTCTTAGTTCCCGAGGTATCTTATAAAAGCCGGTGATTAGCTGAAATCGATTTATTAAATTTTCGTACAAAAACTGTAAAATAAAAATGTTTCACAATATATCATTGCCATTAAAAAAAAATTCATAATGGATGCGTTTTACCAGGTAGAATTTAAACTTAAAAAGAAAAAATATATAAAACTCTGACCATCATAAATCTTGTATGATTCATTCTTTGAGTACACGTGCAGAATAATTTACGATGAAGTTGACTGATAACGTAGGAATAAGCACGCGAAAGATATAACGAAAAGAGGGTGGGGTGGTGAGAAAGGGGGAGTGGAGTTGCTGCGTGCATCTGACTTGGATTTCCGTTTAAAAAAGCCCTCCCCCACTCTGCGTTTATTTTTTCCGGCAGAAATGGACCAGGCTTCATTACAGTTTACTGAACTGCCCCATATTCCCTAGTGGCATTTCCATAGCCACGAGTTTTTCACGCGGGTATCCAAGGGCTTTACCACAGCCCCCGGTACACAGTGTACATAAGTGCATTCCATGAATAATGCATATTAATTTTTCTATATCGCAAACTGTGTGGCAGTTAGTTGGCTCTCCTTGTGTTACGTTAAAGCCCGGCGTGGAGCGAGATAGGAAGGGAGAGGCGATAGAGGAAGGAGCAGCGTCAGCCGCACTGTGGAATTTTAAGCGGCAATTATACCGCAACAGCGATGGCTACGAAAAGTCGAAGCGTGGGAAAATTGTGGGCAAAAGACAGAGCCATGGAATCAGTTATGTTGGTCAAGATAAACAAGATAATTAAAAGATAATTAACTGATAAGAGGCAGCACGTGAGGCATACGGAATGGAGATGATCATGATTAGGTAAATGTTATGTTATGGAGGATTTTGGGATTTTATTTTTAAAGTTGAGATAACTAAGATAGAAAATTGAGGGAATAGATGGGTTGAGGTTTTGGTATTGTTAAATTGTTGCTGTAACATTTTAAACATTGTGGTTTAGTCATCCGGGTATTGTAGTTTGATGTTATGCTTCGGTTATCAGGGAAACTTCATCTGGATAAGATGAAGTAGTGGTTTCAGGAGAAACTGAGGGATAAACTGGAATAGTCTGTTGAGAACAGATGGTTCTTAATGGTTGAAGATAATCGATGAAATTACGGAATCTTCATGGTTGAGTGGAGATAAAAAGTAGAATTTAATGCGTCTGGGAGAATTTAATTGCTGGAGAATTCGTGGAAATTTTACATTGTCTTTTTGTTTCGATGAAAATCAATGGAGAGAAGGAAAAATTTGAGACTTGTCATTGAATTTTTTTCGGAACTCAATTGAAACGAAAAAAAAAATTCTGGAATTACTCGTCAGAAAAACTGTTACTTCTGATTATATTGAGGAGTTATTGAAGCCTGTACGTGGCTTCAACTCTCGAGAATCCAATACAACTAAATTTATATATATATACACGTCTCATTTCGTTTCCGATTCACCAGAAATCAGCACAGTGACGTTCTTTCATGCTTCTCCTTCGGTTCTCTGCACTCCCACGAATTTTCCGGAAGCACCAAAGGGATAAGAGTTTCGTGCCACTATTTCGTAGATAGAAAAATGAAAAAGAAATGTGTTTTTCACAAAAAAAAGAATGTAAAAAATGAGAACGAAGAGAAACCTGTCACTTCTACTATTGAATTTTTTGTTCATTTGATAAAACGAATTTTCATCAGCTTTGAATTCGCATTTGTGCAATAAAATTTTTATCATAAATTAATTTTCGATTGCTAAACATTTCCAATATAATTTATCATCGAAATTTTCATTCAATGGAAAATAATCGCCAGTAAATGAATTTCAATACTCGAAAAGTATCCGTTAGTCGTTAATAATTGGAACATTGAATATTTTTTTGGAATTTCTATAACCAGAATTATTCAAAAATTCTCGTTTATATGCAACTGATTAATCCGGATGAATTTAAACGATAATACAAATGCTTTTATATTATTCCCTCTATTTCATCGCTTTCTATCGAGCTATTATCTCCAGTAATTCAGAGTATAATTTTTTTTTGTAAATTCCTGTGTCATATATGTTACAATCGATAGAACCTTTGGGGTAAAATTGCACTGAGTTCACAATTCAAAATTAATATGCAATGTGAAAGGGAATACATTGACATTGTATTAAACATTTCGTTATGATGAAATTTCAAGTGAAATGAAAAATCATTTGTGAATATTCTATCATTACAATAGCCTCAAATTGTTCAATCTCATTTCCCCCTTTTTTTCATTCCAACTGAAATGAAGAAATTTTGCAAAAATGATTGAGCTATAAAAATTTGAATGACACAGTACTGAATATTTCCATGAGCATAAAAATAACATTTCATTCAGAAGGGAAAAAAAGAAGCGAGTTTACTGTTAAAAATAATTTACGATCCTATTATTTTTATTATTTTCCCTTTTTAACCCTTTACCTTTTTTTTTTATGAGTCAGAATGAATTTTAATTTTGGAATATTTCCAGAGATTAAAAGAAGAAAAAAAAACTTTATTCATTTAAGAGATAAAAAATTATCTCTTATTTTTATGATGCAGACGGATTATTTTATTGTACCTTTTCCCCACTGAATTTATGAAGAGATTTTCTCTTCGATGCGGATAAAATTCCTTCGAAAATACTCTCCTGAGATTTTCCCATGAATTCTATCATTCCCAAGATATCCAACTGCGTAATCATATCATTTCCAGAGTAAAACCAATGAATGAACGATTTCCTGAAATAAAAAAAAATTAACATAAACTGTTGAATTCAAACCACTGTGAATCCATGAATAATAACTTATATTCCCATACTCTTCATAAAATCCATAAAATCCCAATAATAATGATGAAGGAAAATTTTCCTCTGAAAACGTTTCAGCAACACATGATCTAATTCACTCTCATTTCATATTTCCTCAAGCCTTTGTCTTTCACTTGACTCGTCTGCTGAATTTGTAATGGCGTCTACATTATTATTCATCCTTGGGCTTTGACTGGGGAAACGTTTCCTGCCATTAAACTTCCTATGAAGATCCACACACGTGGCAAGTAAAATAGAGACTAACCCACAGACGAACAGATAGAGAGAGAGAATAACCCCAGAGTTGCGATCGGGTGTGCGCGTACCTCACGGCTGCCTGCATCCAACCAACCACATTCCGTCTTAGAATATTACATTAGGCCATACATTATATTCGTCTCACTTACCTCCATATCTTCAAAACTATTCCGCTTTCCTCTCTCCATTCAATGCTCGTGGCTTAGTGAAGCCAGCACGCGTTTTCTCTCACAACCTCTTCAACCAAGTACTCCCGCCATCTTACGGCAAACTCTTGCATTATAACTTTCCAGTGTGAGTATATCAGGTTGTACCAACATAACGGGGCTATGTGCACTTCTTCATTTCGCTTCCATGATTCTCAATGTTTGGAGATGAACGAGCTCCACTTCGATTTCCTCTCTACTTTGCTGCCGTTTATCATGCCCCTTCTCCATTCTCATTGACCTCCTGTATTTTCATTATTTACGTGGAATTTACACGTGAACTTTGGCGATTTTAACAGAAACCATAGATCTCCATTAATTTCCGGGTTATTTTATTACGGTTTTATAGAGTATTTTATTCATGTGAAAAACTGAAGAAATCCTCGTAAATTCCACATTGTTCTCATTCTCAATTCTACAAACAAAATCTCGGATTCCAACAGTGTTGGAATATTCATATTGCTCCTCCTAGTTTCCATATATTATTCCCTTTATGTAACTCTTTAATACCCCCGGCATATTTATCCGAATTATTCTCAGACAATAAGTCCTTTTTTCCCTTGAAAAATCCATTGGAGTGGCTAATTTTTTACGGGAGTAATTGTACTCAACAATGACCATCATCGCCAGTGTCAAATGTTTTAAAATCCTTTTTCTACATTTTCCCTATTACCCTGAGAACAACGAATGCACACTCATGCACCATAGACTCCTGGTAATCCAAAGTGGACACTCAACCGAGTATTTTCAATGAATGCTTCTGTGCAGTGGCAAATGCACTACTAAAAACACCCACACACAGACAGAAATGTAAAAATTTTCCCTATATTCTCATGAAACAAGTGAACGATGAGTCTACGTGGTAATTCAGATTTTCCTGGTGTTGGTAGCCTTTAATCCCCTCTTTTTTCTCTCAAAAAGACAGGAATAAAAATAATAAAAAATCGGAGAAATTTCTAGAACAATGGAATTCTCGTGTGGGATATAACTTGCTCGTTTTGTGAAAAAGGGATTGCCGGACAAACGTGACTAGGATGACAATCGTCCGTTGGCCAGGGTAAACGGTTTGACGCATTCGCCGGAAAAGGTTTCGTGGGCTATAACCAGGAGATCCCCCACCACTTCGTCCTTTTATTTTTCAAGAGCAAGGGAATGAGGATGAATAAAGTGCAGGGCAGTAAAAAAAAGTTGGTATGGATTTCCCCGATGAAAATTCAAAGGGCTGAGGGATGGAATGAAAAATAAAAAATGTGAATCGTTAATTTCTTCCTTCATAGAATATGCGACAGCTTCTGGAGTTTGGTGAGAGTTTTAGAATTTTCATGAATCTTGCTGGGACATTCCACGTTATTGATTTCCGCACGTGAAAGTATTTTATATGGTTTGAATGATAATGGAGATGAGCCATTTATTTGAAGACAAAAAAGTTATTGGTAAAAACCATTCACGGTTTATCATAATTTAATAACACAAAAAGTTCCCTTCAATTCAATCAAAAGACCAGAACACAGCATCAATTTGCTCATTAATCCGAAGCGACAGAGTAACATAGCAATAAAAGTTAGCAACTCCCATAGTCACCAACTTCATTCAACTCCTCCGCAGTTACAACAGAGAATAAACCGCAATGTAATAACCACCTGCCAGCATAACTCGAGGAAAAGCTTTCGCATATTACAAAGAGACAGAAACGTCTCATTCAGCACGTACAAGTGTGAAAAAAAAGTTCCATTGTCATTAGCAGCAGAGAATTGATCCCCAATAAATCATACAGAGGACATTTAATCATCTGTAAATTACCGTATCACTGGATCATTCAGACATAAAAGCGAATAGCACTTGGTCAACCAAGTATGTACGCTTGAACCATCGCTTACCTCAGCACTCTGCGGGTCATTGCAATCAGAGTTGGTATCCATTGCTCCTCTACTTCTCAACCCCTCGTCCTTATTCCCCTATCCTTCAATCAAGTATACGTGTGTGTGTGATTCTATTTGTATGCCTTTCAAATCCCAGTGAATACCTTGCATGTTGAAGTCCAAGGGTATATGAGCCTGAAATTGGAAACGTTCAGAAAGTTGAAACGAATTTAAATTGAATTTTGAAAATACGAAAATTAATCGATTCCAATTTTAAGTTAATGTGGGGAAAAGTCAGTTTCATCAAACATGAAAATAAAAATATGTCCGTTTCACCCCCATTCTCCCCTATTATTCGACCATATTGCTGCAGGGGACATTAAAGTGGAACAAGGGATACTACAACATTCCAAGGATCCCCATTGAAATCCAAGCTGTCCAATAAGAAATTGCACCAAAAAGACTCATTTAATTCCAACTGAGACAATCCATTTACATTCTCTCAACATCTTCCCGTCAATAAAGAAAACAATCCTCAGAGAAAAAAAAAACACAAACTAAAGCACTTTCCTAAATCCCAAAATACTGAAAAAATAACTCCATACAAACTAACCCCATAAAAACATCACTTGAATAGTAATTCGCCCCCGAAGATCTATCGGCGCTTGTGAAGCAACAAACGGTGCATGTCGAAATGAGAAAGATAAGAAAAAGGGGGAGCACAGAGAAAAACAAAGAGGGACGATTGTCTAAGCTGAGAGAATTGGGATTCCCCGGACTTCCAACAGCTCCGGGGCTTTGTGCTATTCTCACTCACCCATTCCCCTCTCGACTCTGCCCCTGAAGCCAGAGGAGACGTAGCATTGGCTGGAATCAGATGGAAACCCGTACACTAGAGAGTGTAAATTGGTATGAGGAAAGGATGAGCACGCTGGAAAGACTAACGCTTCTCCTACGCCGAAGGAGAATAAGAAAACAAACTTCTCGATTTTCACTTATTCCCGGGAATCCCCCTGGCCCCGTACAAACACTGGATAAAATATAAAGGAGCAAAGAATAACACAAACAGAGGGAGTTTGAATAGCCGTTTTTGAGACGCATCGATAGTTTACAATCGTATTATCCAAACATAAACATACGCTGCGGGTTAAATGTTTTCCGAACGGGTAAAATAAACGGGGATTGGCTCGTATTAGAGGTTAAATCGGTGAGTATGACGCTGCTGGGCTAAGCGAACAATCAAGTAGATGGTGAAGATAGAGAGAGAGAGAGGGAGTTCTCTACCAATAACATCGTTATATGCGCCAGCCAATTGGAGCGACGCGCTCACGTTCGCCAACTCTGCGGAGAAACATAAAACAAGAAAATATGCTTCACTACAGCAGAGATCTCTCTCTTCTTCATTTCTCTCGTTCCCATTCTTTCCTCATTTCTCTCACACATATACACAATAGCTCGTTTTCTTTGTCGAGTGTGGGTGGGATATGAGTGGAGAAGCTCCAAGATAACTGGATAGAAAATTATTCTCTCAATTTGCCGTTGTGCGAGAAATTCCAGAGAATGAAATCACAAAATGCTTGTCATTCGTTTCACATTGGAATCAAGTGGAACGATTTGGGGAGATTTGTCCTACGTTTTCTTTATCTTCGAGGTTAGAATATTCCAATTCTCATTCTTTCGTGGAACAAAGAAATAAATGATTCTTCCAATGTTTCGCATGGGGATCTTTATTCGAAGACGAGAGCTCGACGTATTTACGATCACTCAGTCTTCTTCGTGTTGAAAAGTTTGTGAGATTCTGCAAACGAGTATCGAACCGAGAAGCGAGCTGATTTTGCCTCAACAAGGGGAAGATATATATAAGCCTCCATGAAGCTGGAAACTTCTAAGGCAATTAGTTTCCATGATGCTGTGCATAGTTTAGAGTTTAAGTTGTGTATTGATGGTCTTTAGAAAACTAGGTAAACACGATTTTCTATTCTTTTTAGTGCATCCAATTTATCGATTCAGTGACGCCAATTGTCTTGACGATGGCGATTTAAAGTAATCTGGTGACCAAACTAATTTGAAGATACTGTTTGTGGATAACATTTTCGAGGAGAAACTTTTAGAAATAAACGTTTGAAGAAAAGTGATTGACATGTGGCTCTGGACTGCGTCACATTAGTTAAGGATGGAGTTTGGATAAACTGCGTAGTTGACGCTACGTTGTTTATATATCACCAATAAACAACTGGAAAATATTTTGGGGAACAAAGGCTTGTTGTCCTCACAAAGGACCAACTAATTAAGTACATACAGTATCTCGATATGACTTAACCTTGTTTACCACTTCACTACTGAATTAATGTTTTAAAGTTCTGCTCAATTACCAAAGAATATTGTGTGCAAATAGTTATTAATTATATTAAATAGAATAATAGTGAATAAAACAATTTCCAAGTTTCAAGTTGAATTAACGATAATTATACCCGTTGGTTAATGATGGAATTAAAATACTCTTGAATTAACGAAAGACATTTGTGTTTGGACAAGCACCATTGCCTCCATCAGCCGAATCTCAAGCCCCACCTTGAGGAATTTAATAGGCTTCTCTCGTTGAAGCTGCTCCAGTGAAATTGATCCCTTCTTCTCTCTCTCTCTCTCTCTCTCATCGTGACTTCACTTTCCCCTTCAGCCTCTCTCTCTCTCTCTCTCTCCCTTGTTATCCACGAAAGTTTAATCCCCCAAAATTCCTTCTCCCTTCGTTAATTGTCATGTTAAAGCCCTTTACGTAACGATTAACTACATTTCTTTCGGAGTTAAGTAAGTAAAATAAATGAAATAATCTTCAAAAAATTCCTGCTCAACTGATGTATCCTTAATTACTCTTATTTATTTTATAATTTATGGGAAGAAACTTGTTCAAAAATTCAAGAAATGAAATAATTTATTTTTTTTCCTCCCCCAGAGAATAATAAATCAAAGTCATTTTTTTTTTTTCTCCCAATCTTGAATTCTTCTCATACTTCTTTATCCCTTGATTTTATTCGCCCCATCCAAATGAATGATTAAAAAGAGAGGATAAAAAAAAATGAGAGAAATGAAACAATTTCATTGACCTGAGAATATTACTCTACTCCATCACATTTTCCGCGCCCTCAGGCTTTTACGACATATTTAAACTCCAAGGTATCTCCAAAAAAAAAAGGCGGAGAGAATAAAAATAGAGGGGAAGAGAGACAGAGTAGACATTAAAGAGTGAATTACGACGGAATAATCAACTCTCTTTTTTTTTACTCCTTCATTTTTTTATGTCCTTCTGGCGCCACTGAACGAGACAGTCACGACGACAGGAATATCTCAAATTTCTTGAAATTTATCCGAGAGTAACTCTACTACCAAATGCTCTACTTTATTTACATTCCACCGGTTATTTATCCGTAAACAGAGGATGAAAGTGAGATGAAAGGTAGAAGAGGTTATGAAACTTTACACAAAGTTGCTGCAACGAACAAAGATCCATGAAAGCATTCCTTATTTCTCTTAACCTTATGCAGTCAATACCAATTGAATTTGTATAACTCATCCTATGAGAATTCGACTGATAAAATCACTGAAAATTGGCGCCAAGTCCGCGATTCCATTGGCTTCTTATCTACCAATGGAATTCTGTGTTATATCGCACATTTTTTATAATCTGACAAATGTTGTTCTCTTGTGTAGTGAATAGCTTTATTCACTATTATTTTATTTAATATAATTAATAACTATCTGCACACAATATTCTTTCGTCATTAAACAGAACTTTAAAAAATTAATTAATTGAATCTAACTTAGTATAAAGCGAAAATAAAATACGAATATATGTTTCAATAATTGTAGGAGATGTTGCTTCTTCAATTGCTCCAAGTGAACTGTCCTCAAAGATCCCTTCGGCTCAGTTGGTCCTCTCTGAGGACAACTAGCCTTTGTTCCCCAAAATATTTTCCAGTTGTTTATTGGTGATATATAAACAACGTAGCGTCAACTACGCGGTTCACTCAAACTCCATCCGTAACTAATGTCACGCAGTCCAGAGCCACAAGTCGATCACTTTTCTTTAAACGCTCATTCCTAAAAGCAAGTGCTCTGCATCGCCTTTCGCCTCATTTTACAATGGACTTCGATGACAGTCCTACAGAAGACTTAAACGTGACGTCAACATAGGATGTAGAGTGCAGAAATGGCCCGAAGTGACGTCGTGCCGGAGAATCAACGCCAAACAATACAAACTTGCATGGAAAACACCTCTGGGCTATTTTCCCGCGTTCGTGTATCATGTGTCATTACGTCACGATTTTGAAAAAATCGTCGATTTGTCTGAAACTTTAAAATTCTAAAATTTAACAGTTTAATTTTTCCGGAATCATTGTTTTTCTCAAACGGAAGTAATTCATCATTTTTCCATGATTTTCAATGTAATATTCTCGCATTCACCAGTGAAATGGGAATTATTCACAGATCTGAAGAGGAGAGACTGTGATATCGATTCTACCCATGCAAATTATTGAATAAATTGTGAGCAGTCAAGTGTTGATTCATTGAAGCATCTCTCAATGCAGTTCATCCCACTTTGACGAGTTAATTGCAAAATGCAATTGTCCGTTTATTCCAACGTGAGAGAGAACATTTTAATATTGTGAAAAAGAAATTTAATTAAACGTAAGATTGCTGAAGAATAAATTGTTTTTCTTTTTTTCTCTTGTTTGATAATTTTAATGTTCAGTCTCGTGAATTTTTAACGAAATTAAAAAAATCCTAAAACGAAAGAATTGGTGGGAAAAGATTCTCACAAAAAAAGAGGAGAAAAACTCGGGTAAAAGTTTCAATACAACGAAGAAATATCAAAACCCACTTTGTCCCTAGGGTATGAGTGAGTTTTAAGTTTAAAAGATTTGTTATATCTTAAATTTTAACTGCGAAAACACTCGTCATTCACAATTTTTCACCAAACATTTAGTTTAATCTAAATAATAGTAAATTTCTCAATTCAATAAAATTCATTGAATTAAATTTAAAAAAAAAAAGTAAATATCAAGACAATAGTGCTCCTTTCATTTTCTCCATCTGAAAGAGAAGGAAGTTCAAATTTCTCATTCGTCCGAAAAGATTTAATCCGACTCTTTTATTCTCCGCAAATAAAAGAATAAATAATTCAAGATAATGAATCAGCTTGAACCGAATAAAACTAAAATTTTCGTGAAATAAATTACGTTCTCGTATGAATAAAGCCTAGAAGAATGAAGCCTTAAATAATTCACATAATTTCCCCCAGAAACTTAACGAATAAAGAAAAGCAGAATGGAGATGATGATCCGAGCAATAAACGAGAAAAAAAAACATAACATGAAATGACTTTAATCAAGTTATTTCCGTCTCCATCTTGATGATACCTTTCACTCATTCCCCACTTTCGTCGAGAATGAAAATTATACGAATCAGGGGACACGTCACCCACAAGTTGAGAGACGAGATTCATTTCTGAGTGGAGAAGCTTTTTCGAGGGATATAGTACAGTAGCATAAATTTAATACGGTACAAGCCAGGGGAGGTACCCACACGTCCAAACTCTGTTAAATCCTAGTCAAGTACATTCTCAGGCTCGCTCTAACGCACATCTTCCCTCCCTATCTCCACTTCATACACACACATACAGAGAGGGCCCACTCGGAGGGGTATCATGCTATATATTATCTACCACCTTTATACCTCTCTTGGGTGTGTCAAATTAAATAATTTAGTGCTGGGCTGATGTTAGGAACATACCTTTTGAGCTGAATGATGCTGTTCAAGTGCTGAGTTTGCTCCGGGGCTGCGTGGTGGAGTGGAGAATTGTTTTGGCATGAATTCATGAATGTGGAGGGAGAATTTAGTTATTTTTTCATCATAGAAATTGATGGATGTTTATTGTTATAACAGTTAATCATTGAGAACTAAGGGAGATAGAGTTATTTTGAAAATGATCTTTTTTGTAGAAAATTTCAAGAGCTTCAAAAATGGTTCAGGACCAAATCGCTCTATCTCACTTAATTTCCGAGATATTCTTAAAAAACTATTTTAACAGTTATGATCCATAATCATTATCATTGTATTAATTAATTATTGCAGGGAATAAGTTGAAGACATTAATGAGTTCAAGTTACTTCACATATTATTTGACTCCGCTTCTTATTGCTACATGTTTGATCATGCTTCAATATGACACTGATAATTCACTATAAGAACCGAACTAACTGAGGTTCGACAGGTCAGTTCTCAATCAGACACGAGAGTGCGTCATTTACCAGTTCCCTCGGAGACTTGTACTCTTTCATTTTATACTTTAATCTTTTACCATTCTCAATGGAGATACATTAATTATTCAAGTAAATAAATATTTATTCTTTTATAATAAAACCGAGTTGAAGTATCTGAACCTACTCTTGGACAATTCCAATGCTAACTCTGTTGATGAATATCTCCAATTAATTGTTCTAAAAATATACGAGACACTCAATTGCCCTTCTAAAGAATTCCTCACTGATTTCATCTCCATTTTTATCACAGAATAATTCTGAATAGCTTCACCCACCAAATTCATAGAAATACTCTGTTGAGACAGATATTCCTCTATCTCCTCAATGTTGCATGATAAATTTAATAATTTTTCAAACGTGAATATTCTACTGAATTTCTCCAACAGTAGAGAGATGCAGTTGAAGTGCAGAAACTGACTTGAAGAGTACCTCTGTATTCTTCAATTGTTTTGGCATGAATTCACGTATCTGAAGTGAATAAAATGTAAAATTCCGATCAATACATTGAGCCTCTCTTTTTTCCAATGGAGAATCCCTGAATTTTCCATACTGAATCCATTCCCTTTCCTTTTTGTCGATAAAATCATTTCGAATGAAACGAAAATTGAATAAATCTGTTTATTTCATTGAATTTACGTAAATTTTTTCAAGAGATAAAGAATACGATGTTGACATCTGTGACAACTGGAAAAACGCACTGAAAAACCATCAGTTGGAAAAAGAACTGGAGATGAAAATCCTCTGGTAACAAAAAAAAAAACCGAAAAGATGAAGAAGAAGCAATCGCGTCAAATGCACGAACGAATTGGAAAATTGACGTAGAGCACAGGCGACGGGTTGGGCCAGGCCCAAATCAATTTTGAATTTCAACCTCACGTTCTCACCCCTCTTTGCCTCACATTCCTCTCCTATTTCATCGGCTCTCGTCACTTGGGGCAATTGCACATGAAAAATACGAATCTCCGGATGATCCTTACGACTTGAAGCTTCCATCACAATGCGAATAAAAATGAGAACGAATGAACTCAATGGAAAACAATGGAGAAAATTGTCATTAAAAATATAAATAAACCCAAAAATTTGTTATAAATTTGCTTTAAAACAAAAACAAAAAAAAACGTTGAATGACGTCAGAGTGGTGAGAAATTTCCTCGATTTTCTCTCGATTAATTAAAATTAAAAGCCTATTTTTAATTGCTTTTTTATATCATAAAAATTCAATTAACAAAAAACACCTGCATTATTTAATAAATTATTTCCACGAAATTTTCCATAATTCACTTTTCACTCGCCAAAGCAAAATAAATTCAATCTCCATCAACACCAAGCCCAATAATAATAATGAAATTTTTAAATAATCCCTCAGTTTAATAGGTTGTTTTAAAAATTAGATGGTTAACAAGCCGTTAAAATAATCGAGTAACAAGAGTACAATTTTTTTCTTTATCTCCGGCTTCTCTGGATTACCCTCAACGTCCACGCCTTTATTTTTTTTTCTCTCTCAATTCCCATCCCCACTACTCAGGCCTTGTCTGTCTCTTCGGTTTAATTAGCGTAAGTCCATCCACCTCTCTCTCATCGTTTTTTTCTGCCTTATGCTCTTTATACTAGTTATAGTGAGGCACAAGCCTATCCTCAGGGAAATTACCCCGATTACCCGTGAAATGCGCTGCTACCTTCTTTTCTTCGTGCACCTCTATTTCGAGCTGGCTTCAACAATATTTTTTTTCTCTCTTTTTCTTACCCTCCCCGGAGCTTTCACGTGCTCCAACTATTCATTGGCTGATAATATTCTTCCCCCCCCCCCCCTTTTTTTTTTATCAATCCCCCCACCTCTTTTTTTGCACGAGCAACTGAAATCATGTGGAAAAAATATTCTGGTGGGAATTCACGTCTAGGTATTTTTCTGGAGAGAGGCGGATAAAATAATTATTCAAATGGAAACTTCTGTTTTCATTTGGAAGAATCTAATTATGATGTAGGTTGGGGTATTGATTCAAATTTCCGGAGTGTTTTTACAGTGGGGTTAGTGAGGTGTTGAAGAGGCAGGAATTAACAGTTGAAAATATTATGAAACGCATTTTGGAATATTTGTTTAATAAATAATGGAGGAATTGATGAATTGGAGAGTTTAATTTGTGAATAAAAATGACGAAATTACTAAGAATATGAGTTTTTTCAAATTAACATAATTTCGGTAACATTATTATAGTTACATGAACCTACGAAATTTCCGTGATTTTCTCTTGCTAATTGAATTTTACATCAATATCATTTTCATTTGGTAATGCTGACTTTAGTCATGGAAAGTCAGCATCATCATGCCAAGTAGAATCTAATACCTTTACTATGACAAAAATAGTAAAACTTCAACCAAAAATCTCGCCAAAAATGCCCAAATATTGAATTAATCAACCCCTCCATGAAATATCACACAGTCCTCTATAAAAAGAGTTACAGCTCTTTTTTACAGTCTTATTTCCACGTTACAGCCGCTAAACGTCGCGATGCAGAAAGAGAAATAGGTTAAACTGTTAATCCGTGCATTTCCGTTCCCCCGTGAATCGGCCCTAAAACCGGACGTTGGATAAAATGGCCAGAGGGGACTGGAGTAAAGTACTTGGCTGTCGCCAGCGTGTACTCAACGCGGCACTTTGGCCTTTCCTCGTGCACAAGCCCCCTCTGTCTCTCCAGCTGCACAACCCTCCTCCCCCCCTCATGGTTTTGTCTCAGTGGCCCTGTGTGCGAGACTCGACAACCAGGGTCGTTATCCCACGTTAATGAGGTATCAGTTGTGATTCCCTCACTTCCGTATACGAGACACGGGAATCTCATCGTGTTACGACGAATCGCCGGAAAGCCTCTAATACGATTATTACGTTGTTATATGTATTACGATCTCGTTTCTACTGGTGATAACGCTCTTTCAACTCAACATCAAAATATAGTTTATTACATTTTTTTTATGTTTTTTGGGAGAAATGGATTTTTTTGAAAATAAAAAGATTTTTAAAAGATAACCTGCTGTACATAAAAATCTGAAAAAATTACACAATAATTTTTATATTCTCGAGGATTTTTCCCAATTTTTTTCCAGATTTTTCCGGTGAAAGAATTTTCACTGCTCTTTTTTCTCATGAAAAATAAACATTTGACGTTGTTTTTTTTTTTTAATGAAAAGATTTCTAAATAATAAGCAGCTGTACTTAAAAATCTGAAAAAATTACAGAACAATTTTAATATTCTGTAGAATTCTCTCAATTTTTTTCAGATTTTTCCGGGCCCCTTTTTTTTCCCATTAAAAATAACGATTTGGAGTTTTTCATACATTTTTACTTGTGAAAAATTCGGAAAATTGGATTCTCTCGATTATGATTGATATCCTCTCCTAATGAATCCATCAGAAGCTTTGCCCTCGTCTCAAAAAAAATGTGAGAGGGTAAAGAATGTCGATTGCTTAAAGTTTGCGGTGATTAAGATGCCTCAAGGGGGTGACGTAGGAGACTGAAGCGAAAGGGAGGAAAGAGAAATCAGCCCTCGACACTTTCGCTCTCGTCCAACTCGAAGATGCTCGCACGTACTTTGGCGTGAGACGGTGCTGCACAGTGCCAAGTAGAAAAGGACACATAATAGGGTGAGACAAGTAAAACGATGAGCCCAATGTCTGACGCAGCAGTGAACGCCAGTGAAACTTGTGGGCACTGAGGAGAGTAAGAGAATGGCTTGAAAGCCTTACGGCCTGCATAAGTGGCCACTTTCAGATTGTTTCACGTTGGGATACCGGTGACCCCGTACTGAGCTCTCGAGGAGACGGTTAACATGCCAAGTATATTGAAAAAAAATCACGTAAAGATGATTGTTTGAAGAGAAGAATTTTGCAGATTCATTTGGTTTCAGTAGAAAAATTGTCGGTCCATTTATCTCGGAAAGTAAGAGAGATAGAGAAATTTTTGTAGAGACCTTTTTTGAAGCCCTTGAAATTCTCTACAAAAAAGGTCTCTTGATATTTTTCTCTAAAACCAATCGTTTCGGAGATATCTATTAAAGAAGAATTATCTTCAATTTAATGGAAATTAAAGGGAAAATAATTCAATAAATTCTCAACAAATTCTGGAATTTCCACGATAATTCAGCTCTCTTGGTGACCCCACTTTATTTACCCCCGGAAAAGAACCGGAAACTACAAGAAAAAACGAATGAATAATATCAGTCACATACACTCCAAACAGAACAGGGAAAAACTTCAACTCCTCTCTAACTGAAGTACCAACGAATAAACCAAAGTATAAGCTCCCCGTGTGGAATATCACGGTTATAACACAGGCACACAATAGTGTTATGAAAGTCAACGAAGACTTTACTACTTTTCCTTGTGTTTCATACTCTCACCTCTTCCATGTTTTTCTTTTCCCTCTTTCCCTTTTCCGCACTTATTAAAAAGAAAAAAGTGTGGAAGACTCCCAATGGAGAATGTATGTCTCTAATTTCTTTTTTTTAAGAGGAAAAAAAGTTGTTGAAACTGAGATAAATGGAAATAAGAGCATCCGAGGGAGAATTAAGGAGTATAACATTATAAAAATGGAAAAAACTCTAACGAATCTTCACTGCCCCCTTTTTTTTCATAAAAAATAACGAAAATTCTTTCAAATTAAACCAAATGAGTTTAATCAAGGCTGAAAGATTTTTAAAAAAGGAGCGGCTCTAGATAAAAATTTGAAAAAATTACACAATAATTTTGATATTCTGTAGAATCTTCTCAAATTTTTTCAGATTTTTCTGTTGAAGGATCTTCACTGCTCCTTTTTTTCATAAAAAATAACGAAAATCCTTCGGAAGAAAATTGTAAATTAAACTAAATGAGTTTAATCAGCACTGAAATATTTTTAAAAAAGGAGCGGCTTTATATGAAAATTTGAAAAAATTACACAATAATTCTGATATTCTGCAGCATCTTCTCGAATTTTTTCTGATTTTTTTCTGTTAAAGGATTTTCACTGCCCTTTCTTCCCATTAAAAATAACCAAAATCCCTTGAATCTCAGTGATATTGAATATTTCACGTCGTTATATTTGTCAAGAAAAATAAATGCAAATTGCATTATCGACCGGTGGTTTTGTGCCAAGTGGGCAAAGCCAGGGCAAACGATCACTTGAGCAATGCAAATGCGGAGACAAGGGATTATGCGGTACAGTGAAGGAAAAAAATAACAGAGTCAAGAAGTGTTCTTTTCTCCCTCTCAATCTCCATTCTTCTCTCTCTCGCTTTGGGCTTCTTATTATTTGTTTTCCTCCCACGTTTTTTACTCTGATTCTCCTCTGCCTTAGCAACAGTTATGAAAAATTTCTCGGATTTAATTTAAAAGTTATCAAAGTTACTTTGCATTGCATCAATCGTTTCGATACTCAGCGTCTCGGGGATTTTATGAATTTAAATCTCATTTACTTTATTACAATTTTTGTTTCGAATATTTCAATTTATCTTCATACTGAAAAAATTCAATTTAACTAAATGCAATTATTTCTTTTTCAATTAAATATTGTTCATAAAAATTTGTAAAAACTCTAACGAAAATTCTTCTGAAGAAAGAGAGACTGAAAGATTTTTAAAAAAGAAGCGGCTCTAGATAAAAATTTGGAAAAATTACACAATAATTTTGATAATCTGTAGCATCTTCTCAAATTTTTTCAGATTTTTTCTGTTAACGGATTTTTACTGCTCTTTTTTTTCATAGAAAATAACGAAAATCCTGGAGAAAATGTAAATTGACTCAAATGAGTTTAATCAGGACTGAAAGATTTCTAAAAAAGAAGCGGCTCTAGATAAAAATTTGAAAAAATTACACAATAATTCTGATAATCTGTAGCATCTTCTCAAATTTTTTCAGATTTTTTCTGTGAGCGGTTCTCCACTGCTCTTTTTTTCAAAAGTGATTTATTCTGTTTATCTTTGAATATAAATGAAGCGAACGAGGGATGAAGAAATTACGCCAAATCCTCTATTCATCAACAAGTTTACGATGCTGGGTCAGCTTGTCGATAGCCGCCCATCGATATCGTTTGTGCTAAACTTCTTTGATAGGACAGAGGTGTACTTCCATGTGAATTTTCTCCCCTCTCACCTAGTTTACAAACGCCCACTCACTACGTTCAAACTCATATTCCAAAGTGCAAGAGAGACAGTAAATGCAGCAATGTGCCACTAGTTTCGGGACTCTATGAATATGTAAAGTTTCCCTTCAAGCTTTTCACAAAGTAGCAGTACTGTGTCGAAAACCCAAATGCCAAGCACAACACGTGACTGTTTGAACATGTAACAATTCAAATATTTGGGAGAATATTGTGGTGAATTTATTGGACTGAATGAAATTAAGAATTTGACAAAATTAATTTTTTATTCCTTTATTTTATTAAGAATTTTGAGGTTTTTCGTCTTCAGAGAATTTAATTAAACGCACTTTTTCCCACATTTTTGTGGTGGAATTCAAACTTTAACTCAAGAATTTCATAATTTTAGAGAAGCAAAAGTAGTTGTGGTTTAATAATAATTTTGTCTTTATGAATTCCACTATTCTTTTGATCATAAAGAAAAAAATATATATTAGAAAATTACTGAGAACTTTCGTTCTTAAACGAGCGTTTAATTATACAAGATTCCGATTTTTCTGCATTTGTATAATGAAATTAAAACTTTAACCCAAGAATTTCATAATTCCACTAGAGTAATGGAAATTCAGTAAACTCTTGACTCCATTTGAAATGGAAATACTGAAATTTTCTTCTACACAATGAGATGGTATTACTTGAAAATTCTTCGTCTAAACTTGAATTACAAAGTTCTCCGAGAGTTCATTGTCGCATTAAAAAAAGAGGAGAAATAATATTCTGTATTACATTGTAATAATAGAGAGAACAATCGAGAACTTTCAACTTCGATCAATCCATAGAGAAAAAAGAAGGAAATCAAACAGATCAAATTCTATCGAGACTAAAAGATTTTTAAAAAAGACGCAGCTATGTCTAAAAATCTGAAAAAATTACCAAAAAAACATGACATCCTTTACAATTTTCTCAATTTTTTTCAGATTTTTCAATGAACCTCTTCACTGGGGAATAAATTAAATGAACAATGTCTCCATTACATAATTGAGAATAATGTGAATAGCCTTTTACACTGAAAAAAAAAAGAGAGATTTTGTGTCTCAGCGAACACTGTACGTTATTAACCCCGACTATACGTATTAATTAAAAGCCTCGTCTATATACAATGCCCACTGAGGTTATGGGGGTTAGGTTACATCAATCGAGGGTTTACTATGCTAATATACCCAGCCAAATGAGGTAGAGAGGGAACAAGTATATGTGCAAAAGAGAGAGAGAGAGAGAGAAGAACATATTATGGGTAGAACGAACACGTTGGTCATAACTCAACGAATAATGCGTCACCATAGTTTGGTTATGTGCGATATTCTACGGTGGCTATGACCACTGCCCCCTCTGCCACTAGTCTAAACTCTGCAGAATCCTCTCCGTCCAACCAATAGTTTCCAAAACGTGTACGAAAACAAATCCATGGCTGAAATACCCCCTCCACTGCACATCAACTGTGCTACGACCCCGTGAAATACATAGTTTACGAGAGAGATTGCCAAGTGGCCCGTGTACACGTGTTTCAAAACGTACTCACCATTTCTGCCCTTCGTATGACAGCAGCAGTCATCACAAAACCGCCATTTCCTCATGTACTTACACAGTACAGAGTTTATGGATGTGTTTATGTCCTATTTTCAACTTCACTTTGTTCATTAATTTAATGGAGTGCTTACTTCTCTCTGATTGCGAAATGAGTCTTCAATTTAATCAAAAGAATGAGAGAATTCATTACTTCGGAAGGCTTCCACAAAATGGCGGCGGTAGCTTAGAAAATGGCGTCATGTTGTTGTTCATAAGCAGGAGACCTGTGGAAAAAAAACAAGAAAAATCCTTAATCAATGGATATACATGCTATCGAATATAATGTTGAAATTAATAATTTGTGTGCGATAGGAGTGCTTCGAAAATTTAATAATACCATTAATCAATACTCATTATTATCAAATTTTTAATCTCCCAATTCTTTCATAATTTACAGAATCCAACGCATGTACAATCTGGTTTATCATTGTTCACACAAAACAAATAATTACAGAACTAATTGGCACCTAGATATTCGACAATAATTAGCAAATATGTTTGTTTTTCACGGAATTATTGTGCAAGTGATCATTCGAGTAATTAAATATTGAGATTTCATTGAAACAGAAAGGTGTGAATGTATTAACACGACAGAAACAATTCGAATAAATTTAACTTTTCACTCACTTTCAGCTTGTAAAGTTCTCTTGAATCCTTAGTAGATAAAAGTTTCTCTTGTACGACTAAAATTATCCTATTCCACTGAAAATCCTTCGTTTTTTTTTTCAATTCTCCTTCATCCTGAAAGCAGTAAAAATAAAATTAATTTAATGAAATTCTTTAATTCTCTTTTTAACATTCAATTTAAATAATTAAAACTTTCAAACCAAAAATTACAATCCCCTCCTTTTTCACTCACGAATGATGATGATTGCTTCCTGCGAAATTTCCTTTATTGCCAATAAACCAAGAATTCCCCTTCGAATCCACGAAATTGCCATCACAAATTGACATACATAAAAGTCAATCGTCAAATGTTTACTTTTCTCTATTTTTATCATACAACCAATCAATTTTATTATTTATTACCCTTCTGCAAAATAAGCGTGAGAAACTTGGTGTGTCTGCAATTCCGAATTATCTGAAATATGAGTGTAGACACTGAGTCTTCTCGTAGAAATAAATTTTTATATTTAACTTGGTTCACGTCAGCATATTTATGATTCAAGAGTTCATTTTTCCAGTCTTTTACGATATTTCCTATTATTCTCGATAGAATTATTGGCACAATTCTCCCACATACTCGTTCTACTTTTCCTGAGAATCCCGAAATTCAGAAATTGAACTTTTGAATTATGGCGCGGCAATAGAAGTGTCCGCGCTGCTGCGCGCGCATCCCCCAGGATTTTCAATAACTACGCATTGTTGAGCGCTGCATTAATGAACCAATCAATATGTTCAAACTAACCCCGTTGAAATGAACCATACTCAATCATTATACAATCACTTTTAGAGTGATGCCGTAATGAACGCAAATACGATTAACGCAGATGCTAAAATTCCTCTCTATTCAGATAGTGAATCACAATATAGAACAAATGAACGAAATACTATGCGACAGCTGGTGCTGAGCGTCAGGTTACATTGCATTACATTTGCATCCACTGCGGCATCACCTCTAGCTAAAACACGAAAATCCACTGAGAGAAACGTTTCGAATTGCGACGAAAACCATTACAATAAGATTCTCACCGGAGCAGAATGGATCCGAATTTTTTTCGTAACAAACTCCTGCTCCTAAAATTCTGAAAAAATTACCCAACAATGTAGACATACTCTAGTGCATTCTCATTTTCTTTCGTAATTCTCCATGAACCCCTTTGCCTGAAAAAAAATAATTCGATAACCGTTAGGAAACCATTCATCAAAATCTCCAAAAATTAATCTCTGGTCAGACGATCCCGCAGGACTCATTCATCCCGAGAAATCCAAAACCATACGCACACAAAGTTCCACCTCGAATGATGAGCCATTTGCAGCGTCCATCTATCACTCAAAGAAATGCCTATCTCCGTACATATTTCACGTGAAAACCAGTATCATGGCCGAGAAACGATTGGACGGTTGGATCGTTGTCGGCTGCAAAGTCTTTGGTAATCCTTTACCGAGGCGTCAAAAGTTTATGGGACGTCGTTTGAAAAATGGCATTTTACCATCTTCCTCTCTCAGTCTCGTTATATTTCTCTCCTCCACCTATCTCACCGATGTTACATGCTCCTATGGGCTGCCTGCAGGGGCCATATACCAGCCAACTACCCCACGTGAATTTTCCAATGCCTCCTCGTTGCTCCCGCGTACAAGTAGAGTTGTGTGTCAGCTCTACCACTATCGATCATTCATAATCTATTTTTTACCTCTTTTTATCGATACGCTACTTTCTTTTCTCCTTATTTTTACAGCTGGTGCCAGAGACGGAGCGAGCAGAAGATATCCCGTAATCGTATTCGTCCATGGTGAGAGCTACGAGTGGAACAGTGGTAACCCATATGATGGCTCTGTACTTGCGAGTTATGGGGGTGTCGTTGTAGTCACGATAAACTACAGGCTCGGCGTTTTAGGTGAGTATCAAGTGATTCTTTTATCCCGCCACTGGGAGAAAAATATAATTTTGGTAGCAATAAAAATATAGTTAACCGAGTCCTCAAGCATGACCATTTGGTCATGCTCATCCCAAGTAATAAATAAAACTCTATACAAAAATGACAACAATGCTATTATTATTAGGTGAACCTACGAAATTTCCGTGATTTCCTCTTGCTAATTAAATTTTAGCATCATCCTCCACTTCAATTCTTTGTTCTATTTTCCTCGAATAATTTGATAACTCATTTTCAATTTCTACACTGAGAGTGTAATAATTGCTGTAATGACATGGCAAAAATCTCACCAAACAATTTCGTCATAATGACCATCATTACAAAAATGATCCCAAGAATGCTATTCTTGTTAGGATTTCCTCTAAATTACCTTGGAACTTTTGGTAATTTTCTTTTGATTTTTCTTCTTCTCTCGCAGACATTTTTCGCCTCTCAATGAATATAAAATGAACTGGGGTAAGGGATATTGAGGAGCAATACTCCATCACGCAAGGGGAGGTGAGTTTTGCATGGCCAAAGTGGAAGCCCGAGAGTTCCTTCGGGCTTTTCCCCAGTTACCAGAGAAGCCAAATCTAATAGGAAACTCATTACGTTCGGATCTTCCATTTCACCGAACTGAACTCATGACATTCTTTACCATTTTCCATCTCTCTTTCTCTCGTATTGCTTTCTTACACGTGTCACGACGATTTGTTCATTCCCTGTAGTTCACTCCAGTGATCTCTCCATCCGTTCTCCAATTATTTCCCGTCCATCGCAGAGCTATCGAATCGTCAAATTGATGGCAATAGCAAAAAACAACAATTGTACATCATGAAAAATGGTTGATTTCGTTCAAATGAACAGTTTAATTTAAATTTCACAATTCCTTCATTAATAGTTTCAGAATTTCTCATATTCATCTCAACTCTTTTATCATGAATATCTCGTAAACTAAGTGAGTTAGTGAAATTTTTGTAGAATCCTTTTTTATAGAGAATTTCAAGAGCTATAAAAAAGGTTTCTATGAAAATTCCTCTATCTCCCTCAGTTGCCGAGATATTCTTCAAAAAGGAATGGACTGAGATATTTCAATGAAAAATCAGTTACAACTTCAGAATCTCTTGATTCCTCGAATCTGCTTCTTAAATCGTCAATCATTATTCACCTCTCGACCCTCTGTCTACCCCAGTCACAACATCATGATGACAGTCTCCTCTGACACTGATTTTATTAACTCATGTCTCACGAAATAAATGACAACCATTTATTCTTCAAGCTATTCTTCCCTCTGAAAACGAGGATTATACTCTGCTTATGCTCCGAAAATTTCACCCCTCTGCCAGTATCCCCATCTTCAATTGTCGCTGAATATTGGGGTCAGCTTGGAGACTAAAGCTCAGATAATTTCCCATTGATTTCACTTATGAAAATTCATTTAAACTAAATGACCTTGGAATTATCTTCCTGACTTCAATTGCTCTCAAATAAATGAAATCATTTGACTTCGCAGCATTTCAGACATCAAAATATCAGAAATAAATAGAGCATGAGTAACAAAAAAACCGAGAGAACCCTGATTTTCCAAAATTCACGGGAACAACAAAACTCGGAATATTTTCCGGTCGATGAATAATTCGTTGTATTTCACATCTCCTTCCCCTTTAGCATCGCCACAATTTTACAGACCTACTGGGGTGTTTGCCACGACGCATGACAAATACAGCGGAAGCCTGCGTGTACCCAACTGTGACAGCTACTGCCGGAAGTGAAATTTCAAAGTTGACATGGAGCCCAACTCTATTCTCTCATTGTTTCATTCTCAATTTATCTCGTATCGACGGTTAATAAACAAAGAAAAACATCATAATAAAAATGAAATATTGAAGCTTTTGAAAAATGAAATAACAGGGGGATACAATAAAATAGCAGGAGAATCTCCGTTTTTTTTAGTTTTTTCCCCGAAAAAAAAGGAGAGAGAGGAAAAATAGTTGAGTCGATGTTGTGAAACGGGAAAAATAAATATCCAAGATCCTAGTTAAGCTTGAGGAAGTCTTTTCTGCTTTCTTTTATGGACTGAATCCCACCCGTCGTCAATATTACAAACCATATATCAAGCTTCTATACTGAGAGTGGTAGACAAGTTTATATGATTATTTTTCTTGATTTTTTTTTTTGCGTCAAGTGAATTTATTTCTTCATTAGACATTTTTACAATTTTTCCAACGAAAACATTTTTTCGTTTCAGCATTGATTTGAAAGGGATTTAATTGGAGTTGAAACAAGAGATCGAGTGCATTTTACTATCAATCAATGAAATTCCATATCGACCATCGTGAAACAAAGATTCAACTGTAAATTTACACTGGTTTTCTCGTTATTTGTGTACTCCCCCACCACTGGACACATCCATCGTTAACGTTATCCCCTTTCCCCACCCTTTTTTTCATTTTTTTCATTTTTCAATACACGCACTGAGCCACATTCAACCGCCCCTCTTTTTTCATACGCTCATAAAAAAAAAACACGGGTCTGTTTAAAAGGATTATCCGGAATATGGATTAAAAAAAAATGTTTTATGTATTTTTCCGCTGGGGAATTGAAGCTCCGAATTTTTGTGAATGCAAACATGTTGAGTCTAATGTAGTTAAACAATTTGACAGAAAAATTCTCTTTTTTTTTTCCACAATTCGAATTTTTTGTGGGAGAAAAAAAAAATTGAACAAAATCGATAATTCTATTATGTATCGAATTTCAATGCACACATTTTGTATTAATAAATTGCTCAATCAATTGTAGATAATAATATTACCAATTTATTGGAATTTATTATTGAATTATTTGGAAATTTTGAGTTGATAAAAAAGCGATTGAAATAATGGCAATTTATCGAACCAATGATTATCAAATGCCTCTCAATCAAATTACAGTAATTAATTTACAATTAATTACCGAATAATTAGAATCAAATGATGATAGGATTTCGTATTCCAGTGTGAATTGAACGATTGATTGAATGTTATCCTCCTGTCATCCAAAAGTACCCACTACGTATTTGACGAGACACAAGTGCATAATCAAATTATTCAAGCACTGAAACACGTGGAATTAACGACAGAAACATAGGAGCTCTGGTTTTTGTTACTCAATCGCTGTTTAAACTACTCATCATGATAAGCCGATTGTAATTAATTAATTATTTTTATAAATTTCAGGCTTTCTGAATGCCAACACAGATTCTCACTTACGTTCACCAGCGAATTACGGTCTGATGGATCAAATTGCAGCACTACACTGGGTACAAGAGAACATTGCCTATTTCGGTGGTGATCCTGGTAATGTCACGCTGGTTGGACATGGTACTGGGGCTGCATGCGTCAATTTTCTTATGACTAGTCAAGCTGTTCCTGATGGTGAGTCCCTGAAATATCAAATACTCCATAAATCAAACGACGAAACCAAATTATCGATTTATTATTTAAAAACCATAAAATTTCTTTTAAGAAATCAATTTAATTGAATTTTACATCAGAAGCTTTGAATGAAACGTTCGAATTGTAGCGGGAAGATGTAGAGGTCCGCGCTGCTGCCCGCGCATTGAGTCACGTGATCAAGCAACTCTTACTGAAATATCAAATACTCCATGAATCAAACGACGAAACGAAATTATCAAATTATTATTCAAAACCCATGAAGTTTCTTTGAAGAAATCAATTTAATTGAATTTTACATCAGAAGCTTCAGATGAAACGTTTGAATTGTGGCGGGAAGGTGAAGAGGTCCGCGCTGCTGCGCGCGCATTGCGTCACGTGATGAATCTACTCTCACTTGTAACAATCGAATGAATTAAACCATTTTCAAAAAGGTCCTCTGACAAATATTTCAAACTTATTTGCTCCATTACGAATCTCTAATTCATCAACAAAAAAAAAAGGGGAAAACTCGAATTAATTCCTCGCTCCAACCACTTAATCACTGTTCTGATTGATTACTCACTCACTTCCCCTTTCTTTACCAACGAAAAACACTCCTATTACCTTCACCCCTCAATTTACCTCAATTACAAACTTTTTAATCAACGAAGAAAAGAAAAGCTCGAGTAGATAGCACTAAATGAAGCCATAAAAACAAATGGAATAATTCATGCTTTCGTTTGAGGTAGACGCTACAGTTGAAAGGACGGAACGAGTGGAATTAATGAAAGGAAAAAGTTGAAAAGAGAAATGAGAGAAAAAAAGGAATTATCAAGAATGCAGCTTATACACCTCATTCTCAGCGATTCACTCTATGAAAAAATCATGGAATTAAATAAGAATGCATAAAGCCTCATTCTTCCAGAAGATTGTGCACTTTTATTCTCATATTTATAAAGGGCAGAAGGAATAATTAACACCAAGTCACGTTGCCTTTTCTCCTGGGTAAAATCATAAGATCTTGGTGCTATGAGAAAAGAAGGTAAAATAGAAAGCAAGTGGATAAAAATGGTCGGAGTAAAATTGACCACGAGAATGTGCCAGATTGGAGTGCCTGATTTAGGTGCGATAGTGCTATGGGTGAAAATGAGCTTGAATAAAGGGAAAAAAAAGGCAGTAAATTGTGAAAAACGTGGAGGAGATGATATAAAAAAAGAGTGGAAAAATGAGGGGCCAATGGAGGCGGAGAGAAATAAAGAGGGCGAGAGTATGTGAAGAGGATGGTGGGAAAAAAATTATGAAAAAATAAGTGGATAGGTGAAGGAGGAAAAGGGTTTTTGTGCTGAAGCAAAAAAGAAGGGCTGTAGAGTCGAGAGTGGTGCACCGCAAAAGGAATACACATTCGTGTGGGGAAAAAAAAAGGAGAGTCGTTGGGACTTTTGAGAAAAGATGACAGGTCTTCTGGGAGCAACGATGAAAGGAAAATCGGGTGAACATGCTGAAGGCTTTTTTTTTTTTAAACTTTTGTCACACGGTATTCATGCTGAGAGTTGAATTTAAATTTAGTTATTATGAATTCTCTTTGTTGTGAGGAAATTGAAATGTAATTTTTCACTATTACTGTAATTATGAGAATGAGAATGAAAAATGGAAAAATCGTGGATACAATTGTTCACTCGTTTATTTCCTCTTTCTCATTGGAACATTCAACTGCTGACAGAATGTTCCGGAAGTGTGAAGGACAGACGAGTATCTCAATATCTCTCACTTCAGCTTCCAGTAAAGACATTTCACGTAGTTTCTTTCATTTTTTTTCTCCCCTTCCGCTTGTTGTCTTTCTCCTTTTTCATCTCTTCCTCTGGCTCATTCTTTCTGGGCTCCAGTCAACCTGGGGTGCTACCTCCAGCTGAGAAAATCAATGGACAAAAGCGCTAAACCGTTTCCGTTGAATGTTGACTTGGAGAATAAACAGAGGAGAAATGAAAGAGGAAATTACTCGGGAGTTTTTCTTTTTTAATTCAGGATGTTTCTCTTCAGGAATTCAATGTGACAGAAGTCATGAGAAAATTCTTTCAACGAGAATTTTTCATTTTCTATTGAGTTTTGTGATGATTTAATGAATATCTTGGAAACTATTGGATTTAGGAGAAAACATGAAGAGACCTTTTCTGTAGATCTTCAAATTCCTCACAAAAAAGGTCTCTTCACATTTTTCCCTAAATCTTATAATTTAAAAGATATCTGGAAAAGAGTAAATTCCATTCTTCCAACAAATTAATTCACAAATCCACAGGATTCGTCAACAACATCAGTGTCCAAAGTTTGAGCAAATGGTGGCTACTACAGAAACATCAAGAATGTCAAGAGGTTGTTTGATACGATAATTCCTTGTGCAGATTCTCAAGGGAAACGTGACTAAATGTAGCTTTAGGTCAGTCGATTTCCTTGGGAGGTAATTTATAGTACCTAAACCAAAACCAACATTCAGACTATTACTCCTACTTGGCTCGTATCATTGGCCCTTGAAGTTCTCACACTATATTCCAGTGTGTACTCATGCTACAACACTGGTCCATCCACCTTCTCTATCTCATCTTGCAGTGGAAACTGCAGTACGTTTGCCACAGATATGTAGCCTCGAGACATACAGAGAATTGGAATTATTCTGGCAGCTATCATTTGTACAATGTTCAAAATAATTCTAGCAACTATCAGTGAACTCTATGAAGTATTGAGTTTGATGTTGTCATGTGAATGGACAATTGGAGACTGCAAAGAATTTCTTTAAATCATAATTAATTAATTAATTAATCTGGTTATGTTTTTAGTTACTGGTTTTTCGTGGATAACTTTAAAGCGAGCGGATTTAGGAGAAATCTTCAAGAGACCTTTTTTGTAGAGAATTTTCCGCTCTACAAAAAAGATCCCATGAAAAATTCTCGTAAAGTCAACCGTTCTCGAGATATCTTCAAAATAAACTACACGTAATTCTCATCCACATTTAAATAAAATCATGGATTGATTTGAACAAAAGTTTGATTGTGTTTTTGGGACAATAGACAATGGTTTGTGTTAAAACAGAACAAACCATCGAGTTACTCGTTATATTCGAGTTTGATGACCCTAGGATTCTCTATTCAAAGGCCATTGAACAACGATGAAATTGCCCACAGTGCAAATTCTCGTTGTGGTATGGATCGTTCCTAATAGTGATTCTGTTTGGCTTTAGTTTTCGAGTGGGAGGAGGTATCTCAATACCACTGAACAATCACTACTGCGAGTAAGTGAGAGAGCTAGATGGATAGAGAGAGATACCGGAGACATCATTCATGAGGAGTGGGTGTGTTGCGAAGGGGTTTCAGGCTGTTGATCGTCAGTTGGTCTGTATCGAAACGAGGAGGGTATCTCTACGTTGAAATGTAATGCTCGATGGGGAATTAATCTCAATCTAGACATGCCAAATATCCAATTCGTGAATGTGTTTGAGGGACGTCTTAATGACAGCTACATGCTGAAGAAAATTAAAGGGATCGATACTTGTGATCAAAGCTGTTCTCAATCGCTCAGACACAATTCGTGTTAATCCTTCATTTCACTGGAATTGTTGAAAAAAAAAGAAGATATCTCGGAAACTAAGAGAGATAGAGAAATTTTCATAGAGACCTTTTTTTGAGCTCTTGAAATTCTGTACAAAAAAGGTATTCATGAAAATTTCTCTATCTCCATTAGTTTCCGAGATATGTTCGAAAAACTGATGAAATTGAAACGATTTGTCATTTTCTCAATTTTAAAAATAGAAAATTGAATTTTCCGGGGTTAGTCTTGATGTTAAAAAATTACTTAGACCCTCTAGAATGCCTGAAAATCCGGTAATTTTTCATTCTCAAATGTTAACAATGGCCTTAACCCACGTGTGTTACATGGGAATTTGAAAAAATTGAGTTTTTTAGGAGCGATGAAGAAAACGTGTGGAGTGTTAACAAGAAAGAGACGGTAATTGTAGCTTCACTGTGTGTTTGTGTGGAACGTAGCCCTTGTTATCTCATACACATTACACATCGGGGGAATCTCTTTTATCACAGTGAGAAATTCACTGCAATGTCGTTCATTTTGCCCCGCAGCAGTTTTCTTAATTATTCCGAATGACTCACGTTCAAGTCTGTTCAACCATGGAGAGCATCGTTAAATCAACCGTAAATGAATGCACCTCAGCCTCTTGCGTAAACTGACACCACTTTGATGCTCATTCAACTGAATTTAATTATTCCAGAATAAAGAATGAAAGAAGAATGGGAATTCTTTGAAATTTAAAACTTACATTCTCCTTTGAATCTCTTTTCTTTTCAGGTTTACTGTTTCATCGGGGAATTCTCATGTCTGGAAGTGCACTGTCGCCTTGGGCACTTGTCAGAGGTGCCGCCAATTATGCAATGCAAGTTGCTAAACACTTGAACTGTTCAGCGGTGAGTTTCAACACGAATACTTCAATTTTTCTCTAATTTTTTAGTTTTTCGTGGATAACTTTGAGGCGAGTGGATTTAGGGGAAATCTTCAAGAGACCTTTTTTGTAGAAAATTTTCCGCTCTACAAAAAAGATTCTATGGAAAATTCTCGTAAAGGCAACCGTTCTCGAGATATCTTCAAAATAAACTGCACGTGATTCTCAGACACTTTTTTTTTATGAAAATTAATAAATTGGAAAAGGGGAGAATTTCTTTTAGTTTATTCGGTAATTCAACGTTTATTTAGCTTCGAAATAAACGTTGAATTACCGAAAACTCAAACAAATACAGTTATCCCCCAAAATTTACAAAATGCAAGTTGCTAAACACTTGAACTGTTCAGCGGTGAATTTAAACACGAATATTTTTCAATTTTTCTCTAATTTTTTCGTTTTTCGTAGATAACTTTGAGGCGAGTGGATTTAGGGGAAATCTTCAAGAAACCTTTTTTGTAGAAAATTTTCCGCTCTACAAAAAAGGTCCTATGGAAAATTCTCGTAAAGGCAACCGTTCTCGAGATATCTTCAAAGTAAACTGCACGTGATTCTCAGACACTTTTTTTTAATGAAAATTAATAAATTGGAAAAGGGGAGAGTTTCTTTTCATTTATTCGGTAATTTAACGTTTATTTACCTTCGTGATAAACGTTAAATTACCGAAAACTCAAGCAAATACAGTTATCCCCGAAAATTTCCACTCAAACTGAATTTCATCACCCATCAATATTTTATCAACGAAAATTCTCAGAGAAGATTGCACAGTTTAATCCATAGCGGAGGTATCTAAATTCAACCATGGAATGAAACACGAATGTGAAATGGAGAGAAATCAATCGGGGATAACTAGATCGACGGTGATTATCACTGTGTCAAATCGTTCGTATCAATCACCTTTAAATTCTCAGGGAATGAAAATTTATAAAATCATTAAATAAAATTGCTGAAGAGAATAAATCGTATTAAAATCGCACTTTATCTAAGAAACCTTCAGAATTTCTTATTAAACAAAAATTGAGAGTTTTTGAATAATTAAAAAAATTCCAATAAATCAATTAAAGAAAAATTAAATAAAGAAAATGAATTTTATAAGTTTTCATTGATTATCTCGGAAACTAAGCGAGATAGAAGAAATTTTGTAATGACCTTATTTGTAGAGAAAAAAGAGATCTACAAAAAAGGTCTCCACAAGAATTCTTCTATCTCGCTTAGTTTCCGAGATATTCAAGGAAATAGCGATCTCGAATATATTTCACTTGATCATCAGTTCTCCTAACATATCTCGAAAACTAAGCGAGATAGAAGGATTTTCATAGAAACCTTTTTTCTAGCTCTTGAAATTCTCTCCAAAAAAGGTATCCACAAAAATTTCTCTATCTCCTTTAGTTTCCAAGATATCTAAAAAAAAGCAACTGACGAAATAAAGTCGATTTATCTGAAAATTTCAGAGTCGTGCGCATTCTCCCAAATAATTCAAATTCCCCATAAACGAGCAGCCGAGAATAATCAGAACGTAGAGATGCATTTTCTCAACAATCCAACAATAGAAATAGACAGAATAGAGAATAATAAAGGGTTTCATCACGTTTATTATGAAGGTCGTGATAACGACGAGAGATGTTTCTGGTATTTCGTGGAGAATACGCAGAGTTATGCAGAGAGATTGATTTCTCTTATGCGTTTGCCATTCATCGGATTTTCACGATGCACATGAGAACGGAGGGTAGAAATGGGATAGTTAAAGGGCGGTAGCAAAGGGGAGTGGGATGGAAAAATTGTGGTGTGAGTTGAATTGCAGAGGTAGCAACAGAATGCATACGAACCATCTCTGACGCGCTTAGATTATTCAACTCGCATTTTCGTGCTTCAATCGATATAAATATATTTCAATCTCATTCATAAATAATTGAAATAATACAATAATTAATTTCCCCTTTTTTCATTCACTTTTTCATGTGCAAAAAAATGAATTTAATTTTTTAATGAGTGAAGGATTTCCCGGAAAAATCTGAAAAAATTCAGAAAAATCGTGTGATATGTCTGCATGATTTCTGAATTTTTTCACATTTTTCAATGAAACTCTTCATTCTTAAATAAATTGTTAATTATGAATAAATATTTTTATCATGAATTCACCCAGATTCTACGTCACTTGAATACCGTATTTTGCTTATGCACTCTCCTTAACTTGATAGTACATTTAAAAGCGACATTTTTCTCCAGTACATCGTAAATTTGAGCGTGAAACTCTCGCGCTGTGCTTTAAAGCTAAATCCAATGCAAACTACCGAAGTAATCTCGTATCTCCGGCAATTTCTTTTTCTCCTTTCTTTTCCCTCAAAGATTAAGTGTATGAGAGTGAAGAAATATGATTCAAGCTTTATTTCTCACTTATGCCCACAGGTTGCGCACGATCCACAATCGCTGTTACGCTGTTTGAGAGAAGTGCCACTTGAGAATATTATGTCAGTGCCAGTTAAGGGTTTATCCTTTGCACCAGCATTTGGACCAAGTATAGACGGAGTTGTCATTGATCCTGGTGATCCTGATGATCAGGATTACACGCTTCAAGTTGATACTATTAATACATTGAATAATATTTTACTGAGGAAAGACGTCATAGCCAAATTATCGAGGTAAGAATTAATTAATCAACTTCACAGACCTTTACTCCTCGATATCTCGGAAAATAAGAGAGATAGGAAATTTTTTATTGATACCTTTTTTGTAGAGAATTTTGAGAGCTACAAAAAAGGTAATTACCAAAATTGCTCTATCTCTCTTAGTTTCCGAGATATTTCAATAAAAAGTCATCACAAACCGGTTTTCCTTGAATATCTCGGAAACTAAGCGAGATAACGCGATTTTTGTAATAACCTTTTTTGTAGATCTCAAAATTCTCTACAAAAAAGGTATCTACAAAAATTTATCTATCTCTCATAGATTCCGAGATATTCTACGAAAACTCATCTAAATCCATTAATCGAAAATAAATTAATCTCAACTGAGTGAATTTGTCTCGGAATATCATTAACGTTTCACTGAATATTCAATCAATTCTCATGGGGTAATACAAACGCAAAGACACTGTGAAGTGCTAGAACAGACGATGGCAATTAAATTCACTCACACATACAGTTTAAATACGTACGTGTTTGAAATTATAAACGTGAAACTGGCAATACGACACGTATTGCAAACATTTGGAATTTGATGAGTGGAATCCATTGTCTTTTGAGTTTCGTTGCTTCACGTTTGTTTATTCTCCTGTAAACTACAAATATTGATCTTTATCACTGGGATCATAGTTTACCCCTGTTAATTGCACCGTTAAGATCCGGTTGTACGTAAGGTCAGTTGATGGATGAACACGTGATAATTTACGTAACGAGGTGGATTTCAAGGGATTAAGTAGTAGTGGTGCGTGTTTGGTCAGGCGCCTGGGAAAAGCAGAGGCGTTTGCTCATTGGAGGATTTCCTTCATCGATAAAAGGGCAAATAAATGAAAAATTAAATTAAACGAATTATCATTATTATTATTGTTTAATTTTTCTCAGAAAATTGTCTGTTTTTTTTGTTGTAGAAAAAAAAGAGGGAAAAAATTATTTCTGTTTTTTAAAGATATCTCGGAAACTAAACGAGATAGAGAAATTTTCATAGAGACCTTTTTTGTAGCTCTTGGAATTCTCTACAAAAAAGGTCTTCACCAAATTTTCTCTATCTCGCTTAGTTTCCGAGATATCTAAAAAAAAAAGAATTCAGGATTTTTGTTCTTTTCACTTGATGAATAAAAAATAATAATGAAGAAGAAAAAATGTGGGGTATCATACTGAAATTGTTATGACTAGAGGGAAAATGGGGAATAACGTTTGCCATTGAGAGAAAAGGAGCGAAAAATAACGGAAAATTTAGCTGTAGGCCGTTTAATCGTATAAAGCCAGTGTTCTCGAATGCACCGAGTGCAATAGTCTTTCCAATGTTTTTTCTCTCGAATTTATTTTTCGTTGCGTCCGGAGGGGTTGTGTGTCGGTTAATGCCAAAGCCTGGGCAGAAGTATCTGGAAGTAGCTCGTGCTGTTGTAAAAGTTAATAAGCCCCATTACCGAAATGGTAGAGAAGAGAGAGAAGAGAATGTCTCTCGTAGAGTAAACGAGACTGAAATTAGCCACGGAGCGACGAGAAGTGGATATCCGTGAGATACTTTTGTTATGAGAGAAAAAGAAATTTAAAAAAAATGGGTTTTTCAAATTTTTCACTGAATTTTTTAAAAATAACGAAAACAATTCCCACATTTTTTAGAGAATGTAAATCAGTTCTTTTGAGATATCTCGGAAACTAAGGGAGATAGAGCGATTTTTGTAATGACCTTTATTGTAGAGAATTTAAAGAGCTACAAAAAAGGTCATCATGAAAATTCTTCTATCTCGCTTAGTTTCCAAGATATCCTCAAAAAACTGATGATGAAATGAAATTGTTTCGTTTCAAAAATTCAGGAAATAAACAATTGGTTTATAAAGGATATCTCGGAAACTAAGCGAGATAGAAGAATTTTCGTAATAACATTTTTTGTAGGGGACAATCAGAGCTACAAAAAAGGTATTCACAAAAATTTCTCTATCTCCCACAGATTCTGAGATATTCTCAAAAAACTGATTTCACTATTAAATCAATTATTTCTGTTTGATAATTGTCTTCTTCGAAACAAAAAGCTCTTTCCCTCTGTTTCAAATTCAACAAAAAATCCATTCAACGAATCTGCGAATCTGTTCCAAGAAAATTCACCGGAAAAAGGAATTGGAATCATAAAATACACAGAGCAATTTGCGTTATTTCCCCCCCAAAAAAAAAAGAAGAAAAACAAAAACGCATTTACCTAACGCTTGTGTATTTTTCCCTTCATGTTTTGATAAACAAAATGACCGTAAATATTGCAGAATGGATTTAGAGGCAGAGCATAAATTATTTCCATCTTGTAAAAAAAAGTGGAGAAAAAAAAACGATAGAGAGAGAGAGAGAGATAAAGGAGCGAAATAACGAGATGAATGTGCGTCACACAGTACCAGCCCATGGAGCAAAACCGCTCCAAGAGATGAGTTATTTTCACCGGTTTTGCGGTCCAAAAATTTAACGCCGACTCTCCCTCTGCCATTGGGGATGAAATTTCAAGCACACTGCTAAACCCAAACTTGTGACCGGCAAAAAACACACGATTTGTTTATTTTCCTCATTTTTTTGTTGCACTATTTTTGAATAAATTGTCGCTCCAGCAACTCCGGGATATTTCACGCAATAACGTGAACGCGAAGGAAACCGAAACGAGTGTCTCATTACGCGGTTAAACGAGAGTATTAACTAACCACAAAAAAGTAAGAAAATTAAGAAAAAAGGCATGTGTGAGGGACTTTATTTCATCGTTAGTTTTTTTAAGATATCTCGGAAACTAAGCGAGATAGAGGAATTCTTGTTGATACCTTTTTTGTAGAGAATTTTGAGAGCTACGACAAAGGTCTCTATGAAAATTTCTCTATCTCGCTTAGTTTCCGAGATTTCTTCAAGAAACTATTCGTGTGAAAATTTCACATTTTTAAATTTCAGACAAATTTATTCGATTTCATCATTAGTTTTTCTAAGATATCTCGAAAACTAAGCGAGATAGAGAAATTCTTATAGATACCTTTTTTGTAGAGAATTTCAAGAGCTACAAAAAAGGTCTCTATAAAAATTTCTCTATCTCGCTTAGTTTCCGAGATATCCTCAAAAAAACTGATGATTAAATAAAATCTATTCGTCTAAAAATTAAAAATTCTGAAATCATTTGATTTTGAGATATTCCAAATGTTTCGGAGGGAAATTATTCCGTAAATAATATTAGTAATTCCGTGCAGTACACCCCAGGGGGCATAACCCCCTCCCGTGACACCACATGATCCCCACTTCTCAAATACACAAATGTACACGATTCACGAGTTGGTTTTCCAACGAGAATTCCTCGAATATATTCACCCCCTCTTTCCCCCTCTCTCCCACGCATCACTCGCACATTAATTCTATGGAATTTTCAAAATTTAGTGAATGTAATTGAATTCATTACGTTTAATTCCGAAAATAGCGAGACAGAATTAGTAAATTAAACTCAATTTTCATTGAAATTATATAAATATTGATGTTGTCTATTTATATCAATTTTAATTAAATGAATTCATTCATTTCTGAAGCTTAAACTATTTTAAAATAATTTTCAGATAATTCAAAAATCTACAAAAAAGGTCTTTGATAAATTCTCACTAAATTTAATTAAAAAATTAACTTTTTCAAATGAAAATAATTAACTAACGCACTGACGAATCATCGAGAACGTAAATGTCAACAACACTCGGTTAATTGGAAAAGAATAATTAAATATCCCCAATTTAATGTCATTAATTCAAATTAAATTTAGAAATTAAATAATTCACTGCCTCAAACGTGAATTTATTCTGATGAAAATAAATATTTACGACTTTCATTGATTCTCTTTGCTTCATTATTTTTTTATCCCTCTGAAGAAAAATAACAAGAGTCACATGGGAAAAAAAAAAAACGATACGTTTTCAGCGTTTGAATGTTTTCTTTTTTTTCATTCGCATGGTGATGCGAGCAACCTCGCTCAAGGCAAACAATAAATACACCAGTGCTCCCAGAATGTGCAGTGAAAACTCATTACTCTGTCGTATGTGGACAGCATGCAATGGAAAATAGGAAAAAAAAATGATGTACTGATTTTAAAAGTGAGGAGAGCGCGAATAAACTGACAAAAATCGTGGGACTTTCATTTAGTTTTAGTAAATAAAACGCTCTTTCATTACAACTCCTAAAACAGTGATTTTTTTATTATAAAATCCTTCGTTTGAAGGATAAATGATTTTTTTTCATCAATAGAAAAAATACGAGAATGAATTTTAATTGAAAAATTCCGAATTCAAATTGAAATCTATTCAATTAATTTTTCTAAAAATTCAGATTAATTTCTGCTGGTGATTTATTGTTTTTTATTATTTGCAGGTACGATTTGATGGTTGGTGTAGTAAAATCCGAGGCCTACTTCTCGTTAACTTCAGAGGATGCCCAATATGGAATGGAGGCAGACAGGAGGACAAAGATATTACGTGAATTTGTCAGAAACACATACACTTATCATCAAGCTGAAATTCTCGCTACAATAATAAACGAATACACGGATTGGGAGAGACCAGTGCAGCATCCAGTTAATATAAGGTGAACAAAAAAACGTCTAATTTATTAATCAAGTTTTGAAAATTATTTGAATTTTTAATTGCTAGACGCAAACTTCAGCACTTTATCCCACTCTCTCTCTCTTTCTCTGGAGCCAGTGCGCTCATTTACCGGAGGGATCTATTTCAAAAAGTTTCCACTCTAATTTCATCCCCCGATTTTTTTCTAGAAAAAAAAAAAAGGAGTTGCCATAACCAATTAAAAATCAGATAAGTTTTTCAATACTCCAAGTCTATTGATTGAATTTTCCATTCTCTCAATTCTCTTATTTTCTTATCGAGGAAAAACTTTATGGAAAATCAGTTCTATTTAATTGAAAATATTAAAAATCATAATAATTCAATGATAAACACAGGGACGAGACACTTGAGGCACTTGGTGATGCCAATACCGTAGCACCAGCAACAAGAACTGCTGATCTACACAGTCAATCCCATAGAAATTCTTATCTCTATGTGTTTGATTATCAAACGAAATTCGGAGACTATCCACAGGTAACTAATCATATTATATAAATACATAATAAATTAATGAAAATTCCTTTTTGTAGAGCACAATCCATCAAGAATGCTGATAAAGTTCACATGATTTGCCTAAACCTTTGATTAATCACCGAAAATTTCTTAATTCTTGCAATCATCTCCATGTTCATCACAACTTGCCTATTTTTATCAAAGAAAAATAACGTATCCCTAATTTCCCGTCTAATTTCCCATGCTTCCTGGATTATATGAGCCCATTACAAGTGAATTATAAGATTGCAATATGCCGGTTTGCCAGAAGTCGCCGATTTCAAACTGCGCAATCTAATGCAAGCTCCCTACGTCTACCAACCAAAAACCCGTTACTCATACACTTATCTGATCGTTGGGAAAACTTATCCAGTCCCCATTTCTACGTTATCCAATGCGCCAACGTCCTGATGTATCACATCACTTGTGCTCTATGTTCTATAACGTTAAAGTTTCCACTGGGTTCGACCATCTCGACGTTCAAATTAATTAAACGTCCAAAACTCTTATCGGTAGAGCGTGTTACTGTCAGACATTTAATATCTTCATTCTTTTTTTCCTTCATCCTCACTCCTCATTCTGCTTCTCTCAATTTCTTCTTTTTTTTTCATTTCACTCGTCTCACGTGTCTATTGATATTTACTCGCGTGTTTATTTTCATCATCAATTTATCATCCGTCTCTTTTAATTAGTGTTTAACATGAAATGAAGGGTATATTGCTTCAATTTATCATCAATAATAGTGGAAAAAAAAATCCTAAAAATATCATTATCCTCTGACAATTTACAGAACAATTAGTTTTAGCATGAAATTTAAACGAATGAACAAAAAAACCCAATTATCGTTTATTTAATTTGTTAAATAAACTTTTCAACTGCCATTCATTTCTACTCCGAGTAATAGCTTGTCATGATCAACCATCTGCATACCCCCCCCCCCCCCCCCCTCTCTCTACCAATTCCACAACAGACAGGTTTCAATATCTACGGAATTATTATTTGATAAAAAAAAAAAAGAATTGATTCCCTGGAAGTAGAAAAAATAAATGAAATGAATCAATCGGTTGTGGTATCGATTCCAGGTTCACTGAATACACTAGATATAGCTTCTCGATTTAGCTCTGATAGACTATTCATTCGTATCATATTAATCCTTCAATTTTTTATTAAAAATGAATATATTGATGGGAATCATGGGCTTATGAATTTTCCTCCAACTCCCTCGGTTTTCCTTTTTCTCTCTCTCTCTCTCTTGTATTTTATACGTCATCCTGCGGTACTGAAGGAAGTGAGCTCGAGAGCAATGCTTTTGCAGCATTTGCCCTTGTAGGTATACGAAACATAAAACGACGCGTTTGATCAAAGGAAAGGTAGAGAAATACTCTGAATTCCTCAGAAAGCAACCGGAAATTCATCGATGACAAACAGAAAATCATGAGGCACACACATTGTAACAATATCGTTGACATAAAAATTCTGGGAATCGGGTCAGAGTTGTTGAATATTTTTCTACATATTTCTTCAGTATTCTTTGATGTTTCAACATTAAAGTACATGAAAGTATTGACTTCCTGCAGTTCTTTCTGCTCTTCTCTTGATATTTCTTTGTTTAAGACATGAAATTGCGGAGTTTTTTGAGGTAATCTCGGAATTGAAGGGAGATGCGAATATTTTTGAAGAAACCTTTTTTGTAGAGAATTTCGACGTCTACAAAAAAGGTTATATGGGAAATTCTTCTAAACTTTATGGTTTCCGAGATATTCTCGAATCTGTCAACTTCAGATTCTTCAAAACCACAAAAATTCACTTTTTTCCCCTCAAAAATTTACGAATTGTTTGTATTCAATCATGGGAAATATTGAGAGTACTCTGATAATATTGACTGTCCTCTCAATTTTTTTCCACAGCATCCTTTTAAAATCATAAAGCTTTTCTGCCGGATAAAAAGGGGTCACAGAGGATCAATACACGTGAAATATTTTATAAATCCATTTTACACGATTACCATTTCCTCCCATTTACTCTCATCAATTTTTTACGCAAAATATCTGGCACGTTTGATTTTTATCCCATTTTCATCAATTTAATTTTTCCCATTTTTATATTTAACTTGATGAAACTCCTGAGCTCATACATATCTAATTCATGTAGCAACCACGGTATAAACCCAATGCCCCAAGGGTTGTGCCCTCTACCATCTCAGTCTCGTGCACCATGCCTCCTTCATCCCTTTCCCTCATCTACCTATGTCCTGACATTTCCCCCAGGTATTTCGAAATATTTACTTACCCTCTCGTGGGAATTATGCAGCATGCAACACCCGTTGGAGTAATAATTTCATCAGAAATGCCCGTTCGTGGCTGAAGCAATCTGAGGAGTCTGGAAAAATTTAAATTTTTAATTTCATTATTAAACATATAAAAAAGTTCAAATTCAACAGATTTTTTAACTTCACTTTTTTATGCCTCAAAAAAATTACGTTCTTTTAGTCTAGTCTTAATTTTTTACATTAGCATGTTCAAATATTTATTTTTCGGTGAAAATTTTAATTTAAAATGCTGATGAATTGAGAGAATTAAATTTTCTCTATTTTAAAAAAAACAAGAAATTCTTGCAGACACTTCTTTTTTGCAGAGTTAAATGAGACAATAAAAAATATTTCAGAAATTCTGAATTTTTTACAACCACTGAAACCTCAAAAATTTTCCCAAAACAGAGACAAGGCTGCATAAACGGTGAGGAGCTTCCCTATTTATTCGGTGCACCTCTCATAGGCGGTCTCTCCCATTGGCCAAAGAATTACACAAGAGCAGAAATAACCCTCTCCGAGAGTGTCATCCTCTACTTCACAAATTTCGCTCGAACAGGGTAAGAAATCTCCCCAAGAATTAATTAAAAATAACCCAAAAAATCTTAACTACCTATGCATAACGTCACTTTACGACCACCAATAATTCCTCTAATTCGCAGAAACCCAAACGAGGGTACACCAGATCCTGGTCCCTCAGGATCACGTCCAGAGCGTACGAAACTTAAGAATACACTCTGGACAGCTTACGAGGCAGTGCACAAAAATTATCTCAGTCTGGGTGAGTAAATCCTCCATTAAATTTTTTAATCCATTTTGTTTTCCCTCTAATGAAGATTATAATTAAGAAGAGTGTACCAGAAGATACTTATTACACGAGGCAAAAGCTTTAGTAAAAAAAAGTTTGTTAAAAATTTACCTGCACAATTTTACAAAAGAATCCGCCTTTTTCTCTTTTCCATTCAATAATATCATTCAACTAACAATAATCTGATGTCTCACGATTACTTCCTTAAGCTCTCCTTCCACCTTTGTACTCAATTTTCCTCTCTCTTTTCTTCAACAATTCCTATTTCTTTGCTCTACGTTCAATCAATTTACTGCACTCTATCGGCAACCGATTGAGCAAGTAGCCTTTCTCCTTTTCTCTCTCATCCACTCATTTTCTTGAAATCCTTCGATTTTTCCTTGTACCAATACAGAATACATCTTCTCCTTTTTCACCCCAAGACTCTTCGTTTACAGAAACGGAATTGACTCTATGATTCTGTCCTTCAAATCCTCTGACACTCCACCAAACATGCCAATCTCCTCGTGTCCCAATTGCACAATTGATATTTCATACAACACCAGCTACTCCTTCTCCTTTACTCTCGATGCAGTTGTCATGAATCAAATATTCAAGAATTCTTCAGTGAATGACAATTCCCTTTTATCCAATCAACTGATTGCAGAAGTTTTGGTGAATTCCCTGGAATTTATAATAGAATTAAGTAAAAAAGATCCAATGCTTGATTTATTGATTATTATCCTGTGTTTTCTGATGACAGATACAAAGTGCAAGCTCAAGAATCACTACAGAGCACATCGCCTCTCATTCTGGTTGAATCTAGTCCCGGATCTCCACAAACCTGGATCCGATGATGTCCCGAGGTCTCATCATCTTCTGGATGCTGAACAGGTGAGGAAAATTCAACAATCACCAACAAATGTAATAACTCATGGGAAATTTGATAATTTTAGGTACCACCGCGTTTCATTCAGAGAATTCCAACGACTCCAAAGCCAACGACTCTCGAATTAACAACGGAACGTATTCACAACACAACAACAGCATCACCGAGTGAATTAGCCTTTGAAGAAACAACTAGCCAGCCTGAAGACGGTTTTGCTGCTTATTCAACTGCATTAAGTGTGACAATAGCCATTGGCTGTAGTTTATTAATTCTAAATGTACTAATATTCGCTGGTGTTTATTATCAGCGTGACAAAAATCAACATCACTGCCCAAAAAAACGCCAGGAAAATGGACAAATGCCAAATAATATTTGCGGTGAACTTGAGACTAAAACATCTGGTGAACGTCATCATATACAGCACATGCCACCGCCTGATTTTTCAGATCTACAGAATAACACGTGTCTTGTGCCAATGCCACCACCACCACCGAAGAACACAAAACCAGCTAAACAAACGCAGGGCCAGAATTTAATAATGAGCCCAAATCAATTGCAACAAGAGAGCATGCAGATGACTCAAGTTGGTACTTTGAAAAAAGGACACAATCATCAGCAAATAATGGAGGAATTGAGAGTCTGACTCTAGGAAAACGGCTCATAGAGCTGTACTCGGATTAAAGTATCGTCAATGATTATGGAAGAGACTAGTGATTTTTCAGCAAGTGGACATGTTTTTTTACTGCCTTGATGAATAAATACACGGTCTTTTTCCTTTATACCTTTTTTCCTGAAGGCCTTTATATTAAATTTCAATATAAAAATATAACGACTCTGTGAAGAATCGAAGTGGTGGAATATTTGTGCTATTCGAATTCGTGAGTGAAGTTTGTTATTCTTTTGGGGCGGAAAGGAGCAAAGTGAAGAGATGGAGATTTGTTTTTTTTTTTTTTACGTGAAGTCTCTCTACCTGGAGAAAGTTGAGAATATTTTGGTTTCCAAGAGCAACTGGATGATTCAATTGGTTGGATAAAGTTTTAACGTTATTCGGAGAAACGAATAGCTTCTTCGAGTGCTCGAAGAATCTGGTGGAAGTAAGAAAGTGTCTCTGACTGTTGGACAAAATGTAATTGCCAAGTTAATTAAATTAAGCCTCATTATTAACCGGAAAAAAAGAAGAAAACTCCATCTCATTACCCAAGTCCAGAGAGAATTTATATAACCACGATGTGAAGAAGCTCAGCCACTCGAATGAACTGTGTATAGTGAATTATCAGATTGTGTAACAATTGTGTAAAAAAAAATTAATGAATTTAACACTAAGGGGAGTTAATGAATTCGGTAATTAATTATAATGTGATTTGGAGAGATAATGTTGTAAGTGAGAAATGAGTGAATGATTTGTAGTGTAGGAGTGAATGATGGAATTGTACCAGTGTAAATAGATGATAAGGATTTGGAGAATGAATGAGATGAGAGAAGGATTGAGAAAAATGAATTTAAGGTAATATCCCAGTATTTCTCAGTTGAGCCAAATCTCTTTGAATAATAGTTTTTCAGTTTTTCGAAGATATCTCGGAATCTGAGCGAGATGGAGCAATTTTCATAATGACCTTTTTTGTAGAGAATTTTGAGAGCTACAAAAAAGGTCATTACGAAAATTGCTCTATCTCTCTTAGATTCCGAGATATCCTGAAAAAAAACTCCTTCAGCTAAAATTACTGAAAATAATTAATTCTCGGGATACTACCTTAATTTCTCCCGCATAAGACGTAGGCATCAATCAAATGTCTCGTTACATCTCGATGACGAAACTAACCTCAAACTCTCCAAATTCGCATATGAAAAGCTCTGCGTCACATGTGACTCGGCGGGACCGTTCTCCTCCTTTGTTGCACAGCGTCTGGCGGCAAGTGTACTGCATCGTAGCGCTGGGACTCATCTTTCCCCCACCACTGGTGCTGCGACCAATGGCGGAGGAGCATGGCGTCACAGCTACGTTACAAAATCAATTGAACTACGAACAAATAAGAAACTTTTGCTTCCGCGTAACTACGGCTAGTGAACGAACGCTTTTGTACAGTTATACGATGAATGTAGACAGTTGTTAAAGTACGTGAAGTTAGAAGAAAAGGAGAATGAACAAAATAAAAATAAATAAAGTTTGTGTTAAAATTGTGAATCGGCTCAGTTGCGCGGAAGGTCCTTTTCAACTTTTTTCGTAATGTGTACTGTGTCGTGGGGAATTCCGTTTTAAATTTATTGAACTTTTGAGAAATTGATAGAGAAACAATGTGAAAAACTTTTTTCAAGAGAAACAAATATATATATATATATTATAAATAGATAAATCGAATGAAATGAAAAATATCGACGTTTATTTCCATTGCTACTTATTTTCAATTGGATTTCAATCTTCGCTGTTACTGAAGGAATTGTACAGATTTCATTGCCATCAATTTAATTAAAGTTTCAATTGAATCATCATTCAATACTCCCTCTTCTTTTATTCAATAAATCCAGGAAAATGAGTGAAACTCAATTATTCAATTTTAACTCATACTTTTGTTAATATCTCGGAAACTAAGCGAGATACGAAAAAATTCATTCATACTTTTTTTGTAGAGGAGAAAAAGATCTACAAAAATCATCTCAACAATTTTTTTCCTATCTCTATTATTTCCGGAGATATCCTTAAAGAACGAATAATAGTGTTTTATACTTAACAAATGAATTTCTGAGTTAATTAATTTCACGAAAAAAATCAAATTAAGAGGAACAAATTAAACTAAATGAACGCCTCGATTGTGTATGTGTGAAGGTATTCATTTGTATTTCCGCACTCTACGTGCCAATGCTCAATGACAAGAGGATGAAAAAAAAATTAAAAGAAAAAACGGAGAAATACAAATGTCCACGATGAGAATACAAATAAAATTCTTACGTATCTCGGCTAATTCGAAATACGAGACTCGCATTAATGAACTTGATACTGCCAATGAAAAAAAAATTAAAATATTAAAGCAAATGAGTAAATTGTGTTACTTAATTAGATAGATATAAAATCGAGGCGACACTGCAGTTCAATGAATTTCATTTTTTTTCTAATGTAATAACAATCGAAATTGACAAGGAGAATAATTACTCCAGTAATTAGTAGAAGAAAGGAATTAATTGGTTTCAGACAAGTGACATGGCTTTATTAAAGCAATTAATAATTGAAGTGAAGAAAGAAAATGATTTTTTTTTTCTATTGAATTATGAATTTCTCCTTTTGTTTAATTCTTCATTTGCCGACACGTTCAATTGACAGATGTTTTAATAAAAAAATTCTTTTTTTAGGTAATTATTGTAAATAGAATGGAATAAAAGAAATTAATGAATGAATTTAAATGAAAAAGAGATATTAAATCAATGTACTTAAAATAATAAAGTGCAATTTAATGAGAGTGTTATTTCAGTCGGGGTAATTTTTTTAAAGAAATTGTGGTAGGTGAAATTATTAAATGAAAAATCATGTGTAATATAAATTTAAGATTGAAGAGAATAAAGGTGTGTTTAGAGAAATTCAATGAGGCAATTTTAAATTTGTACATAATTGATATTACAATAAAGTACATGAATTATTATTATCAAAAAAAAACAAAATCATTGATTATTTATACTTACCCAAGAGAAGATAATTTTTTATCATTTTTTTTGCTCAATTATCTCCCAAGAAAAGTTAAATCGAATTTTCTAAGCTCAAGTATTTGTTGCAAACTATCGAATCGTTAAGAAACTTTAGCATAAAACTTTTTCTCTCCTTCATTTTTTCCGTTAATAATTCCGCTTTTTTTTTTATCCTGTGAAGAAAACGGTTTTTATGCAATAACGAATAACCACACGAGGGCATCTGAACGAGCTGGCATCATAAAAATAGTGAAGAATATGAAAGGAATAAAAAAAAATTATTGAGGTAGAAGATACTTGAGGTAAGTGTACCATAAACCAAAACATAAATAGGGTATTGAACTATAAAAGTATAAAACGATAAAATCATCGTCAATATATGGTTTATTGTATCTCGTACAAGATACAATTTTGTTTTTTTTTTATCTACGTTTTCTTTCCTCCTGCGATATTGATGAAAAAATAAAATCCATCTCAATAAAAAAATCCTCCAATGAAAGGAAATGATAAATATTTTAATTAATACTCCGTAAAAATTCATTATTCATGTCAATAATGTAATTTCTTTTCTTTCACTTTATTTCATGTTAATGCGACATACAATTCCAGTTTAAATTTTTTTTCCAGAAGTGTTAAATGAATTATTCCATCTCATTTTTGCTGTTGAAAGAGGATAAAACGACAGTAATGAGTTTTTTTTTATTGGCTTTTAATGCGTGTTGCTACAACTATGCAGCTTTAAAGCTAAAGAATAGTCACTAGATAGATTTTAATTCATTTTTTTTTCTTAATTTTTCATCTCGTGTTAATCTATTTTCACTACGTAAATTTATAACGAGGAGTTCATTAATTTGCAATTAAAACGATAATTCTCATTGTGCGTTGAAATTAATTTAAATGCAATTAATCACTTTTTAATTCAGAGATGAATTTTGAGGAAATCATCTCATCATTTTTTTGAAAAAAAACAAATTGATTAAAATTGCTCTACAAATTATTCATTTGTCTACAATGAATGAATGTTTAACGAAGACAATTTTCTTCTTTTTTTTAATGATTTTTTTTCATCTCATTTTTTCTTTTCTTTTCTTAGCGTAGAAATAGTGCAAATTTCTTCTGCTGATTTTTCAAGCAAATTTGGTGTTTTTAATCCGTTCTTTTCTTAAGCCAACATCACGCACAGGCAATTATTTAACAAACAAATTATTCAACCTTTTATTTCCTTAGAAAATTCATAAATTATTATTTTTTCTCTTTTTTTTTATTCGGTTATTTTTAATGGAAAAATCAAAGAATCAATTGATTAATTTTATTCATCACTGTGACTTTGTTTACAGCCATTAATTTAAATTACTAATTAACTACACTTAGATACTGGCGTGATGAAAGTACGAAAAAACATTCAGTCTCTTAGATTAAACGTAATAATTCTGTAATTGAATAAAATTATGAGCATTTTTTTCATATTAAATTTACTGAAAATTTCATTTTTTCAAGGAAAAATAAAATAAATTAATAGATCTAAAAATACATAAATTTTTGTTAATCAAAATTCTCCTATCTTCCAAACATTTTCCATAAAAAACAAAATATTCCCATTTTTTCTCTCTATTTCCAACGAAAATTCATCGAGATATCATCAAAAAATGGTATTCCATAAAATTCACCATATCCCCTTCAATTTCTGTCTGAAATCTCATCACAAAAAATGAAATCGACGGAGAATTCTTTTATCTTTCATTTACACAAAACCACAGATTTAAAAAAAAACACAAAAATGCAGTTGAGATAACACAAAAAGCAAAAATACTTCGTACATTATTTTTATCGGGAACTTCCCTGTTTTCCTTTCTAATGAAGCTATAAAAAAAAACTGATTAAACTTCCAGAAAATGAAAATCACGAAAAAATTATGTAAACACGATTTTCCTTAACTTTATTCAATTGCAGAATTATTTGGGGCTCAAGTGATTCTTTGAAAGCGTTTATTCATATAGATTCAATTTCATTGTTTCATTAATGTTTTTTTTTTCTCTCACATAAATACGCTTCTTTTAACAGTGTAGTATCATTGGCGTGCGATCGTAATAATTGGTTCTTGTTATGATTTTATGCCAGCATCAGACACAAAACAGTATTCACCTAGTGAAGATACTTTTGGAACGATAAAGCACTGATTGTGTTCGAACGTCTAGGGATAAATTGAAATAATTAATTGTAATAATTTGAGTTGCATTAATTTCGATATGTTATAGTCGTTTAAATCGAAATACTATGACAACTCGATGAAAAAAACAGATGTTACCATTGGTCTCAATTTAATTGGGGATTAAATTCGTGTAAAATTGTTCTCTATCGTTCCAAAGACAATTGTATCACAGTGCTTTCACTATCATATTCAATTATTCATGTGATTAAGTAAAATAACGAGGTGAATCAATAATTTCAAAGTCAATACTTTATGTCCAACAATTGAAGGCGAAGATTTTTCTAGATTTTTTCAAATATCTCGGAATATAAAAGAGATAGAGAAATTTTTATAGATACCTTTTTTGTAGAGCTCATTTTGCTCTACAAAGAAGGTTTCTATGAAAATTTCTCTATCTCTTTTAGATTCTGAGATATTTTACAAAAACCCCGTACTCTCTAAATAATTGAAAAAAAAAAAAACGATTTCTTCACTTCCCCTTCTCAACGCATTCGTCTCATAAAATGAGAGCAAGTGCATAGAATAAGAAATTGGTGGCTCGTTATTCTACTTTATCACTAGTTCCACTTTAACGAGAAAAGAAAAAGTCGCACATTTCTTTTTTAAGATTTAATCATTTTCTCATATCGCTAGAAAACATTACAAGCACACTTAAACAATATTAAATTCCCTACTCTTCCATTTCTCATTGAATTCTCAATCTCTTCCACATTCTTTCGTTAAAATCATTAATTTTTTTGCCCTCAATTATTCAACGGATCTTTTCCCCACAGAATTTTGTCATCGCAAAATGAGAAAGAAAGGAGAAAATAATTTCATTCTTGTTTCTATCACGTCGCACAAAAATTGACGCTTTTCCCATTTTTTTTCCTTCGTTTTTCATTATTTTTATTTCTTTGTTTACGAGTACAGTTGTTGCTGCATTGTCTTCCTAGCAAATACAGCCACTCTCTCCCTCTGACTCGGATCCATTCTGCATTGGTGATTGATTCTGCAAGTCGACAGCTTTTTTTTTTTGTTCGTCAATGTTAAGGCGATTTTCACGTTTGCTTTTTTTTGCAGTTTCTTTGCATGATTTTTCTCATTTTTTTTCAAAGTTTTTTCGTGAGATCATAAATTAATTTGCGTTTAATTGTTTCAGCATTTATTATTGTTAATGTCTTCTTTGTAAAAGGACGGAGTGTGATTAAATAATAATTTTGTAAAAATAATTGAGAGATGGGAGAATTTTTGTATAAACCTTTTCTGCTTCTCATTTTCATCCTTACAAAATAGGTAATTACGAAAATTCCCATAAATATTTCACGAAAAATAAATTAAACAGATTTTCCCTACTGAATTAAGTGATTTTCTTGCAAAGTAAAAATTTAAAAATAGGAAGCAAAGAATAATCATTAGCGAAGCTAAATAATTCATTTTTTTTTCTTTTCAATCTTTGTTTTTTTTTTTTTTAATACAAATTAAAAGATTACAGTTAGAATTAACAAAAAGTGAGATGACATAAATTATTACCTACATTTAAATAATTTTTTTTAAGTTTTTTATGTTCAAATCCGTAATTCCCCCAAAAATTATTTACACTCGAATAATGAATTCAGTATGTATTAAATAATAAATTTTAATTTAAAATATGTGTGGAGTCTTGAGCACAAGAAGAAATGGCCACGAAAATTTATGAATTTTGTTGTAAAAAATAATTTTAAATTTTCCAAAGCAATTCGATATATTCACTTTTGTTTTTTCAATAATAAAAAAGTTTGATTTCATTGAATTATTTTAATTATTGAAATTCTCAAGTTTTTCATTAATTTTAATCTTCAAAAATTCATGAGAATAATTAATTATCTTTAATATGTTCATTAGCACGATTTACTTACATTATTACAAACTTAAGTCTTTTTTTTTCACTTTTTTTCTTGAATTTATTTGAATCAGTGTAAGCTTGTCTTAATGCTATTTATTGTACTTGAGTCAAAAATCTGAGCTTAATTTGTTGATTTATTAGGGGAAGGTGGTGTAAAAAAGCCACAAGGGGTAAGATGGACATACGCTCATTTTGAAATTGTTTATTACGATAAATCAAGAGAATCTTTTTTCTGACGATTTCATTGGAAAGCTGAGGAAATTTCAGGCGGAAAACATGTGCCAAAATATTTTTTTCAATTTTTTGAAAATTTTATTTTCTTCACCCAGATTTGAAGGCCAAAAACTGATTTTCATAAAATGGCTTGTAACTTTCTCAATTTTCGATAATTTTTTGTAAAAATGTAGGGGATGACGAGACCTTTAGTTTAAGCACGACCCTCAGTGGGCTACGACAAAAAGAACCGGAGATATTTTTAAAAAACTGATTTTTTCAATTTTTGCCTTCAAATCTGTGTGAAAAAAATGGAATTTTTTGAAAATTCAAAAAAATCAATTTTGACACTTGATTCCTATGTAAAATCGTCTCAGCTTTGCAATGGAATCATCAGGAAATCGCTATCTCGAACCGTTCAATCAGATGTCCATTTTACCCCGATTTCCCCTACTCATTAGTTTTATTTTTTGGTTGGGAATAAGCGGAATTTTTTTGAAATCATGATAATCCAATGAGTAAATATTTCAATTATTCGAAGGGATGGTAAATCGAGATGAGTCAATTTTTTTCATGAGTTCCTCTCGAAAATCTCAAAATCTAAGCAAAAAATGAAAAAATTGATAGATTCTTTTTTTATAGAAGATAATTCTTTAAAAAAAACGTATTGAGATTTTTTTTTCAATTTCGCTTAGTTTCGGATGTACATTATTCCCAAAATATCTCCGAAATAATGGATTTTAGGAGATTTTACCAGAAAATCTTTTTTAGAACTCAGAAAATTCTCTATAAAAAAGATTTCTCAACAATTTCCTCAAAATCCACTGGTTTCGACGATATTTACAAATGAATATACAAAAAATCGACTTAAAAACTGAATTAATTTGACTCCTCTCATTACACCCCTTCCCTAATGCAATAATTTTCATTAAAATGAGAAGCTACCGAGTGATTGCACCTCAAAATTTCCAGTCAAATCAAATTAATTAAGAATAATAAAATATTATTCTCAAAATATCTGAGGTTTCATTTGATTTAAATAATTCGTGTTCTTTAAATGCAGTAGATTGAATGAATTTAAATGGAAAAAAAAAAATTGAATGAATGTTTATTGTAAAAATGTGTGAATTCTTGAATTCCAATGAATCAGTGCTTACGACGATGGAAAATAAATTATGCAGTGATAAAAATAAGAAAAAAAAAAAACAAAAAAACAAAACGAACAAAGCAGACAACTATTAAACTCTGCTCGACCATAAATTCGCCATTATTTCATCCTCATAATTTAAATTTGAAATTGATTTAACTGCTTGTATCATTGAATCATTCTCGTCTCTACCATTTCTTTTTTTTCCCTCGTTCTCTCTCGCTTCCTCTCTCTTTTTTAAATTATATATTTAGGACCGTTCTTCGATAAATTTAATTTAGCATGCACAACTGCTCTCCGATGCTTTCAGTTCAATTGGCGTATCCTTGAGAACTACTTCTTGCACTACGATTTTTTTATCAATGAAAAACACATTAAGGAAAACATAAAAATAAATAAATTAAAGGATTTATTCTTGATTCTAATGGAATGAAAAATGAGGAAATTATAGAAATAAAATTTTTTAAAAATACCTGAAAGGAAAGTTTGATAAAATTAATTTTGAAATTCATGCTGCAAAAAGTAAAAAAAAAGGAATTGAAAGAAAGTGAATATTGAGATTGATAGAACTTGAGTCAATATTCGCGAGGATAAATCGAGTTCATTTTGATTAAAATCCTTTCTTGGGAATATTTTAGGATTGAAAGGAGATTAGTTTTTAGTTCTGATGTTTACTAGTATTAAAATTGGCAGAAATTCAGGGAAATACTGAAACTAGGTATTTTCTGATGATTTCATTGGAAAACTGAGAAAATTTCCGATGGAAATCATGTGCCAGAATTAATTTTTTTTTCTTTAATTTTCAAATTTAAAAATCCAATTTCCGAAAAATAAAAGAAAAAAACAATTTTGATACTTGTTTCCCACTTAAAATTTCCTCAATGGAATCATCAGAAAATTTGTATCCCGAACCATTCAATCGGAATTAAGATTTCTATGAAAAAAAGTCGTATCTCCTTTTCTGAGATATTTAGAGATATCAAGTTTTTCCGTGTTTTCGATGTAATTATTAAAAAATGCGAGTATATTTCAATTGAAAAAAGGATACTGTCTTCTGGTGGCTTATTTTCTGTTGAGTCCATGCCTGGCAGTGCAGCAGCCACTCTTCTAAACAGCTGAGCAATCAATAATAAATTAATCATCGATATCACAAAAATATTTGAATAATTCAATAATAATGGACCAAAATTACGTAATATTTACCTGCTTAACATTGTATCCTGCCTTAGCACTTGTTTCAATAAACATAACATTCAATTCTTTAGCTTTGCGTTCACCATCCTCGGTTGATACTTGTCGTTTATCACTTAAGTCTGTTTTGTTACCAACGAGCATTATAATAACGTCACTGCCTCGCTCTGTTCGTACATCATCAATCCACTTCGAAGTTTGATGGAATGAATTAGCATCTGAGTTTGATAAAAATTCAAATTAATATTTTTCTCACAATTTTTCATGGAAAAATGGAATTTTCAGAGTGAAAATGTAGAATATCTCGGAAACTAAGGGAGATAGCGAAATTTTGAAAGAGATCTTTTTTGTAGCTTTCTTTCTCCTCTTCAAAAAAGGTTCTCCTGAAAATTTCTCTATCTGCCTTAGTTTCCGAGATATTCTACAAAAACCAAATACTACTCAATGTTTTTACTTAATAATTGAATTCTCAATGGAAAAAAACTATGAATAATCATAAAAAATACTTATTAATTGTTCTCAACTCACTAGTAATATCATAAACGACAACAGCAACAGTTGAGTCCCTGATGTAACTGGGAATTAGTGAACGAAATCGTTCTTGTCCAGCAGTGTCCCACAATTGTAATCTAACAGTTCTATCCTCAAGATACATCGTTTTACTCAAAAAATCTATACCAATAGTGGCCTAAAATAAAATAAATATCATTATTAATCGTTCACATGATCATTACATAATTTTATGAAACGTAGCGAGTGATTTAAATACATTTAAATATTCCAAGATAATACGAAAATCAAATAATAAAACGAGGTGAATTCCACTGATATTCCTTTATCATTGAATATGTAGGTAAATAATTGAGATACGCAAATTTTTGTAGATACCTTTTTTGTAGAGAAGACTGAGAGCTACAAAAAAGGTAATTACGAAAATTTCTGTATCTCAATTATTTACCGAGATATTCACAAAGAAACGAAAGATAATCCAACGTAAATTGAAACTTGTCAGTTCAATGAATTGTTTGAAAATGAATTCTTATGATTAATATTTATTTTACCTGATACGTGTTGTCAAAGCTGTCGTACATGAATCGCGTAATGAGAGATGTCTTTCCAACTAAAAAATAATTAAACATTTATTTCTTTCGTCACAATTTTTATTTAAATAAAGATTGAATCTGTGATTTTTTAAAATGAAAAATGAATTTTTAATTACCCAATTAAATGAAACAAAAAAAAATAGTTAATAATTTTGGCTCTTGAGTTCATCTTCTCTCTCTTCAAAGAAAAAAATTCTTGATATTGATTTTTCTCTCAATTCCATTGATTTTCACAATTTAAAATGCGATATTTCCAATTAATGTGCACTACTGATTGGAAAAATTATGAAAGTTCTATAATTTCTCAAAGTTAGCATTAATTACATGCTTCGTATTAGTGTTAAACTTTCTACAAGATAATAATCGCTGAAAAATGAATTAATAAGAAAGAATCCATTCGTAATATTTTGAAGCAAAATAAGGCCAAGAAACTGGGTGTATCTTATTTCCGAAATATCTCGAGAACAATGGGGTTTACGAGAATTTGCCAAGAGACCTTATTTACAGCCCATAAAATTCTCTACAAAAAACATCTCTTGCAAAATTCCCCTAAATCCCGTTATTCCCAAGTTATCCCCAAAAATAATCTAAAAATCATTATCTCCCTCGAATCATCAACCCAAAAATCCCAAAAAATTCACATTTAATTGTTAATTAAAAGCACCGGATAATAGAAATAACCCAATTTGCCCCAGGAGTCTCATGCCCCATCGAGGAATGCATAAAGTGCACTGCAGAACGTTTTTCCTGAATTTTTCGCAATAAAATTCAATTTTATCAAGATCATTAACCTCTCCCTCAAAAAAACGTCAAACTGACATTCGACCATTACCACCCCCTCCCACAACTCCAACAAACCGTATTAAACCCTCGAAAATAATTTCGCCAAAGGAAATTTCCTCTTCACAGGGGAAAAAACTCGAGAAAGAAAGAAAAAGCGAGAAAATGGATTAAAAAGAGAGAGAAGTAGTGGACGAAGCGGCCTCAAGCCATATCGATTTATAACCTCGAACGTGAAAATGTTAAAAATGCATGTCTTCCAATGTCCAAATGAAATAATAATTCTCCCCATCTACCAACAACTCCACAATTATTCCCAAAATAATAATAATAATTTGGCATAAATAAATAACTCACCGCTCTGTTCACCCAGAAAGACGAGCTTGAATTTACGCAACGGGTTACCAAAATCACCCGATGACGACATTTTAATAGTAATTAAATTATCACCGTATTTAATAAACTAATTAAACACTTCTAAACTACGTAAAAAACACACACAACTTGGTTTAGTTAATCTTATAAAATATAATCCACAATATTATCTCAATTTCTTAATATTAAATACGTTGTGAAAAAAAAACTTGTGACAGTTCGGCCACTCCTTCCTTCCCTGTCGCTCTGTCGGCCGCCACGTTTGCTTGGGAAGTGACGTCATTGGTCGGTTCACCCACACTTTTATTATCATCATTTTCTGCCATTTCTCTTTCTCTCTCTCTCTCTCTTTCTCTCTCGGTTTCTTCTTTTTATCGTCTTATCATTTGTTTCGTAATTATCTTTGGCATTGTTCAACGACGTTTGTTTACAGGTGAATAATAATTATTTTTGGTTATTTTTTTTGGGGGATTTTCTAGGGAGATTTTGGGGGGATTAATCATGAGCGAGGTTGACGTCTCCTTTTATAGTAATGAGTTCAAGGATTTCATTACGGAATTCTTTATTCTCATGGGGTAACGGGGTATTTACTTTCACAGGTGAATTGCTTGTTTTGCGGACGTTTTAGATTTTTTTTAATTCTTTGAGGTTTTTTTTCTCTTTTGTAACGGGAGACGATGGATTGATGGTTCATTGATGATATCTCTTGAGGGAATCGTTTTATGGGGAAATGTCAAGGGACCTTTTTTGTAGGCAATTTCAAGAGCTACAAAAAAGGTCTCTTGATAATTTCTCGTAACTCTCATTGCTTCAAAGATATTCACAGAATAATGTTTTTTCCAGGTGAAATTAAATGAATGCATTTTTATTGCATTTGGATATATTTTCAATTTATTTACATATCACCATAGTTTTGTACATATTGAAAGGAATTGTTTCTTCTCAATTCTTATCAATAGAAAAGAATTATTATTATTGTAAATTGTGGAGAGATTGAGGGTAATTAGAGATAATCAGCATTGTGTGTAATTGGAGAGGGTAGAGATTGTGTTTTATTTACTTTTAATTTGCAAAGTTCTTTTCTCGTGAGTTTCTCGATAGAAAATTATATTTTTTCAACGATAATTTGAGTGTTTTATGTCTTCAAATTTTGATTGAAGATATTCGTTGAAAAAATTGATTTAAAAAAATTAAATAATTCAATTCTTTCATTCTTCTCATAATTAAAAATATCTTTCTCTCTTAATCATTCTTCATTTCCCATTAAATCTAATTTTTTAATTACTTTTTCTTCAATTTCATTGTTGATGAGGTCGATTGTTTGGTTGTCTGTATGGATCCTCGACGACAATCGAGTGACAGGCAAGATCGTAACAGGTACGATTAAATCTGAATGAAAATAATGAAAAACATATTGGAAATAAGAATGTCATTATTAAATTTTTGACAATTGATCTGCCGAGTGCCAGTGTTAAACCAAGATCAGTTCCTGGTGATACTCGAACGATATCTGGATCATTTTGTCGTTCAACTGGTGTTATACTACGGCACTGCACTACACGAAGGCCCATCACAGTTTTTCCAGGTGTTGCACCACCTATCCGACCTTGCATGCCATGCTGAAGCCACAATGCCTGAAAAAATGAGATTTTCATCATTCATTTACTCTTTGAAAAGATAATTGCAAAAGAAATCTCATCTCCCTTCATTTCCTGTTTTTTTTTCACCTGGAAAAATTAATTTTACCTCAAAAACACAGACAATAAATCGATGCATCAATTCCCAAACTAACACTCTCGATGCAACTTCCATCGCCATTTTATAATCAACAATTTTTAGGCTCGTTTGTAATAAATCGAATTTGTAAGGTTCCATGTTCCTGAAAAAGAGGATAAATTTAATCATAAAAGTTCGAGATAATTTTATAGTTTCGTTAAAATTGAATTACACTTACATTGCCGCAAAAATATCCAAAGCAACGAAAGTTATCAAAAGTTTGAGTATAAATAACATAACTGAATCAATAAGTTCAGCTACAAATCTCTTCCAAATTGGTGGTATCCGGTATTCAATTCCTGCGAAAAACATTGTGTCTTTTTCACTTCAAGCACTTGGCTCGTTTTTTTTTTTTAGTTATTTAAACTGAAATGTAGCACAATTACAATGAATGATAGATGAGATGAGATGAAACGTATAGATACACATAAACAACACAGATTAATCAATAATAATGAACGAAAAATTAGCGGAAACACTGATTCAAGCATTGATTGAAAATAATTTATAAAAAGGAGTAAACTGAAGAAATACGAAACGTTGCACTTTTCTCAGAATATCTCGGAATCTAAGCGAGATAGCGAAATTTTCGTAGAGACCTTTTTTGTAGAGGGGAAAGAGGGCTACAAAAAAGGTTTCTACAAAAATTTTCCTATCTCCTATCAATCCCGAGATATTCCAAAAAAACGTAAAATGACGAACGTTCCGTTTTTCTTCTAAACAAAATGTCTCCAAATCGATCAAAAATAAATTAAAAATTCAAGCTAATTACCTTCTGGTGTAGGTACTGGACCAGGTCTCAAATTATCTCGTCTATTGGCATTACCTGTTGCCTGTGAATTTGCAGATTGTGCTCCAATATTTGCGGAAACTTGGGGTAAGAAATTTGTTCCTGAAACATAATTCCAATGGAAATTATCTACAAAAATTAACGAGAAACATTCCCGTCTTTATCAATTATTAATTAATTGAAATTAATTACCATTTGGCTGTGTAATTTGTCCTGACATCAAATAATATGGAAACATAGCAGCAACATTCTGCCATGCATAGGCCTCTTGCAACCATTTTTCTAATTTAATAAAATACTCTGTTCTTTTTTCCATCGTTATTGAATTATCCTCTTCTCCGCAATTTATTGTATTATCATCTGCCATCTGCAAAATTAATTAATTCAATTGATTTACGTACTCACGCACTATTCTGATAATTCAATGATATTTAATAATGACGAATACTTTTAATGTTATTAATGACATAAATTTTTAAAATAATCTTTATTCCATAGAAATTCGAGTCACGATGATGAAAAAAACATTGTATTACTAATTTAATAATTTTTGGATGGAGAATCAGTAATAATCACTGTCACAACACAATAATGACACACATTCAGCTGAGTTGAGAATTGTCACTAGGACTGACGTGTTGTTACTAGAAAGGAACTAGTCTTCATCTGGAATTTTGGGTCAACAAAAAAATTCCCTTTATAATAATAAAAAAAATAAGCAAGTTGAATATTTTTCATGAAAAATACCTAAAGAATTATAATTCATAAATACAAATAATATTCAATCCTTTTTGCTTGAAATTCTTTCCTCAAATTTGCCGCCAACACAGTGACAAGAATAAACGCAGCACTCCGAGTAGCGCTAGTTGCGCACGCACCTTTTCCCCTCAACACCAGATGTCTCAGCTGCTCTGTTCTCCCATTGGTGGAGGGGGACACACGTATCTGCGTTGCGAGGGGATCCTTTCGTTTAAATGTGTCTGTGTGTCTGTGTCATAAATGCACCGATTGTGTTGGGATCAAGTGTCGTTTATATTTACAATAAAAAGAGAGATTAAAAATCCGAGAAAACTTGAATTGACTCGTGTCTAATCGAATCTCCGAGTCTCCACCATTGATGCACGTTAATTGAACAGGTGAATATAACAAGGACGTCTGCATGCGAGTCTCTGGTTTAACGGTGAGTTTAACATTTTCTCAAAATTTTCATTTCTCATTATTCCATCTATTAATAGAATTCTATTTCATAATGCAAACATACACAGTGTCACGTTTTCCCGGCTAAGTGTTTAATACAGTGTCGGCTTATTGAAAAATTGTAATTACATGATTATTTTTTTTAGTTACATATTTAAGCCGTATTGGTTGGATTTTTTATTGCCACATGGTGATGTCACATGAAGTGAATTGACGTGTTTACCACAGAGCCGTTACAACTGTAGATCCATGTAAAACAGTTATTTGCATAATTGAGAGCTTGTGGATGGAAAGGCAGTCTAAATGAGTTTTTGAATTGCTTCGAGTAAACATTTCTTTTTTAAATACTACGCGTGTGGTGGTGGCAAATGAGAGATAAGACTCCTTCTTTTTTTCTCAGAGTTAATGGGCCTTTCGCGACTGCCAAGGGGGCAAGTACCAAAAGGCTTTTAGGAAGGGCTCGTGGAAACATTTTGGGAGGCATACTATTTTTAGATATTCACAAATATGTACTCCATACTGTAGCTCAATCACTTGCAGTTGTATTTAGAATTTCGAGTGAATATTTTTCACTGAATTGAGAAACGTAAATTTGAAAACGCCGGTTTTTTTGCGAATATCTTTGAAAGCAGTGAATTTAGAGAGAAATGTCAAGAGAGCTTTTTTGTAGAGAATTTCACGGGCTTCAAAAAAGGTCTCTTGGTAAATTCTCCTAATTATCACCGTTTCCGAGATATTCAAGGAATAAGCTCCTTACGATTTTCATTTACATTATTTTTATTTTTTTCTGTTTCTTTTTTGTTGGTTTATGTAGTGAATTATGGAGAGTGAACAGCATCACTATGAGCTGAGGAATAGGAGTAGATCGCGGTCGCATACTCCAATGATTTTTAATCAATTATTGACAGAGTCTGAATCAGAACATCACTATGACTTGAGGAGTCGAGAGAGCAGGGAGAGATCAGTAACGCCTGCTGAGGTATCAAGCAGCAGAAGATCTGGATCACGATCTCTGTGAGTCGCTCATTTTCCCAGAAACATAATTAATGCAATTCTCCAAATATTAATTAATTAAACGTCATTTTTCAGACCGGGAAGTGCTGTTAAGTCGAAGGAAAAAGCGATGGAGGCGATCGCCGAAAAGCAAGAGGAAGCACAAGCAGAAGTTGTGGAGAGAGACCGTTCGACTCCTCCAACGGTTAAAAAAATTGAACGCCGCTCGGAAAGACAGAGAGCCAAGAGACAATTAATGACAAATGGCCAGGGCGAGGCTAAGGAACGTCAATCAGTTGAAAGAACTGAACACAAACGCAATAGCGTAACGCCAAAAAGAACAATAACGAGTGATTACTCGTCCGAGGAGGGTGAGCGTGAGGACCCACCTAGTAGACCAGCATCAGCTTATGAAATTTATAAACAGGCTGGTGATTATTGGAAGTGAGTTGACAATTTTCACGAGTTAATACAGAAACCGTTGCATTCGAGAATCCTTTTTTATCCAACTTGAAATTCTCTACAAAAAAGATCTTCTCACAATTTTCTGTCAAAATAATCTGCATAAATTTATTAGCATTATCTCCTCTTATCATTTCGCTTCTGACATGTGGGTCAAAAGACGGAAATTCAAATTATTCCAACGTAAATATTCAATATTTACACAGAAGCCTTCAATTATGCCCTATTCCTTTATACAATTCAATATTTTCTTTTCTTTATTCCCCTTTGTTTTGATCCTCACATTCTGTTTACATTAATCATCGATTTACATGGCCTCGGTGGTTAATTTCGCGTTTTGAAATCCCATAGTGAAACCACAGGATCGACAATCTAATAATAATTAATTAATTTCAATCAATGATTTATTAATAATGATATTAATGAAACTATTGATTTCAGTGTTTTTCCAAAAACTGATTACACATATTCGCCGACTTCGCAGTGCCGCTATGAAATTGCCCCGGGTGTTTTGGCAATGCCGAATATGTCTAGGCCATCGATACACTCGGATGGCAGTAGTGCCGGTAGTACGCACTCAGTTAGTCAACAAACTAACAGTCAAACGTCGTTGAGTACAAGAGAGAGGCATACGGATTCTCTAGACGGTGAAATAAATGAGTCTATTGAACAGAATCGATTGGTGAGCTGCTGATAAATTAATTGAGAAACTGAAGTTTTCAGACAACTTGAATTTATTTCCTGATCAGTTTTTTGAGGATATCTCAAAAACTAAGCGAGATAGAGGCATTTTTATAGAAACCTTTTTTGTAGCTCTTGAAATTCCCTACAAAAAAGGTAACTTTGAAAATTTCTCTATCTCCCTTAGTTTCCGAGATATTCAACAAAAACTAATGATGAAATAAAGTTGATTTGTCTGTGAATTTCATGGTCGTAATTAATTGCCATTAATATTGGAAGAATTTTAATGAATTAATTCTATTCCCTTTTTCTTCAGAATGAAGAAAACGCCAGATTCTTTTCATCCACAATGAGCAATCCATCATTAGTCAGCTACAAACACGTGGAGCATTTTACACGTCGCCGAGTATTTTACGAGGGCACAGATACAAATGTTAATAGATACGATAGACTAACCCATGTAGATTCAGATGCAGAATTGGATGAAGCTATCACGAGAAAATCAGTGAGACAGAGTGAATTGAGGGTTAAAAAATGGTACGAAAGTGTCAAGAAAATCGTGACGGTTTTAATTGTCAGTGTAATTGAATTCACGAGGGTGAAAATACTCAGGAGGGAGGAACGTCATAATACTAGTCAGGGATATTACCGATATGAAGGTAATTGAAGATTGAAAATTCGGGAAAGCTGTGGAAGAGTAAAGAAAGGTAATCTCTGATTTTCTCTTCAGTTTCAGAGTCAAGATGGGAGAAATTGTGGTCGAAAATCGATCATTATCTTCAGTATTTGTATCTTTGGTTGATAAGAATACTTTATCTCGATAGCTGGATACTGAGCCGTTTTTCAAAACCACGTGAACGTATACTAACGCGTCCATCTCGACTTCTATGGTTAATTCTTCTACCGCCTCTGCTTCTTGCTGGTGAGTTATTGAATTTGAATTGAATTAACGCTGATTCGAACGTATGGGAACACCTGAATCCTTGGGCTTCTTCTTGCCTCTCTGACGAAGGCGGCTGTGTTCCTTTATTATTGAAAAATCCAAAGGGTTTATTTATTTCTGGAGAGCAACGGTGAAGACCCTAGCCAGGCCTATCGTATTTCTTTTTTGTTTCAGGAGCTTACGTCGCGCAAAAGTATACGTTAAACTCTATGGAGACACTACAGAAAGTACAGAATGATGTTACAGAGACAGCGATTAACATCTATGATGATCTTATTAATATTAATTTAATTGATTATTATGGATCATTCGCGAAATATTTAACGAATTTTCAGAATTTTAATTTCTCACAATTTAACGTTTTTTTACCGTGGTTTAATAATACTGAAAATGTCTAATTTTTTTTCTCTCTTCACGTGAAAAAAGGGAAGTTGACGTGCCATCACATCATTATTAACTTCCTCAGAATATTTTATGGAACAGAGTTTTTTTTTATCGATAAAACTTTCACGTTATTGATCGAGCTTTCATTTTGATTTATTACTCATTCGTGTTGCTTGCGTTTTTGGATTTTTCGTTTATTTTTTGCATTAGTGAGTTTTTTTAGTTTGTAGGGACGAGACGTCAGATGTTGGACTGTGACCGGGCATTATTTTCACTAGTCTGATCTTGCCAAAAAAAAAATCGAGTTAATTACATATGTTTATTATTAATATATTTAACCCGTGATTTACTTTTCGTTAGTTTGAATTAACAATATGAATTTTCATTGCTTTCCTTCTCATTCTTCATTTGTCATTACTAAAATATAGAAAAAGGTGGGGTAAAAGGTTTTTATTACAATTTTTCATTACAATTTTCTGGAAATTTGATTTTGAATGAAGGATGAAATCATTGGCTATCGTTTTATTTTTCAAGTACTTATTACAAGAACAGATTTTCACAAAGAGACCAACAAATACCTCAAAAATCGATTATTGCAAGAAAAAAGCAAATGATTTCATCTTTTTTCCTCAACAATTGAATTATTGTTATGCATTGGCTTCCATATTAACAAGCTTCCATTAATTTACGATGAAATCTAACAAAATTTATTAAAATAGAATACAACTATTTTTGAAGAGAATATTGTTATCCCAGAAAATATTATAATATTCTCATAATTGATGTATCGAGCTTTGGGATTTTAAAAAAATAAAAATTGAATAAAATGTACAGTTGTTTCAATGAGTATTCATATGTGCACGTTAATTATGAAGAAAAATTGGAATTCAACGGAGGAAATTGGGTGAATTTATTTCGCATTATGATTAAAATGTAAATTTTCAAATTTATTTAAATGGGAGAAGGATAGAGGGAGATAAAACTCAGCTGGTGACGTTAATCGGAGGGTTAAAAAGCTTCATTTTGGTCTCAAGCATGAATTCAGAAGTCATAAAAATGGTGAGTTTCTTCGTCTGTCCTTCTCTCAGTTACCGGAACAATGTAATTAAATGTCCAGTACACTGATCTGATCTTTGACTGCATGAATAATTCATTCTAAATTTAATGAAAAAATGGTCATATCAGGGTTCTGAATTTCACGGTAACAGGAGAAGGAATTATAATTAATTATTAATTTCTCTTGATGAATTAATGAAATTTCAGGATGTTGGTTGCTTCCTACAGCCAAAAACTTGACATTACCGAGTTTTACAAGTGACGCAACGAGAGAAGTGACTTTGGAGGCGACAGCATATCCTACAGCTCAATCAGACGGAGGAATAGTCAGTGATGAGCTCAAAAAGTCCATTGAAATTTTGATAAACAGAGTTGAGAGGCTGGAGGCAGCTGGAAACAATCACGGGGTGAGATGAAAATTGGAAAAAATTAACAAACAATTACTTTAATTAATTATTATTTACCAGGAACAATTATCAAACATCACAGAGTCAATTGGTGACTTAAAAATCAATGAAAAATCAGTCTGGGCTCATTACAATGAAAAATTGCGTAATTTCGAGTCTAAACTCAACGACAATAAAGCCGATGACAGGATGCACAACGAGCTCAACAATATAAAATCAGAATTCAAGAATCTCCAAGAGCTCTACGCACAACAGAAGCCCTGCTGCGATAAAAATCCAGAATTAATCATCAATAACGTAGAGAAGCGCGTTGAGCAAGTTGTCACGTCCTACTTCGGCACCGGTGCCTTCAAATCCTCAGTAGCAAAAATCGTAGAAGACGTAGTCAAAGCAAACTCCCCGGTTCTCCAAACCGAAGCTCAGACAATGGCAAAGTCAGTGGAGTGTCCGCCGTCGACTGAAGTTCATGTCTCTGATGATTATATCCAGAGAATAGTCAGGGAAGTCTTGAAGATCTATGATGCAGATAAAACCGGACGAGTTGATTACGCTCTGGAGTCGGCGGGAGGGCAGATAATAAGCATTCGTTGTACTCAGCGGTACAATGTTAATACCAGAGCCTTCAAAGTTCTAGGATTCACTTTGTTTTATGAAAGCGGCGATCCGAGAACCGTTATCCAGGGCCATCAACTCCAGCCGGGGGTTTGTTGGGCGTTCCAAGATTTTCCGGGTTATTTACTGATTAAATTGAGGAGTCCGATAAGAGTCACTGGCTTCACCATGGAACACGCTCCAAGGTCAATTCTTCCGAACAATGAAATGAAATCGGCACCAAGGAAATTTAATGTTTGGGGACTCAGGGAGGAGAACGATGTTTCACCGGTTCTTTTTGGAGAATACGAGTTTCTCGATGATGATGAGAGTCTTCAGTACTTTCCAGTTCATAATAAGGAGATTGAGGATGCTTTTGAATTCGTTGAGCTCAGAATTCACAGCAATCATGGGCAGCTGGAGTACACGTGCTTGTACAGATTCAGAATTCATGGTATTCCGGTTTGATTGAGAGGGAATTCTGGTTTAATGAGGAAAAAGTGAATAGCGCCAACCAAAAGTATTTTAAATGAGAAGATTAATTATTTGTATATTGCAATAGACTTTCCACGTGCCTTTGAAATTATAAAAATTATGTAATTTAATGCCATAATCGTCAATTCCTGGAGTTTTCAGTGTAGATTGCACATTATTTTGTGTAGTTTTTTTGTAAATTCATGAAAAAATGCGCAACACTTTTTTATAGAAACATTATTCATTAAAGGATATGTTATCGTGTCCATGAAGTATCAGCAGAGTTACCCAAAGTTTAAGTAAATTGTAATTACCCCACAGAGTACAAATTATTCTTGGAAACAAAGGGAAATTGTGTTTTTTTTTTTTGTTTAGAATCAGGAGGAATGATTGAATCTCGTTGGCTTTTCCTTCGAGATTTTTTTTGCTGAGTTAACGCTTTGTTTTTTTATAAATGAATTTTTGATGGTAAATTTAAGATTTTCTTTTGAATTGACGTGAGTTTTAAATTATAGAGAATTAGTTCGTGAAGACTTTGAAAAATCAGACTGGGTGCTCCCTTCTTAATCAAAGATCTCTCAGTGAATTTTAAGAATAATCTCTCTTTTTTTTGTAATTGATTTCTTCCGAAAGTTTTATCAGAAATATCATTGTGTTCCTCGTGAGAAGGAAATAGTTTATATGATTAATTAATGAGCACTATCTATCATGCACCTGATTAATTTTAAGTTGCTTTGTGATAATGCTTATATTTTTGTGTTCTGTATAGAGAAAATAATATGAAACTCCGTGAACTTGTGCTTGCCTTTTTCTTACGAATGTTTTTAACGTAAGGAAAAAAGAATTCACGAATGAAGTAGAGTTTGCGATTGGTTATTGTGCAATATCTCGGAAATTAAGCGAGGTATGAAAAATTTTGTAGATACCTTTTTCATAGAGCTCGACAAGATCTACAAAAAAGGTTTCTACGAAAAATTCCGTATCTCCCACGGATTCCGAGATATCCTCAAAGAACCAACTTCCGGCATAATATCACTGAGGCTCACAATACTTAAATCAATGAATACATAATTAAGTACATAAGAAAATATTCACCTTTTCTTTTACCTTTATGTGAGCCGATTAGCACATAGGAGTATCAAATTTTTGTGAATAAAAAGTGAAATTATGAGAATAACTCGAGCTTTGAATTTCAAATTGAACCATCCAATAGCGCCACCTGTTTACGATGCAAAAACTTCGTGGATTCTCGCGCAGACGTTCGTGAATCTTCGTAAACGTCAGACGTGCGTCCAAAGTGTCATAAATCGTAAATAAAATTCGTGATATTATCTGTTTATTATGTCCACTTGATCTCCAAGCATAGCACGACCGATGAAGACGTCATAGATTGGGATAAAAAGCTGTTTTGGTGAGTTAGAGAATAAAATAAAGTATCGAATTCATTTCTGAGAAAGCCTGAGGTCTTTGAACTCCGTAACCTCGCACGATTAAGTCAAGAATATTTATGCAGAGAGAAGAACCAGAAGGATTTGATATATTGTCATTTATTAAGCGATGGTCATCCGATAACTCCAAATATTTATTCCGGAATATTTGGTAATCGGATGTGCTTTATCACTGAATCATGTGATTGTTGATGGGGGAAAAAAAGGCGGGAATTTGAAGAGATTCTGTGTCACGTCCACTTGATGTCACTACGTATCATTTTGTTTGAATCGAATGAAAAGGTTCAATTGCTTGAAGATTTCGGAATAACATTGAATTTATTGATTATCTCGAAAATTATTGGGTTTAAGGAGAAACATCAAGAGACCTTTTTTGTAGAGAATTTCAAGAGCTACAAAAAAGGTCTCCTCACATTTTTCCCTAAACCCAATAGTTTTCGAGATATTCAAGGAATAATCCGGAAACTTCATGGGGATGCTGAAAAACAATTAAAGTGTGTCTAATCAATCTGAAGATAATCAAAAGCACTTACTCATTGTTTATCTACATTGTGAGAATATAATGACGCTTGAAGACTTAAAAAATGTTGGATTATTGAATTATCACAATGTTGTTGGGGTTTTTTAGAAAACAAATAATTGTGCAAGTACAGAATGATGAAATTTACATTCATCCATTTATTCACGCAAACAAGAATAGATTTAGATATCCGTCTTTAATATACGCATGTTTATGCATATTGGGATCATATGACCGTAGTAGATTACATTATATACGTTTTTTTCCATCATTTTCATTTTTATATATAATATAATTTTACATTATCGAGTAGAATACATTTTTTTTCATCTGAATCATTAGAATCTCTTCATTACAATGGTTTTCATTAAATTTTGATTTGCGAGTAGATGTGGAGATAATTAAAGATACAATTATCTTGCCAGAAATAAATATAATGAGAAAATATTTAGCACATTATCGCGTGTCTCAAAAAAAGTAAGTAAATTTATTATTATTTAATTTGATTAATTGGAAAATCATTTGTCTCACGGAATTAACTGACACGTGCGTATATCATCATTGTTTCTTAATTCATAAAATCTTTATAAATTAAAAATAATACATTTTTCATCATCTTAGCTAATTTAAACAAAACACAAAACAAACCACAAGCATCTCTTGGTTCGCGAGTATCGACATTTTTTCATCTCTCTCTCTCGTTCTCTCTTCGTTTTTTCTTCTCACAATCTCAACATTGTTATTATGCAAAAAAAAAAAAACATAAATGCCACGTCATTAATCATACAACTTTTTTCTTTCTCATTAAATGACTGAGTCTCATCGTGATCAAAAAATGTGCGATCACGATCGGAATGATAAATGAAGAATTAATTCTATGAGATTATACGTTTGTGGATGACAGTTAAAGAAAAAAGGTAGTAGAAAAAGAATGAAAAAAAAAAAAATAAGGGAATTATTACAGATGAAAATTACATATTTCTCTCTATCTATCTCTGCTGCATTAGAAAAAAAAATGATTAATAAAAAATGAGTTACTTGAAACGGAATTACGATATTATTCAAGACTAGTCGATGGAAATGAGAATGTGAATTAGAAAAAAAAAAACAAGTAAATGACAAAAAAAATTGAAGAAGAATGCGATGGAAAGAAATAAGAATAGAGAAAAGTAATAAAAGATTAAATTAGAAACTGAATATAAATACTGATTTTGGAATGTTATTCGATCACCCGCGACCGTTTTTTTTTTCTTTCATCTAATGCACATCAACTGTATTATCTTTTAAATTCTCTTTTTCTCTCTTTCTATTAAAAGTAAAAACTCTACAAATTAATGAAAAAAAAAAAAAAAAAAAAAAAAAAAAAATTCATTCAATAAATCCGCTCAGCGTTAAAATTGTAAAATAATAATAAATAAATACTAAAACGTAAATACGCTCGTGAGATTATTCATTTTTTTTTTCTTTTTTTTTTTTTTCATTTCTCTTCTACTCATTCTCCATGCTCCTGCTCTAATAAATCCAATAATAACAACAATAATAATTATAGGCTATTTATGATAAAATTAAGCATAATTTTAATAATACAATTAATGAATTTAAAAAAAAAATCAGAAAAAAAATCGTAATACTCCGAAATTCTGTTTTTTTTAAATATTCTCTACACGACCCGTCATCATTAAATTCCATCGATGGAATTTCATCGGCCGTTTATTAATCATTAATTGAAAAAAAAAAAAAAAAATCATACGGCATTAATTATATTACGATGAACTTAACAATGAAAATATAAATGATAATCAATATCATGGGGCTATGGACACATACGCACGTTTGACACTGAATCATTATCATTATTATAATTATTATAATATTTCTTCAGAAATTTTGTGTCTCTCTCTCTAATGCGTTAATTGATGTATTTTTAATGTAAATTATTTTGCTCTGAATATTAGTGCAATTTGTGTATGCCTTTTTGTTACCATGTTCTCGTTTAGTTTATTAATTTTTTAATATTTTTTTTTTTTTTCATTTTTTCTCCTTTTTTTCCAACTTATAAACCTATACACGCGGTAACGTCGCGTAGATATATTTTATCGACTAGAATTCGTAAATGGGATGTATGGCCCTCGGTACCGTATATCGCTTAAGTTCACTGGTCAAACAGCTGAGCCAAAGGCTCATCGTTATTTTAAAATATCAATTATGATAAATAGATGCATCGGATTGTGTTTTAAGCATTACGATATCCCTTTGGCTCATCATTTTAATCAGCGTTATTTTGTTATTTTTTTTTTTTTCCTTTTCTTTAAATTATTTATTTATCTTCAAATAAGTATCTTCCGTTTTACTTCTTGCGGCCGAGGTATTCCGCCATCTCTTGAAACTTTTCCTTCTCATCCTCCAGCAGAAGGGCTTGAATGCAGCTCGTGAAGTATTTACTGCTGAAGCATTCTTGCCTATTTAAAGAAAATAAAAAAATCATTAGTTTTCTGATTTATTAATGGGATAAAATTGTTAATTAGATTAGTAGATTTTCTGGTTTCATTTGGGTAATGCAAGACTTCTCTTTCATGAAAAATCATCAATTAAAGATGATTGGAAGGTAGAATCGAAAAAAAAGTTAAATTTTTGTATAAAATCGTTAATAATAATTTACACGAGATGAGCATGTGATGAGCAATGAGGAATAAAATAAACCCTAGAAAAAAAAAATAAATTGAAAATTGAAAAATTTTCATCATTTTCTACATTCCTTTAAATCTTCAAAAATTTGAAGAAATTCAAAACATGATGAATTTTTTTTCAATTTTCAATTAATTTTTTTTTTTTTAGCGTTTATTTTATTCCTCATTACATTCTTCACAGATTCACTGAATCATATTCGTGAATTTCATCTCATGTAAATTGTTATTAACGATTTTATACAAAAATTCAACTTTTTTTCCGATTGTACCTCTCAATAATCCTTAAACTCTTGCATAATACCCCAAAACAAAATAAAACATGTTAATGTGTTCAGTGTGTTATTCGGCATTGCTCCTCTCCTGCAATTAATGTGAATAATAAACCCATGCACTTCGATTATTTCTTCTACTCAATTAGGTTATTGTTAGTCATTCTCGTCCACTCATGCACAGAGATAATAGAAGTATGTGATTGAGAAAAAAATTCCTCTAATGAAACACAAAAGGAAATCTCGGAGCACAACTAATCGTGTTAAATTGGATTAGTGATAATTGTTTAGTTTGAATTAATCATATTCAGCCCATGCGAATTACCTAATGCTGTTTATCACTCAAGCCCCCGCAGTGGTGGGTTTTTTTGTTCATTTTTCAACAAGAATATATTAATTACGTAATCCAAAAGTAAAAGGGTCGAATAAATGCAAAGTAACTTCATAAATAGGTTAAAATAAATGATTAAATAGTGTTGGGATCATTGGAATTAGGATAATGAAATTTTTAAAATAATTAAAAAAAATTGGATAAATCATAAAAAAATAAATAATAAGCTAACCTAAACCCCAGGATCAGCACCATGGAGTTGCTTGATCCACGTTTGTATCTGTTCCATTTCATCCTGTAGAAGTAAAACATCCAGACAGCTCTTGAAGTAATCCGATGTGAAGCAATTTTTTCTGTAAAATTCCATATCATATTGACGATAATGAAAACAATAAAACACTCAACAATAAATTACCTTAAATATAAACGGCTGATAATTAAACGTAATTAACCGACAATACAGCACCTGTGTCTCATTACAAAAAGTGCAAAAAAATAAATAATTAAAAGAAAAAAAAAAAAAAACGCGTTGAAACAAATAACGTTGTTACAAGCCAGGTAATAACGGATGTGCGTTGGCACTCGTTGCTCTCGCGTGTGTGTTGTATATGTTGGCTATAAATAGAAGAGAAATCTCATGCCGTTTCGATAAATTTATATTGGTCACAATTGCCAAGTGTATATCGGTTAAATCCGTGTGTTCTAGAGAACAATGAAACAGCCTGCTTATCATTATTAATTTTAAATGAAATTAAATACGTCACGTTTTATGTAAAATCTATTTATAAGTGTCTTAATAACCAATTTCATAAGCAGTTTAAATGAAACTCTGTAAATGTGAATTAATTAAAAATTAATAACAACCTGCACAATGTATGTAATTGCGGCTCCCGGAAGAGATTGTAGCAGTCCTCACAGATACGATCCAATCTAGCAAAGATACTTTTGTCGTAAATTCCTTTGCACTGCAACTGCATGAAGGAGCGTTTACCAAGTGGATGTCCCATTAAAACACCAGCATCAGCAATACCAATACATGATGAGATCAGTAATAGCGTAATGGACCATGCTAATACGGATAATAATACAGGTGGAAATGTTGAGGCTGATGATTGATGACATGTTGGATTATTTGGTGATGATCTTGATGATAATGTTGTAACAATTGTTCCATTTGTTGTACGTGATTTTGAGATTGTATTGTCACTTGTTAGTGACTGTTGGCACAAATTTTTTACCACGAGTGATGATTGTCTTGGGTGGCGTTGCATCATCTGTGTCAGAGAGAAAAAAAAAAGGGAGAAATTAGTCAATTGTGGATTTTTCGTATTTTTTTTTTTTTTTATTATTTTTCCTCCAGCAACATCTGATGGAAATTCGGAGAGAGTTTTTTGGGGAACTCGGGGATAATACAGATTCACGGGCCGGCGAAACTGTGTGAATGGACCACACGCAGATGAGAGTGGCGAAGAGGGGGAAAGGGGGGCCCACCTGTAAACGTCCTCAACCGACAACTTCATTAACTGCCCCCAACCGTATCTCTCTCTCTCTCTCTCTCTTCTCGTTCTTATGTTTCTGTTTCCATTTGTCTCTCTCTCTCTCTTTTTTCTCCTCCACTTGTCTTGTTTCATCCTCGTTTATTTTACTCGGTTTTCTTTTTTTGGCATATAATCGCTGCTCCCGGGTGGGATTTTATTTTTAGCCATTCTCAGAATTTTTGCACCGGCTATATCCCCTCTCTCTCTCTCTCTTTCAGCAGAGAGAGAGAGAGATATACATCGTTTTTTTTTCTCTCTCAAAATGTGCTTTTTTTTCTGAAATCCCGTGTTTTCTTCTTCTTTTTTATAAAAGAGACGCCGAAAATGCCGCTCGTATAATTGGCTCACGAGCGATAATTTGACCCGAGTGCTCGCGATCGTTAAATTTTCGTTCATGTTTGCTTGTTTTTATTTATCTCAACGTTCAACAAGGAGAGAATGTCTTATTTTTATTCCCAACTTCAAATGATTTCTTTTGAAACTCGTTTCCCCCTTTATTTTGTTTTTTTTTTTTCATCTCTTTTTTAACAATTAACAGGCACTCTGTTTATTTTTCACATGACACAGTGATTTAAAAATTTACATATTGTGTACGAAAATGTGTCTTTTGAAAATAGTATCATTAAATGTTTTTATAACTGTTTTTATTTGATATCTCAATTCGTCCGTGAATATCGTAAAAGTTAAATCGTTTATTCATGAGTACGAAATTTAATGATTCACGAAAAGAGAGAGAGAGAAAGAGTCAAGGCACTTTGTAACCGCAAAAGAGCGTGTAAAGTCCCTGTAACGAATAGTTAGATACACGGGATAGATAGGAAGGAGGTAGAGAGAGTTAAATAAATAAAAAGTCAATGAGAGACCGGTTGGTCTCGACAGGTGAGGTCTTTTTCTCGGGTGCACCAAGCAAGGTACACAGGTGTGCAATCTGCAAAATGCTCCCATGAATGAAAAAAAAAACACACAATCTCACTCTCCTACCAACTGCAGATGCACTTAGATATAATGTCCATTTTCCTCCACTCCTGTGTGTGTCTTTTTAATGAAAAATCCCCCAGTAATTACCCCTATTTTCCCCATTCTCATCATCCACAATTTGGAAAAAAATAATATATATCAAACTATTTCAACTGCAGTTGAAAGAACAAGTGAATAATAATACACAGGAGAGATAAAAAAAGGAGCGAGAGAGAGAGAGAGAGAGAGAAAGGGGGGTGGGGGCTAACGTGGTATCGTTATATAGATCGGTTCTCCTCGCCAGGTGGTCCCACCCGTGGTGGATGACTCAATCGTGAGAAGGAGTTGCCGGACGGGCTCCAGAGGGCCCCGGGAATGAAGATAGGAGGTAAGAGAAAAGAGGCAATAAAAATAAGAGAAGATAAGAGGAGAAAGAGGAAAGGTTTTACACACTAGCGTGTGTGTTGGCGCGCGTAATGCCCCGCGTCTTACCAGAGGGTCGTACCCCCTCTCCCATGAGAATGGACGGTAGAGAAGAGGCATTGAGGAAAAGAAGATGGGGAGTGAGCCTCTAATTAGGCGCTCGACCGCTCCGGCCAGTGGGCATACCCATGTACCACATAACATATGCCATTTGATACGCAGCTACACGCTATATACCGTACGGTTAAAGAGAAGGAGAAATTGTTAAAATCGAGAGGTAAGAAATGAGCGGTGCGACGAGTGCGAGAGAGACGGAGTTTTAAAGGCTTTCTTTCCTCTCTTCTTGCCCCCTCGGGCGATACACTACACACCGGTGGTGGCCAAAAAGAAGACGGCCGTAAATCAGCCGACAACGAGCCAGCGGCAGGCGTTCTTTGACGTTCACTCATTCCCCTCTCTCGAGCTTACTCTTTTTCTATTCACTCTCGGATTATATATACCCCCCACATAACACACACACACACACAGTCACGCACGTGTCCTTCATTTCTACCTTGACGTCTCTCTTTCCTCGTTGCCCGCATCGGAGGATTATGCCTCTAACAATCCGCATTAGCCAATCCACTTGGACGCTTTATTTTACTCCTCTTGATTAAGAATTTCGGCTCGTTTTATCCCGCTCTCTCTCTCTCTCCTCCCGCCTCTCTTGTGGGCGAGGTGCAGTGCAGGAGGTCGAGTTGAACGGACCTGGAAGAGACGATGCGCGTGCGAGCGCACGCCTTTACCGCACTCTCTCTTTCTCTCTGGTGCGCACGCGCAGACTATACGCGATCGGCGCTCTTCGTCTGCAGGAGTAACGATCCCGGTCTACTCCCGAGATCACGACGGTAATTTAATACACGAGGAAAGAAAAATTTTAAGAGGAAGAGAGGAGAGCCACCCAGGTGCACACTGCGTTTACAGATGCCTCGTGATCTTGTCCGGTTTCAACTGTGCATGGGAAATAACGAGAGTATGAGATCGGTTTTCAATGGGAAAAAAAGGGGAATAAATTACGGCTGAGGCGACAAAGACGCCGGCTCAATCACCGATGCCTTCAACATCCGGATCAAGCGGGTCAAAGGCCATGGGGACATTTGGGAAATGAGATTGATTTCCCGAGGTTCTGATAAGAGGTTAGTTTACGTTACGGAGATGGAGATAGAGATAGATGGGGCGGAACGGTTGGCTATCAAATGACGCGGGAGTGTCTTGCGCCATGTGCGCGTTTGACTCGTGCGCTCATAGATTGGATTATATCATAATTCCTCAATTTATCGTTAGATTCTTTTCTCGATGATCCAATGTTGACGTGCTTGTTGAAAAGAACAGTTAAAATTCTATGATTTATCATTGCACTTAATTCATGACATTGATATGATGTGTTTTGCCGAGGGACTCTGAACAACGGGCAAATGTGTAGTCTACATAAATCCATGTACTTAATCGGTGAATTATTGCGTGCGCGGTATATCATGGGATAACGATTGAGCAAGAGGTTCAGTTTTAGTTTTCCGGGAATATCTCGAAATCTTAGGGAGATTGGATATTTTTGGAGCGATTTGTTTTATCGAGAAGAGTTTCCTGGATCCACCAATTTTTTTTTTAAATTCAACCAAACAAAACCTTTTAATCATGTACATGCTGCGTTTTCAATAATTCGTCGACCCTCAGAGTGTACACGAATAGTATTGAATGACGTCAATTGATAATGTCTAATTATGTAAGAAAATGGTCCTATTGACCTATGCCGACTCGTGGCTTTATTGAATGCTAAGCAATTCCAATACAAAGCTGTGTCTTATTTTATACGGATTATTATTCAGACGGCGATACACTCTATGAAAAAATATATCTACAAACAATACCAATTTTTTTAAAATCCTCACACTAATATTTTCCACGTGTGAACTTTTATCAAACACGAATAAAACAGTACGTGCTGACGTTTCCTAATGAGATGAAGATAGAGAGCGCATGCCACTCGTCACTCCAAAGGCCCTCGAAGGCGCACGCGCGTTCCCCTCAATGGAATGTTCAACAGGTGTGTCCAAACACGAACAATACCACGGAATTTCTTACTTTGGAAACGACGAAGAGTCAATGCACAAATACAGAATTCATCAGACAAGGAGAAACGAGAGATGCAGCCTTGGGACGAGTCTCTCGAACTGTCGACCTTCCCTTCGAGGGCGGATTGCCACGATTCTTCAAAAATAAATGGATAAAAGAGAATTGAATAAACTCGAAGGCGAACGTGTCCTCAGTTTGCGTTATAAATCCACTTCTCTCTGGCTCTCGCGAGAATTCTGTGCACCGCGCCTTCGAGAACGCGGTGTCAACGAACCCGAAGTCTTATGGCAAAACCTGGCAGTGGAGAGTGCAGAATTTACTCGAGTGTGAATATGTTAAAGGCGCACCGAAACATTGACGAGGTCGTGGATGAGTCTCTCTCTTTATTTTTCTCGTGTAAAAAAAAAATGGAGAATAGCGAGCCAGAAATAGAGTAAAAATAATTAACAGGCGAATGGACAAGAGAGGCCACTGTTTTTCCACGCCATTCAGTCTTATTTTCACGATCAACAAGACTCTCAAGATTTATTTGCAATGATGCCCCTCCCCTCCCCTCCTCGAGTGTCCATGGCGAGTCTCTTGGAAAGCACGTTTGAGACACAAAACGCTCGGCTATTCGTTGCTCGCGACGGGCATTTGCCTCCTCTCGTTTCTACCGAGTGTAGCAGTTATGTAGGACAGAGCCTTCTCTGTTCCCTCTGCAAGCAGCGAGCAGAGAGCCAGAGAGAGACGGATCGGGGTGAGAGATGAAAAGAGGGGAAAAACGCTGAGAATCAGCCCCTCATCTCCTTTCCCCCCCTCGTCACCAACTCTCGCGCAAAGTCTGTATACACAAGCCATCGTAACTGGCATTGCTTATCCACTGTGTATTGGAACGAAGTGGTGGGGATCGATGTTCCGGCAGACAGCTTGGCGTCCTACGGTTCGCATTCCAAGAAACCCAACGAGAGAACGCCTTTCTCCGTTTTTCAACGGATCTAACGACTATTTGTATTATTATTATTATTTTCTACTTAGAATTTATTCATCAATGAAGGCGCGAAGAGAAACTTTTATTTTTAATTCAAACACAATTGGCATAAGGAAAGACAAGTTAATTCATTCGCATTCATGTAATTCAATTCATTGAGGACCAATGGATCAATCGACGTCTATTTACTCAGTTGAGATTGTATATATTTAACACGTGCTTGTATTCCAACCACTTGACCCCGGATTTTTTTCGTTCGCACGCGTTTTGACACATAAGTTAAATTCAAGTGGTCGCCGTAAATTCTATGGATTTAAAAAAAAAAAACTCGAGGGTATAAAGAAATGAAAAGGCTAATTGTGAGACTAAAACCCGAGACTTTGAGGAAGCATTAGCATATTTAAATTGTAAAAACATTCGAAAAAAAAGAAGAAGAAGGAATCTAGAAGAAATCAAAGGTTGTAGTGTGACGCACGTGTCTGCGAGAGAAATATAAAAATAGTTTATAACTGGCTATTCCCAGAACGGTCGTCTTTTTTTTTTACAACAGGTCATCAATCCTCTCGTGTCAATTAATTATAAAATTGAGCCCTCCCTCTGTGTCTCACTTCTCTTCTCTCAAAATCATGATAATAGTAAAGGGAGACCACGTGGTATTCCCCACTTCTGCGGGGCTGAAAAAGATCTAGAAAGGTCGGAGAGAAGGCGCGCGCTAAGGAGTGTAATGAAAGCGGACTGAGGGGAGAAAAGAGAGAGAAAAAGAGAGAAGCCGTGTGGCCCAAGCTACAGGTGGCAGAAAACAATTCTGTGACGGCGCAGGCGCCGCAGATTTATGAATGAGTTCCAAAAATAGATAACCCACTGTATTAACTTAATTTTCGGTCTCTCTTTTTTTCTCGTGATTCTCCGAACTCTTCTGCTTTTTTTTTACGTTATAATTTTTTTGATTGTAATTTCGTATGACTAAACACGGAAGCAAAATTACACGTGTAATTATTTTATAATGAAGATTGTCATGCGATTGGGAGAATTATGTAAATAAAAATTGTGTCTGTTTGAGGTTTTTCTTTGCTGAATGGAAATTTTAGTATAAATTATTCGTGGCAATAGTAAGAGGCCCCGATATTGGCCATGAGTCAACCGCCGGATAAAATCAGGCACATGATGCCGAGAGAAACATCGATACTGCATCCCTCCGCGACATTATCTCCAATATTTCCCCCTTTTCCCCCCCCCCCGCAATCAGTAGAATATCTTATTTCAGTTACGTCGAATAAATAAAGCATAACCATCTGGTTTTTCATAGTTAATTCAAACTCAATTACACTTACTAATTACTCCAATAATAAAATAAAAAATTTTCTCACAATCACACTTACTTTAATAATTTTATTTTTCCTTTTAATTAAGTATCAGTCCTTGGCACTCTGAATTTCCTCAATGAAAAAATAGTTTATCAACCAAAAAAAAAAAATCGAGAAAAATAATCTGGCAACAGGTTCACTGACACTCTCCAATCTTATGATAAACACGTGTCTTTAAGATCAATGATTAATTAAATAATTTTTAACAAAAAGCGAACGTTTGAATTAATTAATTGTAGAAGCAACTCAATACGATTTATCAATAACCAATAATAATAGACAAAATAACGAAAATCTTCAATTAAAGTTGAATTGAAAGGCGCGCGCGTTGATCGTCAGATGCGACTCACTTGGTGGTTCGGACTAACATTAACTAGCGCGGACTGCAGCCGCTTATAATATGGCCGAGGCGCGAACCAATCGGAACCCGTGGCTTCTACCCAGACATCCCCACCGTGTCCCTCTCCTATCTTGCGGCAAAGACCCCCCGCATGTTATTCCCCGATCGTTGTGCCTCCTTTTTTTTTAACCATTTTCTTTTTTTCACCTTTTTCTCAACTTTTTTCGCCTCTCTTCTCTCTTCACCGCATTCTCCTTCCCAATCCTGTGGAACTATTCTGAATTTTTTTTCGGAGAATCCGGGGAATATTGTTCATTGAGAAGAGCTTGATCTAGAAAAGTCCGAGACTTGCTTTCGCTTTTTTCGTGGATCGAGAAACAGAGAATCCATGTGCAACTCAAAGTCACAGTTGCATCAGGTCGAGAGGCGGACTTGGGATTGCGTAGCCGAGATAATTGGAGGCATTTTACAGATCCGAGAGAATGCCATTGTTTTCTGCAGTGTTAAGTAGTGGAGATTTTTTCGTGTGAAGACGAGGGAATTTTAGGTGTTAATTTGAGGAACACTTTAATCATCGAAATTCTGTGGAATTCCGTTTTCATGATTTTCCGATTAATTATTAAAGCAATTGCACAATTCTCGCACAGTCATTCTCAATGGAAATATTGATTTAACGATTAAATTAATAGAGTGCAATTAGAGACTGGGGAAATTTAGTCATTAATTTCCATTCAAAATTACCGCATTTATTCATCTTCTGGAAATGAGGGGGAATTCTCCCACTTTTCGTTACCAAGAGTGGTCCTACTTCCTATCGTACGATCTAACGGTGGACTCGTTTTCTCACCGGTTTCATAGATATCGAACTTTCCGCAATTCCAAGCGGTCATATAAGGATGAAAAATTCAACGTAACTCAAAAGTGGTAATTTTTAATTACCACTTTTTTTTTTAGAATATCTCGGAAACTAAGGGAGATACGGACATTTTACATGAATCCTTTTTTGTAGCTCTTAAAATTCTCTACAAAAATGCTTCAGTACAAAAAGGACGTATCTCCATTGATTCTCGAGATATAATTTAAAAAACGTAGAAATAGTAGTTAAAAAAAATCTTAAAAAATAAAATAATGAAATAGTCACATGGAGATTGCTCACCTTGCACTTTACGATGACGTGGTGTTCCGGTGTGAAACGAGAACAACGTGTATAAATGCCGGTGAAGGGAAAAATAATAATAATAAAGAGAGGGGAATAAAAATATGTGATTCGTCCGGATGTTATTCTTTGATTCTTCCGTTTAATCTTTTATTTTATTCTCAGAAAATAACTCTAGATGAAATTAATAATAATACTAAATTCAACTACTCCGTTTATTGTTATTATTATTTATTTAAATAAGCTTCAACCGATTTCACTCTCAAGACCCACGTAATAAATCGTCAATTTACCTCGACAAATCGCGATCCGCTCCATCGCTCGAGCACACTTGCGATTTAATATTAATTTAATTAATTTTCATTGTATTATGTTAATGACTTCCGGGCACTTGTCAAAGGATTTTCCCTTTTTTTTTTCTCCTTATTTTCACAATTTTAAAATGTAAAATTTCGTGGGTTTTCAATGTCTCTCTCTCCTCTCGGACCTCTGTGGAGCACTCCACTGATGACTTTAATGTCCGTATCCGTACCAGTCGGCGTTGTGCATCAGTTTAGTGTCGTCGGTGGGATTTTCTCACGCCGTGATTTCCGTTCGAGCTTAAAGTTCAATGATATTTATCCACGAATTATTGATTATAATTGTTTAATGATAATTAATATCGGTGGATTCACTGGATTAAGTGGAGTTTTGGGAGTTTAGGCACTGGGGACTTTTGTTATTCGGTGGATTTCACAAGAAAGAGGATTAATCCGAGGGGATTAGAGCCACACGGAAGGTTAAAGATGTAGCGTCGCGCAATGCAGACTGTTCACGAGCAGTTTGTAGCGGCAGACGCAGGCCGTAAAACGCGCGCGCCTCAATTCAACTCAACAGTTTTACTAACTGTTATAAACAGAGACAGATTCATAATAAATTTTAATGTGTGTAGAGAGACACATACTAATGCGTGCTTTTGATGCGAAGGGATTTTTTTAGAGGGCTGAAAAAGTATTGACGCATTGTCGTTATAATTTCTTCGAATTTCGTGCGGATTTTTGGGGGAAAAAGGTGCGGCAATTTTATTTAAATTCACGATTGGAAAAGGCGTTTTTTCGGGTGGAGGAAGAGGGCTTTTTTGGGGTGGAGGAAGGGGGAAAATGGGGGATTTTGGTAACGACGGAACAATAGTTTGCAGACCAACGAGAGGCACTTAACACGGTTAAGGGACCCTCGCTAGCCGATTGAATAAAAAAAAAAGTAAGTGTGATTGTGTTAGTCACTCGTTGAACAGTGCATCAGTGATACCGAACTATACAATGTGTCTCTCAGCAATGCTTTTGTGGCACCGTCCAATTTATACTCGTGAGCCAATCATATTCTTTTCGAGTCCAAGGTTTAATGGAAAAAATGAAGTAGCGAATAATATATCAGAGTTTATTAATTTTTGGATTTTTTGTTGCACAGTTTTTCCGGGATAACTCGGGAAATAATGAAGATAGGAAAAATTTTGTTATAACATTTTTTGTAGCTCTCAATGTCCTCTACAAAAAAGGTTATTACGAAAAATTTTGTATCTCCATTATTTTCGGAGATAATTGAGGGAAAACTCGGGGGATTTGGAGAATCGAACGGAAGATTTTGCGGAATCTGAACTCTCCTGACACGAGGTCACGAGTCTAATGAAAAGATACGGCCTGAGGAAAAAAGTGCCGATGCAAAGTGCTCGGAACATCTGTGACAATTGGCATAATTTTAACAATGTGAAAAATGTGATAGTTTCATTGGAGTGAATGATCTCCGTTTCATTATTGGAGAGGAAACGAAAATAAAAAAAAAGGGCAGACGTCAACGAAAGTATAAGCAAGGAGATTCACTGTACGGATTTCCTTTAGTGTTACTTTAAACGTGAGGTATGAAACTGAACGAAGAAGGTGGGCTATAAATAAACTTGTGGCAACCACCCTGAGAACGGAAAGTAGCTCGCCTTCAAAGTTCCGTAACGAATTCTCGGGATTGCTTTTGCCTCCTTTTTGCTTGTAATATTACAAAGGCCAATGCACACACTAACAAGTGCCAAATTTCACTTCTCATTGTATCTAGTACCTCGTAAACAACGAATTATCATCATTTATTTTCCAACGTAATTATTATTTTAAATTGAATTTAATTCACTTCTGAATACAATGTTACAACACTAAAGTCCTTCGAGTCTCTTTTTTCCAGCGATTTTGAAGAGAATTGGCAAATCCATAAACAATTCCACAGAACCGCCTCTAATTTCATGATAATCATGGAAAATTCAGTTGTTTCTAGTGAAACGATAAAAATTGAGTTCCAATAAATTACTATTTCTTTTATACCTCGGAAACTAATGGAGATACGCCATTTTTGCATCAGACCATTTTTGTAGAGAATTTTGAGAGCTACAAAAAAGCATCAGGCTAAAATCACCCTATCTCTCGTAATTTCCGAGATATTCTCAAAAAACTAACGACGCTAAAGTTTTGAGAAAAATCAACTCAACTCCATCATTAGTTTTTTCAAGATATCTCGAAAACTGAGCGAGATAGGAAAATTTTCATAGAGACTTTTTTTGCAGAGAATTTCAAGGGCTAGAAAAAAGGTCTCTTCGAAAATTGCTCTATCTCGCTTAGTTTCCGAGATATCTTTCACTGAAGAATCGAAGCACAATTTGCTAACTCAATTGATAAAGATAACACGAAGAATTTGAATAGTAGTTACCTGTACGTCACCCTTCACGCCGAATTAACGATAATACCGTTTTTCACAATGAAGATTGACGATTGAAAATTGTTATATCCGACGTGAAAATTAATAAACCAGTTCTCACTAGTTGCAATTTAATTCTTCAATTATTTTTCACCACTTTAATAAATTAATATTTCGCTCAATAAACTTTGTGAAAGTCTCGGGGCAATGAAAAAGGGGAAAAAAAACATTATTTTCAGTGAAATTGTAATACACATTTGATGCTGCGGCACGTTTTTATAAACCTCAATATTTATTATTATTCGCTGATTGAACTTAAGTAATTTATTGCCTCCAAAGTGATTACCCCCTCCCCCTCCATTAAACAATAATGAATGTTCTACTAAAGTGAAACGCGTCAATGATGAGACACCGCCGGTCCAATTCTTAATAATAATTTCCCCGGCTTTTTATTTCTTATTTCCCCTGAATGACGTTACAATAACTCCAATTAAACACAAGGAAACAAGCGAAGAAACTGAAATTTTCAGACAACTTGAATTTATTTCAGTTTTTCGAAGATATCTCGGAAATTAAGCGAGATAGAGCTATTTTCATAATAACCTTTTTTGTAGCTCTTAAAATCCTCTACAAAAAAGGTATCTACAAAAAATTCTCTATCTCTCTTAGTTTCCGAGATATTCACCAGAAACAATGGAGAAAAATGGAAAAATAACGAAAATTAAATTGAGAAAAACGCAGAATCCCACTGACGTTAACATTCCCTAGAACAAACAAACGAAACTAAAAAAACCAAAAATTAACGTCAGAGTATCTGCGTTTTCCGGTCTTCCAAGAACCTCAATATAAAGTATCTAAATTCTTCATTATACGTCATGAGTTCAACAAGTTGTGGAGTTTTGAAGTGTTGGTGCAGTAAATTGATGAGAATTAAGACGCAATTAAGCGAGAGTAGACAGCTGGGCTTTTCCAGAGACTCGTGAATTCATTGGAGAGGTGAAAAATAACAGAATCAACTAATCCTCACGAATTCACAAAACACTCAATTAAAATGCTAAACACTCACCTTAATTAATCCACTCTTCCCTCGATTTCACGCGAATAATTCACCTGTTGATACAACACACTCGGAAGCGATGGAATAGGGTTGTGACGAGGGCGTCGCGACGTCCCGCTCCTAATATACTATCCACAAACCCCTCATCCTCTCTTTTTCTTTCTCTCTTCCCTTCGTTTTCCTCTAATTTTGTTTCATCCTCCTTCCCTTTCCCAAGTACACAAATACTGTTGTATTATGACCACGCATGTGAAGAATCGACTCCACCTTCCCAATCCAACGACCCAATTGTAACGGTGGCTCAGTTCATGAGTGTCGCCACAAATGGACTCTGCAATTTTCGTAATAACATGTGCTGGTGTGACGACTCTTCGGGGTGTTTTCTTTATTCATTTTTTCATCTCTTCTTCTTAGTTATTTCATGAGGGATTTTTTTTATCTCGACACGCGCGTCCAGATGAAACTACGGGAATTGAGGGAAAGGTCATGAATGTGAAAATTATAGGAGAGTTTTTATTAACAAAATTTCTGCATAATTCAATGATTTTTCATTTATTTTTTAAAACCAACGATTTCACTCGATATATCTTCCTCAATCTTCATTCTTATCACGCATTGTATACCCAAGAATTTGTACACCTTTCCAATTCCTCTCGCATTCTATACGTAAGTTGCATGAAAAGACATATTTAATTTGTGCAAATAGTTGGGAATAGTTGGAAAGCAAAATGTGTGGCAATACAAAATACCAATTGAATTAAAATAAAAATTTGAATTTAGTTAATCATCAGTTTTTTTAAGATATCTCGGAAATTAAGGGAGATAGAGTTATTTTCATAATAACCTTTTTTGTAGTCCTTGAAATTCTCTAGAAAAAAGGTAGGTATGAAAAATTCTCTATCTCTTTTAGTTTCCGAGATATTTAACAAAAACTGAAATTAGAAATGAAGCTCGCGCTTTCACCTCAAAAATAATCGAATAAAATCTCATTCATTTTAACATTATATTCTCTTATAATCAGCATTTATAATGCCTATCAACAGATACGATCGTGAGAAACATTCGAGAGTAGTTTCTCGGTGAGATTAAGTTTCGATTATTCGCATACACGAGGCGATTTATCAGGACGGATGTAGCACAATGTATTTTTATCCGACTTCCGTATTCCAATTTCCCCGAAAATTAAACGTGGAAAAGCGCAATAATCCACAATCACCAGCATTGATACCCCTAATCGCCTCAAAACTCTCGGCCTTCATTAATTCACTGGCAAATGGATGCGAAACGCGTCGCGCGATTGCATTCGCTCATGTCGCGTATATCCGTGAATGTACGCTCGCCAACTCGCTCTACGTGACTCGATTCTTCTTATTACGAGAGAGAAAAAGCAAAGTCTCTCTCTCTTACAATTCCCTTTTTTTCCAACATTTTAATCGGGCGTCGCTGCCACGCTGTCTATCGCCGCCGTTCCCTTTCAGTTCATTCCTCCCGCTCTCTTTGTCGTACGAAATATCCAATTCAGGAATTTCTATCGGGAGAATTTCTATTTCAACGTGAAATATTCAACTACATTCCCATTATTTTAAAACTCTATACACTTTTATTTTTATTCACAATATTATTTTTTTTTAATCTCATTTTCTTAGTCTTCTTTGTGTGAGTGTGTGAGTGACTCGAGGCGTGCCACGCTGTCTAGCTATCTCAAGTTCGCTCGACTCGACTACCAGTGTTTGTGTTTTTCAGTTTTTTTTTTTTTAAATTCTCCACTCTTAACTTATCATCCTATCTCTCTCTTTTTTTGCTCTTTTCTCGGGGGATAAAAAGAGAGGATGAAATAAACGACTCTTTCACGTCTCTATGGATATTTCCTTTTTCAACATTGCCGCCCCAATGATTTCTCGGTAAGATAGCGCGAGTAACACCTGCGTATCTACCGATAATACTCGCATTCTTTTGTATTATTTATATTCATTTTTTTTTTTCATTGGTTTATTGAAATAAAATCAGGAATGCCGGAGGTTTTTTCATTAGTTTCTCAGTTAATTGAGGAGATTTTGCCAATTACTTTGCAGCCTTGAATTCATGAATTTTGCTCGGGGAAAGAAATTAACAGTTTCATGAATTACTGATATTTTATTTCAGAAATTCGTGGATATCTTGGAAACTAATGGATTTACGAGGTTCGACATTCATACCTTTTTTGTGGGGAATTTAATTCTCTACAAAAAAGGTGTCTTGAGGATTTTCCATAAATGCTATGGTTTCTGAGATAGTTGGGAAAAAGTAGTGGTAAAGTGGAAGTCTCATGAAATACTCATTTAATATCAATGAAAGAGAAACGAGAAACATGTGGGAAATCTCAGGGTTTTTCGTCATTACGGAATTATTTTTGACGTCTGACGTGACGAGCCTCTTTACTACTTAAACTCTGCGACTTTTTTGTGGACTCACACAGGTGCTTACGAATATAAGATTCAATACATCTGAACTCTGTTTGAATAAATGGGAAAAAAGGAGCAGCTGAATGTTGATGCAGGAGTGAGGTGGAAAATACAAAGTGGAATAGATGGCTTTGCCTTGGGGGGCCCACCCAACACTGGAAAAGAGAGAGAGAGAATGGCAGTGTGATAAACGAGTTGAGAGAGTCCAAGTTGGTAAAAGGGAGGTGCCAAGCGGTCTACCGACATACACGATGAGGTTTATCGTTGTAGTGCCGCAAAAACTAGTTCACTATACTCGTTTACACGCGAAGGCTAAGTCTATCACGATTGGTGCTCCAGAGCGAAGAATCCACGAGTGAAGATAAAATTTACCACAATTTTCATTGAGAATGGATTCCATTTCACCACTAGTTTTTTTGAGATATCTCGGGAACTAAGCGAGATAGAGAAATTTTCAGAGAAACCTTTTTTGTAGAGAATTTCAAGAGCTACAAAAAAGGTCATCATGAAAATCGCTCTATCTCGCTTAGTTTCCGAGATATCTTGAAAAAAGTGATGATGAAATAAAGTACATTTAAAAAAAATCATTGAAATTCTTTCAGAAACTAATGGAGTTACGCCCTTTTTTTCATTCCCAGATATTTGACAAAAAAAAGAGGGGAAAGTAATGAAAATTAATTGATAATCCCTTCGTCAATTGCCTCTGCAATATTATAACTCAATTAATAAAGATAAATAAATCTGTGATATTGAATTTCATTTTGTGTTTAATTAAGATCATAAATGTAAATTTATATTGACACAATATTGTTCGGTTTTTAATTCCCTGTAAGTAGATACATGCGATCATGGTCGGCCGGTTCTGCCCACTATTACCACTCGTCTCTCATTAATTCCCCCCTTTCCCTCCCTTTTTCTCCGATTTGTTGATTCAATTTTTCTCCGGAGAGAATTGAGGAAAAGGAATGACTACGAAAATCATTTTATTCCTTTGAAATTCAGAGTGTCCGCGAATGTGAATGAAAATTAATGCTCGTGAGGCTGAGATAGAATTCAGAGGGGGAATGAGGGGGTGAGAGAAGTGGAGAGGAACGTCAGACATTTGTTCCACGAATGCTTGTGGAGCAGAGCATCTTCACGCTAAACGAAGAACGACTTTGCTCTGGCATTCAATGTTTTATATAGCCAGAGGCCACTAATTATCCGCAAACGTAATCCCCGCACTTTGCCATTCGTCAAATGAGTGACGCACTGCTATTTATAACATCTTTCATTTTTTCCAGTTCATGAAAGTTTAAAATTGAATCAGAAGATCATGACAAGTGAAGAAAATCGTGAATATCTTGAAAACTTGTGGATTTACGAGGTTTGACATTCAGACCTTTTTTGTGGAAAATTTAATTCTCTACAAAAAAAGTATCTTGAGAATTTTTCATAAATCCGATGGTTTCAGAGATATTTGGGAAAAACTACTGGCAAAGTGGAATTCTCATGAAATACTCATTCAATACCAATGAAAGAGAAACGACACGAGCAGAAAAGATACAGAAAACCATAAAAAACAAATCTTTCGAGAAAATCACGAGAAAACATGTGCGATTGAAGCTCTGAATGCCCAGCTAATTCAAATGACTATCATTTACCGAGAATGTGACGAAAGGGAAGACAGTCGCCACATGTCTCAGTTATATTTCTCCTTTTTTTTTTTCATTTATTTTTATCCCCCCAAGCTGTCCAAGAAAATCAGAGTCTCCTTTGCCAATTATCTCTCGAAATAATGAAGCCCGTGGAAAGGATGAATTCTAAAAAAAGAACATCCCAAAGTTTTTGTCAAAGAAAAGATGAAAAAGAAGAAGAAGAAAAAAAAAAATGAGCATTTGCGTCAGAGACTTGTCTCGATGTCCTTGCTATCGTTTCCTCATTTCACCTCTACTTAATGATTTTCAACAATTTGTTAAAGTGTTAGCCTCAATAATCACGTGAAATGAGCAATTAAAATTCTCGCCACGTGTTCTACAACAACGAAATATTTCTCCTTTGAAAATCAAGATAATTGGATCCTCATTATGTCTCTGACTTTGTTATGAAATTAGAAAATCTTTTATTTTTAAAATCCAGGAAATAGTAATTTGTAATTAAAATAAGTCTATTCTTTTCTGAGTCTTCCACATCTTTCCATTCAACAGATTGATTATTACGATGGAAAAATTATCTTTACGTAAAACCTATGCTCTCATTTTTCCCTCAAAGAACCAACTCATCTCATCTCTTTCATTCCGCATCATATAACACAACTCTGACTCATGTGATTGCGTATTTTAACACAAATGGAGTAGATCGCGTGTTCGAAATGAATTCTTATTATTATTATTTTTTCACATTCATCGAGCTGCGAGAAAAATCACAAGAGGCCACAAGTTCCAAGAAGACTTCGTGTTTACAGTTTATTTTAAATATTCCCATTTGTATTAAAGAGTCTCATGAAATAACGAGAATAAGCTGCATTTATTAGCAAAACCCATGACTCCATCCTCTAATCATTTACCCAATCAAAAAAGAAAAACAGCTCATTACTGATCCCATTGGAGACTTCTGTCCTTCACTGTCTTCATCAATTCCGTAAATTATTTATTTCCCCATTAATTAAACCCTCCTCAATTCCCTCATTCACAATTAATAACACATTCTACGTAGTAAACATCAGTATCTAATTCTCTCACATTTACCTTCACAGATAATCAATGACAATGGAGAATCCATCGAGTGTCTCAATATCCCTCAATGAAGGAAGCAACGATGATATCCAAGGTATTTCCGGAATTAAAATAACCAACAATATGATTCTAACATCTGGAATATTACTGGCCAACGAGTCATCAAAGAATCCAGAAATTCAAAAATTCATCAACAATATGAAACTCAATAATCTCACATCTCCAAAGGACAATATCATCTCAAACATTAAAATACGAGTGACGTCATCAGCAGCCTGTGAAAGAACGCCAAGGACACGTGTTGAGACGATTGATGATTTTAAGGTCACTTTTCATTATGGTAGAATCTGTGGAATTTGGCGTTGTCCATTGTTAACCGAGACGCTTGATAATTTACTATTTGGCTGGAGCTTCGATGATTCGAGGAACAAGAACAAAAGGCTATTGTCGATATTTTTATTAATTCACGTGGACAATGATGGGATTAAATTAATGGAAAATGAGATTATTGATGATGCTAGAGAGTCATTGAATAATTTGTACATAAATTGTGTTAATGAAGATTCATCAAGAGGTGCAAGTGTTTTTATAGAATCAACGCCATTTGGTAATCCTGTATTCATTGATTCAATTTCACGGGGAATTGTTAGTAATATTGTTGGTAAAAATAAATGTATCATGCTGACAGATGCTAATGCTATGCCTGGATGTGAGGGTGGTCCTGTCTACGTCAGAGGAGAGAAGTGAGTCTTGGATTTATTATCAATAGATTCTAATGATGTTCAGACGTTTTTTCTCGCAATTTTTATTTGAATTTTTTTTTCCAGCGGAAGTAGAGTCTTGTGCGGAATGGTGATTGCCCCTCTGAGCTGGTGTCGAGGTGAGTGGGTGGATTACACGTTTGTTGCTCGTCTTATTCCCTGTTTGAGGGTGGTGCTCAATGAAGAGGAGAGTATTGAAAGAATTGGAAGGAATTCAACTGCAGTAATTCGTGGAGATGGAGGAATTACTGGTATGTAAACTTTTCCCCTTTTTCATTTAATATTTGGACCTGATTGTATTGAATTTTAGAGTCACTGGACGAAAGCGTTGTGCTTCTACGCTGTGGCTCAGACTGGGGAACCGGAATTATCATCAGCACGAACGGAACAATTCTCACGTGCTCCCACGTGGTCAAAGAGGTAATTGTCAATGGGTTTGTGCGGATTAATACGTAATTCATATCATAATCATACTTTCAGGCGCCTCAGCGACGAATTAGAGTCGTTCTCCGTTGCAATGGTGATGGAGGCACCTCGGAAATAACAAACACGTGGGCGAAATTGGTTTATCGGACACCCAGAGGCCAGGCTTACGATGTAGCCATTCTGAGCATCGATACACGTATGATTGATCACACACTGAGGCCATTGACGATTGCCAGAGGAGCAGCAGAGAGGGGTCAGTTGAATGTCGAATTAGCTACTTTAATTATGGTTCTTTGCTCTCACAGAATTTTCATTTCTGCAGATCTTATCATCACGATAAATCAAGAAATATTCTTGCGATTTCCAGTAAGAAAAAGCAATAGATCATTTGGAATATAATTGAAATATTTAATCTCACCTTACAATGATTTCGTTGCTTTCAGATGGAAACTGATTCTTTCTCAGACAAATACGCCTATAAATACCTATTTTAGGGAACCACTTATCATTGTGCAAACACATCAATTCTTCAATAATTTCAAAGAAAAAAATTCAGCTGTGAAGACGTGGAAGCGGAATTGTTCTAGAAAAAAGTGAGAACAACGAGGAAAGGAACAATTGAGATTTAGTAAAGTTAATTCTAAAATAAACGGGATTCAATGTTTCAAAAGCTGAATTTTGACGACGTAAATTGGAATCGGTTATATAACGTCAATGACATCGAATATGTTTGAAGAGTGGCAATGGTTTGGTTGTACGAACATAATAGATATTTATGAGGCTATTTTTCCTGTACCATATTTTCAACTTCTCCATGAGAAGTTGTCAACCTTCCGTTCACAATCTATGATTTATTCCAAGTGTTACGTCAAGTTGTTTTTCGGAAAGAATCGATTTTCCAAATCAATAATCATAGTGATGGATTGTAAAAAACTCATTTTTTAATGAATTCCACTTTTTTCAGGTGAACCAGTTATCAGCGCTGGTTTTCCACTTTTTTCCTCAAGCCTCCCGACAATCACCCGGGGAAACATATCCCGTGCAACAAAGTGCATGCTCCAAACCACGTGCTGCGTCCAAAGTGGTGCAAGTGGTGGTCCAGTTGTTCGTATTCGAACCGGTGAACTATTGGGAATGGTTGTATGCAATGTCATGACGTCCAGGATTATCTACCCGAGGTTCAACATGGCCATACCAATGACAGCCATCGAGGGACCCATAAGTACTTACATAAAAACCGGAAGTAAGTGCACATTCATTGAATTAACCACTTAAAAGTTAATAAAATAAAAAATTACATTCTCAAGTTCATTTGAATTAGGTGCAGACGCCTTGGCATCTCTTGCCAGTCACGAGGACGTAGTTCGTGACGCCTGGAATTTCCATCTTCCCTCGAAAATATGAATAACTGACTCAACATGGTAAGACTCTTTTTCTTCCAGCAATTAAGATGATCTTTAAACGATTCCCAGCGAGAGAGAAAAAGAAGTGGTAAACATTACAATGACGCAAAACTCAATCAAATTATATAGCGTGGTCTATAATTATCCCATGTCATCCTCCTAATACATAGGTACTTCAAAAAATCAACAACGTTTGCTTTGAGTGACTAACGAGGTTTTTTCCCCCCTTTTTAATGTACCCAATGACGTGATGAATGTGATTATCGTGGAAAATTATTTCACATCACAAGTGCAACTGTCAGAATAACAGAGAAAGGTTAGATAAAAAAAAGATGATGAAGAGATTTTATGAAACTTTTTATAATCTCTTTTTTTCTCTTCATTATGACATTGGCCATTGGAGGAACTATATTTGGAAGAAATAATGGATTGTAGATGGTAAACAGTGGAGCTATTGACCGAGTTTCTGAGTGAAGAGGAGAAAGTTTTTTTTTCCTCGCATGATTATGCCCTCTGGAGAACAACCAGTTTCAATATTACGACTTTTTAATTCACTTTGAGAATGAAATTTTTATGAAAATTATCATCGCACTGAAATTTACGTAGCAACTGCTCATATCTGACACTAAAATCCACTATTCACATTTTTTTATTATATTATTACAGAGATTATCGTTTGCATAATCCTTAATTTACTCTCAAAATCATTAATGCATGAAATCGTAGATTTAAAAGGAAGGAAAAGAGAAAAATTTTAATGTACAAGTTACTTTACTTATTTTTTAGTTACATTAACTGTAAATAACGACCCAGTTACATGCTATTTGCATGAACAAGTTAATTATCAAGTCGCAGTGCAGAAATTTATAATCTCATTTTTTTTTCTTCAAATTCTCTGGGATTAAATCTGTGATTAATGAGACTGAGCGACGGGGCACGTGATAAATCGACCATCGAAATATCGATAGATCCACAAATAGTTTTAATTTGAGAAAATAAATTAACGAGGAGAGGATTCATCCAATGAATTTCATAATTCATAAAGCTTCAGCGAGTTTTTTTCAACATATTTGTAAATAAATAGAGAAAAAGAAATATATTCAGCAGTAATTTCATTTATTAATGATTTCTTATAATTATAATAGATTGCTATCGATACACAATTGTCGATAGGTACAAAAATTCACGTTGGCAAGTGGCCCTCTCTCATCACGTTACTCCTAATGTCCCTTTTTTTTCTTCATCGTTAAACGAAGAGAAAAAAAACATGAATTTTCATTCATTCAGTTAATGTTTCATTGACAATCCAGGATTTTCATTTGAGTACTACAATTTACGAAATAACTGTATATACATTTTTATTGTGTTTTAAATTGGAAGATCCTATCAAAGATGAGGGTATATTGCTACAAAGTTTCATAGTTATCTGTTTTTAATTCTTTGGTTTAATTTGTTCGCTAAGTATCACGAGAAAAGAATATTACAACTACATGTAATCCTTTGTAACTGCATTAAAAATGTTTTAACATCATTGGACATACCAGGCAGTTAGAAGGGTCTTTACGGTGATGAAAATTTCAGTCGCTTTATCCAACTTTGATTATCAATTAAAGACTTTCTTATATTCTTATTAATTTCGATTTAATGATGTTTATATAATCGAACAATTAATCTCTTCGTTGTACACTAAATAATAATTAGGAGCCGATCATAATTCCTAATTCACAGATGATTACACATTTTTTTAAAATTATGTTTCACTTTATTTCTAGACGTTAATGATTAATTTGTCTATTTACAATGTTGGATGGAACCATTTATTTTTCTTTATTAATAATTTCTTGAATTAATGTGAATTTATCAATAAATTTTGTTTTCCGTTGAATTTCTTAAGCGAATTATCAATGCAAAAGTAAGAAAATAGCGAGGGTTACAGCTTGATAACCGGATTAAATTATCATCTTTCTTCAAAAGTTCCAAACGTACGTTAACAAGATGAGACGATTTTTTGCGTTTATTTTTTGTTAAGAAATCGTATACGTTTGGGAAGGACGGAAAATTATAAAGCAAGAACGACGTGGAGACTGCGCGTCATCACACTAAATCGAATTCAGTTGTCCTCTGCCCAAGGGCATTAAATTCATACATTTGTAAATTAATTCTGCAGCAAAACTGAGAAGATGATTCAATTTTGTCTCCTCGTTTTTCGACAATATCTCAGAAACTAAGAGAGATAGAGAAATTTTCGTAGAGACCTTTTTTCAAGAGAAGATCCAGATCTACAAAAAAGGTTTCTACAAAAATTTCCGTATCTCCCATAGTTTCCGAGATATACTCCTAAAACAAAGCTCGCCATTGTCGCTGTATCATCATCGGGAAATTCATTAATTAATTAACGTCCCACAGTACAAAATTATAAATTCCCATATTTCCTAGTTACACATGAGAATAATCATCAGATTGACTGGCGTTACATTTTCACAGCCTCCTCGACTGTCTCTCCTCACAATTAAATATCAATTTTATCCTCACAATTAAATAATTACTCGTTAAAATATAAATTTAGACATGAAAAGCGGTAAAAACGACTAGAACACTTGTCATCCAATTATCTCCATTGAAACCAAATGAAATTTACAAATCACAAGAGACTCTAGTTATCCTCAACCATTTTCCCAATTTTTCTCTCTCAATAAATTAAATCAGTTTATCATTTAAATCTAATCTCTTTCGGTGGATGGAATTTTATGTTTATCAGTTCATTGCTGGTACCCATTGGTCTGATGTGCCTCTTGACTGTCTATACTGTAACCAGTTATGCTATCTGGGCTCTGGAGTGATGCCGCATAAAGCGGGTTGACTGGTGTTGCATGGGTGTCGAATTGTGTTGAGTCATAGACACTGTGATTCTGTAAAACAAAGAAATATTTCCGCTTTTTTTCGAGTTCCTCATTGATGATTAACGATAATAAAAGCGCAACTTTATTGAAACACCCCAGTATAAAAGGGGCGCAAGTGGCTTTTTTCATGTGGCACTTGTGCCCCTTCTTCTCGAAGGAGATATTGGGTTTCAATTGAAAAAACAAATCTCCAGAGTTTCCCCCTGTACTCTTCATGCAAATGAAAACACTGTACTGCAAACAAGATCACGCGCATTCATAAGAATTCAAAAACACTGAATTAAAAACAATGAAAAAAAAACTGTAAAGAAAATAAATACTTCAAGCCGACGTTCCACAAGTCGAGTGCAATAACACATGTGCAATGAGAGTAATCGACGGCGCATTTCACCACAACAACAGCTCAAAAATTCAACAGACTACGAGGAAAAGCGAGAATGTGATTGTGTTGCAGAGGTGGGATTAATTTATTCTCGTAATTCATCGAATCATGTAAACTTCAAATATCCAGACGTACGTTGTCCACTTGTGATTACATGATGCACGAAGATGTGATTAATATATTGGAGTGGGGGAGAATTGGTAAATGTGGGAGATTGAGGCACCGTTTTAACATTTTCCGAATTGTTTGATTATTGGGGGAAAAAAAAGAGTTGTAAAAATAAATTTTAATGCGTTGTGTTTAAACTTTATAAATAGCCACACACAGACAAAGTACAATGCCCCACCTCTTTCGTGTATTATTCAAATAAATAAATAAAACCATGTGCTGTAATATTTTCTTTTTTTTTTTTTTTTCAAATTTTCTTTCTTGGCTATATCAATACATTTAATCAAAGCCACTAGGCATGCTAATTATTTACAAGTTTATAAGGAATTAAAGCTCTTTATGATACTTTAAAGTACGCATAATTGTTGATATATTGGTAATATCTGGGATTTTTTAACAAAGAACAAAAAAAAAAATGAGAAAAAAAAGGGGAGAAAAATTGTGCGTCTAAAGAGCACTAGATTACGTAAATTTCCGTGAAAATTCCATTACCAAAAACATCTTATAACTGCGACTAATTGATTTATAGAAACTTTATATACACTAGCAATCTATCAACCTCTTTACTTTGATTTTAAAAAGAGGTGGGGCAAAATGGACCCCCAATTGGGCTCGTCATTATGTGGATAAATAAAGAGAGACCGCGTGATGAGATGGACTGAGATATTTTTGAGTGTTTTCATCGGAAACTCAAGTTTATCCCGAAGATATACAACAGCGGTCCATTTTACCCCACCCTAAATCATACTATCACGGAATATATACAGAAAATGAGTATTTCCCAAAAAGTAAACCGTGCAACTTGAGGAAGTGTGCATAATCTATCTCATTATGTCAATCCGAAATGATTAACTTGACACATTGATCTCTACATGATTTTTTACAGTCACTAACGTCAATGAGAGGAAAAAACCCTATGAATTTTCACCTAGCCTTGAACATCACGAGCAGAGTAGTTCAATTGTGTCTATAATAATTCCATAAATTACTCGAGAACATTGACTATTAATAAACGCTCACAAATTTCCATTAAAAATCAATTAATTCCACAAGTCAGGCGTTTTACTCCGTAGAAACATCGTTATATCTTCAATCCGAATGAATTTGTGTGTCTGTACTCTGTTCAACTGGCGATTTCAATGAATTCAAATAATCCCCAAGCCCACCAGATTCTCGCCTACTCTCTCTCTCCCTGTTATCTCTATCGCGTTTATTGAAATCATAATTTGATGTACTAGCATCATCACTTGAATCTCTGTAAATCTCAAAATCCAGTGATTTAACTGAACGTCCAGACGCTAAATTTCTGTTTAATACTGAATTTTTTCCAATCTCATGAGTCTGATTATCGAGAATATTCTGCAAACTACTCTCTAATGGTGGTAAAACACTAGTTGACGGGCTCTTAGTTACTAATTTACTGCTATCAAAGACATCACGACTCGGATCATTGTCAATCTTCATATTGCTATCATAACTCGATTTACCGGATTCGGTGAATAAATTGACATTACTATCATTATCCTTTGGTATATAAATAAAATTACTAGCTGTACTTGGTGATAATAGCAGATTATTGTGCTGCTCAATAGTGTCACTAGTACTCAATTCATCATTACGTTTACGTAATTTTCGAGATTCTGGCGATACTGCGTAGAGTGTTGATTGGGAATTATAGCGACTTGTACCAGGATTTTTTTGCTCCTTTCTTGATTTTAAGGAATAGAGGGAGGCTCGCTGCTTCATAGCAGGTGGTATTGCTGTTAGCGACTCGTATAAGGGCATGTGAATAGACGGAGTATGGACCTGATAAATGTAGTCGCTGTCTGTTTTCAATGACGAGAAACTCTGCTGATGTGGCAATGATACAGTGTCCTCTTCCATTCCATCGTCAACCTGCGCTCTGTAGGAGAATTGAATTGATGGCTGGGATACCCTGGAATTTTTAAGTTTCATTTAATTAATTGTTGCATTATTTTTTATATGGAGTTTTGGTATTTACCCAAAAACTTCGGAGAGGAACGTGTGATAGACCAGTGGGGTGAAGAGCGTTAGGTACAGCGCAGCTGTTATATCCACGACGCACAATCCAGCTGGGTTCTGAGTGTAGTTTAATAAACCGGCTCCAATTGATTGGATGAGATTCAGGGCTGCTAGGGTTCCCACGTAGACGTAAAAACTTTTCTTTGCTGTAATTTCATTAATATTTCATCATAAGTATGTACTGATAGAGCCAGAAATATCTCAAAACAAGGAGAAAGGTGCATATGAAGAAATAAAACTCACAAGGTAGATTAAATCTGTCTCGTAGTCTCGTCCTCGGTAATACGAGTATAAAGAGGTAAATAATCGTAAATACAATACTGCTGCAGAACCAAAACATCATGCCACCATGTCCAAATACATAAAAATCTCTGCTAGGAATGTGAAACGTATCATCAGGTAAAACTAATTCAAGCGTTCCCTGGGTTATTGTGAACGCCAGTGATATGAACCAAGTAGCCAGCAGCACTCTCTGAATACTTGATCGGCTGTCCAGGTGTCCTGAAATATGAAACGTTATTATTAAATGAAAATTCTAAACATCAATTTTAATAATGTAAACACGTACCAAATGCCAGGCCGAATATAACGACACTCATTTCTGTCGAGAGAAGAAAAAATCTAACAGTTACCCACAATATTTTGTCAGCTCTACTTCCAACACTGGAAGCTGCATTAACTGTCATTGATACAATACATCTTATCACTGATATTACAACATTACAAATAACTAATCCGTAAAACGCTAAATATATTGGACTACTTGTTGCACGTAGTTTGAGCCTAGCACGATTGAATCTCACTGCTATAAATAGGAGGAACAATAAATTTGGTATCAGTATAACTACGTCCCATATTCGTACTCTGAAAAATAATTAAAAGTCAATTAATTAAACTGTAAATTATTGGGTTTAGAGAAAAATGTCAAGAGACCTTTTTTGTAGAGAATTAAAGTACCAACAAAAAAGGTTTCTTGACATTTTTCTCTAAACTCACTCGCACCAAAGTTATCCTCAATTTTCCATAAACTTTACCTAGAGTCTTGAATCTCCTTGTACAAGACGAGTTTACAAAAGTGCTCATCATCATCCATGGACGAGCTGACATTAGGATCAGCAGTGGTGTCCAGTGGCTTACGCCATCCTTCAGAAACAGTTTGTTCACCTCCACCATACATGTTGCTTGGTTTAAAACTGAATGCCTTTCGCTGACAGGAGAAATTCAGGAAAACATCCTGAACTCTTCAATTAAACTGCAACAAGAGTGAAAAATAAACAATTCAACTAAACGATCATTAACCCACCTTAGACTTTGACATCTGACGTTTAGTTTCGTTTACTCCAGATAACAAGAACAATAGAAACATTAGAGACTCTCTAAATCAGTAATGCGAAACTCATTGAGTAAACACTTTCTCATGATACTTGATTCACAAATGAATCATGATTTAACCTTGATAAATAAAAAGAGAAAGATCCACTCCAACATAACCTTAACTCATCCTCTCAAATAATTAATAAACTGGATAATATAATCACAGTGTCCCTCAAAATCACATTGACCCCAAAAAGATAATTACATTTAACATTAAATAATACAGTGAACAAGAGAGACAGCCAGTGGGGCCAAAAAATCGATACAGTACGACCTATTGCATTACCTGGCAAGTGAATCTCTGTGTCTCAATTTGCACTTGTATGAGTAGCAAAATAGAATACGCCAGAATGCAACAATAACTCCATTTATCTTAATTAAATAAATCATTTAATTCACTTACTGTTTTCCATGAAAACGTGCATCATCCAATCAGCAAATAACTCGATCCAATAATATTGTGAAAATAGTTGTATTTAATAGTGACGCAGTTTCATAGACCTTTTCCCACCCCAACAGTTATGTCAAATGACTCCCCCCCCCCCCTTTTTTTATTCAAGAAACACCAATCTCCATTCTCAGGGTTGTGCCCAAACACTATTCGCCCAAGGGAAATTCTCGAGAGTCTTCAAATGTCACTCGTTGGCTTCTGATTTCCTCGATTCTTCAAATAACGCCAAACAAAATAACTCAACACTGTGTATTTAAAGGCAATTATGATAAAACCAACACGAACACTACGCTTCATTCCCGTTTTTCACTGTCCACACACGCACTCTTTGTCTCTCGCTCCTGGACTCTTCAATACCGACTCCACTTTCACTCATTCACATCGCTTTCAATTCATTAAATTCTCATCTAACCTCAAGTATCGACGTTTCTCCATGAGACACAACTGCCAGCCTTGGGACAAGTGTCAAAAACAGATTTTTTTATCTCTCCGAGTTTGTTTTGATATGAATTTACGTCTAATCTCTCTTCTGTCGAGAATTACGTAATGTTTGCATTGAGAATCACTGGAGAATGGAGGAGAAAACTGCTTTACCGGCGGAGTTACGGCGGTTGTTTTGAATTATGGAAAGAAGCACAACGATTTTACTGAATTTATTAAAAATTATCTAAAACATTAATCGTCGTTTAAAACTAAGCAAACACCCTGCAGAACCCAGAGGGAAATGTGCTCTGTTGTTCTGAGGTCAGCTTCGAAGACTAGACCAACGCCCATGGCGTTCCTGCGATGAGAGGTAACGTAAACTGGTGTTTTAACGGTATTTTGAAGTTTCAGTCGATGAGATTCGATGGGGATTATCGTTAAAATCGGGAGTTTTTCTATGAGGACCTTCGGGTGGGAGCGTTGGAGGCAGTGGTGGTCCATGTCCCAGCGTGCGCCTTCCAGGAAGAGGCCCTCGACGTAGCAGCCTTGGTCAGGTCTCTCCTCAACTTCTTCAACGGTCGAGAATTTGGAGACCTCAGTGTATGTCAGGGATTTGTCGAGGGGCCAGTTGTTCCTGCGACAGGCCATCTGCACGAGAGCTGCTAGGTAAGTCTCGGGTATGTGGAGACCCGAGAGCCACATGACGACGGGTTCGTTGCACCCGGACCAGCTGGTGTATTGGAGGATTCGTTTGTCGAAGTGCTCCATCCAGCCGCCGAGCTTCTTCCTCGTGGCTGGAGCCAATTTCGCCCATTCAGAGGGCAAGGTTCCGTTGTAAAGAGCGTTTCCAACATTTTCCAGAACCGAGTCCATGCCGATTTCACCGGAAATCGCTTTCCGGAGGTTCGATAGGGTGTTTCTCATTTTTGAAAGCAGCTTGTTGAATCTCTCGAGCTCCTGGAAGAGGACGATTGCCGTTGGCGTCACCCCGAGGCCGAAATTTCGTTTCACTCTTATTAAATCGTACTCCGGTGGGATTTTAGTGAGAATCTCTTTGCAGACGTTGTCGATGAACTCGTCTCGACTCATCCCAGCTGAGCTCACGGCAGTTTGAGGCTGCAATTCGATTAGATTCGTCCACATCTCCTTCGTAGCTCTCGTGAAATACCCGATTTCTGCATTCGGATGGAGACCGAAGACTTCAGGAGAATTAACTAGCGGTAAGTTCTCTATGAACTCGATGTACGAGTCTCGATTACCAGCCGGAGGTATCACGTAATCCACGTTGTCGTCCTGGTAGAAGTGGAACGGTTGGAACTCGTCGAAGAGAAAGTCCCCGAAATACTCGTTCATATACGTTTTTGCTATTCGTCGGTCGTAGCTGTCTATTATCCTTCCTCCGTACATCACCTCGCCTATCAGATACTTCAAACTGTTCCAAGGGATTTTCTCCTCCTTCCTCGTCATTGACTTCGTCAAGTAGGTATCGAGAATCGACGTGCAGACGTTGAAGTCAGATTCGTTAAAATCGTAACTGATGTTCCAGCCGATGTTGTCGTACTTTCTTCGTTCCTGGACTACAGCGTGGAAGAAGCCGAGGACGTATATGAGGTCCTTGAAGACCGGGTGCTCACAATTCTCAAGGACTTGACCTCTCATTCTGAAGTACGTGTTCATGAGGTTGAGCTTCAAGCCATTCGGTGGTTCCGTGACGACTTTTAATGATTGTTGAAGGATTCCTATGGGGAAATTCTGGGTTGGGTCTGTCGTCAACCAGAGACGAAAGTCTGGATGGGGTTTTCCTATAATTTCCAACCGTTTCTCTAATTCCCTCGTGAAACTCAAGAGCAGATGACAGTTCTGCAGCATCAGCCACTGGCCCCTGGCGGTTGCGTCTTCCAGAAGCTGCACGGCGATCTTCTCCTGTCCTTGTCCAAGAGACAAGTACTTGAATTTTCCACCACCGAAGCCATACCTCTCGGCAAGCTTCATTAGTTCAGAGCTGGGATCGGATCCGGGACTCAGGATGAAGACCACGGGCATCGTGCACGTGCTCTGATCGTAAATCATGTCGAAGCTGATGTTCGGAGGGGTAATGTACTCTTCCCCCATGATCTCCAAGATGTAGTTTACAACGCCACAGTAAACTCTATCGACTCTGAAACACCTGAGCAGCATGAGCTTCTGGAAGGCCCGGAGCTTCACTGAGTAACCCGATGGAAAGTCTTCAGATTCTGGATTGTCCGATTCGAACCACTCCTTCCACTCCATAATTTCGCTCCGCAGGTCATCACAGAATTCAGAAAAGTCCTCGGAGAAATCTGTGGACAGTTTGATGACATCTTCCCAGCTGGAGGAAGGAAGCCACTTGGCTGGATTTGGCCTCTGCGTCTTTTCCAATGCGACGTTTCCCTTGATGAAGAAGTCCAGCTCTGCTTGACTAATGCTGCCGATGTTCTGCTCGATTTTTGTACAGATCTGGAAGGAGAAAAGGAGCTTGTGCTTCTCGAAAATCCCCGTGCATCCGTAATCGTAAACGTTTTTAGTCAGAGTATTGATGATATTCTTTAGTCGATGCGGGAGAATGTGGTTGGGCAGTGCTTTTCTCAATGAATACGTAAAGATCTCGAGGTAGCTGCTCAAAGAATACTGATACATAGTGTTAACCACTGCCATGTCCGCCAGGACGAAAAAGAGAATGGCGCCTCTTTTAGCAGCTGGTCTGTAACTGTCTCTCAGTCTATTTATGTCTTCAGCTGTCCTCTCCGCCAGAGCGATCTTCTCCATAACTTCACTGGCACTAGACTTCGTATTCTCCAGTGTCTCAATTAAATCAATATTGTCCAACATGTTGCCCTGATTCGTTGAAATTTCTCGGAGCAAACTGTCCTCCAATTGATGAAGAAGACTCTTGTTTTCACTGGTTTCAGCGATCAGAAGCTCTCGTTGCTCCTCAATATCCGGCCTCTCCGTTCTGACCACCACCGACAACAGCTGGTCCTCCAAACCTGTCAGTGTCACCATATAATTGATAACAGTGGCTTTTGCGTAAACTGCTGGATTGAAAGCAGGATTCGACTGCTTCGTGATCAAGTACAGTCTGAATTTAGGATCCCAATCAACTTCTTTGTCTCCTAAAAAGACAAACGATCGTCCGCCTGAAGTCTGAATATTCTTCATCAGCACATTATCCAGAATCGGATCAATGTAATCAACGTCTTGGAAAATAACTGGAAAACCAAACTTGATAGCCATCTCCACTTGCTTCACAAAATCGGGATCATTGAATGTTAGGATTTTCAAATTCTTCTTCGCCTCTCTCTTCTTCAGCCAATTGATGGCCTGTTGCTGAGGATCAATGCACAGAGGACAGCCCATTGATCTCGATGTTAGAATTCCATTCTGAACTGATAACTCATCGGGTGGAAGGCCCTCGGAGTTCCATTCACTGATCTCAACGTCATTGGTTAATGCAGTCTCCAGTCTGTAAGGTTGAGAGAGTGGGATATTCTTCTCGAGAATACTGTTCTGCCAGTTAGTATAAACCATATGATTCCTGAATTCATGAGAGAATGCGCCAGTGTACGACAAGAATCCTGCTGACAAAAGATTATTCCCAATTATCAGTTCAAGTTCCGCTTGAAGATTCTCCAGTTCCTTCTTCCACCTGACATTCTCAGATGAGAGTCCTCCAATCAGCTTATCCGCTGCCATCAACCTCCGTTGAAGAAGATCCGTTTCTTCCTGGAGCTTCAACCTATCGGCTAGTGCAACCTCGTACTTGGCGTTTAATTCGCTCAATTGTTTCTCAATTTTCTTCAACTCCTTCATCTCTTTCTCCAACGCTTTCTTCGCCCGTTCCCCTTCTAATTCAAGAGCCTGCACTCTCTCCATCTTCGGTTTAACTTCTCGGAACACAGAGCAATAGTCTAAAACTGCCATGACAAACTTCAGGAGTCCATGACCAGCTTTGCTGATGGATTCCATCTGCTCGAGTTTATCCGATTTCTTCAATTGCGCCTTCACCGCCTGTTGCTGCTTGAGAGTTATCTCGTTGCAATCCATCTCTTGCAGCGTTCGCAAGAAGCTGGGATCACTCATAAGCCCTTTCGCCGTCTTCCACGAGATCTCCTTTGCTCCTCTGATAATCGCAATACACTCGCCAACAACTTGCACCGGTTCAGGTGGCGTTGCGAACGACCTGATTTCAGTTATATCACTCTTCTCTAATTCATTGAGCGCCTGTTTCGCTCCATCCAGTGCTGGCTGAGCAGCAGCCAGAGCGGTTTTTGCTTCCGCAGATTCTTTCGCAATTATCTTGTTCCTGCTCTCAATCTCCTCACTCTTCTCAATGCTCAAGTTCTTCTTCTCCATTGCTATATCCGTACTCTCGCCTATTGTTGTCAACAGCTTCTCACAATTGCTCGTTTGCTCTGCCACTTTTACCCTCTGAACTGCGAGAATCTCATTGAGTTCGCCGAGAGTCTCTGATGCCTCTGCTATCTTCTTCAAACCACCGGCGAGTCTCTCACACTGCGAAGCTATGTACGCTTTCTTCTCGACCAAAAGATTCAAGTACAGGTCGATAAAGTCCAAGAAGTGCTTTGGCGTCACATAGTTTCTTCTCCTCAGCTTCGTCAAGAACTCATAAGTGTACTCGCCAACTGACTCGTGAACGTGAACCACGTGCTGAATTACACTCTTCCGGTGTTCTTCAGGAATATCTGAATTATCACGAAGGACAACAGTGGCCACTGCTTGGAGTGCCTGCTGAGGCCAGGGGAATATCCAGTCGATCGTCGTGCTGCTGACCAATCCTGGATAACTCCTGCATCTCGCTCTCAAAGTGTCTCCGGATGGACTCATGGAAAGGGCTATTTTCAGGTTCGTAGTGCTGGTCTTTACGAAATAGTTCCAAACGTTCTCCTTCGTCGGTCCATATCCCGCTTTCTTCGCAGTTTCCCTGCAACTATTGACGATTCCATCTTTCTCCTCGTCAGAGAACAGAGCCGGTATGACCCCGGTCATCAGCATGTTATTGACCATCTCCAAGAAGCTCTCGTCTACGACTTGGGCTGCTGTGAAGAGGAAGACGATTTTTTTATCATCAACTCCAACGATATTGTAGAGCTTCTTCATGTCCTCCTTGAAGCTGTTCTCGTTGTAATTTCTCCCGAGGGAAATCTCGAAGATCTCGCAGCTGGCTGCGAAGGCCGCTAGTCTTATCACCGACTGTTTACCGCTTCCTCCAATACCGACGACCAGAATGTGACCTCTGTGCATCCGCAGAGCTCTGTGAACTCGGACTAGATGCTCCAGAGCATCGTTAAACAGCACCATGTTTATTTTAGAGTTTTTCTCGTTGTACTCTTCAAGAATCTCCATGAAGAGACTGTACACAGCCTCGTAATCCAACACGTCCTCATAAAACCTGGCGTCGCCCTCATTACAAGCATTCCTAAAGTCTCCAAAGAGCAGAGGATCTCGCAGGATATAGTCTATCTCACTAATCATCTGCTGCTCATCCTCCCAGATCTCCAAACCCTTTATCTTCGTCTCCAGATGTCCTCTAACCAGCACCTGGTCCGCTTCATTGATTAAACGATCGCAGATAACCCTCGTGAACTCGTTTCTCCAGAGTCTCACAAACTGCTGAACACTGGGAAAATACTCTGGAGCACTCTGCAACAAGCCAGCTGATATTCTCGACAAGTCTCTCATGTTGAAGATATAGTGGAATTTGGAGGGTGTCGGTGGTAATTCCGTTGTTATTATTTTGTAAAGAGAGTGAGTTAATTCAACGATCACCTCCGACAGCTCCTGCACTTCAGGGGGAAAAATTTCCAAGTGACCTTTGAGGATACTCGTGTAGATATAGCTGAGGGTGTCTTCGCTCGGCAGAGTGACGTTGCACACTGCGAACATGGAGACGAAGCGAGGATCCACTTCATTCCTCCCACCACCGGCTTTCCCCATAGCTGCTAAATAGCAGATGTCCCTGATGTTCTTCCAGTTCAAGTCTTTTCCCCTGTCGTAGAGTCCTCCTCTTTCCAAGAGGAGTTTGAGAAGGGCTATCGGCTGCTGAGTACCGTAGGTGTCGACTAGAGGCATATTCATATCGTCTATGAAGACAATCAGCTGCTTTCCGGGAAATGGACCGTAGACATCTTTAGTTCTTTTCTCGATAACAGACTCTATGTTTCTCTGAACGTCTAGGGAAGTTGTTCTTGACGAGAAGTTGATGAGAAGCTGCTGAAATCTCTCGGGATCCAAGCTCCTCAAGAATTCCTGGATAATGGCGGTCTTCGACGTTCCAGTCTCGCCTACAAGCAGCACCGGTCTCCTCATGTGATTCATCATCTCGACGAACCAGCTCGTTCGGACAGTGTCTATCGTTGGTATAAGGATCTCACTGAATTTCTTGTTTCTATCGTGAATGTACTGAGGAACGAGAGACTTCCAGGGTCTCCAAACTCTTTCAGCAACATCGAGAACGTAGTCATAGAGCGATGGATCTGTGATTGGGATGTAGCGGATTGGCGCTAATTTATCTGCAGTGTCCTCGATCATCATCAACCCAGCGGTTTTCTTCATGTACTCGTCAAACTTCGGCCTAGCCTCTGCCACAGTGGATGCACCCAAAGAGCAGTAGCAGGCCTGTATGAAAATTGCCTCCAGAAGCTCCTTTAATTCGACAGATTGCTCAGATTTATCCTCATCTTCATTGTCCGTCTTCCTTGTCTCTCTCTGCGCATTCTCATCTTCGATTTTCACCGGATAGAGACCGTCGATCATTTGACAGAGTTGAGATACCAAGTTCAATGGTGTCTGGTGAATAATCATCCTCAAGGGAGCAGCCTGCTGCATTCCCCACATTCCTGTGTAAATGTACTTGATCCCACCGTCTATATACTTCTCCGTCAATTCACGGAATATTTGCTGATCACATTCGTTTCTGCTATTAATCCACCTATTTAAATAAGGCAGATACCCAAGATTCTTTGGGTCGACGTAAACCATTCCGGCTCTGGAGACCGTCGCTGGTGACGCATACTGTAAATCCCCGACTTCAAAGAGCAGACTGCAGTAATTCTGCAGCTTTATTCTCTCTTGATTTGCGAGAGTCAATATCTTGTTGTCGTCCATCACAGAATTCATGTTCTCGATCCAGAGAGCGTCGACGTCGCCGTCAAAGAGGATGTATCGCTTCTCATCGGCTGATGAGTCCAGGGGCTTATTGATCTCTCTGAAGATGTTGCTCAGCAATCCGTCGGTCCAGTCCCGAGTCGCCGGATCCAGGATTCCATAAAGTTCAATGACAGTGCAGGCCTTTGGATTCAAGACGTACAGCTTTGTCGGTTGTCCCAGGAGCGTCTGCGCTTTTCGCAGGGTCTCGATAACAACGCTCTTTCCACCACCAGTCGGACCTACCACCATCGTCGAGTGTCTTGTCATCATGACTTCATAGAGCTGCACGACCTTGTCCATCTGTTCCGGTAGCACAATGTACTTGTCTTCCCTCAGGATCTCCTCAACTGCTCGATTAAACTCGGGGTAACCAACTCTGGGGCAATCCAGCCCCGGGAATAAGTCCATGATCAGTCCCAAAAATAAGGGAACATCGTCGAAGATGAATTTCGGGAGATTCATGTCCCTGAGAGCTCGCATGAGTACCACATCCTCTGGAAGATCCTTGGAAGTTCTCTTCAATTGTCCAGCCATGTTCAATACAGACTTCAAAGCACGAAGACCAAAGTCATAGTGGTTCTGCTTGCTCAGTTGCTCTTTGGCGAGGGTGTAGAGCACCGTCATCTTCTTCGCGAGAACTTTGGCTGTTAAGAAACCCGCACTAAACAATTTTATCTGGCAAATCAACTCATTATCAGGAACTATGCAGACGACAGGTCTGAAGAGTGCTTTTACAGACTCGGGGAGTTCAGTTCGTCCAGCGTATCCTGGATTCATCGTTATGAAAATTCCGACCTTCATGTCCAGCACGATGTCTTGACCTTCGAACTTTAACATAAATTCAATTAATTCAATAATCATTATCTCATTATCATCCACTCACCAAAAATCGATGCGTCTTTGCCTGAAGTGCTGATCGGATTGTCTGGAGTTGCGTTGATATAACGGATAGCACAGAGACGTCGATTCTGTTGAATTCGTCAAAGCAACCCCAAGCTCCACATTGCGCCAATCCTCCCAGAGTCTTCCCAATTGCCACAAAATCCATCCCTTCTCCACAATTGGTAACAATGCAGAGTAGCCCAAGAGCTTTCGCCAAATCCTTCGTTGTCTCTGTTTTCCCAGTCCCCGCAGGACCTAATCAATGTTAGACCTTCATTATAATATCAAAGTATTTAAAAAATAATGGTTACCTGCAGGTGCACCTCCCAAATGCATCGACAAAGCCTGCGTAATAGTCAAATAAATCCTGTCCGTCAACGGAGTAATGACAAGTCTCCCATTCAGCCCCATGTACTCATACCCGTACTCAAATCTCCCCGTACACTGATTCATCCAAACATTATCAAGGTCATGGACCCAGTAGAATTTCAACTGACTCTCCCACTCAAACTCCGTTGCGTTCATGATACTGTCCCTCACAAATCCATCAATGATATCACGGATATGCACGTCAACTGTTAACACAGTATCCAGTTTCTTTCGATCATTGTTGGTCAGTGTGTCTCCTCCCATCAAATTCACCACTTCGTCCAACTGATTATTCTGCTGCTGAAGATACTCTTTCATCGCGCGCTTGGACCCGGCCTTTATTTTATTGAAGACATTCTCCACTTCCGCTGTCCACCAGATCTGATTCGCAACGAGGACCATCATGCCCTGGAAGTCCAGAATCCACTCGGTCCTCGGTCTGTTCTTCGTTCCATAATCAAACACCGCTTTCTTCGTTAGGTACCGATTGGATCTTCTCATTTCTTCGAGAGCCAGCACCATCCACTCTTCTATTTTCCCCTCCGCCACGACTTTCTCCCTGAACTCCATAACTTCTTTCTCGCAGGAAATAAAAGCCGTTGCTATCGTTCGAATGTCATTTTCTCTCAATTGCTCTCTGTCGAATCGAAATTTGTCCAGATTGTCGAAGATTTTTCCAATGTGCTCCTGTATAGCCTCGGGATCCGTGCTCCCAAGGATTCCCAGTAGTTCTTCGTCACTCAGGAAGTTGAATCGGGGGAAAACGGCGCGTTTGCTGTTTAAGTACTCAGTTAACGATTTCTGGCATCTCTCGAGGCCGTCGATGAGCCCGAGGAAAGCGTCTCTCTTCCCAGGAGCCATGCAGCACTCATAGACGTTCAGCCTCTTCGAGGTGTCTATCATGTGCTTCCGGAAAGTGGCATCGATTTCATCGAACTTCCTGGCTTCCTCAGGAAGCTGCGATCTTATGTCCCCACCGACAAAAATCCCCTCGAGGTACAGCCAACGTCTCTGGAGCTCCATCCAAGCCTCGACGACTTCGGAGATCGTTTGCAGAGCTTTGTCCCATTTCTGGACAGTCGCGAGGAAGGGTCCAATGAATTGAGATGCTGCCATACTCTGCAAGTTCATTGTGTTGTCCTCGAGAACTTGATTCAGATCGTCCATCGGGCCGAGAATGAATCCTCGATCCTCATTACCTGGAAGTTTAATAAGTTGATGAGAGGAAATGGCATGAAATCAGGGAAAATGAAGAAACAAACCCTTGAAGTGCTTGATCACAGCGAACTCCATCGTCCTCCACACATCGGAAATGTCTCTCACCCCTTTTTCAATAGACAATTCTTTCACCGCGTTCGTCACTATGACACTGGCGATATCCTGGAACTTTGCCAGGTCCATAGCAAACATGTTTCCCAGTGTAAACCTGAAGAAATCATTTCTGTCATTATTTATCCCTTTCGCGAATTCATTAGCCCCTACTCTGCTCACCCTTCCATTTTTCCTCAACGTTTGCGTTAATTAATGATTTCAATTAGTCATAATAATCATAAAACTCTGTAAATACCTTATACATTAAATAATCACATGAAAAGTCATACTGAAGATGAGGATTGTGTGCATCCCTCCCAGATGCACGCAATCCTCACAATCCCTGCTCTATCCTATCAATAATCCCTAAAAACATCAATGAAACCCGATGATTCACTATCAATCACCGCACCTCTCAGGTGCCATGTCAAAGTACTGTCCAGTCTTGTCCATCAACTCTTTCCAATGTCTCTCTCGCATCGCCTCATTCTTCAATTCCACAAACAGCGGCACCGAGTTCCTGAACGCTTTCATTGTCGCCTCCAGTGCCTCTCCGACCCGTAGCTTTCTCACATTTTTCGGCAATTTCCGGAACTCCTTGATATACTGCTCCATTCCGTCAATAAGCTGTTGGGGATTCAGATTCGCCCATAATGTATTGGACCAACTGTCTCTCGCTGCCTTCTGGTTCTTGTAGAGCTCGAAAATCATGACCATTCCTGCGTAATCCTCCTTGACCTTGAGGAATGGAGAAAAATCGGTTGGGTCGAGGTCGAAGAGGACTTCTGCGTTGACCAGGTCCAGACGTTTCATCTCCATCTCTTCAATCAGAGTCCCGAACTCCTGGATAATTGATATGACATTTTAGAAGAATAAGAAAATGATTCAATTAATAGCAAAATCATAGTGCACCTCCATTTTCTTCATTCCAGCATCAAGATTGCCCCCAACACTCCCCGGTCCCTTTTTATCGAAGTAATCAGCAAACTCCAGGCACTCTCTCCCGAAATCGTGAATCTGCACTTTTGTCATCCCGCAGAATCGATCCTTAGTGCTCTCTAGAGTAGTGGCTCTATACAAAGCCCCGAGGTACAACGACTCCCAGTCCTTCTGTATCTGATGCGCCTGCACTTCGTCTTCAGGTGGATAATCAATGTTATGCATCTTCAAGTTTCTGAATGTCTCCTGGTACTCGATGTACTGCACCTCTGCCTGTATCGCCATTTTCTTGACGTTGGCGATGGCCTGCATAACAGTTTTGAATTTCTCCAAGCCACTGATGACGTATTCAATTTCCATTCTGAACTGTTTAATTTTGTTCTTCAAGTCATTCATCGATTGCTGAGTGTCAGAAAGCAGGAAATTCCCCAGAACCTGTTTCCACTGTTGTGCATGTTCCTTTATGGTTTTCAATAGTGGAACCAAATTTATTCTCACACTCGTAACATCAGCGTACAACATCATCTCATTAGTTTCCTCAATGACAGTCCCATAGAAGGTGAATTTTTCATCGTACTGGTGGAGTGTTGGATTTGTTGAGGCAAATTTTTCGCACAAAATCTCCTTATCAACTCTCCAGAGATTTCCGTATTTTTTCCACCTCTGCAGGTATCTCATGCACTCAAGTGCTAATCGTTGAGTCGTCTCCTGGGCAGCTAGAATCCTGTCATTTATTATCTGTGAAGCATTAGCACGATTGGAGATAATTTATGACAATAAATACTGATAATGAGAAGAAAGGCGACTTTCACTTTCCCACCGGTTTTTCATGGAATATCTCGGAAACGAAGAGAGTTACGGAAATTTTTGTAGAAATCTTTTTCATAGAGCGTGAAGAGCTCCATAAAAAAGGTCTCTTGAAAATTTCCCGTAACTCTATTAATTTCCGAGATATTCATAAAAATACCTGAACACTCATGACATCCTCGAAAAAGCTGAAATTCATAAGCTCTTCCCCCTCCTCCCTCTTAATCGGCTTGCACTCGTAACAAGTGCCGGCCATCCACCTGGGAAATGCTTTACACCTCTCCAAAAGATCTTTAATATCCCGAATAATAATCGTATGTATTTCACTAGGCGATGGCCTCAAGACCACTTCCGATGCCACCAAAATAGCATCAACTTGAAATATAACTCTTTCACCAGACAGCAAACCATTCAGCACTTCCAGGTTTCTTACGAAACACGTTATAAGTGCAGTGAACATTTTCTGCTCATATCTCTCGTAGAATTCTTGCATTGCCTCACTACTTCCACTTGGTGTACCCTCGACTAAACTTTCCAATTTAATTAGCATAGGACTAATCATGTGATATGCTCTCAGCATTGCGCAAATTGATTCATTTCTCTTTTCCTCGATATCTACGAAATAAGTTTTGCAACTGCTCAGCTCATAATCTGGATCATTCGGATCTTTGGTCGGTGTGAACAGATTGTAGCAGCTTATTTCATTCTCTATACGAGAATCAAGGTCACGTTTCATTTGATTCACTTGAGATACTGTTGATGACAGGATTTTTAATAATTTCTTAGTACCAGCTGTATACTCGGGGATTCCCAGGGTGTACCAGTTTAGTCTCGTTACACCTGGCTGAATGTGCTTCTCGATATTTTGGATCGTGTTCCTGAGCAATTTTACGTCAGCACCATCCAATTTGTTGATGATCTCGTTGTACTCGTCGATCATCGATTGAATACTCTCAATATCCCCTCTCAGCCTGTCCCTCTGAATGCCAACGTCTCTGATGGGATCTGGCAATGCAAAGCCCTGCTCCTCCAGTAATTCAGCCTCGCGTATGATCTCGAAAACTTGCCAATCAAAGTTTACCTCGAAACGCAACTGATGCTCAATCATTATCTTGTCGTGCATCATCTCCAGCCAAGTGACTTTCGCTGGATGCTGGGGCTTATCTATTGGGGATAAAAGTGTGGATTGCTTTGGGAAGCGACTCTGCACGGATTTTCCCTCGGACCTCATTCTCGATGACTCGATAATCGTGCTCTTTGATTGGCTTCTTCCGGAATCGTTCTTCGAGTCCTTCCTCTTTTTCTTACGAATCTGCGCGATTATCTGAGTCTCCAACATCTTCTCCTCCGAGACTGGGGTCATTTTCAGGATATTTTTCTTCATGGTAGCGACTACTGTCGCATGGGCTTTATCGATCCACGAATTGAACTTTATTTCCTCGTATTCCTTCAGTTTTTTAGCAATTGCTAAGTACTGGTTGAATGTCAGAGGCTTCAGGTGACTTTCTCTGATCTCTGGAACATCCTGGAAGATCAGGATGGGCCGACGGAGCCTGTGGAGCAGCTGCCGAGACCAGAATATTGCTCCTGCTATTGGAGGATGATATCGCAAAAGTGGCGGATCTCTTTTTCCTGAATTAAATCCATAAATTGTTAATAAATCTGTGAATATCTTAAAAACCAGTGGGTTTAGGAGGAGAAACATTAGAACCTTTTTCGTTTAGAATTCAATTCTCTACAAAAATGGTCTCTTCATGAATTCCCCTAAATCCTATAGTTTCAGAGATAACTCCAAAAAACTGAAGATTCTTATACCTCTATTGAATATCCCCTCCACTTCATTAATCTCCTTACAGAATTGTTGTAGAATCACCTCGAACTTCATGAGCAATTGCTCCTGAATAGCTTTTCTAGTCTTCATGCTCTTGAATTTTAATAAAACCTCAAGTCCCTGCTCTGCACTGATGAGCACCATGAAGCACTCGTCAATGAAGAATTTAGCCTCGTGCTCCAGGTACGTAACTTCAAGATAAAACCAATCCATCATCGCCACCCAATTCTCCTTATTAAACTCCGTGAATACATTGAAATCCGCATTCTTCACTGGATCAACAAGTTCATCAACCCTCTTCACAATTGTGTCAATCTGTGCTGGATCATTTATCGTCGACTTCAATTCCGCACCGAAGATATTGTAAAAGTCCTCAAGAACACTCGCCATTTTGTTTAAATCGTGACAGACTGTAGCTATGTACTCAGTCTCTTTGAACAACTGAATTTGATCAAATTCCCAGCGTGTGCCTTTCCCTGAATTCTCAATTTCTGCACGTGTCTTCAAGTACGAGGACTTCCAGCTCTTCATCATGACGTGGGCGTCTTGAGTTTTCTGGAGGATTGTGTCGAGGGGCTTCTTGAAGAGGTCTTTAACAGATAAGTTCTTCGAGATGTTTTGGCAGAGCTGCCAGGATATTCTCTCCATCAGCCCAAACATCTTTTCCTCCGTGCTGTAGTACTTGGACAATACCCAAATGAGGCGGAGTCCTTCCATCAGCGATGGGATTGAGTCGCCGATGGCTTTGAAGTTGTCGGTTTCAGTGATTAGCTTGAACTGCCGAAGAAGTGTGGATAGGAATTTATTGTTGTCCCTAGCTTCTGCGTAATAGTTCCAGAGCTCAGTCTCCGTGAACCTGAAGCCGGAAGGGATTGGGGATCCTGCATTGTTCAGTGCTGAGAGGATTTCCTTGACTCCTTCTGTCTTCAATTGCTCTTCAAGCAGTGCTAATTCTGATTCTCGCTCGTCCCAGTAATTGTACTCAGCCAGAGGACCCTTCCCATCCGGAACCTTGTTCAAGAATCCCTCGAGCACCTTTGATATGTGCTTTCCCCAAGACATAACGACGTGCTCCAACTGGTCAATTGCGGCTTGATCGAGAGACGGTAGGTCTGTGATCATGGCTTCCGGACCAGCGATGTCTGATAACTTTGGTACGTTGAGGAGAAGATCACCCTCGACGTGCTCTAAAGTCCATTGCACGACTTTCGTGAGTTTCTCGAGGTATCCTAGGAACTCTTTTTTCATTGGCTCCATTTCTGGGTCCGGGGGCTTGTCCTCGGAGCCTCTGGGGGGTTCTGATATCAATGAACCCAGGGTGGATGCCTTGGGGCCAATGGTACCTCTTCCGCCACTCACTGAAATAATTTCATTCACTAAGCAATTAATAAACAAGAGCTCTTTGTCTCTAGTTTTTCCTGGATATCTCGGAAACTAAGAGAGATAGAATTTTTTTTGTAGAAACCTTTTTTGTAGCAAAAATTCAGAGCTACAAAAAAGGTTTCCATAAAAATTTCTCTATCTCTTTTAGTTTCCGAGATTACCTCGAAATAATGAGATTTTTAGTTTTTCAATATTTCCATACCTTTCTCCAAATCCGAGGGCGTTTCCAGTGTCATCTGCCTCTGATTCTCCTCCTGTTTACTTATGGATATTGACAATCTTTGGTAATGAGAGGGTCGTGTGAAAGCTGAAGTCTACAAATGTAATGAATTAAAGGCTAAAATTATTACCCAAGCAAATTCAAAATGTTAATCAGATATTTAACGCTTCAAGAACAACAACAAAAAATGATAACTTCATAAAAACGCGGAATAATTGAAGAATTATAAAATTATCTGTAAATGTTAGATGAAATTATGGAAAGAATGATTAATTTACCTGTGATTCAACCATGCTTGTTAATGCAGTTTGTGCTTTACCAAGGCTATCGCTCTTCGTGCTAATGTGTTGCTCACTGACCTGTCTCAATGCAGCTGACACACCGCGAAATTGTTTCTCAATCAGTGGTTTAAAAACCTGTTGACAAGAAAATTGACAAAAAGAATTCTCATTTATGCAAAAATTAATTGAGATGAAAATTGAAGAGAAGAATTTAAATTACATGCACAAGAATTTTGTTTAAAGACGATAGAAAGTTTCCATTCAAGGATCCAACAATTAGGTAATCGGTCATTCCCTCGTGGCACGCCTGCCACGTGTCAAATGATGGAATTCCTCTGTCAGATGTGCGTAGAAAATAAAAAAGATTAACGTCCCTTAATTCACGATTCTGCGGATCTATTTCACCACCGCAGAGCATGTGGAGTACTGGTATTTGCACGACTTTGTCCACCACTTTCTGTTGATAATAAAAAATCATTATTGATGCTGATAATTATTTAATTATATCTAATGATATTTAGGAGTAATCACCTTTGTCAGGATGTACTTATCTTCCTCACCTGCTGGTGGAACAAACCGGGAGCTTCCAACTGAAAAAACCATGAAAAATTAATAATACATCTTGGATGAGAAGCAAACTCCAAAAAATAAAAATTTATAAGTAATTACGAGATCCAACACTCTTCGCTTGCTCCTTCGCCTTCTGTAATCCCCTCGATTCAATCTGCAGTGACTCATCATCATTCGGAACACTCTCACCATCTTCATAACCGTCCTCTTCAACTCCCGAAGTAACATGAGTGGATACTCCAGTGTTTATTGACACAGTGTCCAAACTATTAATCTCAGATTTGTCGTCCTTCTTCTTTGCCTTCTTCAATTTTTTATCCTTCTTCTTCTCCTTCTCCTCGTCGATCTTCTCCACCTTTCCTAATAAAACAAGTATCCAAGTGATTCACAATTTTTACAGTTGAAGAAACCCGAGAATTCATCGCTGATTCTCGTAAAAAAAAAAAGGTAATTTGTGCTCGTGCTCGGTTGAGGTAATTCACGGTGCTAAAAAATATATCGTGCAGTTAATTTTGCATTTTCTTTACCAGGAGCACTCTTGGTTAATCGCTGAGGCCGGCCCTTGCTTGAAAACGATCCAACAGCTGTTATTTTCGCAATGTGACCTGTACAACTCTGTGTGAATGCTTCTGCAGTAATTTGGAATTGTTTTAGATAAAATTGAGGAAATGAAAATTACTCACTTTCTTCCCATACGGAAATCTCTTCCTGAACTACTTCACTGCGATACGTTTTATAGAATAGAATCAATTTTTTCTCCAAATCCGTGATACCGTACAGATTAAGAATGAGAAAATTATAAATTTTGTCTTCGTAATATCGATTATTGTCCTGAAATCAAATGCCTTTATCATGAATCATTATTAAAGGATTTAATTAAGCAAATTACGTTAATTAATGTGTCGAATAAATGTTTCTGTTCATCACTGAGTCCCAGGAACTTCATTACTTTATTCCTGACCCACAAAATTCTGGAAAGAAAAATATTTAATTAAAATAAACTTCATGATAAGATAATTTCAATTAATGAAAACATTTACCGATAATCCATAGTCATTGAAGGAGATAATACAAGTGTAGAACTTGTTGGTGTATCAATCGCCTCTTCATTCTCATCCTCAATTTCCATGTCTTTGTCCATCTTAATTAAATATTTTTTTACCTCTTCAAAATACGAGAAATAATAAAATTACAGAAGAACGTTTAGCAATTACTTTCACTAAACAACAGTAGCATCGTTCTTATTTCAAAGTATTTTGTGACTAAATAATGGGTTAAGTACTGAGGCAAGAGCGTTTAAACGTTGCCATGGTGATGTCGTCATGGAGAATAGAAAACAGCTTGAGAATAAGAATGATATACAGGAAATATAAATTTATTTGAAAATCTATTTATACATTAATATTATGTTTTAAGACTCTTAAGATTAATTCAACTCTCTGGATTGTCAGTGCTCTTGTCTATACTAGTGATGGTTGAATCGGTGAAGAGACCCCGGAGAATAGCCTCAGCGTATTCCTCGCGTTCAGCTGCAGAATTCAGGGAGAATCCGATGGAAGGAACTACTTCAGTTTCTATTGCACTCTCATCTTTCTCAGTTACTCCATCGCCACTCGTTTCCCTCTGGTTTCCCAATTCTCTTCCAGTCTTGAAGTCGATTGCTCTAGTAGCTTGAGGCAGATCGAAGATAATGGGAGTTTCAGGTTTGTAAACGACTCGATCAAATGTTTGCGCCAATTCGTCCAGCACTTCGGCCTTGGATTCATTCTCGTTTCGACGTGTCTCCGATTTCTCGATGAACGAAGGAGCTGATGGAATTGGCTGAGATAAGCGTGGCTGTAGGGAAAAGGGTCGTGGGTACTGATCTGCACTTCTGAGAGCAGAAATCGAACCGACTTCTCTCCCTTTCAGTTTATCCGAAGCTGCTATGTTCACTACTCGAGTCCTTGATCCAGCCATCTCAGAGTCGTCGATCGGAGTTGTTTGAAGGTCACTCGCCTCTGTTGTCTCTTGTTTTCCAGTGTCTAGATTGATGTCAGCATAGGGTGATGAATCCGAGACTAATTCATGAGTGATTTCCTCTTCATTTACACTTGCAGCTTCACTTGAATCTTCAGGGTCTTCTGCGGCAGTGATCTCCGTCGCATTTTCTCTCTCAGGGTTTAATAAAGGCGGAAGGAAGAGTCTCGAAGGCTCAACGATTTCATTATCTATCTTGACATCAGCTTCAACCGCAGGATTCTCCATTCTTATCAGAAGAGGCGTATGCTCCGTTGTCGAATGAGCAATTACTTCGTTATCAGCATAATCGTGCTTCGTTTCATTCCCCTGAATGTTGATGACGAACCCACTCGAAGAACCAATTTCCCCTAATTTGCTACCTCCAATCGCCTCATGCTGATCGACATTAGAGTAATAGAAAAACGGCGGAGTAATGTCGGTCGATGGCAGAACAACCGGTTCAACCCTTCCATCACCATCCACCGCAAACGTGTAATTCTCCCCAGAAAACAAAGACTGGAATTCAATAGTCGAGAACTGCGTCACCATCTCCGCCTTTTCACTGATGACTTCATGTGTCTCCGTTGAATTTCGCTTTGAATTTTTCCCTGAATCTCTCAGTGTCGGTGGGACTTCAACAACGACCGATGTAGTCGTGTCAATCGTCGGTTTAGTGGCTTCCGTTGTCGATGCTTCAGTTCCCTTGGTCCTACCACGTGCAGAGTAGAGGTGATCGGAGCTCTCGAACTCCAGATCATAGCGGTGGCGGGACATGGGCCTTGCTGATGTTGTTGGCACTGTTGGCGAGTAGAAGCGACGAGTGGTAGTTGTAACTGTTGGTACAGTCGGTGCATAAGAGGGTCTTATGTCATTGAAACTGAAGCGACTATTGTCGTTCTTGTGATCTTGACCAATCGTGTGGACTTTGATCTTTGGATTCTGCTGGTTCTCTTCAGCGAGCATCGGACTATAATCTATCTCTCGGTCACGATGATTACTCGAGGTGTACCTTGAGCTGTATTTGTACTGCACATCCGGTAGGTCATCTGCATAATCAACGTAATGATTCGGTCCTGTTTGCAGATCGTTAATCCCTTGGGCAGTTCTCTGAATAGCTCTGTCCTTGGTGTTAATTATGCCAGTGTTGGATGTTTGCAAACTCGTCATCTCGTAAGCTTTGCGCAGGATCTCGTCATCGTCTGCCTGTGTCACCAGACTTGCTCTATTTGATGTGTGGAAATTACGGGTTGCTGAACAGTCAACTTTGTTCCACCAGTCGCAGGTCAGGAGTTTCTGGCTGAATATTGAGCCAATTGGACAGAGAAATGATGAAACGAGGAAATTACCATCGCAAACGTGAAACAACTGGCAGCCTGCCTCCTCATCTGCATAGTATCCTGATAAAATAATTTTGTTTAATTATTATCATGAATGTGAATTAATTTAATGCTTTCGATTCTATTTCTGTAGTTTAAATTTAATTTCCGCAATTATGAAATTATTCATTCTAATAATTTACACGTTTACTTATTATTACGCAATTCGCTTCATTTCTCTTTTATTTAATTTAATTGCGGATAATTATTTTTACGTGAGCATCGTGAAGTTATGATATTTGTTTTCATTTACCGGTTGTCTCGTGAATTCTTTCAATTTTTTGTGTTTTTTTTTTCTCTTTATTTATTTTCGATGGGAGTGGGGAGGCTTACTGTGCGGAATTGAAGCGAGTACTTGCCGGCTGACCTATTACGAAACTCAATAAAATGTTAGCAGATATACAAACTCGAGAGTCGTGTGATGACGTATCGGTATTAAAACATTGTATATACAATTTATCCTTGACATCGATCTTTAAAGGTGACAAAGAGTAAACGAGACACTAACCGACATTACACTCTGACCCACCGGTATTTTCTAGCGAAAATATTTATCTTTTTTTTTTCTTACATTGTTTGATGTCCATTACAAAATAATGCAAAAAAGTATGCAACTTTTACTTTTAAACGTGAATAATAATTGAGGATGAATTATTACACATGTATGAATGAGTAATCAAGAGATTTTTTTTTCAGGAAACAAAAAACGTTAAATAGCAGGAAATTTCGTAGAATTCATTTAAAATTCTTTTCTATAATTTCTCAAAAATCCTAAATTACCTTTATGCTTCATTATTCGATAATTATGATCACACTGTAAATAAGAGAAATAACATTTGACAACATTTAAAATTACGTAATTGTTAATTATTTTAAAATCATTTGTTTCCGCGAATACTATTCTCATCAGCTATGAAAGTATTAATGAACTACAGGTCGTCTACCTCTCGCCAGATCAGCCTTGAGAAGGTCTCAAGGGTCACGAAATTCGAAGAAGAAAACATTATCTAATTCAATGAATTAACCGAACGGACATTTGCCAAAATTATAAGCTAATTGGATTGTGATGTAATTCATCCGATCATTAACGAATTTCTCTCACCTCTGTAGTCACCCTGGCACTGAAAACTCGTTTGTGGAATTCTCATGTACGAGGGATAATCTATTCCCGGTTCGCCTGGAACGTTGCTTCTTATGTCAGAAAAATCTGAAAAAAAAAGAATAATGATTCTGCTTCATTCTATTCACGAGTTTCTCCAATTGTCTTGATCATTACCTGTTGTATCTGCATAGGGATCGTATTGGCCGCCATCCCTGTAAATGTCAAATGCATCTGACTCTTCGGGAACGTAAAAAGCTCTGAAACCAAAAATTCAAATAAAACAACTGCAGCAAATTGCATGAAATGTCTCCAATTACCTGCCGCGACTGCCATCGATGGCTCTTCTAGCAGGAAAACTTCTTCTCGGATTTTCCTCGAAAATCGGATCCAGTCCTTCAGAACGTGCGACCAACAAGACACCTGTAAATTAAATTCCTCAATTAAAACAGTCGCGATTTTAATAAATCCCAGAAAATTAAATTTACATAAAAAAATGTAATTCATTCTCGATGAATGAGCGCTTCCTTCAAACGTAAATTCTCAATTCACAAAGAGTATGAGCCGATCGTTAGAACAGAGTACACTAGATGACAATTGAACAGTCGATGCACTAAGAGCCACGAGACTCATCTCCTGTGTCTTCTTCGGCTCGCCGTTTGCCCAGGACGCACCCACCGGGTAGGGATGGGTCGCCACAGTATTATGCCTCTTACCTTTCCTCACTGACTTTCCCACCTCTCACTTGGCTATTTTATCATCGAACCTATCTAACATCCGACGATTTTTACGGGCTCGTAGTTATACGGATGCAGGAGGAAAAAAAACGAAGGTAATTTATGCGGTGTGAAGAAAGGCAATCCCTTGAACTGAGGATGAGGAGATCCTTGAACCAGCCACTGAGGGTCAGCATCCACTGCTACCCAATTACTCGCTCAATCGAGTGACGAAAAAAATAATCTGAAAAAAAAAACAAGAAAACACGTATTGAGATTATTCGTGAAATGAAGAATTGCTTCATGAGCATTTAATTGGACACTTCATAATAAAAACTTTCTTCGCAAACCACGAGTGATGTTGTACATGACAAAACAAAAATATGCATTATAAAATGGAAAATTGTTTTTTAGTGAGAAAGTTTTGTGGATGAATTTGCAACTGAAATTCCCTCCAGGGGAGTAATTAAATGTAAACCTGGTAATTTTATAGTCACTTGCAACACTTTTTCATTGCTAAGTTAATGGTTTGAGTACTCCGCTTTGATACTGATTTTATTTTTTTCAGGGAATTGCGAATATTGAAGAATATTGAAGATACAATTTCACTCAAAACGTTTTGATTTAGTGGAATTTATGGAGATACCTTTTTTTTTGCGAATGATGAAATTATACGAAAAAGGTCTAGATGCTCCAGATGTAATTTCATCATTTCGTAAATAAATATACATCAACCGGTTTTTTTTTTTTCATTAATTGAGTATCAGCACACTTTCTCAGACTCTCCAATTAGATTTAGTTCTTTTCCCAATAATTGAGGAATTCATTCTGAGTGCATTGGAATTCTTCATTCTTGAAGTGAAGAAAAATCGTGAAATTTTCCTGCAAGTGTCCAATGGAATAAACGAGGCGTTCCGTGGGAGTAATTGTCTTTCTATTCTTCCCTCAATCGTTGCAGAAAAAAAATATAAATAAAAACGTAAAATACATTTCTCAGGAACGTCCAGGTATCTCCATTGATGAATAATTCTGTCTTAGTGGCTTCTGCGTAAACGATAAACGGTATTTTCTCGATTGAATGAAGCGCCAGGGAAAATTGTCGTCACGTTTGTATTCTGATCTCTGAAAAAGATTAAATAAACTATCATTTTCAAATGCGTGGGAATTATTGCGTAACTATAATCGGTGAACAAAATATATTGTGGGAGTTTAAATAACTGTTTCACTTCTCTTTTATTTATTTCTAATCATTTCAATTCTATCTACATCAGTTTCCGCTTGAGTTAAACGAATTTTTTATTTTCCAATCAAAAGAACATTTGTATTATTTTCTCTTGGCTCAATTATGATTTATTATTTCCTGAATACTCTAAAACAATCTATTTTCAAAATATCTCGGAAATTAAGCGAGATAGAGCAATTTTTGTAGAGAGGTTCTTTGTAGGGAATCAAAAGAGCTTCAAAAAAGTTTCCTACTAAAATTTTCCTATCTCCAATAGTTTCAGAGATATTCCATAAAATATGGGGATTAATAAATTAATGTTGATCCATAATTTTTACTGATTTTAATACCAAAATATCCCTCTTTGTTTCAGGATTCAGGGAAAAACTTTCGTTGCTAATGTGACATACATTGAGACTTTCTCCCATTGTCAAGTATTAGCCACTTGCAGCCCAACTTTTATAACGGCTATAAAAAGAAAAGCAAAAGGTGAATTACTAAAAGTATGTTTGAAAACATGCTCACATATGATCCTAACGAGTCTTGATGTCCTTGTACCAGTTTGGATAATTTCATTGCATTCAGTGTTACTAACGTAACATCTCTGAATGGAGCTCATCGAATTCGAACAGGCATTCTCATTGTAATTGATCGAAAAAAGAGTAATAGTTTCATATTTCACGCAATCATAGGATTAATAAAAGGTTCTTCCTTGACATTTATCGTCATAACGTCATTGGATTGAAATAATTGAACGTGTCAGCTGGAAAAAAGAAAATTAGACAGAATGATTGATTCCAGACTCTCAAATCGGTCCTGTATACTTCTGTTGCGTCATTTATTTTTAGTTATGAAATTAGACTTTTAATTATCACTCAAAAAAATTGTTTATCAATTTCCAAAAATTAATGATGAAGCATTTTTTTCTGCTGGATATTTCATAATTCTCATTGGAATCATCAAAACACAATTATATCGAAACAGTTTCATTTCAAACGATTTTCTCCTCAACATTCGTCTCTCACTATTGTTGAGACTCTCTGCATGAAGGTGGCAGTACTTGTTGCCGCTGTTTTATCGACTGAAAACCCAGGAATTCATTCTCACATGGTTTCTCAACTCTAGTTTGATTGTTTGATAATAATTGAACAATCAACTTTCAAACAATAAAAAATATATAACAATCACCACCAAACAAATCACAAACAATTACATATTTTTTTTCATGAAAAATTTAGTTACTAATTGAATTTATTCAATCAATAATTAAATAATTAACTACCAAACAATGAAAACTTTACACCAATCACCACCAAACTAATCACAAACGATTGCATATTTTTTCAAAGTTAAAGATTCAATTTGATTGGCTGAAAAATAGTTAGTGGCGCCATCTCTTAGAACCCCCGCGAAGCTCAAAACACAAATTGATTTTAGTTCCCGAGAATTCTAAGAAATGGCGCCACTGGCAAATTCCTAAAATGGCGGATTTTTTAATTCTCACATTTTAAACGTGCAGTGGTAAACCAGGTTAAGTCAGCAGCCTCTCAACTTAACCGGGTTTACCACTTCTCGTTTGAATATTGCGTTTAACGGCACATTTAAACGAGAAGTGGTAAACCCGGTTAAGTTGAGAGGCTGCTGACTTAACCTGGTTTACCACTTCCCGTTTGAATGTGCCGTTAAACTCAATATTCAAACGAGAAGTGGTAAATGAGGTTAAGTCAAGAGGCCGCTGACTTAACCTCCTTTACCACTGCACGTTTAAACATTCGAAATTTGACTTTCTGCAGTTTTGGGAATTCACCAGTGGCGCCATCTCTTAGAATTCTTAAAAGCTAAAATCAATTTGTGTTTCAAGCTTCACAAGAATTCTAAGAGCTGGCGCCACCAATTAATTTCTAAAAATTTCGAGATGTTTGGTAGCTCAAATTGATTTGAATTTTGAATTAAAAAATTATGCAATTGTTTGTGATTTGTTTGGTGGTGATTGTTATATAGTTTTTATTGTTTGGTAGTTGATTGTTTAATTATCATTGAATAAATAAAGTTGGCAACATAAATGATTAAATTTTAATTTAAAAAATATGCAATCGTTTGTGATTTGTTTGGTGGTAATTGTTATATATTTATTATTGTTTGGTAGTTGATCGTTTAATTCTTATTAAATGATCAAACGAAAAAATACATGATTCCCTTCTTTATCGGCTGCTAAGGCTGAGTTTTTGATTCTCGGATTATCATAATCCGAGAGTTAACCTCACTGGAGACTCAGCAAGGTAAGCCATTGATAATTCTCAATGAATATTCAATTTTCATTGACAATTTGTTCATCAGCATCAGACAGAAGCGTAATAGCTCCTGAAAAGAATCAATTAACCTATTAATTATCCACAGATGCACAATAAAGACAGTCCTCCCCTATCGCCAGGTCTCGAGGAAGATATGGACGAAGACGAGATGGTTTACGTTGGAGATGTGGATGAAGTGATTGATGCATTGGAGAATGATGGAGCGATGGAAGAGGATGATGCCGGTGCAGATGATGCTGTCATTGTCTTCAGCAAGCACCAAAGTAAATAAGAATATGAAAATTCTAAATATCTCGGCATGTGCGTGAGATAGAAAAATTTTCATGAAACCTTTTTTGTTGCCCATGAAATTCTCTACAAAAAAGGTCATTATGAAAACTGCGCTATCTCGTTTAGATTCCGAGATATTCCAAGAGAACAGACGATTAAATGAAAACATTAATTCTCAGCTTTTAGTGAATATCCAATTGATTAATCAAATTCTTCAGGCTCTGTATTCACTGGCGCTTTGAGCAGCGACGGAAAATTGGCGGTGACCGGTGGAGAAGACGATATGGCTTATGTCTGGGACACTTCAACAGGCGACATAATCCATGAATGCGTTGGACACAAGGACAGCATAATATTCGCCGAATTCAACAGAGATAACACGTATTTAGCTACTGGTGACATGAGTGGGATTATTCAGGTGTGGAGCATGAATGATAAGACGGTTGTCTGGGATTTTAACATCGGCGATGCTACTGTGAGTTTTTCCCACTTCATCAAAGGATAATAGAAAATTTCATGGATTTTGTTGAATTCCAGTGGATGCGATGGCACAAGCAAGCGAATGTTTTATTCGCTGGTAGTGTTGAGGGAGAAATATACATGTGGAGAATACCGAATGGAGACTGCAAAATATTCCAGGGGAATGGACAAAGGACGGAGACAGCAGCTATAGTTGCAGATGGTTAAAACCTCACTTTTCCTCATTAGATAAACAAATCATAGTGATGATACTGAAACTGTTTTCTTACATTTCAGGAAAGAAATTAGTTGCTGGTTATGAAGACGGTGCGATCAGAGTGATGGACCTGAAAGAAGGAACAATTCAAGTGACAATTCTCCCAAATTCGGCTCATTCCGCTGCGATAACTGATCTAGACTGCCAGCACGATGGTAAATTAATAATTTCCGGGGCGATCGATGGGAAAACAGTCCTGAGCACAACATCAACCGGTAAAATAGTTGGAGTTCTTCAGAACCTCCAGGAGGACAAGCAAAGTACTGAAGAAGGCGCGAGCGGGGATACAGAGACGAAGGACAATTGGGTGGAGGCAGTGGCGTTTTGCAGAGATCCTGAGCTCCATTTAGTCGCAACTGGGACGTTGAATGGGGAGATATTCATTTGGGACACATCCAAACAGATTGTCAGGCACAAAATCACTCAGGAGAGTGGAGTTAGCAAACTGCTTTGGAAGGGAACAAGTCCAATTTTATTTTCCGCTGGATTAGATGGAATTCTGAGGTGCTACGATGGCAGGACTGGGCAGCTACTCAAATCATTCGGGGGACACAGTGAAGATATCTTAGATGTCTTCATTTCTGGGTAAATTCCTTCTTCTACCTCACACAATCATTATTATCTGGGTAGTTTTGAGGCAACTGATTTTTTTTGTCTTCCAGGGATGGATCGAAGCTCCTCACAACCTCAGACGACACAACTGCACGAATATTCGATATTTCTGCGTATTAATAAGAATTTAATAATTGAATTAGTTCAATTTACGAAAATATCAAGAATATATTGTAGGCATCGGGCTCTATTCACAAATTAAATCTACTTGTTTTTATTAAAACTGTGATAATTGATTCTTCAGTACTTTATCACGATACCACTCAGTGTCTAATGTGTATCGTCTTCCTCTCCACGTAAAATGAGTCGGATCACGTTCTTCGCCGTTGGTGAATTCAAACGAGTTACTGAATTCAATGGCGATCTTTGAACGGACTAGGCCTATGCCACCGGTTCTCTCTGGTCCCGGGTGATAAACTCGACCGGAATTAATGCTCATGAAGAGTTTATCAGGCTGAAAAGGCACCTGGGAAAATAAAATTTATGAAAAGAAATTTCTAATCTTTCTGATGAAATTCATTCATTCATTCGAGGAAACTTACGACCAACATATCGTCAGCATATGCATAACTGAACAAGTCCGAGTTGTCTGAACTCTTTAATACGTGGGTGAAGACTATGGGCAAATCATCGCAGCGAACGAAATTCCTTTCCCTTCCACACAGAGACAGGTATGGAAAGTCTTCAGTATATCGATCGGTATCGTTTCGCTTCAGTCGTTTGAAAAAAAACGTCAGAAACTTCTTTTCTGTATTAGAGCAAAAAATCAATGAAAATCTTATTAAATATGCGTTTTCGTGATGCCCAAATGGAATTAATGTTTTCCGGGTTTCTATTGATTTTTCCTTAGGATTCTAAAATGAAAGTATCAACGCAAGACTCTTAAGATAAATTCATTATAACTATGATTTCAAAACCGGTGTTACTCGTGATTGACACAATGATAATTAATGCGTTAAGTAGCTAATTTTTATTCATGATTTGTATACCTTTGAAACAGGATGTGAAGTTTTTCATCCTGGCGTCGTCTAGAAATAGCTGAAATAAATTAGTGAAGTGGAATTACATAAATTTATTTTGGAGTACCCCAGTTTTTTGGAAATATCTCGAAAACTCGTGAAGATAGGAAAAAAATCGTAGAGACCTTTTTTGTAGCTCTCGTTTTCCTCTACAAAAAAGGTATGAGTGAAAATTTCCGTATCTCCTCTCAATTCCAAGATAATCCCGAAAAACTAAAAAAGTAAAATTATTTTTAATTATTCAAGTGACAATACCATTCCTTGGTGATCTATGTAATAAAAATATTCTCGAATTTTGGGCTCAGGCGATTGTCCCTGTACATAATTAGCATATCCTCGTATTCCAATCGAACGAAAATTACGAAACATCGAGATAACACGTATTTTCACTACAAAAAAATCAAAAGTCCTCGGAGTAATCAGCTGATATCAATCAATGGGTTATTGCTCCAAAATTCAAACTGAAAGCCCCAATAAATTGAGACAAATTGAGAGAATTTAATTTGCGTAGGATATCCTTATTTGGACGTCTGTAATACCAATTAAGATCTCGATAATCGTATTTTTTTACATGACGACAATCTCTGTCTTTATTCGGTAAGATTTTGCGTCACACACGACATTAAATCAACGAGAATTTCCATCCTCCTCTTTTTTTTTCCTATCTGTTGATTTCCCAACGTTTTTTTTCCCATTTGATATTATTGTTGGACAGTGGCGCCATCTTTGCTGATTGGTGTACGTGTTTGTGTGTATGTTTGAGGTTAAAAAACCACCCGCTCACTTCGATATATTTTCATCAACGTCACACCAACTGCACACGACTTCGTACTCTACCCACAGATGGACATAGGAACGTTAAAGATTCAATAATAATAAAATTGAAGTTAAAGAGAAGAAGAAAAAAATGAGATGCAACTGTGTAAACGAATGAGTGAGAGAGAGCGACGGGTTTTTGTCAAAAAGAAGTGGTAATTTGTTGGTGACTTTTTTTTTCCTTCGTTTATTCTCGGTTAATTATAATAATTGAATAAATGAGTGGAAGGCCTCGTCCTCGTGTGCCATGACTCCGTTTTTCACGGTTATCCTACGTCACAATTAAATATACAGAAACTGTTTAAAAGAGTGAAAAAGAATTGAAAGAAAGAGTTAACAAAAATGTTGAGAAGAAATTCGAAGAGAAGATATTTAATCTTGGATTTTATTATTTAAAGTGATTTGTTTGTTATTTTTTTGAGGAATTTTACATTCCAAACATCAGGAACATGGCTTCGTCTACTAAGAGATCCTGGAAGCTTCGTAAGTTTATGAAATTCTATATTTTCGTTGCATTTAACTCAATTTCTTGCATTTGTTTATTCTTATTTAATTGTTGAAATTTTGAATTTCAGAGGAATTCGTTGCACACACGTCAAACGTCAATTGTTTGGCACTTGGGCATAAGTCAGGACGAGTTCTAGTTACTGGTGGTGATGACAAGAAGGTTAATTTATGGGCAGTTGGAAAGCAGAGCTGCATTATGAGCCTAAGTGGTCATACGACACCCATTGATTGTGTAAAATTCGGACAAACTGAGGATTTGGTTTGTGCTGGCTCACAAACTGGTGCACTGAAGATCTGGGACTTGGAGCATGCTAAATTGGCGAGGACACTGACTGGACACAAGGCTGGAATCAAGTGCATGGACTTTCATCCTTATGGAGAACTGCTGACGTCTGGAAGCTCGGATACTGGCATCAAACTGTGGGATATAAGGAGGAAAGGCTGTATTTTTACGTATAAAGGGCATGATGAGACTGTGAACAGCTTGAAGTTCAGTCCTGATGGCCAGTGGATTGCTAGTGCTGGGGAGGAGGGTATGATCAAGGTGAGGAAACTAGCTCCATAGTTTAAAATATAGAAACTAAAATATGTAAATTTCACGAATCAATTGTTCCTTTTCAGTTATGGGATTTACGTGCTGGAAGACAGTTGAAGGAATTCACTGAGCACAAACGTGCAGCAACAACCGTAGAATTTCATCCTCACGAATTTTTATTAGCCAGTGGTTCAGCAGACAGAACCGTAAATTTTTGGGATCTCGAGTCATTCCAACTCGTCTCATCAACAGAACAAAATGTTGGAGCAATCAGATGTCTCCACTTCAGCCAAGGTGGTGAATGCCTATTTGTTGGCTGTCAGGATGTCCTTAAAGTGCACGGCTGGGAGCCAGCACGTACCCTGGACACTGTACCAACTGGCTGGGGAAAAATTCAGGACATTGCTATTGCCCAGAATCAACTGATTGGTGCAAGCTCAAATGGTTCGGCTGTGGTATTATATGTTTGTGATATGAAGAAGATAAAACCGTTTGGTTGTCCATCACAATTTGCTCACGGTAATCCAACGAGAAAGAGCTTCTCAAAGGAGAGTCCAAACAAGAAACAATCGCCGATTAATGTAAAAACAATTGAAGAGGACAAATCAGGTACTGATCCTGAGGATGAAGTCACTATTGCTGAGATACCAAGTGTTACTGATTATCACGACATATTTCAACCTCATCGTTCGCGTAAGTCGATGATTGCAATTACTTTTATAATAATCGTAAAGAAATGAGTGTTTTATTTGAAAGAAAACCAGTGATTCGTGATTCATCACAGACTTGGGCACTGACAACAAAAAAAGCAAAGTGTTACAGAGTCCACTGTTTTGCACGACTGATCGTGCTAATTTTCAAACAATCCCAACGAATAATCAAACCTTTTAATGTCTAATGAAGCTCTGAGTGTTTGTAACGGTCTTTTTTTCTTCAATCTTTTTTTTTCGTTGAATGAGCATGTTGCACGCTATGTTTCAGTGAATCGCACACCGCCACCGGAACCCGAGGCTTTCCCGGAGCCTCAAGACATAGGTGAGTGTCGTTCGGCAGGTCAAAAGCTCTCGTTATTACCGTTATTCATACCGGTGCATGTCTCATTACCTTTTCAGTAATCATGAATAACATGAATTATCCCAACAAATAGGATAGATGCACTACTTTTGTTTCTATGAATCATAATAATTTGTGGTTTGGGTTTTATTCTGTTGCAACATTAATTAATCCAATTTAAATTGATAAATCCATGTTCAACACTTGTAATTGCAGATCCAACTCAACCACAAATAATACAGAACCTATCTACCTCAATGACAAGTTTAAGCACTGGGACAGTTGATAATGACAATGACCTCTCACCAACATCATCAACACATCCAACAAGCCTGTCATTCACAAAACCAGTGCCAGTACGTGTCAATCCAATTAAATCATCTCCACCACTTCAGAGGCACACATTTACTTCAACGAGTCAAATTAAAGCGAATTTACAGGCCAATAATATTGCAAAAAATACGAAAAATTTTGCACAAGTACCACCAATGAAGCAGAGTATTATGCCAGTTGTTGGTAAAAAATCATTAGGTATTGATGATTATTTTTATTGAATAATTTAGAATTAAAATGATAGAATGATGGGAGATGGATGCCGAGATATTTAAACTTTCTTACTGAATTAATTCATTGCAATTTCAGTTAATAACTCGAATCATCCAATGGGTCCACAAAGATCAAACTCTACGCTGACATCCCGTGTTGCCCCGATGGCAGCAGTATCACCAGTTATGGGCGATGGAAAGTCAAAAACCCGTGCACCGAGTCCAGATTCTCCAAAGCACTTTCTAAAACGCCAAACAAGCTGCAGAGATGGTGAAGGATATGACAGTGATTTCCCAGTACAAATTAACACGAGTATTAGACACAGTCCATCGGATCCAGCCTTGAACAGGCCAAATACAGGACAAACACGTTCATCTATGGCGCGGAATTTCATTAATTCAGGTGCACTCTCAGCGAGAAATTCTGCGGTTAAAAAAAATAATCGTGCACAAGTACAACCGAATCAAAAAGTTGATATAAGAGTGCAACAATTGAGGCCAAATGTTGAGGCAACAGAAAAAAATGATTTTGTACCAATCACACCTGATAAAGCTGTTGGCCTCGATGTCGATGACTTTTTACCAAATAATTACGTTGGTACTGCGAGATTAGGATGCAATCAGGGACTTCCAGAAATGTCTGAGGCTGAGGTAATCAATAGCATGATGAGGGGACATGACTCTATGATGGCTGTGTTAACTAATAGACACAGGGCGTTGCAAATTATTTACTCGCTCTGGCACAATAAAGACATGAAATCAGCCATTGATTCTGCAGTTGCCATGAACGATCTCTCTGTGATTGTTGATCTTCTTGGGGTACTCAATCTCAAACCGTAAGTTTATTGCTCATTTCAATTTATCTAATTTAATCTATGGAAAAAGGTGTTTTTAACGATTTTCCTTGAACCCAGTAATTGTAAAAATATTTGCACATTATTTTTCCATCATAATTTTCATTCTTCTTACAGAATAATGTGGAATCTCGATATGTGCAATTCCCTCCTGAGGCCAATAGCGGATCTTCTGCAGAGTAAATACGAAATGTGAGCAAAGTTCATAATAATTTTTTACTCAAAAAGAAAGAGAGAAGAAGAAAAAATTCAAAGTCACGATGACTATGAAAGTTACGAGACCGCGAGAGTCCCGCGTGAATCTCTCCGCAGTGTTTCTGCGGTTTATTCTTCAAAACCACAAGACTCATCATACTGTAACTCGTTTTTTCCTCATTTTTTTTCTCATTGCGTCGGAGATGAGGAGAAAGTCTGCACGCCGAATTTATAGTATTTT